>JARWLC010000016.1:51346496-52546496 GCA_033318265.1 Phyllotis vaccarum
GTATGGTACTGTGTTGCCACTACTTGGCTTCACCTTTTCTAAAGGAGCTGCATTCTTCCAGCAGGATTTCCTGTGGATGTAAGGATGGAGGTATATTTCCTCCTCAGAAATACCCATTATCCTCTATAGCCCTACCATAACCCTCTAGATTCCATCTTATCATCTTGTCAGAACAAATGAGACACAATAAAATTTATTTAAAAAAAAAAAAGCTTCAAAATGGGTCAAATATCTTGGAATTGAAGCCCCATCCAATCGGTGTTACCTAAGAGGCACGCCATATACCCAGCTCAAATCTCGGCTTCCTCTCCCAGGAAAGAGGAGGGAGTCAGAGCAGCTTATTCCCCAGAGCATCAAAAGGCCTATGAGAGAATGGTTTGACAGTCATTAGTACTTAGCAGAAGGCTGGCATGGAACAAGTACCCAATGTGTGGGAGCTGCTGCTGTGGCTCATCCTTTTGACAGTCCCTGCTGGTGACATTCAGTGCTGCTCTGTGGGTGCCACTGTTACTACAAACTGTTCAGTAGCAATGGCTGTAATGAGGATCCACCAATAACTGGCACAGTGAAGGGATGTGTCACCCCAACACTTTAGTCTTTTGATGTCTTCTCATCTTGATGTTTGAAATGCCACGGTTTTGGTCCACCATGGAGTTTCTTGGTTTTATTATGTTCTTCCCAAAAGTAGTATCCTTGCTTCCCTGAGAGATGAGAAAGGAAAGGATCAGAGAGAGAGAGAGACAGACAGATGGACAGAGACAGAGAGACAGAAGAGAGAGAGAGCCTATTACAGCAATGAGTAAATGAGGGTGAAGTCTGAAGCCCATTCCTCTAGTTCTCAGTTCTTAGTTGTTCTGATGACTAATTTCTGCATCTCTCTCTTTCCATGGAGACTTACTAGGCACAACAAGGTGTCATGGAGGTCCAGAGCCAGCAGATCTATGTCCAGAGCCAGCCGATCTATGTGGATCGTGTTTTCTCTACCCAGATTTAAATTGTTGTACAACCGCCAGTATCATCTCAACCAGCAGTTTCTGAAACAAGAAAGGATACATTGAGAGGACCGTACACAATTCCTAAATATAGTAGCAACTTAATATGTTTCTTCTATTACCAAAAAGTTAATGGCATGGTCATTCCACAATTTATGCTGCACGAGTTAGGTTTATCCCTCTAGTTAGGTTGTGTTCTGAGTCATAGGAAGAAGGATCTACTGCACTAGAAACAAAAAAAAAAAAACAAAAAAACAGGAGATTAGGGCAACCAGCTCTGGGTGACATTATGGATGTCTGAACCAAGAAACTGTCAGACATTTCAGGTGCATAAATATTTTATAAAGAATAATCTAAAATATGAAATAAATAGCAATTAATAGGCTTGAAGAAACCACTTTCCACAAACGAGGGTTGACAAAGCACTTGTCACACAAGTGTGAGACCTAAATTGGATTCCCAGAAACTGCCAGGCATGGTGGCATGTGCTTGCATTGGTGATGTAGAAACAGGCAAATTCCTAGAAGCTCCTATCCGGGCAGTATAGCCTAATCAGTGACTCGGAGTTAAGATAAAGAGCATGCTTTCAAAAAGACAAGATGGTCAGCTTCTAAGAAACAATATCTGGGGTTGACCCCTGGACTTCACACTCGTGGAGAGTACAAGCCAGAGTGCTCAGTAGAAGTCCTAGTTATTATATTATGTGACATTGTCAGTAGAAATAAAGTTTCATTACAGGTGAATGTTCTAAGAACTTCCAATATGTCCTAGCTCAGAGATATATCCTCAATCAATCATTCATTGACTTACCAAATGTTGATGAACTTACTTAAAATACTCTGTGATGTGCCAAGTGCTACACAAAAAGAATGAGAATATACATACCCTCAAGAGAGGAAACTGCCCCCAAAAGGATATAGATGATCATATGATGTGGAAAGTATGATCAATGGCCTGAGAGGCTGATGTGTTTAGTCTGGGGTGGGAGTGGAACTACAAGGGATTTTCTGGAGAACTCTAAGCCAAAAAGACTACAAAACCATAGACCCAGAGAAAGTACATCCACACCAAGGTGTTTGATGAGTTCTATGTTTGCTGATTACAGTTTGTCTAGAAATTGCTTGTGGCAAATGGCAGTTTTTCAAATGTGGCCCTGAAGACAGCAGCTTCAGCATCATTGGTAGCTGGTGAGAAATGTAAAACTCTCAGACTCTACCCTAGAATCCACTCAACAACCCTGAGGATGGAGTCCCAGTACTTGTTATCTTTGGTCCTTCAGATGGTCAGTGACTCTGACATGAGCTCAAGATTTTGCCCTCTCTAAAATCAGCACCCCAAATAGAATTAAGCAAAAGAACTAAGCCAAATAGAGAGAGAGGGGTGGGGGAGAGAGAGAGAGAGAGAGAGAGAGAGAGAGAGAGAGAGAGAGAGAGAGAGAGAGAGAGAGAGAGACTCTCTCCCACAATGAGATTGTAGCTCCATGCTCCACAATGATTGAGTTTCATTTCTTGGAAAAACTGAAGCTCTTTTTACGTGTCATTTCTGGTATTCTCTAGGTATACAAAAAGATTGATGCCTAGGGAGTTTATATCTAGTTCCATAGGCACCTTCAGAGGCTAATAACCTTCTTAAATATACTCTGTGAAGACAAACACACCCCTCCTCATTTTATTCTCTGAGCCCAATGGCTGTCTGTGGCTCTGTGCTTCATTTCTCTTTGACAATCAGAAGCAAGATCTAGGTTTGCCTAATGGGACCCCAAGGGAACCCCAAAGATTCCAGTTGTGAGTCTCTGGACAAATGAAAAAAATGAAAAGTGCAAACAAACATGGACACTCATTTCCCTAACTTGCCAATTGCAAACAGAATTTTGTTTTATAAACCATGAAATGATTCACAGAGGTCTGTGTATTATTCCAAAGCACAGCTGGCTAACGTAAAAGAATCTTTTCCCTTGGCCCGCAGGGCCATATACAATTCCCAGGCATGCCAATTCGTATTTGTTTATTAGTAGGGCCTCTTTTTGCTCTGTGAGTTGGTGTATTGGGAATCCAACCATTCCAAGGACAGTGTAAAAGGAGAATAATGTGCAGAAACAGGTGGGCTGCTCACCATGTCAGCCTAGCTCAGGCCATCATCTATACCAATGGAACCATTTCTAAAGCAGTGCCTCAGGTTGTTCATGAGCCTTTTTAAATTTCTTTAGCCTCCTAGGTTTTCTGAATACCCTCCCCCCACCCCCAGGAGCAAGTCTCGGTTTAGAGGAGGTGGCTACACTAAAGAACAGTTCTCCTTATCAGTAACATTTAAAAGTATTGATTCTTAAAGTTCTGTGCTTTCTTCTCTCTATACACTACCCTAATTGTAGAGACTTTAAGGCGAATGCTGAATTGGGGGTACTCAATAAAGCTCATGAAGTACTTTTTATTGACCTTTTTTTGTGTTTTATTTGGAAGGTTGGGCCTTATTGTAATAATTACTTTTCTTGGTTGTATGATGCAGTACCTGAAAGAAGCAACCTGAGGAAGAAAGGATTCCTAGTTTGAGGGTTTAATATATCCTGCGAGGGAAGCTTGGTGATGGGAGTGCTAGGCAGCTGGCCACACTGCCTCTGCAGTCACAAAGTGGATTGGAATGAATTCTGGTACCCAGCTTGTTTTTTTCAATTTCATTCTCTTGAAGACTCATGACTCAAAGCCATTAATGATGCTGCCTACATTCAGAATGAGTCTTTACACCTTTCTTAAAGTACTTGTCATAGATACATCCAGAGGTGTGTTTCCTTGGTGATTCTAAATTCCATCACATTAACAATGAAAGTCAACCATCTTACATATCAAGTATCATAAACTTCTGCTAGTAAGGAAAGAATGCATATAATGTCATCTGTTTACAAATGATCGTGGTTGTCTTCAGTTAAAATAGTGTTTCAACCTCTACTTCTCTCAATTGCATGAGTACACAGAGAGAGACAGAGAGAGAGAGACATACACACATAGAGATGATGAGAGGCAGACAGACAGACATTCCATCCATAGGACCCTCTGCTACCACCAAAAGTTTTAGCTTTATATTAGATATGTCCCCCAAAAGGTATCACTTGAAATAGTTTCAACTTGTGTTCTCATTTCTAGATCACTTAAATACCAGTCAAATAAACCTCTTGTCATCTCTGCCACAAAATGTATTCTGTGCAATGCCTCAGTGTCTAACAGACCCCTGAAATGAGTGGACTCACTATAGGGTAAGGTATTATGGCTAAGTACTATCTGTTATTGGAAAGAAAAAAAGAAACATTTACATCCACTCATATCTGAGAACCTAGTACACAGGGGTCAGAAAATAAATGGGAGCTACTCCTTTGACAAGGAGTGGGCCAAGAATATGGTTGCAACTATGGCTGCTCATTGGTGTATCAAGGATACCTTTCAAAAAAAAAAAAAAAAAAAAAGCAGATGCCCAGTCTCCCTCCCCAGGATTTATGTTTGAGCTTATCTAGAATGGCACCCAAAAATTATCGATTCTGTTTCAGTCTTATCCCAGCTGCTCTTGCTAGGCATATGATAGTCCTCTTTGTTGACTTTGAAGTACATTCTTTCCTCGGGGCTGGGCTCAAGCCCTCACAAAGAAAGCAGAGAAAAACTAGCTCCCAACCAAGATCTGAGATACAGCAGACCTACTCACTGCCCTAACTTCTCTCCTTGCCTTCTTTCCTGGACATGGCTTTTCTATTCATAATATAGTAGGCATAAAAGTGGCACAAATCATAAAACTCTAAAGAGATCTTTTGCCAAGATGGATTGCCAAAATAACCTTCAGTATTTTCAACTCGGTACAATAAATGCAGCAGCATCTACAAAGGGGAAAATCTCTTCTGTTAACTTTTATTCACCTTCATTTAATTTTTAAATATGTAGGAAACATGATGCAGGGCTTCTCATTAGCTGGGGTATCTTACAGTCATAATTTTTGATACAGAACATTACTTACCAATTAGCCTGTCTTGTTCTTTTAAATTTCTTTGCTCATATTTTAATGGGAGCTAATGATGCCTTTGTTGACTTATTTAATGTTATGTAAATGTGGCTATAAACTGTGAAGAGTTTAAGCAGAAGCCCCATTTTTGCTTACTCTACAGATTTTGGAGTGTGTAGAATCCCCAGGAAACACACATATCACCACAATGGATGGAAGCTACCGGGGAGGCCAAATAATAACAATAATTCCAAAAGCAAGCAATGAGAGGTGTTTAGGACAGGAAGTGTTGTCTTTTGCTCTGTGTTAATTGTTTTTGTGGTATCAAAGGACTTTGAAAGTTAACTTCTTGTTATTGGCATTTCTTTTCCTCTCTCTCTCTCTCTCTCTCTCTCTCTCTCTCTCTCTCTCTCTCTCTCTCTCTCTCTGTGTGTGTGTGTGTGTGTGTGTGTGTGTGTGTGTGTGTGTGTGTGTTTTATGATGGCTCTGCATAGCCTAGTGTAATGTTATATACAAAGCTCAGGCCAGCACAGCTAGGCTTAGTCCTATATTCAACAGAACTAAATATTATATTAATATTTCAGTAAGTGAGTGAGTGAATGATGGATAAGAACTGTATCATCTCACCATGCACATTAAAATGCTTCTCAACACTTGCATTCCCCCCCCCCCCCATCTTGTTCTTGTCCACTTCCCAACTTAGCCACAGCATCATGGTCATGGACTTCAGAACTGGCAATAACCAAACACTATCTTATTTCAATTTCATTCTGTTCATTTTCCTCTTTCTTGTCATTGCATAACTCATCAGCTTTCTTTCTATAGTACTAGCCTCAACTGTCTGTCTACCACACCTTGACCCCGCCCCACTAGTCTGAAAATTCTTATCCCTAATGACCGGCAAGTCCTCTCTTCCTACCCAATGATTATCATCACTCACTCTCAAGCATCCTCAAATCATTGGATTGGGTTAAACTACTATGTTGGTTAAATGAACATCTCTTTTAATCTATATTCACATCATTGCACTGAATGTGTCTCTGGGCTGAATGGATAAACTTTAGAATTAGAACAAGTACAGTGTTTAATCCTCCTGTGTCCAGATAAATTCAGTTCCCCTTGATCATTTATTGTAAGTAAAAGTGTTCCTCCTCCAAAATTTATATTTGAAGTTCCAACTACTAGTAACTCAGAATATAACCTTTTATAGGACCAGGGCTGATGAAGTCAAGGCCACCACACTGAGTCCTAATCCAATAAGCTCAGTGTATTTAAAAGCAAAGAAACCTGTGCAAAGGCATGCATTCTCAGAGAATATTATACAAAGTTAAAGTCAACTGTGGAGAGAATGCTCCTAAAGCTAAGGAATGCTGAGGCTGTCTGGGCAACCAGCAGATACTGGGAAAAAAGGTCTAGAACAGATTCTTCTCACAGCCCTGGGAAGGAACCAACTTTGCCAACACCTTGAACTCTTGGCTTCTGCGTTCCAGAGAAGGGGGACAATTTAATTTGGTTGCTTAAGCCACCCAATTTGGTGGATGCATTACTGTGCAAAAAAAAAAAAAAAAAGCATGATCCTACCCTACCTTCTTGACTTCTCGTAGCCTCAACATCTCTTCCTCTCATCTCTCTGTGGAGTGCTGACCAATTTCATCCATAGTTGGAAAAGACATTGAGAACAACCAGAATTTCCCAGCTTCATATAATCACTGCATGGGAGCCAGAAGGAACTGTACTCCATACAACTAGTCCAGGACACAAGAAACTCCCACACTGCACTGTTCTCCTCAAGGACACTAGCCCAGCTGTTCCTTCCTCATTTCTAGTTTATAATCTATTTACCCTGGCCCAGCTCATTAGGATGGAATAAAGTCATTCTGTTATTTCTGTTAAGAAAATTGGATAGGGCGCGCAAAGAGATAGTTCCATTGGTAAAGTTTTTACCCTCAAAATTGTGAGAATCTGGGTTCAGTTCTCATAGCTCATATCCGAAAGCCTGACACAGTGACACATTCTTGGGATCCCAATGCTGAAGGCATAGAGATAGGTAGACCACGGGAGCTTGCTGGGGCCAACCTATAATACCTGCCATGTTCCAGGTTGAGGAGGCAGAGACATCTCAAAGAACCAAGGAAGATATCACCTGAGGCATGACACCGAGGTTGTCTTCTGGCCTCCACACCACACAAATGTATCTGCATATACAAGGAGACATACACACAAACAAGTTTTAAAGAAAATATGGAGTATCCCCAATACCTACCTTTCCCTACCAATACATTCTGTTCTGTTGTTGCCCCCACACACACTTTTCATCAAAGCTCCTTGAAGAAGTTACTTCTACACATTATCCTTAATGTCTTCCTCTCCTAGATTATTCCCAAACATGCCCCCAAAACTTTGTGGGTTTTCTTAGTTTGGCTGTTCAAAATAACCAGTGATTTCCATGCTCAGTCACCAGGTGGAATATCTGAGTCCATCTCACAGGAATTAGTAACAGCCATTGATTTGTAGATTTTGCTAATTGACTCTTCTCCTGAATTTTCTAAAGTGGATTTCCCTTCACAAAGCTGAAGTCTTTGTTTTCTTCCTTTCTCTCCACTGCAGTCTCCTATATTCCCAGGGCATGACAGGGTGCTTCATTCTACCCTACCTTCTTGACTTCTCTTAGCCCTCAACATCACAGAAGACAAGACGGCAACTCCATCCTTCTTTCCCCTCTGATATCCCCAGGGTGCTTCATTCCAGCATCAAACTCCAACACTAGATTGATTCCTTGACATCTCTATTTGAATATCTGATATTTGACTCTCAATGTATGCTAAATTAAATCCTTCTGTTTCCTCCTCACACCCCCTCGAGCTGTAGTGTTTCCCCATCACAGAAGATGGCAACTCCATCCTTCCACTGCTCATCATCCTAAGAATCATCCTTGAGTCTACCTTTTTAAATCCATATCTATTTGCTGGGAAAATACATTAGGTTCACCTTCCCCAATCCAGAGGCCTCTGGACATTTATCCTTGCTGTTTATCCCATGAGCTATTAGGAGAGATTGTAGATGGTTTTAATCAGGAACCAGAGTGGTTGTTTTCAACCCGATCAGTCATTTATTCAAAACCCAGTGACCATTCTTTCCTTTCTAGAAGAAATCATGTCGCTTAGTGTACCCTCTATGCTATTTCAATGCCCTTTCCTTCTTTCCCCTCTGATATCCCCAAGTGTACCCCCTGCTCATTTTTCTCCAGCCACACTTCTCAGTAATTGCTGCTCAGTATGGCTGCCCTACACAGTCAAATTTTGGAGTGACCCTTTTAATGAAGACCATTTTCCAAATATCTTCCTAGTTAATCCCAGTACCTTTTTCAAGGCTTTGTCCAGATTTTCTCTTTCTTAGTGAGATCCACTGGATAATTCAGCATGTGTCCCAATGTTCCTCAGAATCTCAGAGATTCACTTCTGTTTTCCCACACAGTGTTTAAAAACCTCTCTCAGTAGATGTCATGGCTCCTACAACTGCCATAATGAAATACCAGACCAGACTCTGTAGTATGAGGTTTCTGGCCCCGACTTTCGGGCCTAACCTCAAGGTTTAGGCCCGCAGACCTGTAGACCCACGGACCCGCAGACCCGCAGTCCCACAGAGACACGCAGAGGCTTACTATAGTTTTAGGCTGATTGGCCTCAGGCCCAGGCATATCACTTGCTAGCTCTCTACCCTTCATCTAACCCATATCTCTTGTTCAGCCATGCGGCTCTTTAGAGCTGCATGGTTGTCCTCTGCTTCTTCCGGGCCTCTCTCTGGAATTCTCTCTGGTGTTCTGTTCTCAGAGTTTTTAGTCTGGTAGCCCCACCTACACTTCCTGCCTGCCTTTGGCCAATCAGCTCTTTTTATTAGACCAGTGGGTGGGACAATTATTTACCATGAGACAACACAATACCCCTACAAGACTCTTACAACACATCATCGCAAAGTTCTGATGGCCAGAAGCCTAAGAGAGAGGTGTCAACCTACTAAGTGTGTTCCAAAATTTGTCTCCTTTGTGTGTTGGTTGCCATTGTCTTGCCATCCTCACATGCCTCTCCTTAGACTAGCAAAGCTGAAGTTTCATTTATGACTGAGTTTTCCTTTCTAAGAACAGTATCACTTGGATTGGACCAAAGGCCACCTTTGTGAACTCTCTTGACTTAATCATCTCCTTAAAGACTCTCTCTCCAGACCCAGCTACCAGGTATCAAGGGTGAGGGCTTTAACATATGAACAAAAAGGAGGTCACAATTAACCCTGGAACACTACTTCGCTCTCTGAATTAATTTTCTCAAATTCCCACAGGAGAGTATATTTTTCTTTTTATGCATTCTATGCATAAATTAAGAAATACTCAATAAATACGAATAAATGGGTAAATCAATGAGCAGATTTTTAAGCATTTAAGCAAAATAAAAATAGTCTATATAGGTCACTAGGATTCAGAAGGTTGTGTATTTCCTGTATGTGATCTTTTGCAAGTAGCTTATACTTGCTGAATTAACTTCCCCTTCTGTAAAAATGAAGGTTGTCTGCCTGTCTCAGCAGATGTGTTGATGGTTCGAACATGCTGATGTATATGGCTCCTATGTTCTTGAAGTGTAGGACGGATGTTGTATTCACTTTATGGCTAATGATGGTAATGTTGATAATAGAAGCTGATATCTCCTAAGTCCTTGATGTGTGGCAAGCTGGCACTGTATGAAGATTTGCTACATTCATTTCATTTATTCTTTAAAAAAAAAAAAAAACATTCTGATTAGCTTCTGTATCTACATTTTTTTTATCAGAAAAAGCAAGATAAGCTTTGTTGTCTAAGTATGAAAATGTATACATTTGTTCTATAGTACATGACAGATCTGTCTGTGAGTGTTTGTGCTCATGTATTTGACCTTGGTGTCATATGTCTGTCCCTCAGGTGATCAGCTCAGAAGAAGGAAAGATCAGTGTGTGGAGCTCTGTCTCAGGACATTGTACTAGAGAACCCAGATGTTTGCAAAAAAAAAAAAAAAAAAAAAAGGCAAGAATGTCTTTGTAATGTAAAATGTTGGAAAGGAACCAAACAAATCTAGGAATGTTCATCTCTGCCCCCTGAGTTAGTATAAACTATTGTCTATACCCACTGTTTATTTCTTATTTCCAAGTGCTTCATCCCCTCCCCCTGCATTGTAGCAATTGTTCAGAATCTACCAAGAGGGATTATTGCTAAGTCTTGTCACATAAAGAGCCAGAGTAATTTGTGTACAGTACAGTTAAAATTACACCATTACGCTCAAAGCTAATATTACCCTAATGAGTTGAAATGGAAGGAAGAAGGTTGCTTGGAAAAGACTATAAGTGACTTAGTGCGGGTTTCTCACTTCCAATGATAATGTTCTTTGAAACTGTGTTTTGAACACATTATTATAGATTTAAATATTTTAATATTCATTTATTCTAATTTCCTTTTTGATAGGTACCATCTCTGTGCTTGCATTTCATCATCCCTGACTAGTGACACCACTCTATTTAATATCTTCCTTGGCCAAATTTCCTGTGAATTGGGAACAAGGTTTTAGCTGCTTAAGGGGGTTTCAACAATTCCTTTGTGTAGTTCAACATTTAAAGCTCAGATAGGGATCTAAAATCCTTTATCAAGGAATTGCTCAGCCTAGAGCCTCTGTAACTGTGCAAGGATGCAATCTACTGAAGATGTTGTCAGTACTGGTCTTCAGTCACACATGAACTTGACTTCTCAGCTGAGTTTAGAATGTAAATAGAAAATTTTGTTCTTAAATATGTCAGTTTGGAGCATATTTCAGGCAGGAAGTTGATGATTCCCATACACTGGATAGCTTAGAAATAGGATGTATAGCTAATTGTGCTGCCTCCCACAATGCCCAAGTCACAGTATCTCTACCATGCTTCTGAAAAGAAATAGCCTGTGAAATGCAGATGTTCCCTGAAAGTAACAGTTACTGTCCTGTAGGTGTCCAGTAACACCATTTTAGGGTGTATGACATGTAAAACACAGGTTTTGATGGAGAAAAGGAATCAGAGAAGCCTCAAGCTTAGATGTCTTTCTGAGAATGTTACAGAAAGTGCTGGTTAAATCATCAGCTTTCTAGACTTGAGACTGTGCGAGTAGGCACTGGTGGACTATCCATTAAGGAGAAATGATGTCCAATTTAGACTATGCTATTGTTTGAAGTATCCATAATCCGGTGTACTTTCAAACCCTTATACAGAGTGTATGAGATGAAAGCCTAACCAGCTGTGTAGAGTAGTACTTCTCCATACATCCCTTTCCACAAACACTTTCTCTTTTATCCCAGATCTTCATGTAGCTAACTTTCCCCCAATATCCAGGGATTTACCCAAATAACAGCTTTCCAGGTCTGCTTTAGGCAGCTGTATGTTCAGATTGCATGGCACAGCTTCCCTGTTATACGCAGACGGTGCCCTACTGCTCTGGGTCCTACAGTCTTCCCTCCCCACTTACCCGAATTATCCTGAGCTATAAGTGCAGGGTGTGCTGTAGACACCAACAGCTCAGGCTGAGTACCTCACACTTCTCTGCATTTTTTAAGAGATTGAGGAAAATACTCAAAAGGGAAGATCATCCATGCTCATAAATTATTAGAATTAATATTGTGAAAAAGACAATTACTTCTAAAATATGAGGAAGTAAGTAGTGACAGAGAGATTTCCTTCCCTGTGAAAACTGCAGTCAGTCGCTAACACCATTATTAATTTTTAAATAATATGTTCTTAAGGCACAGATGGAGAATTCATCATTGAAAAGAAAGGTTAAGCTTCATTAACAATAATGTCAAAAATATTTTTTCATCTTTGTCTTCCTTTACATTTTGAAATTATAAGTTATTATACTAATTGATAAAGCTAATTGTTATTTACACAAAATTTCAATGAGAATGCTTCAATAAGAAATTGAATTTCAATAAGAATAGAAATAGCATACTTGACTTTTAGTTCTCCTTCATGTTTTGAATGGTTCTTTGGGTTGAAATAGTATGGTTTTATAGTTAGAAAATGAGCCAGCCAGTGATGAGAGCATATTTCTGGAAGTACTTTGTTATCTAATTGTGTCCATAATGCATTCTCTGACTGAGCACCCCTCCTCTAAACTTTAGACCTGAACTGATACATTGAAGTGATAGAAACATTGGATATGCAAATTCATTGGGAAGGCTAGTCTGTATAATCGTACAAGAACTCCTGAGTGTCTGATAACCACCCAGCTTTGGAGGATGAGGCTGCAATTGTGCAACTGTGAGTACTAGGATGAGAGTCATCAGGATATAAAGCAGAAGCAGGAAGAGTAAACTGATGCAGGAGAGGAAGCAGGTGCTGCTTTGTAGAGTTCCATAATGGAGGATACACTGGTGATTAGAAGCCATCTTTTTGCTATTTTAAAATCAGGCAGACTTTCTTTGGTCTTCTAGATGAGATAATTTCAGAAGCCTCAATCCAATACCTGTCTCATGCTACTGACATTTCTTATTCTTTGTGGAAGATTAGCACCAACTTCTATAATACCCTGAGGTGGTAAATGAATTCGTTGTATGTGTGCTGGTGGTCATTTTTCTGAAAAGCAAGTCAGTCCTTTACATTCTACATAGTTTCTACTGGAAAATCTCATGCTCAGGGTTCTTAACTATCAACATAAGTTCCACTCTCAGATTTTTAAAGTGTCATTCTGTACAAACTCAGTGTAAAACTTCCTCTTCACAATAGATTTCTTCTGTCAAGGACCCCACATATTTCATACTGATCTGTCCTGGCTTCACCTTTCCTCACTGCGCCATCTGGTCAACCACCAAGTGCTAAGGGTTTCTTCTTAATTTTCCTTTAGCCAGTCCTTCAATTCTTTTGTGTCTATGCTAAATACTGTCTAGGCACTAGACTTTATTGTCTCACACTCTGACAAGTATAGTAACCTCCTTAAGCCTCAAATCTTTCTCCTTGCTGCAGCCACAGTCTTCCACATGAAAATCAGCTTCGCGAAAATCCCACAGCTCCTTTGACAAGGACTATTTCTTAGACAGACAAAGGATATCCTTTGTGACAAGCCATTCTGATAACATCTTTAGTTACATTTTTTTCTTGACCTTTCTAATTAAGTATCGTATCACCTCACAGTCAACTGCACAGCTTACAGTGACCCTTGCAAGCATCACTATTTCATTCCCTCGAGAACCTTTCTCTGTTTCCTTAGAATGTTTATCCCTACAGTTTATATCTAAGAGTCTAATCTCTCATCTTCTCCCAAGGGGTTTACCTGACTCCTCCCTTCCCTTGTGGCCTATATGAACCACATGATGTGGCCTATGCTATCAGATACCTTTTATATACTGTTAGTACCAATCCTAGTAGATGAAATGGGTACTTCCTTGTTCACTTCTCATGAGACTTAAGAGGACTTGATCTATCTCATGGTCAAGTATTTGCTCTTTAATCAATTATATTGATTATTAGTGTGTGTTCAGTAAATATGGAACTGGAGAAAGTTAAGTGCAAAGATGCTTGTAAGTGAATCAGTTTTTATATTTGGCAGAATGGAACAGAGAAAAGTAATGTGCTAGGTAGTATAGCTTTGTTTTATTCACTGACACTTAAAATGAGCTATAAGTTACTTGTTTTAAATATGTATGTCAATATTCCATACGCATGCTTACATGAGAGGAAGAGATCTCTACTTTAAAAAGCAACCTTAAAATAACAACTGTACAGATATCTTAGATCTAAGTGCCATTTAGAACTTTCAGTGGCTGAGTTTCATCCATGCTATTGTATGTTCTCTGAAGGGATCTGTGGACATGATTGGCAGCAATTTTTCTTAAGTTATGATCCACTTCTTCCACCTTTTAAGGGCAAATCAGAATTTGAAATGAGATGGTGAGAAGTACAGAGCTGTTCTGTGGAATATACTACTGAATCACACCTGGCCTGGACACTAGCAACACCAGGACAAATACCTACCATGGAAAGGGCTTCCCACTGGCAGCCAAGTGTTTGTAGTGTTCATGAGCCCCAAGGTACAAACTCATATCTGCCATTAAGGCCATTTCATAGGAGAGGGTTTTCACAATCTTTGGTGTATGCGCCAAGGCATTTCTGATGCTCAAAGTTCATTAGCATGATGTCTTACTCTCTTTCTGGGCTTCAATTTTGGGTAGTGGTAGTGAATGGGTTGTGAGTCTTGTAATCTGAAGCAATGTGTTCTTCATTGAACAACTTATGGCTCCCAAGTGAGTAATTAACATAATCTAAATACCCTAAAATAAAATATTCTTTTGGGCTCAACAAAATGTTCACTGGGTTAAAAACCCATCAGTAGAAGTGACTGGTGTTTGTTAGTGTTTGAGAGGAGAGACCAGATTCTTTGCACATTAGCATTCTAATTGGTGCCAACATAAACCTAAAATCTTCCAAGGCACAGGGTGTGTTATTGTTCTCATGTGAGTGAATCTGGGAAGGCTGATTAGGCCTGGTCCCATTACTCACTTGAAAAATGGGGCTCTGAATTTATCTAAATGGGTGACAGAAGTAACAAAGCAGTCCTCATTCTTCTGCTGGGTACTATCCTGGCTGTTTTCATTTTACTGAGGACGAAGATGACAAGCAGCCAAATGATTTGCTAGTCTTGAAAGCTGAGAACTCATAAAATGCTGTCACCACACAAGGGGTCCCTTTCTACTTTGAAAAAAAAAATCCCTCCACACACAGGAAGTACATAGTAGTGCCATGATCATACTGCCTCTTAAGTGACACCAGACTCCAAGGTTTCAGATTTTGTTATTTCTATAGAAAGAGTCTGCATGGAGAGAAGTGGTAAGCTGGTGTCTTACATGACCTGACATGACAGGTCCTAGGAGAAGAGGCCTAAGGTTTCAGACACTGGTCTACCATGTAGGATTGAGTGAATTCAATGAGAACCAAAGTTTGATGCCCATCTTTTCCACTTAACGTTACTTCAGGGCTGATAACCTCATTTTTTTTCAAGTTTTAATTCCAAAATGGTCCATTTTTTGTATCTGTAGAACAAAACTGGGAAGAGGACTTTATATAAGTAAGTAATGGCCCCAATAAAACTTTTGGCTTTAAAACTTTCACAAAATTAGACAGACTTAGTGGCACATAACTGTCCTCCCAGCACTTAGGAGGCAGATACAGGGGAATTAAATAAACTAAGAATTGGGTAATATAGTGAAACTTTATATCAAAAAACTTACAATAGAATAAACTGTCTACAGGAAATATTACTTATTACTTAAAATACTTTACCATTATCTTCTTTATAAAACTTAAAAATATATTTAGAAATATAGAAATTAACTAAAGGCTAAAAGTGATTCAAACAATGTCTTTAAAAACATCTGTGTATGTATTTAAGCCATCAATTCCAATTGTGTTGCTCAAATACTCATGGATGTGGAGCCATGCACTAAAGCATGGTCAGCCTACCAGGGGCCATACTCTGAAAAACAAAAAATGCCTCTTGCTCACCCAGAAACCACCAACTGTCAATAGTTCCTCCTTTAGGAATGGAGCCTCGTGAGCCCCCCCCCCCACACACACACACACACATGAGAATTGTTGATTGGTTTGGTTTTGTGCGGGTTTGTACAGGCAACTGCAGCTAGTGTGAGGGCATGAACAGAAAACACTCTTTTGCTTCAGTCTTCCTGACCTCTGACTCTTAAAGCCTTTTGCCCTAGTTTAGTTTTCCATGACAGCCTCTGACCTCTGTGAGAGATGATATGATATAGAGGCTCAATTTATGTCCCATGTATGTCCCATTTCTGTGGGAACCAATATCCTAGAACAGTGGTTCTTGATGTTCCTAATGCTGTGATCTTCTAATATAGTTCATGTTGTGGTGACTCCCAACCACAAAATTATTTTGTTGCTACTTCATAAGTGTAATTTTGCTAATGTTAAAAATCATAACGTAATATATGTGGGGTTTTTTTTGATAGTCTTAAGTGACCCCATGAAAGGGGCATTGGACCCCTTCAGGGGTCATGACCCACAGGTTGAGAACTGCTGTCCTCCAGCAACAGTGAAGACTAATAGTATGAAAGACATGAATGAAGACACAGTAGAGCTGTGGAGCTTCCCACAAAGTTACCTTTATTGGTCTGTCTTATGATCCTTAGGTGACTGTTTCTGGAAAGCAGTTTGTTTAACCTGTGTGCTTACCATGAAGAAAGCATTTTAGCGAGGGAAATGTCTTAGAAATAAATTAATTTCATGACTGCCTAAAGAGGCTAGGAATAACCAAGTAAACAATAGATGATCACAGTACTTTGGGGAAAATTTTAAATAAGAGATTTGGAATGTTCTGGCATGTTTAGGAGGTGAGAAGACTGGTGTGTGAGTGAAGCTCAGGGAAGATCAGGTAAGAACCTGTATTCTTTTCCGTTTCTGTTTTGGGCTGAAAACTTGTTTGTGTTTTATAAAGTTCCATTGATATTTGTGTTTCTGTGAGAATTTTTAAAAATACCTGTTTTGTGTGTATATATGTGTGCCTGGGTGTATGTGTGTGAATGATGTTCAGGTGCCTGCAGAATTCAGTAGTTTTTGGATTCTCTGGAACTGAAGTTACAGATAGTTGGATGCAGCCATGTGAGTGGTAGGAATCAAATTTGGGGCTTTGAAACAGCAGAAAGTGCTTTTAATCACTGAGCCATCTCCCCAGCCCCAAAACATATCTTAATATAACTGCGTGGGTCATAAGTGGGAATGTGCACACTGTGTGACAATAAAGCTGGGCTAATGATCATTCTCATCCTTTGAAATATCAATCAGTTTTGTGTTAGTAATTTCATCCTCTTCTGGTGTTCTTGAAATATATCAAATGACTTTATAAAGCTAAAGTAATTCCTCCACTCTGCACTTTGATGACCCTTATAAACTTTCCATTGCTTGCCTCCTTGCCTCCTTAGGCCCTAGTGTAGATTTTGTTTTGTAAGACTTAGATAATTGTTTTCACCAAATGAAGACAAAGAAGTAGGGTATGTTTTGTGCTTCTGGTTTATATTGATGCAGATGACAAGTTTTCATCCTTGTTGGAGTAGAATTGTATTCTATTGTATTCTACTGCGTAAATATGGCGTATTTTCTTCCTGTATTCATGCATTGAAGGGCATTTGAGATGATGCCATATTTTGGCTATTATTACTACATTTTGCTTGGAAGTCTAAATGGATTTTCAGTACACTGATTTACTCTTCTTTGTATATATACAGACTTAGTGATATAATTGGGAATTACATAGTGTTTGTTTGTTTTGGGTTGCTTGAGGAATCTCAATATTTTTTCCCATAATAGGTATACTAATTTATAGCTTCACTAACTATAAATAAAATTTCTCAGGATCAGAGAGATGACTCAGTGGTTAAGAATACTCACTGCTATCTCAGAAGACCAGAATTCAGATCCCAGTATCCACAGCAGTGTGGGTGGTTTATTAATGCCTTTAACTCCAGCAACAACAAATCTGATGTCCCCTTCTGGCTCCATGAGCGCATGCGTGTGCACACAGACACAGACACACACACACTATATATAAATAAATAAACTGTAATAAAAAAGTAAAGAATTTTCTATACTCTGAATCCTCACCAATTTTGGGTTTTTGAAGGTGACATTCTAACTGGGATGACATATTATTGTGGTTTTGATTTGGATTTCCTGATGATCATGTCAACACTATCTTTTGAGAACTGTTCACTTAGGTTTATTTTATCCACCTTAAGGGGTGTTCAGCTTTTAATGCTGCAGATTCTAGACACCAATTCCTTGTCAAAAAAGTCAAGTATTTCACTACAGTGGTAGTTTGACAGAAAATGGTCCCCAAAGGGAGTGGCACTATTAGGAGGTGTGGCCTTAGTGGAGGAAGTGTGTCATTGTTGGGGGGGGGGGCTTTGAGGTCTCTTTTGCTCAAGCCACCCTCAGTGTGACTGACAGTCAACTTCCTATTGCCTGCAAGATGTAGTCTTCTCAGATACCAGCACTATGTCTGCCTACCTGCTGCCACGCTCTCATCGGGATAATGATGGACTGGACCTCTGAAACTCTAAAGTGAGTCACCCCAATTAAGTGTTTTCTTTATAGGCGTTTCCATGGATATTGTGTGCATTCACAGCAATAGAAACCTTAACTAAGACAACTGCCTCTCAATTCTGTTTTTCTCTTTACAGTTCAGGAGCTTCTGTGCTTGATATAATCCCAGTTTTCTATGCCTACTTTTGTTGTCTTGTTTTGAAGTCCTGTCTAAGAATTCAATGTCCTGAAGCATTACCCTTGGGCTTCCTTGTAATGATTTCAGAGTTTCAAGTTTAACCATTGTGTCTTAGGTTCATTTTAAGTTGATTGTGTATATAATCAGAAGTACAGCTCAAATTTCTTTCTCTTATATGTACATAGGTGCAAATTTGCCACAACCATTTATTAGAATCTATATTCTCTCCACATTCTTCATGAAAATTTTAGTGTTTGAGAATTTTATGCATGTATATAATGTATTTTAATCAAATCCACCCCTCATTCTGCTTCCTCTAATTCCTTCCCTATGTCCCTCACTACATTTTCCTCCATATTTTATATATTAACCCACTGAATCCAGTTAGTGCTACCTATATGTGCCTGAGTATAGGGCCATCTGGAGCATAGGGGCTGCATCTCTGGAGGAAAAAAAAATCCTATTTCTTCCTCAGGTGCAAACACCAACTAAAAATAGTTGCTCAGCTAGGAGTGGGGCTTTATAGGTCCCTACTCTATCCATATTAAGGAATTTTTCTGCCTTTCCCTTGTACAAGTCATAAGCATACTGTCAAAGTCCCTATGAGTTCATATGTACAATGGACCTGTCATGTCTGACAAATGTTATTTCACAACAAATATCCACTGTAATCCATACCATTGGGAGAAATGTATTGCCAGTGTAAATATGGATTGATGGGTTTTGTCTTCAGTTCTCTTTAGTTGCTTTGTGTGTCTGTTTTTCTGCTAGCGTGGTGCTGTTTATAGTAGAGTTTATAACTGTACTCTCATGCACTTCTAAAGTTGGGATTCTGTTGCTTCCAGTCCCGCTTTGTTCTGTTTGGATGGTTGCTCAGAATGGTTTGGCTACTCTGAGAATACTGTGTTTACATATGTCTTTTCAGATTACTTTTTGTGTCTATAAAGAGATTCGTTGATATTTTTATAGAAACTGTATAAAATATATATTGCTTTGAGTAATATAGTCATCTTAACAGTTTATTTCTGATTCTTGAATATATCTTCTCATAATTTTGTTAGCTCCATCTAATCTTAGCTTTACCTCAGGGTCTGTTAAAGCAGAAAGTTAACACTGAAGCAGCCTTTTCAACTGTTGACTTAATGTTAAAGACATACTGAGTAGTGTGTGTGTGTGTGTGTGTGTGTGTGTGTGTGTGTGTGTGTGTGTGTGTGTAAAACAAGCCTTCATTTTGTTTAAGGAAATACATATTCAATTGGCAGCTTGTTTCTATGCTGCCTGAGTGGCGACTTCTCCAGCCATGCAGAGCAAAGAAAAAACATCACGTCATTGAGCAACAAGACAACGTCAACAATGAATATGAGGAAGAATATGATGCCCAGAGCTGTTACATAGCATTATTTTAAATTTACAGCTTTCAACAAAATATCTTGGCCATGCTAAGAGATAAGAAAGTGATGTGGGATTATACTCTTGTACATTGTAAATATTTGTCCCTTCTACAGGTTTAGTAAAATGTTGATTGGCCAGAAGGCAGATAACAAGTATGGGCAGGACTCCCAGACTAAGAAAACTCTGGGAAGAGAAAGAGAAGAGCAGAAATGCCAGGCAAGTGCAGAGGAAAGAAGGCAAGAGTGCTGCTCTGAGAAAGGGTACTAAGCCACATGGCTAAGCATGGGTTAGTTAGGGTAAGAGTTAGCAAGTTATATAACTGAGCTATAGGCCAAACAGCTTGAAATTAATATAAGATGGTGTGTGATTATTAGGCACTGCTGGTCCAGATCTCTGAACTAGGCAACTCCAGAAACTCTTATTACAAGAAAGTATAGCCCACTTTGTTGTAGTATATCTGTGGTACCATTTCTATGGCCCATGTTATGGCACTTTATGAACCCAGCCTTCAGCTGATCAGCAGAAAGATTGAAAGTTCAAATATGCCTTAGATACTTCATAAAACCCTGTCTCACCTTCCTCTACTTCCTCAAAAAGAAATATGAGCTATCCATGGATAAAAAGGGAGGGAGACGGAAACTGTGTCTGAAAACACTCACTTGTTGGATGTAGTAAGCCAACATTCTAACTCAGCTATTTAAGCAGAGTGTGAAGAAGAAATGACCCACTTCTAAAATGGTAACAGAAGCAATGGAAGCACAAGTTCACCAAAGCAAGAGCTCCATTACTGGGACTGTAAAAATTCTAGGATTGGAAGTATGATAAATGAGTTTAAAATTTCCCTAGCAAATTCAACAGCTGATTTGATAGTAAACAAAGAATAAATGAGACAATAGGTGGATTGATATCACATAGTCTGAAGAACAGAAGGAAGAATAATGAAGAGTATAAGTAAAATGTCAGAAGACCAGGATGCACCTGAATCATATAAACCAACAGACAGATGATAGAAAAGTAGCTGCTATTTGTCCCTATTGGAGAAAATACAAGCTTAATACATCCATAGTATTTAGAGGCAGAACTCTGCTGACTGAATACTGGTAGCTTTACGGGAAGAAAAAGAGGACTTGGAGGGTACACACATTCTCTCTGGATACTCTGCACCATCCAGAATTCTGTCTAAAAATTATTACCAGACATATTTCCTTGTCTTAGAATTTCTATTGCTGTGAAGGGACACTATGACCATAGCAACTCTTATAAAGTAAAACATTTAATTGGGAACCTTTGCTTACAGTTTCAATGGCTCAGTCCATTATCATCATGACAGGACATGGAGACATGCAGGCAGACATGATGCCAGAGCAGTAGCTGAGATTCCCACATCTTGCAGGCAACAGGAAATAGTCTCTGACACTGAGGGGATCTTGAGCATTGGAAACCTTAAGCCTACCCCCATAGTGACACTCTTCCTTCAACAATGCCATATTTACTCCAACAAAGTAATACCCCTTAATAATGCCACTTCCTATGAGATTACTATCACACACCTCAATCTTAGAGCTATAAACCAAAGTAAGTATCTAAAACAAAAAAACAAACAAACAAAAAAAAACAGAAAAATCTTAGACTGCGGTCTTGTTATCAACAACTACAAAAATAGACCCTTTTTTGAAGGACTAACAACCTAACTTGTCCCAAATTAAATAAAAATGATCAGTTTATATCCAACAGGATGATTCCTGAGATCCACATACCTATCCAACCCATATCATGATTAATTTTAAGAAAGATATATGTAGGGGTATTGTGTTGTTTCATGGTAAATAATTGTCCCACCCACTGGTTTAATAAAAAGCGCTGATTGGCCAAAGGTAGGCAGGAAGTGTGGGCGGGGCTACCAGACTAAGAAAACTCTTGAGAACAGGAAGCACAGAGCAGAACACCAGAGAGAAGCTGGAAGAAGCAGAGGACAACTAGGTACTGAGCCCCATGGCTAAACAAGAGGAATCATGGGTTAGATGAAGGGTAGAGAGCTAGCAAGTGATATGCCTGGGCCTGAGGCTGGTCAGCCAAAAACTATTGAAAGCATCGGTGTGTCTCTGTGGGACAGCAGAACAGCGGGTCTGCGGGTCTGAGGGTCTGTGGGCCTAAACCTTGAGATTAGGCCCGAAAGTCCAGGCTAGAAATCTCTACTACGGATGTAAGCAAAGAGTATATTAGATATAGGATAGGATGGTCCAGGGAGATAACTCAGCAGATAAAAACACTTGTGGAGGCCTGGCAATCTCAGATCCTTCCCTGAAACTCATGTAAAGGTAGAAGAGAATCAGCTCCACAAAAGTATCCACTGGTCTCCACATGTGCTACACACACACACACACACACACACACACACACACACACACACACACACACACACACACACACACATCACACACATGAATTTTAAAAATAGGTGCTGGGAAATATCTCAGCAATTAAGAGCATCTGTTGTTCTTATAGAGAACTTACATTCTGTTCTAAGCAGCCACATTGACCAGCTCACAAAGGCTTTTAACTCCAGCAGGAAATCCAATGTCCTCTTCCAGCTTCCATGGTCACCTGCATGCTTGTGTTACATAGACACATAAGCAGGTACAGAAACATAAAAATAAATAGTTTAAAAACAACAACAGAAAAACAACTGATTATCTCTGGGAAATATTCCACGAGATTAACACTAGATTCCTTGTTCTAACTGAGAACTCTATATCCAGAAAAACGACTTCACAGTTAAAAAGAAATAGAGATTTCAGAATAAAATCTGGCAGAATCTATCATTTGCTGAGAAAATTTTTCTTTCTTATCATTTTTCTTTCTCTTATAAGTGTTGGTATAGCCTTGAATTTAAAAGTGCCCACTGTATGCTCTACATAAATGAGTTCCATAAAAATTCCATAAGAAATAGCTTAGAAATAGGAAATAGAAACTTAGACAAATTACATGGTTCATTCAGGATCCCACTTCCAAGTTGAGGAATCTTGTATGTTAAACACTCACATTAGTTCACTTGGCCATTCATAGATTGGATGACTTCAGTTTTGTCTGAACTTCTTGAGTTCTTTATATATTCTAGATATTAAGACCTATCACGTGTAATTGCCACCATTAGGGACTGTGAGTTTGCTTATATTATATTTTCATTTTACTAGGATAAGTAAATTATGTCTTGCAACTTCCTGGTTCTCATGACTACACACTCTTTTCATAGTGTGTAAACCATTTATATTACTTTTTTGTGAGAGATATGCCCATGTGCTTTATCCATATTTGTAATATCAAACGTCTGTTAGTTTTGCTTCGAATATTCTTTCCTAGGTTTTTCTAAATGTATTTTCTCTTTTCAAATATTTATTTCATTTTTCATTATGTTGATATGTATGTGGGGGGGGGGAGCTTGAAGTTCTATGAATATAAGTGCCAAGAATCAGGGGGACCTGAAGAAGGTCTCCTGTAACCTGAGTCTCAAAAGGTTGTGAGACCCCATTGTGCATGCTGGCAACCAAACTCTGGACCTTTACAAAAGCAATACTTTCACTTATCCACTGAAGGATCTCCATCCTCCGCTTCTGGTTTTTGATTCTCTCTTATATTTTATCATAGCATTTTCAGAGTGTAGGCCAAATTGATCATGATGTTTCTATGACTTGAATAACTATTAAGTTTTTAATTAAAATCATCAACCTGTTTAGAATTCACATTGATATAGGGCATAAGTCTCTAACTTTTATTTGTTATAGTTAATAACTATTTCTTTTAATTTATTGAATGTTCTTTTCTAGGGCTAACATACTATAAGATGTAGGGTATTTTTTTTAAGCCTTGAGGAATAGGAACTTTAAGAACACGCCTCGGCAAACCCTAAAATTCAAAGAAGTAGGCCTCTCTAAAGATTTAATATTTTATTTAATATACTAGAAATATAAGTTTGCTTATCAGCACTCCAGGTTACTTACAGAACTCTAGCCCTTCCAGTATTTATCTGTTTGGGATGTTAACTCTTTGTTTCCTTGGGAAGCCTCCAAACTACTTTGCTGGCAGTATTCTGTGCCTTTGAACACAAACAAGTGGAACGCTAGTCACACGCTTCATGCTGTGCTGGATACTGAAGACCCAAGGGTGAAGAGGACACATTCCAATATGCCTTCCTTAGATGCATAACCTGATAAGGGTGGCAGAAGGCTTTTGTTTTTAGCTAATTTTTAAATGTTAGATAGAGCATATGAGCTGCAGATGTGTATGTGAAGTACTTAGAACAAAATATACATATTTCACAGAGTGCATAACTAATAAACATGTAGTACGATGAATATTGTTGCCCCTCAAGTTTCCTTCAGACCTGGGAGTGTTTATTTGAGCACAATCCTAACAGTGATTATTATGCGTCTAGATATTTTATGTTTTGCTTATAAACCATGGTCACCAGTTCTCCGTGTTTCTCAATCAGTATAGCTGCTGGTATAGTTTGAGGCTGTTTTGGAGTGATAATCAAGAAGATGAACAGGAAGAGGAAAGAATGTAAGTGAAATCAAGAAAACCTCATACTCTACAGACGTAAAACACACATATATTACCTAATGGCTATGGGAAGCTTATCATAGTCCTGTGCTTTAGTTAATATCAGGAGACTACTTCGTCATTTTCAGTCCTGGTTTCCTGGACTCAGATTTTCTTTCTGCAAACCCTCATTTCATAGCAGTCGCTTTGTAACCACTAAAAATTAGAGTTTTACCTTGTTTAGTGCCTACACTGAAGATACAAGCACTTCTTGTCAACCTGTCTAGGACATGTTCCTTAAGCTTACTGGTCTAATAGTAGCTCCAAAACCAATCACCATGGCTTGGGAAGAAAGATGTTGCTAGTGGAAGTCTGTATCCTGTGCTGTGGATGCAGGCTTAGGGAAGAGGAGAAGGATGGATGGATGCTGATTCTGTCATCAGTTCTGTTCCCAGAAAGTGTAAGACATTTCAGCCACATCAGGCATTCTAAGGGATTGAGCTGTGATGGGGAACCTCACTTCCCAATCCCTTAAATACAGAGTACCTTCTCAACTCAAAATTAGCAGAGCTCTCCCAGAGAGGAGCTTTAGCAAGGGTATTTTTCTACATGATTTCTTGTTGAGAGAAGTGCCTTTTCCTTCCTCAGTAGCTTACTAACACAGCAAAACTTGAAATATTATTTCCTTGCATTTTGTTTTGCCATCTGCCATTGACTGTCACATTTCACAAGTTAAGAAACATGTTATTTCTTTGTTTATTTTGTCAATCTTTTGTATTCTCTGGAGAGGAATTACATCTCTGTTTCAGTGGGTAGATTTAATCTGTTTGTCTCATCTCTAGACTTGCCTAACAACTTGTGGTTCATAGTCAAAGTCTTTTCTCTTTTCCTCAGTTGGTGGATAAAACAAATTCATTCCTGATTCTAGAAAATACTTAATTCTGAGTGCATTCGGTTGAAAGCTGGAAATCACAGGTACCTGGGGTTAGTGTACAGAAGACTTCTCAATGTAGAATCCAATTTCTCTGGGGAAAAATGTACATTACTCTAGTAATTTTAGATTAGATTGTTAATGTAAGTATTCATGGGACACAAGACCTCATATGTTTGACCTTGACATGGTTCCTGTCACTATCTGTTAACTGCATGTTAAATCTCTCACATATCAAACCATAGCCTTGTAATTGACGCTAAATTGTCCATGCGTACATTGTGTATCCAAGGTTGAATCTGAGGTAAATCCTTAGACTATTTGTCTTCCCAAGTGATTAGTCCAATTTCATGGGTTGTTGTCTGGTCAAGAACATAGTGTGACAGTTATGTTGAAAGAGAAGAAGCTAAGGACCAGTCTGGTGCCTTGCTAGATGTTTTGGAGGTGAATTCATTACCTAAATAATTTTCTTCCTATCACAAAAAGTTTAGGGAAATGTGGTTGCTGTTCATGAGGCTTGTTTAAGCTATTCTTTTCCTGAATCTGTCTAATTATTTATTTTTACGTACTTCACTCTCTATTCTAAATTCTGTTCAACTACATACCTGAACATATTAGGTACATATGACTTAGCGCAGACATTTCTCATCACTGATAATGACTGTATTGATGACCCCATTAGATGTCTTTACAACACGGGAATACAAAAGTTGAGTCCTCCAGTTTGTAACATCAGAAATTGCCACCAGAAATTCGCCCCTCTTTGGATCTCAAGAAATTCTACTGTAATTAATTTAAAAGGAAGACAACTATGAAGGAATAGTTTGTGAATAAAAATATTGATGAAATATTTAAATCTCACAGCCTATACCTAGATCTAACTTAGTAATCTAACTTATTGGAGCACTTGGGAGAAATCCTGTTATTCATTGTGTCATCCTCAAGTCAGGGGCAACCGCTAGAGTATCAGTTACAAAGTCTTCCAACAAATATCTTAGTAGTAGTCTTTTATTCATATTGCTGAGTGGATGACAGCTAAGTGTTTGCATTGTGGTAGGAGATGTTTATTGTTGTAGATTTATAACTTAATACATTATGACTGAGAATAAGTTCTCATATGTTCTGGGTTGATATGGGGTTAGCAAAAGGGCAAAATATGTATGATGTGATTCCTGCCCTGGAGAGGAAGGGAAGACTAACACAAATTAATGTTTGATATTTAAAATAGCATATTGTTAACAACCAAACTGAATGTAGAATAAGTTCTTGACATTCAATAAGGGTAGCTCTGGAGACCAGTTGAATCCCCGTATGTACAATTAGATCATAAAATGCATAAGATGAGAGGAAAGGCACTGACTGAAATTTGATTAGAAAGTTCAGTTCACTCGGATGTCCCAGGGTGGCTCACGGGGACTTGCTAAAACATAGTTGAGATTCACAGCCTTGGCTGAGTAATTCTGGACATTCTGGAGGAATGCTGGATCTGTGAATGTCATTATCAGTTCATATCACACACACAAAAGATATTGGTGACTCACTAGATGGCTCAGGAGCCAGCCCGGCCACCTGATTTTGATTTCTAGAACCCATAAAAAGGTAGCAGGAAAGAACAGATTCCTCAGAGCTCCAAGTCACCTGTGCCCACACACATCCTGAAAGGACACACAATAATAATAATTCTTTTTAAAGAACATTCTAGTGAGTTTAGAAGAACAAAAGTCATTCTGGGGTAGAAATATCTCTCTTAAATCATGAAAACAAAAGCAAGCAAGAATGGTCACTAAAATATTAGCAGATTTAGGGAATTGGAAGAAGGCTATTTCAGAAATGAACTGAAAGTATTTGAGGTGAATCTAGCTAGAGATAGTCATCAGGGGATAATATGACAATTAACCTATATCCTCAACATGGTCCTTGTTTGGCCTCAGCCCAATTGGATATGGTCTTTTCTTCTATGACAGTTAATGTCTGATGTTCGTGTTCCGTCTCCTCATTCATATTTCATCCTTGAATCCAAAGCTACCACATATGGTGGCAAATATTGTATGTGTTGCATTACAAAGCAGTTCATACAGTGGATGGCATAAGTTGGTAAAATGATTATTATACTCTTCAGATAAATGATATAGAAGTGGGCACTGTGGTCAAAATCAGTGTGTTAATGTAACATCTTAAAGGTCATACTATCTGTGATGGTTTGAAAGAAAATCGCTCCCACAGGGAGTGGCATCTGATAATGACACTAATAGTGGCATCTTATAATTTCAACTAGGTGTGGCCTAATTGAAATAGGCACATGCTGCCTTCCTGCCATGGCAATAATGGAATAAACCTTTACAGGAAGCCACTATAATTTAATGAGCTACCATGATCATGGCAACCTGGATATTTCTATGATAGGCCTGACCATGCTTTTGTTTGACGGACAATGGATAATGGTACTGTGGATTACAAAATCAGTGGAATTAAGTGCTGCTTAATGGGTCATACTAGTAGAAGCTAAGAAAACAGTAGTTCTAGGGGTGATTTGAACTGTGGAGGTTCACTCGAGAGGTTTCAGAGTAGAAAATTTTTAGTATGTTGCATAGAGATGGTCCTTCTGATATTTTGGTGAAGAATCTGCTTGCTTTTTGCCCTTCCAAAGAATCTGCCAGTGGCTAAAGTGAAGAGTTTTTTATTAATTCTATTGACAGAATAAATCTCAAAGAAGCCTTGTATGCTAGTGTTCATGCTTGAAAAGATTTATAATGAAAAGGATAAAGCTGAGAAAGAGAATGAAGTACAAAATGGACAATTTAAGGTGAAAAGGAGCAGCAGGAAGCAGAATGGAGCTAAATCCTGTGTTCAGGACAGATTAGGAAATGAAATAAAGAAGTGACCTCAGGACAAGATCCCACCCAGCTAAGTTTACAACTTGTGAAAAGAAATTAAAAAAAAAAAAAAAAAAAGCTTCCACCCCTGTGTGGTGGTGTACCCCTTGAATTCCAGTGCTTGGAAGGCAGAGGCTGGCCGATATCTGCATTTGAGGCCAGCCTGGTCTAACCATTGAAAATAGAAAGTTGGTGAAGATGCCATTGAACAAGGGAGTCATGTTCTAGACCCAGTAAGCAGCAGAGCAGCAGAACTTGACAGCTTAAGTCACATATTTCTGAAGTTAAGGGTAGAATAAAGGAGCTGTCAAATTTGCCTTTGTGACTAAGAGAAGCCACTAAGGTCAAGAATGTTTCATGAGTTTCCCTAAATGGAGACCTATAGAGGCTATTGTGTGAAGCTCTGAAGTGGAGACCTCAAGTGTTAGAGATACCAGGGTCATGAGATACCTGCTAACGAGAGCTACTAACAATGAGTAGTACACACTTTGAACTTAAATTGCTAGCCTTCATGGTTGAACAAATACATATTATCTAACTTACCAACTTTTGTGTTTTATGTATTTTATTTAAATGTGAATTTCTTCTTTGAAATAGAGTATAGCTTTGAAATTCTTCTATTCTTTGTATATATGCTATAAAATTTTACAGTAAAACTTGTTCTAAAGTTGAAGGGCTCTCTGTGATGTGTGTGTGCCTCCCTCACTTTCCCCACCTCTTCAGCTCTCCTTCATTTTTAATTAATACAAATAACCATTGGATATGTGACTTTAAGTAGGGGTTCCGTGTAACACGCATTTCGTATCTTAGTTAAGGCATCTGTTCCTGTGAAAAGACAGCATGACCACAGCAAATCTTACATAGGAAAAGATTTCACTGGAGCTGGCTTACAGAGCAGAGGTTTATTCTGTTATCTTCAGAAGCATGGGAGCACACAGGCAGACATGGTGCTGGAGAGGTAACCAAAAGTTCTACATCTTAATTAGCAGGCACAGGAAGAGACTGACACCAGGGCCTGGCTTGAGCATCTGAAACCTCAAAGCTCCAACAACACCACACCTACTCCAACAAGGCCACATCTTCCAATAGTGATACTTCCTATGAGCCTATGGGGGTCATTTTCACCCAAAGCACTACATTTTCTATGCTTAAATCATATTATATATATATTTAGCCCTTCAAAAATCTATCATTTTGTTATGGTAAAAAAACTATCAGAATCCTGCTAGCCCTTTTAAATGCACACTTCATGGTTTCTATCTATAGTTACCATAGTTACTACAGCACCACAGAACTTTTTGTTCCTATCTAGCTGGCTAATTACTCATTAATCACCTGTTCCTTAGACTGTTTCCTGAACATTTTCCTCAGCCTGTGACAATGATCATTCTACCTTCAATTTCTACAAGATCAACTATTTTTCATGTGTATATTCCTGCACACATGTTGTGACATGAATATGCATATGTCTACACAGGCCAGAGATCAGTATTTTTATCAATCATTTCTCCCCCTGTAAGCTTTTGAAGCAGGTTCTCTCACTGAACAAAGTCACACTCACTTTGAACCCCAGGCCCCATGTTGGGTGTCAGCTACTGCAGTAATATTTATTTGTAATATATCATTAAAAGGATTAATATTTATTAAGGGGTATATAAACATTCACTGATACAAACTGAACCTTAAGACAATTTGGAGAGGGGAATTGTCCCACAATGGATGGTCTGATCTGTTCCCCAAGAATTCAGGAACAAAGAGGGTCACCTCGGGGTCCTGGCGGCTTTTTTAGTGGGTCTGGCCATGCCCTGTGTTCCATTCAGGCTCCGTACTCCAGAGACACTGTTAGCTATCACGTGAATTCCACCATTCATCAGGGATTCTCTTATCTCTGCTTCTGTCTCTTAATGTGTGTGCCACAAAGTTTGGGATGTTTTTACATGAGTCCCAGAGAATCAAACTCAGCCCCTCCCTCATTTTTTTATCAACTAAGTATCAAGTAAGTATTTTATCAACTAATGCCTTTGTTTTCCCAGCCCTTGAGAACAATGCTTCTAGCATCCATCTATGGATGAAGACATATAGCAATTTTGTTTCTGTGTCTCATTTATTTTATTTAACAAGGGATCTTTGGTTTCAAACATGTTACAGGTTTTACTTTTCTATGTGACTGATCATTTTTCAGTTCTGTGAAGGTGCCACATTTTTTTTACATATTCACCAGTTGCTGACACTTATGCTTTTTCCATTTCTTATGTATTGTGCATGGTGCTGCAAAAAACCCGGAAGTACAAACTGTCTGTGATATACTGAATTTATTTGCATTGAATGAATATTCAGTAGTAGAAATTCAATATCACTTGATAATTCTGTTTAATTTTTTGAGGACCCTCACTAGTATTTTCATTATTGACTGTATTAATTTACATTCCTATCAGTAGTGTGCAAGCTTTTCCTTTTTCCACATCCATGTGAGCATTTACCCTCTATTTTTGTGTTTGTTTGTTATAATAGCCATTCTTACTGAGAAGACTTGAGGTGACACTCTGAGGTTTTGAGTTCGCTTGATCATTGAAAATGTTAAAAAATTCTTCAATGTGCCTGTTGGGTATTTGTATTCTGGGAAATGGCTGTCTAGATGTAGTTTTAGGAGCTGTAGAGGTGGCTCTCTAATGATTGAGTTCTTGTTAAGTGCTTTCTACTCTTGCATAGGAACTGGGTTTGGTTTACAACATCTGAAATAAGTGGCTCTCAGCAACCTATGACTTAAGTTTGAGGGGATCTGATGCTCTTCAGGCCTCCTCTAGCCCACATACATGTGATGCATATAAACTCATGTAGAGATAAATACACACAAATAAATAAGTATAGATACTATTTATAACAGCTTTTTAATGCTAATATGGTTTTGGAGATTTTTTTAAATTTTTAAATATTGTGATATTCATACATTAGCTGATATATTTATTATAAATATTTACTCCATTTTACAAGAATTTAATGTTTCCTTTGTTGTACAAAAGCTTTTTATTTGAAAATATCCTTGTACAGTACAGTGTCCTACAGTATTTCCTCCATCTTTTCTTGTAGGTTCATAGCTTCAGAGTCTTAAATTAAATCTGCAGTATGTCTATAGTTGATTTTTCTAGTTGATCAGAGTTAGAGCTCCAGCTCCATTCTTCTGCATATATGTTCATTTTTTGCTAATTGTATTTATTGACAGCACTATTTTTTCTCTAGTATATCCATCAAATTCATTTGGTTGTAGGTGTGTGAATTAACTTTTATACTCTCTATACTTTCCCAATGATCTATGTGTCAACACCATCCTATCTTGATTAGTACAGTGCTACAGTATGTTTTAAAGACAAATTGCCTAATGCTCCCTCTGTAGTTCTTTTTACTCAAAATGCTCTAGGTATTTGTATTTGTTGTCATTCCACTTAAAAATTATTGCTTTTCACTCTTAAGAGTCATGAGCATTATGATCAGGATTATATTGAATCTGTTAACTACTTTAAATAGAATGGACATTTTCTTGATGTAGATTTTTCCAAACTGTAAACAAAGTATGCTTTCTTACTCTTGTGTTATCATTGGTTTCTCTTGTTAATCTTTCATAGTTTCTGTTGTAGAGATACTTTGTGTCTTGTAGCTAGAAGTTTCTGGCCTGGCCTACCCCCAAGATCTGGACATAAAATCCCAAATAATCACAGAGTTTTATATTAATTATAAGCTGTTTGGTCTATGGCTCAGGCATATTACTTGTTAAATCATATTTCAAGTTAGCCCATATTTCTATTTATGTATGTTTAGCTACATGGCTTGGTAACTTTTCTCAGAACAGTAGTCTCATCCCACTCCCTCCTCTGCTCTTCCATTTCCCAGAGCTCTCCTAGTCTGGTGCCCTGCCACTACTTCCTGTCTAGGTACTTGACCAATCAGCATTTTATTAAAGCAATATTTACAGAACAAAAGCAGTCCCACAGCAGCCTTTTTGGTTACATTTGTTCCTAGAAGTGTTAGTTCATTTGTCTTTCCTTCCTTTCTTTTTCATTTTTTTAAATGAAATTATTTTCTTGGTTTCTATTTTAGATTCTTTGCTATTGGTTCAAAGACATGCTTTATAGCTTGTTGGTTTTATATCCTTTATATAACAGAATGTCATATGTCATCTATCAATGATGGATACACTAGAGAAAGGATAGTGTTGTCAATAAATGAAATTGGCACTTTATTTTTTCCCTCCAATTTTAGATGTCTTTTTTTTTTTTTTTTTTTTTTTTTTTTTTGCCTGATTGATCTGGCTAAGACTTTCTTGGAATATGTTGAATAAAAGTGGTAAAAAGTAGCCAGTCTCTAGTCTATGTTTTAAATCTCAGAGCAAAAGCTTTTAGCTTTTTCCTCATTTGGTGTAATGTTAACTGCTGGCTTACTATAAATGGCCTTTATTATGTTGAGGTATGTTCTTTGTATGCCTAATTTCCTCTATGTTTTTTTTATCATAATGGGTTATTAAACTTTGTTAGATACCTTTTGTGCATCAACTTAGATAATTTTATGGATTTTTCTCCCTTAGTCTTTATTCTAGTGATATGGTGTCCACATCCATCAATTTAGGTATACTAAAGTATTTTTGCATTTCTGAGATAAATCCTACTTGACCATAATGAATAGCTTTTATTATGGTAGTCAGTTGAGTTTACTACCTCTATATTCATTAAGAATGTTGACCTTCAACACACTAACTATGACGCTGTTTTTGGGGACACAGGTGAACTGCCTCTGAAGGCATGAGTGCAATAGTGCTAACCCTACCTCCATCACCAGTCATGTGTTAACATGGAAAAGGAAAAGATGCCCTCTCCCACCCTTTGCTACCTGTGCAGGTATCTAGCCCTGCCCCTCAACAGCTGCAGACACAGGAAAGTGGACCCTGCAATCATCAGGATAGCACATAACGTCAGGGTCTCAGGTAAACCAGGCCTGAGGGTGTGAAACTAGGAGAGCTGACATCTCCGCCTCATATGTCTCCCAATAGCAGTTGGAAGAGAGAGCCCTACACCTGAACAAATGAGGGCTCTGGCCCTGGTAATGTGAGTGAGTGGGACCAGAGGGCCTGAGAGCAGAAAAGGCTGTGTTGGATGTGCTGACCAAGGCAGTGCTGGAGGTGTAGAGTGAGGATGGTGGGGAGAAGGAGGGCTGGTATGTATATATGTCCATGTCCAGGTACTTGTTCATCTCTTCCTAAATAACAACTTGGTTGGCAACTAGTTTTTCTCAGTCATTGTTATGGATGTTTAAAAAGGATTTCTGTGGTGCCAATTATGATACACCCTTTTCACTTTCCATTGGTAATCTCCTCTCCTTAATCTAGCTAAAGACATTTGTTTTAGTTATACTCTTGAAGTCAGCTCTTTGCCTCATTAATCTTTCTTAGATCTGGTTTGTATTTAACTTGTTTCTGCTTTGATCTTTAGTAATCTTTTGTTTTCACTAACTTCAAGTTTAGATTATTCTTGCTTTTCTGGTTCTTGGGGATGCTGTAACAGTTGTTATCTGGATCTTTCATTCTTTGGATGTGAGCATTGACTCCTAGAAGTTTTTTTTTCTTAGTGCTGCTTTGGCTGGATCCCGTAGCTTTAATATTCTCCGCCTGCATTCTCTTTCATCCCAAGAAATTATTTAACTCCCTTCTTACTGTTTGAAGTTCTGGCTGCTCAAGATAACGTTCTTAATCTCTGGTTATTTACAGTTATTTTTCTAATCAATTTCAAGCTTTATCTTGTTATGGCTAGAAAAATTCACTTGTTATAATTTCCATTTTTAAAAAGTGAATATTTTGTGGCTTGTCTTATGATCTGTCCTATAGAATGTCTCTTGTCCTACTGAAAACATTGTATCTGGCAGCCATTTGATGGAATACTCTGTAGAGATTAGGTCATTTAGCCAATTAACACTGCTGTTTTTCATGTTGAATTTCTAGCTAAATAATCCATCCAGTACTGGAAGTAGGGTGCTCATCTCTTTGGATCATCTCATCCAAAATGAACTCGTACAGTTATAAAACTTGGAAAGTTAGTTATTTCCAACTATATATTCAATGCATTAGCAGCTTTCTACAAAACAATAGCCCAGACACCTTTCCATCTCTTTATCCAGAGCATATGTGATCTACTGTTCTTATGTGAAATTTAGGACTGTCTGGTAAGAGCTCTGTAGTGTCAGAGAATGACATGGGTCATCTTCTCTATGTCCCTTCACTGCTGCACCCAGCATCCTTGACACAGTCCACTTGCTTTCCTTTGCTTCTTTCTCTACTTTACAGCACCAGCTGCAGGGGTCAGGTATTTCTCCTTTGTAAACTTTGATGGTCCCTGCAGCTGGTGGGGGCACCTTCATTTTATTTCACACTGAACTGTCTTGCAATAGGGCTCTGGGGTTGGTCCTTTCTGTGACCATTCTAACCCTTTATTGCTAGATGTGCAAAGGTGCATTTTCTTTTCATCTTTATTATATTGTCTACGTGGTGGGATCGTGCCTGTCATGAAGGAGGAAGCCTAGTCAGCTTGTCTGGGCAACAGCTAAAAAATTAATATGCAGTAAAGGTCCTGCTGTCTGGTGGTAGTAGAGTCGTGCTCACTAATCAAGAATTCTAGCCATTTTAGAGTGACCATAACTATTACATATGGATTATTGCTTTTTCAAGGCGTAAAGGATAACATATAATTTCCTGTAAAATGAGATCAAATAATTGTGGCTTTGATAGTCTAGGGTGTGCTTTAAGAATTCATGAGGCTTCAAAGTCCATTTTGCTTTTATCAATTTTGAGCTTTTCATAGAGGCATAGAAATGATGGGGGGCAGTAACAAATATGACACTGGGTGGTAGAGATTTACCAGGGGTTGATTTTCCTAAGGGAATCTGATTCCTCACAATTGTTCGCTGATTCTGTTCACATAGTTAGTAGGGAAGCATTAGGATGAGAGGAAAGATTTTTCTGATTCTTCAGTAGAAAAATAAATGTGACTCCACCCCAGATCCTTGCCTCCATCTGGATTGGCTCACACACACATGAGGGCACCCATGTCAGCAATTCATACTTCCTCCAGTTTTATTTTAAAAGGGAAATATGGTCCTCTGGAACAGCCAGAGATGGGAATACTAAGGTTTTCTAGAAGATCTTAAAAGAGAGTTCTTGGCTGACTCAACCAGAAGTTAATTCCCTTCCCTTACAACTGAACTTCCTCAGTCATTGCCAGAAATCATGAGAGCCTCTCTCGGCCTTTGCACACAAATCTCCAGCAAAGCCAGGCTGCCTGTGTCTTCCACGTGGCAATCTAGGCTGTTTTGCTGTCGGATCCCACTGGGAGAGGGTATGTGGGTGTGATTAGCTCTAAATGAAGTTCTAAACCACTGGTACATGAAATGAAACTATTTTTTCTCCTTCCTTCCCTTTCCCTTAACCTAAGCTGCTCGTGTAAGTGGCTTCTCATTTACTCTCTCTGAGAAAACAAAGCAAAATGAAATAAAGAATTAAAAAAAAAATCCCTTTGTGAAGACAAGTTCTTCTGCTCTGTATAAAAGGGAGTCACTTGCTGCTTTCCTGGTGTCGGGATTAATTTCCAAGCAAAGCCACTGCTAATTCATCTACAGAGCAATATCCCTGCTCGGGAGCCAGGCTGGGAAGACAGTGGTTTCCAGTTTCCAGCTTTGTTTGTTGACAGTCTGATTTCCCACAAGGCCATTTCCACCCATGTGTCTGTTTTCTTTGGGGGGGGGGGGTTGCATGCATGTCCCTTTCTTCTCTGTCGCCCCTGCCTCCCCAATGGCTGCTGAAGGCACGTCTCTCACATCTCTGCTCTCACCCATTTCCTCCCTCCAGGCCCAAGGACTCCTGGCAGGTCCTTTCAGTCACAGTGCACTTAGAGGCTCTGCTGGGAAAATCTCAGGGGATTCCATATGTCTTTCTTTCTGGTTTGTTTTTTTTCCCCTCTCCTTTCCCTTCTTTTTTATTTTTCTTTTTTTCTATTTTGGTTTCAAGGACAAGATTCAAAAGAGCCTGCAACAGACAGGTTGTAGGGTGCAATTTCTGATGTGCCTTCAAATAGACCGAGCAATTTGAATACTTGTACTCCTGGAAATCAGTCTGTAACACTGTCCCCCAAAGCTCATTAAATTCTGCAAAATTGCTGTGCTTTGAGGGCTTCCTGATGGAGTCCAGTTGGGGGCCCGGACTGCCAAAGTGTGAATCCCCCAAAGACTACCACAGTGGAAAATATTGAGCTGCTGATTTGGCTCTAGCTAGTTGCATATCAAAAGGTAGAAGGAGTGTGGGAGGAAGACATCATCTGCAGGGCAGGCCAGATGCTCCCCAGCCCTGCTGGAGCCAGGTAAGACAGAGTGGTCATAACACAGTGTTCCCATGTTTGCACATGTGCATGCCTGCCACTTCGAGGCTCATTTGCTAGTCAGCTGTGATAAGGCTGAAACTTGTGTTCAAACCAGCGGAAAATGCCATATCTGCATGGGATTGAAACTGGATGTGGACAGCCCAGTTTCCACATTATGTAATTGTGAAGGCTGTAAGCCATATCTATCACTGAAAACATGTAGCCCGCACCAAATATTTAGTCTGTGGACTTTCTGTTTAAGAAAACACATTAGAATTTTGCCAACAAAATGTGCATTGGGTCATTTAACTACTCAACCTTTGCTTAATATGTACACAATATGTAATGCACTTTCTTCTACAATCTCTGTCTAAATGCCTCTGAGGTGGTTATTAGTTCGTGTTTAAGGGAGATGTGTTTAAAACACTAGACATGGTGCAGTGGTAAACTACTTTTCATATAGGCATAAAGACCTCACCAGCCATATAAAAAGTTAGATATAGTATCATGAACCTGGAACTTCAGCGGTGGGGTGTGGAGGTCATATGCACAGGAGATCATGAAGCTCCAAGCTCAGCAAAAGTCTCAAAAAATAAGATGAAGAGTGGCTGGGGATACCTGGTGTCAACCTTTGGTCTCCATAGATGCACACACAGTGTTCCCTTGCATCTCCCTGCCTTCTTCCCAAAACACGGACTCTGTCCATTTGGACTCCTGATTTAGAATTGCCTAGTTACAAAATGGCATAATCTATAATTTATGAAAGACACTAGGTGTGGCAAGGAGAATTTTGTTCTCTTGGGTGATTTGACAGAGCATAAGCCCAAGCAATATCCTCTGGGCTCTATTGCCTGATAATTATTGTAATTAAATATACAGAAACCCACCTCGTTAACTGATTCTGCTTTGCTTTCCTTCCCTCCCACTCACTCCCTGAATCTTTTTTCCAGCTGTTTCTATCCCAGTTTCTGAGATTAGTTAGCTTAGAAAGGCTATGAGAATCAGGGAGATGTACGGTTCAGCCAGTTTTTAGTTTAAGGCGCTGAGCCCCGGGCAACTGGAACTTCTATTTCTTTTTTAAAGCAGACATAGTGCCATTTCCTTGCCTGTATGTATAACTTCAAAATCCTTAAACCTATTTCTCCCAAACTTCCTAAGTACCTCACCTTTGAGCTAAGACTAAACATGGAAAGTTTGGGCCCCAAAGGACAGTTTTTGAGAGAAGTTTCAAGCAAGTAGAAACATAGCCACATGATGAAATTCATCTTACAATTGTCATCTGCCCTCCTTGAATCTCCAGCCTCATTCCTCTGCCTCTCCTGGGAATTCGGACTTTTCTTTCCTCTCTCTAATGTTAGCAGTTCCTCACTTCTTCCCCTCGCCGCTTGTTTGTCCTCTGGGATGAAGGAAATGCTTTAAACCTGTAAACTGCATAAATTTCCTCCCAAATCAACTTGAATCTGTTTAAATTGGATGGAGAAGATTCATTTATGGCAGCCACAGCTGTGTACCCACAGATAGAGTGGCCTGGACACTCAGGCTGCATACTTGACACAGCAGAGCCAGCACAGACTTCTAAAGACTGGAGCTTTAGGTATATATTTATACAAAGACAGTTTTCCTATGAAACACTGAGAATGTGGGATGAGGATTTATTTTTCAGTCTCTACCCAATGGTTCCCTAGTTTAGAGTCCTGGTTAGTAACCGGTACTGAACAGAGTAAAGCATGAGAGGCCCAAGCTAAGTGTCCATACAGCTCAGCATAGCCTGCAGATGCCAGAAATAACTGAAGCTCAGTTTGCTTTAAATAGTAGCTCTATGGATGGCATAGAAACTAGATCTTTATCAGATTGGGGTTTCCCACTTCCTTTTCCCAAAGGGTAACTTCGAATTCCAGGGGACTAATGGAATTTTCTTAGATCCAAGGAATATTCTCTGATATTCTGTGATTTCTTTGAGCTCATGTGGTCTTATGATCCCCAGTGGCAATATCTGCTGATTTCTGCCAAGAGACTCACTCTTTCTTTCTCATGCATTCGATGCTAACAGTTTGTCTTCTAGAATCTCTACTGAGGGCAGGTGTGTACGGTGACTACATCTCTCACTGGAGTCTAGTTGTCTAGGGGGGGATATCTGGACATGATCTCCCTATTCCCCAGTGGTCATGCTTCTCTCTGGAGGTGTCAGGGTGTCAATTCTCAGGTCGATGAAGCAGGGGACTGAGACCTTCCACATTCCTGCTATGCTACCTCCTTCAGCCCATCTCTTCCTGAGCACAAAAGACCATTTGATCTGTAGGGAAGCCTTGTTCCCTCTAAGCTGCCTTGCTCACGCATGGTCCTTTCTCCCAAGATGTTGTCATTGCCTACTTGTGTTGCTTTTATTAAGGGTGTTGGGGCACAAAAGCCCACACAATGCCTTTATCTTTATTTTGAATCCTTACATTTAAAATTTGTGTCTTGGACCACTATGGAAAAATGTCCTGTGCAAGATAAAAATCTAAAAAGAAAGAAGAAGGGTACACAGCTGTAATTAACTCACACTGCTTTACCTGGGGGTTAGTTGGAAGCCTCCCATTTACTTAACCTTTCTTCTGCTTAGAGCTTGCTTAAATAACTCTTCTACCAAAAGCCAATGAGAAGAGTTGCCACAGCCAACACAGCTAACACTAACATGGTGATTAGTCTCTTCTTACAAAGCAGTTCCTTTTAACAGTCTCTGGAATCACTTCCATGGCCAGTTACAACCTGTGAATTAGCAGAGCTATGAAAAATGTGAGCGCTGGAATCAGACCCAGTTCCTTGCTCAGCTAACAGTTCCATGGCCTTATGCAAATTAAAGAACTTCTCTGAGTCTCCTGGTCCTCATGTGTGAACTGTTTTAGTCTTGTTAAAAGGTGTAGATGAATGCATGTGTGCAAAACACCTCACACGTAGTAAATATTAATGCTTCCTTTGCTTGTTTTAGTATTCATTTTCTGTTTCCACATATTTCCACCAGAACTCATTTCCTTAGGAAAAAGATGTGTAGAATAGCTGCTCAGAAAATGAATCAGGATGGGCTGGGGTAGTAGTTCACTGGCTGAGGGGTTTCTGATCGCCTCACTGGAAGAGTAGTGCAATGGAAAGGAGGAACAGGAAACTTTGAAGTTAATGTTTATGGCTACTGTATTTTAAAGTCTAAGCCTGCTCAGAAAACTTGCATATACAGGTACACAGATAGATGGATGAACAGATGGATAGATGTATAGTAGATAGATAGAGGATAGATTATAGATAAGTAGATGTAGATTGATGGTTGATATAGATAGATAGATAGATAGATAGATAGATAGATAGATAGATAGATAGATAGATAGATAGATAGATGATAGAGAGATAGATAGATGATAGATAGATAGATGATAGATAGATAGATAGATAGATAGATAGATGATAGATAGATAGATAGATAGATAGATAGATAGATAGATAGATAGATGATAGATAGATAGATAGATAGATAGAAGGATGGATAGATAGATAGATAGATAGATAGATAGATAGATGATAGATAGATAGATAGATAGATAGATAGATAGATATAGATGGATAGATGGATAGATAGATAGATAGGTCAGTAGATAAGTGATAGGTAGATAGACAGGTAGTAGGTAGACGGATGGATGAGCAATAGAAAGCAGGTAGATAATAAATGAATTGATAGAGGATAGATGATATAAATGGACAGATGACTGGTGAAAGATTGATTTAAGTAGGCAGATGATAAATAGTTGATATATGATAGATATATCAATAGATGATAGATATAAATATAGATGATAGACTGGTAGAGAGATAGATATAATAGAGAAATAGATGGTTGATAGAGTATTAATCAATGATAGCTATGGTAACAGATAAGAGATATAAATGTTAGACAGACAGCAGGCAGATGAGTACTGGAAATAATCGTAGGCCTTATTACTCACTAATGCTTTCTGACGATGTTTCCAGGAAAGTCTATGCATACAACATTGGCATATTATCATGGTCTTAGATGTCTTTATTTATTTCTTCTCCTTATTTTTATTGTGGCCCATTTGTAGGTCTTTTCTTTTTAGTGGGTGCCTCTTGAATAGTGTGGCCAATGCAGAAGTTCTCTTAATGTCCCTGTACCTCATACCTTCCAATTGAAAAATTACATAGATTTTCTGATAATGAACTATTTCTTTGGTATTATTGCATAAGAACCACTTAGTAAGAACTAGACATTTGCCTTTTAACTCACATCCATCACTTAAAAACCCCTTGAATAAATCCTTACGTTCACTCACTCAGAAGCTCTGCAAACACAGGGAAGGATCTGGAGAGAGCAGAGCTCCTGCTAGACTGGGAGTGGCCTTTTCCAATGATGCTCTTGACAAGGGAGGCAGGGTGTTCCTGCTCTCCATGTCTGTTGTCTCTTCTCACTATAGCATGAGAAGAACCATCTCCAAAAACATCCTCTCTACTCATAAGAAACTATGAGCTGTTTGTTGGTCTTGGGTCCGAGCAAAGATCAAGACATTAATTTGCCTGAAGCTGATGGGAAATTCAATCAAGTTTTTCTCACATTTTCATGGTTGAACTGAAACTAGTTGAGGCTTTAGCAGTGCATACTCTTGAACGCCATCCTCTTGAGCAAGTCAAGGGACTAGAGAGTGATGGTGGAAATAGAGTATAGTCACAGCCTGGAGCAAGAGATGAACTTGAGTTCAGATGCAGAGCAGCTTTTCATGGCCCTGGTTCTCGATAATACCCCTCCTCTATGTTTCTGGGGCTCCATTTGTAGGTGTTTCCCTTCTGCTGGATGCCTCTTGGATAGTGTATGCAATGGCTATAAGATTTTCTTTATGGCCCCTTCCACCCAATAAATTAAGCTCTTAATAGATGAGGAAAACTACAAGATTTGGGATCTTTAAAAAGTGATTGTTCTGCCCAAATGCTAATGAGACGCATATATCTGAAACAACTGATTAAAAAAAACAAACACACTGGAAAACAGGACCCAGCACAACACATAGAGTGGTTAATTTACCAAGTTGTGAAGCATCCCACAGAATAGAATGTCAGGCTCATATATTTTCCCATGAATCACTTGGACATGAATAGAGTAAGCAAAACAGGAAACTGGAGTGAATCTCCCATTGGGGTCCCTTTTTTTCTGCCAGGCTACCACTCACAAATGCAGCAACCTGGCAGGTCAAATACCTACACTATATTTCTAGAATATTCTTTGCAGTCAATAATAAGTAAATCCCAAGGTGTGTGATTACATAATGATAGCCACATTCATTCACCTGTCTATCAAAGAAGCCATATTTGAGTTTCAGCTTCCATCCCCTGGGCTTGTGAGGTAAAGCTAGAGCATTTGCTTGTTGTGTTTAAAATTCCTGGCAACCCTGGGCTAAGTGCACTGGAGTGGAACTAGTTTTCATTGCTTAGTGATCCATTAGCTAATGGGCATGAGCCTGTCAGCTTTCTATTTATCCCTCAAGCCATTAAGGTCACCTGCTGTGTCTGAGGCTACACTTGACAAAAAAAAAGAGTGATGGTTGAAATAAAATAAATAACAAATCATACACAATCTGATTGGTATTATTTAAAACATATCTAGCTTCATAGAAAGGTGAAGGTGAGGCACCTGTTACAAACTAACACATGGGATTCCCGGCATCATATGCAAACATCACCATCACTGTGTGGTGTGCTATCTGGTGTAGGGACCACTCTGAGAGCCACTTTCTAAGTTCCCCTAGTGTCTGCCTGGGACTCCTGGAAGCTGGTCACAGCATTTCTTCATCTACTTTTCAATGAATTCTTTGTAAACTTTAGATTAAAAATCCCCAGCTACTGGAAGAAAGAGGAAAGAGAGGAGAGGATAATGGGTAGAGTGAATATGAGTTGTGTGTGTGTGTGTGTGTGTGTGTGTGTGTGTGTGTGTGAATGTTATAATGGAACCCATTAGTTTGTGTGTTAGCAACAACAAATGAGAAGTCAGCAAGCAAACACCTGCCCACCCAATCTATAGAAGCTGTTGGAGGGTTTGACTTTGCCATCTAGCTGACCTCACCTTTTACTTCTGGCTCAGATATTTCAGCCATAAAGGTCTTTTGGGGGGGTTCCTGTATATGATACTCATCTTCTAGAATGTTCTCTTTTCACCCAATTCATCTTTCTGGTATGAGCTTGAACTCCATTTTTTAGAGGAGACCCTACTGCCCTTCCATTCCAGGTCTGGTCTCGAGCTCAGTGTCCTTTTGGTTTCCTCTCCTCAGGAATTTTGTGCATTGTCTCTGGCTAGAAGGAAAAGACTGAGTCTTAGCTTGCCACCCAATGCTCTCTAGCACCTATCATAGTTCTTGCTGGATGAATGAAGAAAGTCATTTATTCTTGAGAAACTCTAAGACCCAAAATGTTGAAGAACAATCAAGGTGCAAAGTGTCCTGAGAAATAATGAGATGTTGTTTGGATGCTATTCCTTATAGCTGAGGAATAGTACCAATTCTCCCTATCAATTTCCATCATCTTCAGTAATTACTATCTTGACCTATATGGGTAGTCTTAGCAACAGCATACATTTTTAAGATGGTTATGTCGGATAGGTACTTAATGAGAAACTGTTTGCTTATGGTGGGTTCTTAAATATGGATATTCCATGACTCCTAGCCCTTTCCTCTGGCCTACCTCTTTATGTCATTCAAGAGCATAGAAAGGATTCGACTTACTTGACAGCTGAGCAACTATCTCATTCTCTACCTCAGGTATTCAAATTGGAATAATTCTGACTTAATTTCTTTATATTCAATAGCCACAGTCTTTTCTAGGCAAGGGTGATCACATATTTGTCAACACAACTTTCTCAAAATATGTGGAATGTGTGCATTGATCTATGGATCTCATGGCATATCATTAGGCAACAATTTAACACTATGCCCATTTTGCAAAATATTAGTAATATGATTTCCTAGTGCTCGTGACTTATCTCTTGACTGGTTCTTGGTCCTGATCACTGTGCCAGGTGTGTTAAAGACCATGCTATAATTCCTTTTTTAAAAGCTCTTTTCTCAAGTTACAATTGTGATTTAAAAACTTTTTGTGACTGTGTTTTTGGGTACATAGGAAGCCCACCTCATGTCATTCCACAGTTACCATCACCTCTTTTTTCTTTCTTGAACCAGTGTCTCATTGGCTTGAAATTCACTAGGTAGACTAGCCTAGATGCCCAGTGAACTCCAGGCCAGCAATCCTCCTCTCTCTGCCTTCCAACCACTGAATTACAAGTAAGTATCATTACATCTTGTTCTTCTCATGTGGGTTCTGGAGATCAAACTCAGTTTGGTGTGCTTGTGATGCAAGCATCATACTAACTGGCTTCCTTGCAAACCCTACCAACAACCTTATAACATACCATTTCCAAATAGCCTCCAGTTCTGCAGTTACATGTTTGCTTTTCTAGAAGCCACAGGAAATCGGTGATAAAAGATGTCTCTGTGCATCATACATACCACAGATTCCTAACATTCTATTGTGGCTTTTCCATTCAGCATCACTCAATTTTCAAAGAAAAAAAAATTTTACACCAAGCTTGGAAAGACGGCTCATTGGTTAAGAATGCTTTCACTTTATACATATGATCTACACACTATTCTCAGCCTCTGTCCCATGGTGGCTCACAGCCAGCTGCAATTCCAGTTCAGGGAGATTTCATACCTTCTCATGGCCTTGGCCATAATGTGGTACACATTATACACAGGCAACTTCCATGCATCTAAAATAAAAATAAGTGAATCTTTAAAACACTTTTTCACACATTGTTTTTTCCATCAACTGAGACTACTTGTAGTTTTCTTTGCTCATCTCAGTGGCTGCTGCTTTACAAAAATTGTTTTATGGCACAGTGGGATATTACAACATTGCATGTTAAATCATTTGCAGGGCCTGAGGTCTGAGGAGTAACAGATCAACAAGGGCAGTTGGGTGACTGTTTTAGACAGAGATATTAAGAGTTCAGTTCCTGGTTGACAATGGGTCTGGATCTGCTTTGTGTGTGAGTGTTTCAAGTTGAGAGAGGCCTTTCAAAAGCCACCGGGGGGGGGGGGGGGGGGGGGAGGGGGGTGCTTTTCACAGAGGCAATTACTTGAATACTTGAAGTAAGAACCAATCAGAGATAAGTCTCAGGCCTCTGCTTATCTTACATCATCCAAGCTCTGTAGATGATCTCAAGCTTCCTAGCCAACCCTGCCACTGCGACAAAATATGTGAAGCAAACAACCTAGAAAGAGAAAAAAATATTTTGGCTCATGACTCTGAAGGTCTCAGACAATGATTGCTGGGCCTGATAACTATCGGCTTGAGATTCAGCAGAGCATCATGGCAAGAAGGATGTGATAGAGAAAACTGTCCTCTCATTGCAGCCAAGAATCACAGAGAAGAAGGATCAGTTCTTTGCCAAGATTCCTCCTTTGAAGGCACACTTTTAGTGGTCTATGGCCTCCAGCTAGGCCTGAGAGCTTCTTTACATATTCAGCTGCAAATGTAGAAATGAATTAGTCTATCCATGAAGATGAGATCCCACATTCAGTCACCTTTTACTATTCACCACTGAATGGGGTTCATACCTTCCACACATGACCCATTGAGGGACATTTCCTATCAAACCATACCAAGAAAACATAGTATATGTGTAGTCAGAAGATTCTCTGTCCTGCCCAGCCAGTTCCACAGCCACTTAGTCCCAAATAATCACATAAAGGCTTATACTAATTACCAGCAGTTTGGCCTATGGCTCAGGCTTATTACTTGCTAACTCTTATGCTTTAAGTTAGTTCATTATTCCTATCCATGCTTAAATATATGGCTTGTACCTTTTCTCATTCCAGAATTCTCATCCTGTGTCTGGCTGGCATCTGATGCCCTGCTTTTCCTTTCCCATAATGCCCTAATCTGTTGGTTCCATCTCTACTTCCTGCTTGCCTTTTGGCCAATCAGCATTTTATTAAAAAATACAAGTGAAAAATATTTTCAGCATTATTCCTCATATATGCACACACACACACACACACACACACACACACACACACACACATGCCTTAGCACTTTGTCTTACCAGGTTCTTCCCAACATGAAGTTTATGCGTGTTTATTAATTTCCTTTGCTTTTTATATTATCTCTCTACCATCTCCTAGAATACGTGGCAGATACTATTCACTAAAATAACTGGTAAGTTAGTTTTCTCAAGAAATTTCTCATCTAAAATGCAAATTATGGGTCCTACCCACCCATCTCCTAAATCTATTAATCATATCTAAATATCATCTGAAATTGTTTCTCTGAATCTTGCTATATTGATATTTTTCTGAGTAGGAAACTACAAATAAGTTTGTTTCTTCTTCTCCGTTGTGCTCCTGGATTGTTTGATTCTCACCCAGTTCTTGTTTTTACCTTCAACAGCAGTGATGAGTCCTTTTCTATGAATGTATGGCCTGAAATCAGCATCCCTCAGCATATGCCAATTTCAAAATGGCTTTCCTCATTTTCTGACTTTGATGGTCTGGTATCTCCCCTGACACTATCTGATGTTGTAATATGAGATAGGCAATGATCTGGAGACTCAGTGGGAAGAATTTTTTGCTTTTGCTTCTGATGAGTGGCAGCCTCAGTTTCTCTCTGGAAATCCTCCTAGACACTGTTGTGAAGGTCCTCTTGTTAATAAGAATTGAGTCTTGGGGATGACCCACTGACCTCCAAGGATGTTGTACTTGAGGCTTTATGCAGCAGAAAGATCTTGCAAGTTCAGTGTTTTTAATTTAGGATGTCTACCATCCTGGTAGATTATAATAACAAGAAAATAGGAAACCATCTAATGTCTGTCAGCCTGAGGTCTTTTACTTATGTGATGATGTATACATAAACAAAATGGAATGACAATGTCTAAAATGGCCAAAATGGCTAATGGGTGGTAAGCTTATTTGTGAATCATGTATCATCCTTCACAGTTTTGAACACAAATATCATTAATTTATTTTAAATAACCAAGGCTTAACAGTTTTTGTGATTTTCTATTGAAAACATTTTTAGTATATATTACTATATGCATATTTAATGTGCTATATATACAGGTGTGTGTGTGTGTGAGTGTGTGTGTATGTGTGTGTGTGTGTGTGTGAGTGTGTAAGGCTTCAAGTTACAATAGGGACCTGCTGTACTTATACAGGATTAGAAATAACTTCCTTTTCCTCTAAAGTCACTATTGTACCTACATCACATGGCTGTAGTGAGTACTGAACACACATATTTGCATAGAAGATGGACAAACTGAGTCTAGAGCCATTTGGCTGCCAACTTTGCCTTTCTAACTTGCTATACTTTCTTCGTGGTTTTTGTCCCTTGTGACCAGAAGTGGCTGTGCTCATGACTCCCTTGTCTTGTCCTTAAAGAACATGTCAACCTCTCTACTCAGCCAGATCCGAAACATCCTCCTCTCGAATCTAGCCCATTGAGTCAGACTGGCCCTCCCTTCCATGTATCCTCAACCTTCCAGATCTAGGCCTCGTTTCATACCTAGTGCTCCAATGTAGGCTTGCCACCCCTGCCTGTGTCTCACCCAATCTCTATACTTTTTCCAGAACCCACCCTGCCTGCCCCTTCAGCCCACAGACTCCTCTTATACCACATCAAAACTATCAACCCAGCAAGTTCTACCCCCTGCTCCAGACTTAGACTAAGATGCACATCCCAAACACCAATCCATTCCTCTCTGTCTTCATGACTTAACTGCACCTAAGACATTTTAAACCTCGAATCCCAACACATCTTCTCTCCTGTCTCAGCCATCTCTGTCCATATTAGTTGCAGAACTAAGAACTCCTCATTCCAAGATCTCATTGAAAAAAAAATACAAATATGAAAGAACAAGTGGTATCTATCTATCCTCTGAACCTGCAGAAATGTTTGCCAGTGAGACTTGCCCAGGTAAACATTAGGACATAGAATTTAAAGAACAACCATAAATTTTACCAAATAATTCAGAGAGCTTAAAGAAGACACAGAGAAACAGTTCAATGAATTTAAGGAGAAAGAATTTAAGAAGCGCAAGTCCCTGACCGATGCCCAGGAAAACAAAAAACAAAAATCTAAAAGAAATGGATGAATTTCTAGATTCAGCCAAACCACCAAAATTAAACCAAAAAAAAGTCAACAACCTAAAAAAGCCATGACACATGAAGATATTAAAATAGTAGTAAAAAGCCTTCTGATTAAAAAAATGTCCAGGCCTATATGGATTCACAGAAAACTTCTATCAAACTGTCAAAGATCTATAGCTGACCCTTCTTAAACTACTCAAAGTCTTTGATAAGAAATCGGAGGAAAGAAAACAAGGTGCTGGGAAAACTGGGTGATGCGTGCAGAAGGATGAACTTTGAACCATATCTATCACCTTGCACAGACCCTAACCTCAAATTGGTTAAAAATCTAACTGGGAATCCTGAAACACTGAAATGGCTAAAAGAAAACAGGACAGGGAATACCCTAGATGATACAGGTGTAGGGAAGGACTTCCTGAACAGGACTCCATTTGCTCTGGAATTGAGGCCAACAATCCACTAGTTGAACCTCATAAAGATAAAAAGCTTGTACACCACTAGAGAAATATAAATCAAGTGAAGAGGAAACCGTCGAATGGGAGATCATCCTTCCTAGCTATATAGCTTATGGGGGTTAATATTCTGAATATATAAATAGCTGCAAAGACTCAAAAATGGACTCATTCAAAAGACAATGGGTCTCGAATCTAAACATAAAATCCTCAAAAGAAGAAACAATGGCTAAGAAATATCTCAAAAATGTTCATTGTGTGTCGCGATTAGGGAAATACAAATCATAACAACTTTTTTTCATTACCCCAGTGAAAATATCGAAGATCATCCACTGATAAGGCTGGAGGGGAAAGCAGGGGGGGGGGGAAGCCCTCATTGCAAACCAGTGCAGTCTCCATATGAATCAATGTGGAGTTTTCTGAAAAACTTAACTAAACCTACTCCATGACACCCCCCATACCACTCCTCGGCATAAACTCAAAAGACACTACATCATATTCCCCAGAAACTTGCTCAGCCATGCCCATTGCTTCTCTCTTCGCAATAGCTAGGTGATGAAAACCACCTAAATGCCCTACAACCAAAGAACGGATAAGGAAAGTGTGGTCACATATGCACTCTGGAACTTTCAGCTGCAGGTGAATGAGTAGAACCAGAAAGTATTGTGTTAAATGAGGTAACTCAGATGCAGAGAGACAAACACCACATGTTCTCTTTCACCTGAGGCTCCTGGCCCCAAATCATCAGATGTGAATATAAGTGCAGAAATGAGAAAAGTTAAGAGGGGTCATTGCTGTCCCCAGGAGGAGCAATAGAGAGGGAAATAGCAGAGTACAGATGATCTTAAGGGGGAAGTGGGAAAAAACAAGGTACTTTAATTAGGGAGGCAGGAATAGATAATACAGAAGAAGAGACAGTAAGGGTATCTGAAAAAAGTCATAAAGAAGCATATGATTACCTATCTACCTAAAAATATTTATAATACACTAGGTCCATATATAAATGAACATATAAAGACAGTTTAAATAAAATATCCTCATCTGGGGTGATAATTCTCTCTCCATGAGCCAAAGACCACCTAAGAGAAAATCCCAACACCAGGCATTAGAAGTCTTCTTTTGAGTTGTTAATGAGTCTCTCAGAACATTATAAGTTATTGTTTTTATCCTTGGTTGCCTTCCCAAATGGAGACAGTAACTCCCTATTTCGGAAGGCACCATGCACTTTAGGCACAGGGAGGGCCAGAGACCCCAGAGCTGGAAATGATTTGAAAGCCTTCTCTCTGGAGACTAGCTTTTATGTTACTAGAAAGCACCATGCAAGCTTCCAAAGAAGGAGGTAAACAATAGTCATACCCAGCTATGATACCTATGAACCACAACAATCAGAATGGCATGATAATTCTAAGTGTGCAGTAGTGGCTCCCATACCCTGGTGGTAACCAACAGCTCTCTAATTGCACTCAACATGAAGGAAATTATGCTTGGTACTGGAAAATTAGTCAGCTACTCTGGGCTAGTAAAGTCATAAATCTTGGAGGCAAACACACAACCACCCACTTTACTAAACCAATATAATCCCTAACTACATTCTAAATATTTGTCTTTATATACACAAGTACGTGATTCTACACCCCACCCCCATCAAAGAAATTTCTCTTTGCAACAGGTGGGGATCATTACAGAAACCACAATCAATCAGACTGCAGAGATGTGGAGCCCAGTCCCAAAGGACGTCTGTATACCTCCTGCCACCTAAGGCTCATGCTCATTTTGGAAGAGGAGACAGAAAGATTGTGAGAGCAGAGGATCATGGCACTTGCTGTTAGATTATGTCTCCTAGGAAAGTCAGAATCTATCCTCATAAAGTCACACCAAAATGACTGCCTACACATGAGCTGAACAAATACGCCAACTTGCTCACATACATGGGTAAGTTCTAATCCTTCACAAAGAAGGACAGACAACTGAGTAACTTAGAAACATAGTCCTCCCCAGGGGCGAACACACCAATTGGTTATCCAGTACCCAAAACATATACATGCAATTTACATTTCACAGACTACAGAGTTTGTTCTTGTATATTAGAACATATGTATGGAACAGAAATTATTGAAAAGAAGGATCATAAATAGAAAAGAATAATTTTTTATTCAGTATATTCTGGCCATGGTTCCCCCCCACACTCATCTTCTTCCAGAATCTCCTCTCTACCTCCTCACCCATTCAGTTCCACACCTTCTTTCTCTCATTTTAAAAAACAAACAGGAAAAAAAAAACAGAATAAGAAAAAAATTAACTCTTCGGTCCCTATATACACTCACAATATTTTGCTAGTATAAAGAAGAATCATGTGAAATTGATTTTTACCAGCCTAGCATATTTGATATTTTGGTGTAGTTGAATTTGATTAATAACTGTGTGCTAAGTTACTATTAGAAAAATGTTTTAACAAGATCACTGGACCAGAGGAAAAAAAATAGCCATCAAGTTCTTGAAAGAAAAAAAAATTAAAGGAAATCAAAAAGCTAAAATTAATTGATTAATTAATTAAAGCAGACAAAATAGCAGGTCAAGTGTTTTCAAAATATTGAATATTTTTAAACTGCCCCTCCCTGTGCTACCAAAGGGGATCATGTTTGATTAGCACAATGTCTCCCCTTTTCTTTGCTCTGCTAAAGTGGAACGTTTTTCTGTTGGGAGAGAAGGTCATAGAAAATCAAGCAATGAAACAGATTGAAGAAGGAAGAAGTTGGCAATAAAAACCCCAAAGAACAGGGGTGAGGGTGGGCTTTTGTCATGTGGAGTGAGGTAATAAGATGGTGTCAGAGGAGACAGTAACAAGGAGTTAATTATTAGCATTAAATATGAGCAGTAATTGGGATGGCAATGGACTTTGGTACCTATAATGGCTCTTAAAGGATATAAGCAAGAAATTTGATGGTGACTTAATTAATGTTGGCTGTTGAGCTAGCGGAATCTGTGCAGATTCAGTGTCACAGATTAACTGAGACATGTTGGGTCCCAGTAACATTTGTTACAGTGTGTGTTGTGACTGCTTGATTCACAGCTGTACCTCCCTAGGCAGCCAGAAGAGAAGAAAATGAGTCCGTCCGTATGTCTCTCTCATATCCCTAGCTCTCAGCATGAATGTGTGTCCAACCTGTGGCCTATGGGCCACACATACCCAAAATAGCAAAAATGTGACCTCATGCAAAAATAATAAACTTCCTTAAAGTATGATATTTTTATGATTTTGTGTGTGTGTGTGTGTGTGTGTGTGTGTGTGTGTGTGTGTGTGTGTGTGTGTGCAATTCAGAGCGTGAACAGTGTAGATGACAATGTCGTGTCAGGATGTCAAAAGGTTAGACATGTCTGTGAACACAACACAAGAAGCTTCCAGTAAGCATATATCGCATAAGAAAATACTTTCAATAAGGGCTTGCCATTGCTTGATTTCTGTTTACTCCATCTTGCTTTCCCGAAGCAATCCGTGTTATTGAATGAATCATCTTTAGTAGGGCAACTTCCTTTTTATTGACAGTTCACCCCCATCTTTGTAGAGTATGACATTTTCTTTACGGCATCACTCCTGGGACTAGATGTTTCTTCCAGAAAGACTTGTGATCAGGCTTGGGGTGAATTCCAGGACTCAAAACTTTTGTTCCTAATATAGAATATGAAAATTTACCACCAGTGGGGGAAAATGTGTGCCACATAGATCAAAATTATACCTTAACTCTTCAGAGAAATGAGGTAAAGCTGCTTTGATGCTTCAGTTTAAAAAAGAAAAGAAACAATTTCTGATTCTGGGAAGGGAGTTTCTTTTGGGGGTAACAGAGAAGCCCCTAGAGGAGAGGGTCGTATTTGGAGGGGGGAGAAACATAAAAGAATAAAAAGTTCTAATCATGAGCTCTGCCACAAGGTTATAGCCCACGGTAGCCAACCTCTTAAATGAGAATTGACTTTGTAAAACTCCTGAGCATCAGGTTGGACACTGTAGCTCAGTGGTAAATTCCAGGCCTAGCATGTGAGGTTCTGGGCTCATTCTCAACTCTGAAAAGCATACATTCAGCTGACTATTAGGTTTATTTGTTCTTCCTTAACTCCCATATTACTTTAATCCTCCAACCATAGCAGTTCTTTTTAATCTCCCTAGTCCAGGCTGTTCATGTCTTGCCTGGACCACTTCAATGACCTCATGGTGTTCCTCAGTTTACCCCTGCCCCCTCCAGCTCATTCTTGGAGCACCTAGATGACACCCCTGAGATTACACATGAGATCTGCACATACAGTATGGAAGTCTCCCCAGTCTTCGTCAGATAATAAATGTGTGTTGTGACATGGACAAAACAAAAAAATGTAGACAAGACATAGTACATGGATGATGAGAGGGGGAGAGATTTACCAGAGAGAGGGAGAGATTGATTTGCTTGCTTGAGAGGGAGCAGCAGGTTTTGGACAGGTCAGAGGTTGAAGACAAAATAAGTCCATATAGGTCTCAAGTTTTCCCCTGCAATGGGATGGGACTTGAGAGCTGACCAGAATATAATTATAATGAGGAATTAGAGATGATGGCATGGTAAAGGGTAGAGGTGATTATTTTAAAGTTGAGAATGTGAGTGATCTGGAACATAGCGTGTTGGGAAGAATACACTTGTTTGAAATTTTGTGCAAAAATGAATTAATCTGAGATAGGTCCTCTGTGAGGCAAGAGGAATCTGTAGTTGGCTTTTAAGTGGGCTTGTGTGTTGAACAGCAATAAACTTCTACAGTCAGTGGGTTTCAGAAGAACATGATCCCAAGTTCTTATGACTGTTATTTTCAATACTTGGGTTTTCTCACAGTCAAGTCTCAGGGTACTGGTCATGGATGTCTTTTACATACTTTCTCCTAATACTTAAAAAAATGCCTGTTTGTCTTACAGAGCAGCACATAACCCCTCCCCCCATCACTCCACACACTCCCATTCACAGCATTCTTTGTTCTCCATGTATGAGCACACCATGAGGAATGTTTAAATGCCACTTTCGCAACTTGAACTTTTGGCCAGAAGTCCCAAACTGACACTTTAAAGGAACAAAAATGTAGATCTTTGTATGGTGTGGGTTTTTAAAATATATGTTATGTTTGGTCTTATATATATGAGTGTCCCTTACATATATGTATGGGCACCTCTTGTATGCAGTGTCAGAGGAGGCCAGAAGAGGGAACTGGATCCCGTGTTGCAGATGGTTTTGCTCCATCATTTGGGTGCTGAGAACTGAACCTGGGTCCTCTACAAGAGTAGTCCATGTTCTTCTGTGCTTAGCTGTCTCAACAGCCACTAATGCTGTGTTTTTGAATCATTGATTTTAGATTGGATCCCAACATTTATGAAATGAAAAAGCTATCTCCCCCATCCCTGCCAAAAAAAAAATCTAGCAATACATCTCAAATTACTAATTTGAAGAGTGGATGCCAAGACTCCACACCCTTGCTGAGGGCATAATTGTCTGAAACGAAATGGGCCAGGTGTTCACTTCCAATGAAGCATGTACTTGCTGGCATCCCTAGCCAACCACTTTTTGCCTGTCTGCTGAACTCCAAGGAGATGCCTTATTTCTTATCCAGTGTTCCTTTTGTGAGCACTCAGGGACTATGAAATCTGTCAGCTTATTGTAGGCTATGCATTTGGGAACTTCAGTTGATTGGCTCATTGGCATGCAGCACATCAAACCCATGCCAGATGCCCATAATTTGCTGTGAATTTGACCTACTATGATCCCCAAGGTCATTGTGGGCATCTATGTACTCCACCCACATAGACTCTCTGCTCTTTGATGCACCTTATCCTACTTGAAGCTTAGTCGTTAGTCCAACTCTCCTCCACTCTGCCTGAGATATTCTCTCTTTCTGCCTCAAACTCAACTGCCACATTCTCTGCAAACCTTTTCCAGAATGTTCTTTGATTATGTCAGATCTCACTATGTTATAGCTTCAAAACAGTCTTGACTTGCACTTCATTACCATTGTTAGGTGTTGTGTGAGTGGAGGGGTGCTTTCAGCCAATTTTTCCTATTACATTGTAAGCTCCAAGAGTGGAAACAATGTCAGTGTCCTTCCTAATGGAACGGCACTCCTCATCTCATGTCGGAGGCATGGCAAATGGTTGAGGCTTAAAGGAACAAATGAGTGAATGAATGATTATATGAATAAATGAATGAATGCTGTCGAGAGGTAGGCCTTCACAAATGCTAAGCCAGTGATTCAGAGTGTGGTTCTCCATTTTCACTCTGTGGAGCTCTGGCCCATGCCTGCCTCTTGTTTAAGCCTTGCAGACCAGGATGATTCAGAAGTATTTTCTCGTCTGATATTGTGTGCATCCTGAAGACATCCTGAACCTTTTGTTCAGTTTTTATCTTCTGCACCTGATACAGAATGTCAAAACAGCAACTAGATACACTGATCAGGCAGGATTCTCTGTTGAAGATAGGCTGGAAGTCTCTTGCTTACACAGGATGGTCTCTCAGGGCCTTACCTTGGACTATATTTCAGAGCAGTGCAGTAGCTGGGCCTGGTACCAATGAATGTGCTGGTGCTTATGGGACACCCTATTAGCTCTGGCCATGGTGTTTCTGTTGGTCGAGGCATTTTGTAAGCTTCATCGTGTCTAGTTATTGCAAGATTAGTAATGATGTGTAAAGTGCAATTGGAAGATTAGGTCAAGACAGGCCTTAAAATGGCACAGTCTCACATCATGCACCTTTTGGGTACCTGTGAAGTTTGCACATCTACTGCATGCCTATGAAGTTTGATTCCAAACAGATGTGCTTTTGTCCACCAGGAAAAAAAAAACTATTATCCATATGAAGTTTAAAAAAATAAAGGTTCTCTAGTCACACATGCCTCATCAGCAAGCCAGGGCACATAATTAATTGGCCAGACGGCCCACTGGGATTAATTAGTAGTTGCATGGGCAGAGTTTAGCTCAGACTTCCAGTGTGGAGGATGGTGTTCTAGAATGACCAGTTCCTAGATGCCCCATTCAGCTCCTATAATGGGGATATCTCACTGTTCACTGATAACGAGACTGGGGGCCCTCCGTTCCTTGGTGGGCCAGGCCTGCACATGCACACCTGGCTCATGCCAGCAGAGGGCAGCAATACGCTGTGTGTGTGTCAATTTGCATTCCAAATTAGCAAATCCCTGAGAACCTACAAAGAAAGTAAGTGAATGTCTCAGGTGTAGGTTAATTCTCTCTGGGTGTCAACACTGGCCTGAGTAATAGCAAACCCAGGCCTTCTGTAGGTTATGAGCTATGGCTCCTCTACGTTAGAGAAATGAATACGCCACTAGGAACTGCCATCACAGACAGGAAGTAACTTTAATTAAATATTGTGAAAGTTGAAAAGTTTTTACAGCTTGAATTTTTGCAAAAAGAAAAAAATAAAGAAAAAGAAAATCATAACAATCTCTACAGTAGTTAAATGCTCTAACAATCGAACTGTACAGTGTGTGTCTATTGAAAAAGTTTGGATCAGAAGGTGAAAGGTTAGTAGATTGAGAGATGAGTTCATGAAGCTGCATCCTACATTGTGAGGCCGGGCTGGCATATGCATATCCAGTCATCCAGAGGCAGGGCTCTTCCCCCAAAACTGAAATCTGAATTGAATTCTCTACTCCATCTTCTTCTTAAAGCCATATTCTGTATTTAGGGGCTTGTCTTAAAGGAACTTGAAAACAACATTTTGTGTAGAAGTAAATGGTTCCTCGAACCAGAATGCTTCTCCATCCTCTAATCAAACATAAACAACAAAACACAAATGATACACATTTCTTTTTAAAGGCTCTTTGGGCTTTCCAGTAAAGTTCTCACCATGGCACATGGCTAACAGATTGGTGGCGTCTTTTGTCAGGGTCTGAGCCGGACATCTCACCGGCTCGCTGTTCGTTCCTTTGCAGACTGTTGTCTGGCTCACCAGACAAAATATGGCTTTCGACCTTAGACATCTTCAGGCCAGCGCTTACCACACGAATTCAGACAACCTTTCTGAGTACGGAGAAGCAATGCTAAACCTTGTTTATATTTTTCCAGTTTCTTTTTATTATTATTATCATCAGTCGTCATTATTATTATTTCTCACCATGAAAAATCAGCTTTCCTCCCTCCCCTCCCTTACCAACCTCCCCAGCTTCCCTCCCCTTCCCTCCCCAACCCATAAAAATCCGCACTCTGACAGTCTAGTGAAAAACCATTGAAATCCATACGGGGCATGCACAGTTGCAGCATCGTTGTTAATGACCACTTGCTGTACTAGAAAAATTAACATGTCTTAAAGTAACAAAACAGTTCTTTTGTGCTTTTCAATTTCTTTGTTTTTTTTTCTTCTTTTTCTTTTTTTTTTTCTTAAATGTTAGTGATGACTGACAGTTGGGGTGCACAGTACAATGTACAGGTGAAATGGATATGATTTGCATTGTTAAGGCATCCAATCTGCTGGTTTATATTTATGTGAAAGACAGAGAATATACAAGCAGACTTAAGAAAGAAAGTATGTTCATTGCTCTCTATGAAGTTTCTCCCCCAAATTTAATGCACAAATGCGTGACTCCAAAGGGAGAGATTCCATGCATATTAATAGAGTAAAACAGCATTTTTTGTATGCTTCCAAAGCAAAGGATACATTATTTTTAAAGCTACAGAACTAAATACTACCAGAATAATATGCTACTATTTTTTGCCATATATTGGAAAAAACTTCTTAAGTTACAAATAATACAAAAATAGACAATGGCTTTTGGGTGGAAATAAAAAAAAATTGAAGCATGGTTTGAAACAATACTAAAAATACCTATAAATGAATTGTTTAAAAATCACATTGAAACAGCCAATACAACCATAGGTGACCAAACTATACTCACTGTTCACAAAGCAAACACACACAAAAATAATAAACTGGGGGCTGGGAGTGGGGGGAGAGAAAAGCAATGTACAAATTCCAAAGATAAATACATTATTTATATGGATATTTTACAAAATTCCCATTAAAACAAACCAACAAAAAGCCTTTGAGTTAACTTTGCAAGTATGTGCAAGCTAAAGGTAGTGCGCTTTTTATTTCTTTGCAAAATATGCAGTAAAATGAGTTTTTGTGAGCTTGAAAACCATCTTAAGACATTAAAATGTATAAATAAAACGACAACTTTGGCAAAAAAAATCACAAAAAATTCTACAGTATTTATAACTACATACAGAAACAGAAGGGCAAAGTAAAGTCAGCCAGGCCCCTTAGCGCCTCCCTGGCTGAATCTTTGCTAGGATTCTTTAAGAACACTTCCCAGTCGAAAGCAAAAATTCCCACAGAAAGCTGAGTTCAAGGCCTCCCCCTTCTCTCCCTCTCCTCCAATTTCCCTTCACTCTGAACCCCAAAGCTCTTTACCTGTTGACTGAATTTATAACTTTACAACCACACCAGGGTCTTGCTGCTACAGGCCCCTGTGTGACCGGGATCAAAACAACTTACCTACTGGCCTTTGGCCTTTGTCAGTTCACTCTGCTGTTTTTGTTTTTTGTTTGTTTGTTTGGTTGGTTGGTTGGTTGTTCTTTTTTGTTTTGTTTTGTTTTTTGTTTTTGTTTTTGTTTTTTTTGTTTTTTGTTTTTTGTTTTTTTGAGCCTGGAGATAACATTAGCATTTAGCATCCTGGAAGGAGTAAGCTCAGATCGAATCTCTTGATGGTGGCATGTGCATGAGATTTCAGCTTGGTAAACTGGAGGGCATATGTGGAACTCTGTGCCTGCCTGGACACTGCTCCATGAAGTCTTGAAGGACTCATTGCACACGCCTCTCCACTCTCAGAGGCCACTGGCTTCGGAAGAAGTTAACATAGGTAAAAAAATTAGATCTGGTTAAAAGATGCAGGGTTTTTTGTTTGTTTTCTTTTGTTTACTTTTTTTTCTTTTCTTTTTTTTTTCTTAACAATCTGTCTAGAGGCACTGGATTTTCTGAGTACAAGGGGAAAATGTGATCATGTATGTCGCTCCGTAACTTTCCAGGCTGCATTTATGTACACAGTTACTTAAGACAACCATACAAAAGAGAAAGAAGCTTGCAGAACTGCTAAGGGATGGCGTGTTAAGTTAGATATTGAGAATGCACTGTCTGAGCTAACTACCATTGATATGCTTTAAGGCGCAAAAGCCGACCCTTAGTTCTCTAAGAAATCTAACTGGCATTCCTATTCTGTCCCATACAAGCTTTTTTTTTTTTTTTTTTTTTTTTTCCTGTTTTCTTTTGTTTTTTTTTTCTTTTAGCTTTTTTGTAAATATCATCACTTCATTCTCCCCTTACACAGCTTTAAAAACATCATAAATTAAAACATGGAGTCTTATTTATAGTGGCCCTTGTGTGTAGCTGTATGGTTTATAAAAGACAAATGATTGCAGAGTTAAGCTTTAAAAAAAAAAAAGAAAGAAAGAAAGAAAGAAAACTGTGGGTTGCTTTTATCAATACAGAATAAATATATCCCCCAGATATTTGGGGGTACAAGTTTAACCAACACCCTGCTCTGGCAGATTTCCCTTCCAATTTCAATATTTGCAAGGTCGGTGATTTTGTTTAAAAATCTGCAGTTCTTATGTGATTCCTCTTAAAAAGGCCTGAGTTAAAAGTTCCACTCTGGGACTCATATCAGATTACTTTCGTAGCAGAATCCAACCTCTTCATTAATAAAATTCTTCAAGGCAATTCTTTCACATGGGAGGAACAATCATGCCAGATATTGCTATGAAAAGAAAAGATAGAAGTCAATGGTTTTGTACCCAAATACTTCACCAAGGACAGAAGAGACAACATGAACAACCCCCACATGATAGTGTTGATTGACTAGAAACCAGACATTTTTGCATTTATTCATTCCGGGATGAATTATTTATATATATATATATATATATATATAATCAAAAATTATATCAGCATGCATATGCATCTCTAACAGAACAGAATATCCTAAACATTCCCCCAAATCTGACTTCAATTTTAAGACATCACTGGAAAGTTGCATAGCTTGAATACCATTGGGAGAATTGCAGCCCCAGACTTTCAAAATAGTGAGAATTTTCAGTTTGTCATTCTGTTTTCCTTCCCATCGCATCCAAAATATGGAAGAAAAAAGAAAGAAAGAAATGGCCTGCTGGAACTGCCAGCGGCTTCTACAGTCTCTCCTTATGTTCTGTATTAGCATGAAAATTAAGCAACAGAGTAACCATCTGAGAGCCTTCCCCTCAGACCTAGCTGGAAAAGGGTATGCCAGTCCCAGCAGGCATTGCTCACTGGGAGAAGGAAGACCGGCAGAAGCTTGGAGTTGGAGGAGGGAACATATTTGCCTGAAACTGTAGAATGCCTTTTCCACTGTAACTTCTCTTGGGATTTCTGGAATGATCTGAGAATAAGCCCTAGAAAAATTGTAGCCTAGGGAAAGGAAGATGTGTTTCAGGTTTACCCAAATTCTTTCAGAGAGTTTGGAGTTAGGAGCTGTATACTGGTGTTTAGGAGATTGCACCTCTCACCTGCTCACTTCTGAGTAAGTTCCCCCAGATGGTTCATTGTCTTCCTGACCCTCCTTGACCAGAACATGCACTCCACTCAGGAGTTACTGGAGCTTTGAATATAATTAGATATAGACGTGTGTGGAGTCTGGGTCGAACCTGAAGGCAGGTCAGCTCTGACTATGAACTACCTACCACTTCCTTACCTCTGAGTGACTGGGGGGGGGGGGGCACTGTTAAAATTCTTGGTCTATATTTTCCTTTATATCAAATAGACACAATTCCATACGGCACACTTAACATAAAGGCTGTGAGAAACAGGGGGCCACTGTAAGAAAATTAAGAGAGTTATAGCAACTTGGAAATATAGAGAAGGGAGATGCCTATATTAAAAACCAAAGCCACAGCCATCTTTGATTAGCAATGACAGCACAAAGTAAAAGCCTTTCTTTTTATTGGCAAGTCTAAACTTAAATGAATGTTCTTGTTAGTAATAATTAGTACATGGGCAAAGAAGCTCTCTTTCTCTTCCTTTATCTAAACCACCATGTCTGCAAAAGTATACTTTAAAAATAAAAGAATCCCACTAGCACAGACGGACAGAGGGAAGCCAGGCCATGTGTCCTCCACATTACTCTTGCTTCCATATTCCCACTCCTGACATTTTAGATTCAATTAAAAGGAAAAAAAAAACCCAAAAGTATTTTGCCAAACACTTTTTCCGTTAATTTTTAAACCCATCTGTATTTGCAAGGAAATTCAATCCACATGTTTCTGATTCATTTACACGTAAATCATCCAAGTGTTGTTTTGCAAGAGCCTTTTGCAGTCCAGAAGCTCCTGGAGTCCTTTCCTGAGCCCCCATAAGCCTTTTTTCTTAGAAACAGGAAGTTATTTTCTGCCAAATGCAGCCCAACTTAAGCCTCCCTCCCCCCAAACACACCCAAGATTTGGGATCAGTTGGAAAAGCAGAATCCTTAAGAGCTGAGTGAGCCCTAGATTTCACTGAATTTAGGGGCTTAGTATTTAAAGCCCAGTCTTAACTTGAGCATTCCAGATGCTACAGCCCCAAGGGCAAGGATGGGCAGGGGGTCCATCAATGTGACATTGGGTTCCTAAGTGTCTTTTCATCCAGGCTCCAGGTGGGTTCTCTGCCCTTATTTTAGGTAGCAGGAACGTAAAGCCTATGGCCAATGAAACTAATCTTTGTTCCATTATCAGAAATCCATACTGTGTGCCTGGTGGGGTGGGGGAAGGGAGGCAGGCAGGATCTGTCCTGAAACAGCTCAGACAGTGTCATTGTGACTGAAAGTGAGTCACTGAGCTAACAAACTCCTGCTGTTTTAGCCCATGGTCTCTGGGGGCAATTAGCATCTGGGTCCTGAAAATTTGTCATGAGATTTTTTAAAAATTCAGTAGTGCCTGAATTTAAAAGAGAAAATCTAAACAGTGATTTGTTACTTAAATAATTTGTTAGATTTATTAGATTAAGCTCCTTCATAGGGCTTCATTAAATGTTGCTGTCCAAGCCCATGAGTATGCTGGTACACTCTCAATTTTGTGTTTATAAACCCCATAGCCTTGAGAGACCAGTTGGCATATGAGTGAACAGAGCCCCCTGGACAGGAATGGAGGGGTTATGGCAAAGGCATGCTTTCTATGGAGGGGCTGTATTATCCTCCGATGCTGACCCAACCAGCTTCTGAATTCTATGAAGAGAATTTAGAATTACAGACTTTTTCAAACATGATTGCCTGGCTTATATATGTTTGAAAATAGCTGGTATTAAGACCAAATATACTCAAGGGGTCCTATGGGATGGACATGGCTTGTCTCATTGCCACTTCTTCAGGCCAGCTCACAGAATGTAAGTCTAACACAAGCTCTATTATCCCTCACACAAGGCCCTCAGGTACTTACATACAAGATTTTAAAGGATTACTGCACCCTTCATTTTCCCATGACCTCTTATACATCAAAATGCTTCTGTCTGTGGCCTCTCAAAAGATGGCCTCCCATAGAGAACCCCCTTTGTGTGACTGCAGGACAGTCCTGGCTTTAAGAGTTGCTTTTCTCTCCATGTTTCTATCTGGAAATTAATGATGTGGGTGAGAGGGATGGGATTGAAGGCTTGGAATGTCCTAGAAATGTTGATGGTATGCCTGACTTGCTCAAGTCCAGCCTAGGAGATTCCCATGAGGCACTACATTCCCAACACTGTGTGCCAAGACATCATCACCAGACCACAGTGGCCTCTGCCATGGTCCCTAGTGCTGGTGCTGGGTGATCATGTTTTCTGAGGGGACCCCCAAACGGCATTGTGTTGAAAGGCAATAAATTTCATATTAAAGATTTCTCATTTTGATAAGAACTAAGAGAAAGACAGAGAGTTTTACGGAGCTTGGAAAGGTTGAATGAGGAGAGAAATTTAATCTTTCCCTGAACTACCCCAGATATAAAAATCATGAGTTCATCAGGTATGGGGTGAAGTAAGACTACTACAAATTAAATGTGTCTACAAGAAGAAAGGAAAAGAAAGAAGAAAAAAAAAAACAGCAGTGGAAGGGGTGCTATTGAGGTGCAAGGTATTTAGAGCCAGTTGCTATTTCAGTGCGTGGAGTGGGGGGCACATTTCTATGACTACCACTTTTTCAAAATCTCCCTGGTCTTTTTGTTTTAGTTAGTAGACATTCTGATGGCAATGTGATAGCTCTCTCCTGACTGTGAAGTCCTGGCACAGGACCGAGGCTCTAAGGGGCAACCATATTAGAAGAGAAAGAATGTTCATTTTTCATTGTAAAGAACTGAGCTGAACAAAGCTGGGGTGACTCAAGCCTTCGGTCTATAAAGACAGACTTACTTGGTAGTCTAGGTCAAGAGTTATCAATGATTTCATCTTGATAAAAATGGGTGGAGTCTTGTCTGCATGTTATCTGTTAATTCAGATGGCAGCTGCAGTTTCCAGAGCTTTTCATATGATACTCACTGGCCTTAGTTACATGGGAAATAACTCTGCAGGCAAATTCATTTAGCAGGCAAAATGGCTCTGCATATTCATGGTCTGCATATTCAGCCAATCACAGAATAGCAATGTGAAGAAGGACATTAAGCAAAATGAGTCCAGCACAGAAAAAGACAAGACACGTAGAAGCTATAAAGCTGATTTCACAGAAACAGACACTAAAATGATGTTTCCCAGAGAAGGAAAGTGGGCCAGAGGGGAATGGCAAAAGGATGGGGAGTGGGCACAATAGACAGGGGAATAGCAAGACAGGCAACTTCCAATAGCAGGAGCCTACCTAACAGCAATCAACCAAATATTTCAAGATAGCTAGTAGAGAGAGTTCATTTTCCCTATAAATATCTCACGTAATTGATACACTAACACATTGCATATAGATACATGCACACACCAATGAATGTCACATGTAACTCATAAGTATGTAAAACTATGATGCTAATTAAAGTGTGTGTGTGTGTGTGTGTGTGTGTGTGTGTGTGTGTGTAGACCAGCGGTCAATACCAAAAGTCTTCCTCTACTATTTTTTGACATATTTTTGAGACAGAATCCCTCTTACCTAGCTTTCTGTTTTAGCTAGACTGACTGGTCAGCAAACTACAGGGACCCACACATCTCCCTCCCTCTGTTCCTCCCAACCTACACAAGGGTCACAGTTACATTCAACCACAACCACATGGTTTGTTTTTTTTTTTTTTTTTTTTTTTTTTTTTGCATGGGTTCTAGAATCTAAATTCAGGTCCTTATATTGGCATAGCAAGCCACTTTACATACTGAGCCATCTCATCAGCCCAATTAAAAAGAAAATTTAAAAATCCAAAACAACTGTAACTATACTGAACATGCTGAAACCTTTTTTGTTATTATTTCTGTAATTATGGTAGGAGAGCTATTTATGTGGCAGTATACTGTATTAGGTATTATAAGTAGCACAGATGATCTGAAGGTCATATGCATACCATTTATATAAGAGGTCTGAGCATCCATACATGTGGTTATCTATAGGGGCCTTGAAAGTTTGTCCTGCTGGAAACTAAGGGCTGCCTCTAGTCATTTCTGTTTCTCTGCAGGGTGTCTCAGAGCCTTTAAAACCCAGATAAAGGGCATATCTCTCTACGATAGTGACCCAGTAAGAACTACTTTTGAAATTTGACCACAACATTTTGACATCTTCACCAAACATCTCCTGAGGATCAAGAAGTATTGAGAGAAGAGTTGCTTTGTCCTACAAATGTTTCTTCTCAAATTTTTAAAAGTCTCCATTACATGAGAGATACAACAGACTGGAAACACAAAATAGATACAAAGAGGCATGGAACTTAGGAGTAAAGGCCTCATTTCTTAGCTTTCTTCCTGCTTCTGGTACCCCATGTGGTTGAACCTCATTCTGGACAAAAACACATCATCGGGTTCTTCTCAGCTTAAAACAATGCTCTCCCTGGGCTGGAATTCTAGTTATTATTCATCTGAGGAACAGTTAAGAGACAATTTGAGTATGAAATAGTCTGAGTCTGCTCCATGCTGCTTGCCTCTGCAGTCTACAGGTAGATCTGCATCACTAACCTGGGTGTTATAGTTTCCCAAATACAGGGTCAGTTTTCAAAGTTGTTAGACCTTGGACCTAACCTGGTAGCTTAAACAGAATATAGCAAAGCAGCCTGGAGGCTCAACACTGTAGAGGGAATGTTTGAAGTTCAAACCTAAGGTTTTTTAATCTGCTAGTTGAATGACTGTGGACAAGCCATCTCAATCCCATGTCTCTGTGTTCACATCTATAAAGGGGGTGAAATAAACAGCCACTGAAAGGATCTCTACTGGGGAAGTCTTGTGTCAGTGCATGAGCCAGGCTGGAAGCCAGCCCTCCCACACTGGTGCTTCTACTCTCCATCCTTGCCACCACATTCAACCATGTTGCCTATCTCCTATTGTCAAAGGGGTAGTTGGTTGAGGATCAGGCTTTAACAAACCAGGGTGATGTTAAATTAGCAGAAGTAGTTGGAGATAGATAGGCCTTTAAAAATGTAAATAGTCCAAATGTGTCCCATCTAGTCTTGTTTATATGGTCAATTTGCTTAGCCAACTCTTCCTCCATCACTTGCCCTGTCTGTCTGAATGAATGATCACAGTTCTGTATGGGGTGACTCATAAGCGGGGTGACTGAAATGTGCTACTAAAGGGGGAACAGGAAGGAAGAGGAGGGAAGCAGCTGTGCCAAGAGCTTTGACCCATCTCCATGGCCCACTGAGGTCCTTTTTCAATAGAGAAGGAGGATCAAAGGTGAGAGATGTGGTGTGTCTGAAAGGCCATTGTCAGAATGAAGGTCACATTTCCCAACAGGCAAAGATCCACCTAAGAGCTCTTGAACAAAAATAGTATAGCTGGCCTATGGATAAGTCTCCTTGCTCTGCTAGAGTGTGTGGAGTGCAGGTTCCAGGGTTGCCCTTCATGAGAGCAGGCTATGGAAGGAAGACATCAGAGATATAGCTTAAGGACGGTGGTCTTGCTTAATTAGACTTTCCGTCTCTGTTCATATTTCCAAGGTGTCATGTCTTCAAAGTGTGGGGTACTTGGCATATGACAGTATTGGAAGAACAAATACAATGTGGGTTATAGGAGAGTCTAGAAATAAAGTCCCTTCATGTCCACATCCAACTAGATGGGAAAGGCAGGGTCAGGTATAGTGAGTCAAGGAAGATGAGTATGTGTGAACCGCGCCCATGCCTTTTAAGTTCAATATCCCTTTACTCTCAGTCACAATCCTACTTGTACTTTGTCCCTAATTTCATCTCTAACTGTGATGGCTAGATTTATGTCAACTTGTCACAAGCTGGAGTCATCTGACAGGAGGGAACCCCAACTGAGAAAATGCCTCCATCAAATCCAGTTGTAGGCTAGCCTACAGGGCAATATCTTAATTAATGATTGATATAGGAGGGCCCAGCCCAATGTAGTTGGTGCCATCTCAGGGCTGGTGGTCCTGGGTTCTATAAGAGAGCAGGCTGAACAAGCCATGGGGAGCAAGCCAGTAAGCAGCACTCTTCCATGGCCTCTGCATCAGCCCCTGCCTCCAGGATTCTGAGCTTTGTAAGTTTCTGTCCCAACTTCTTTTGATGATAAACAGTGATGGGAAAGTGTAAGCCAAAGTAACCCTTTCTTTCCCAAGTTGCTCTTGTCACAGTGTTTCATCACAGCAATAGTAACCTCAACTAATACACTAACCAACAGTGAGGCTGTTGGCTTAAGAAGATAATGTTAGGGCTGGAAAGATGTCTCAGCCATCAAAGGCCAAGCTAACAACCAAAAATAAAAGAATTGGGAACTTTGTCCTCTTCTGTATCATCATTACTTCAATCTGCATGACATTATGATTGTTCTAGTTGGGTGGATAATGAGCGAGGAGGTATTTAATTAATTTTTCTTGATGAAGAGAAAAGGTGACAGAATGGGAAAGAGCATGGCATTTCCTAGCTTGTCTATCTGGTCTGGGGTGTAATTCCAGAGTAAAATACTTTCCTCTTTTTTTACATGTCCCATTGACGGCAAGTTACTCTAGGTATTAACTTCCTTATGCCAAGCAATTTACATATAGGTTCTGAGGAATAGCATAAAGAGTTCTGCCAGAGGTGGAAAGGCACAATGGTCTGGTTGCTTCGGCTCTAGAGTTGTGCCATTTAGGTTCAATCTGGACTCCAGCATGACCTCCCCATGTGCCCTTAAGTGAACTAAGCTTGAATGTACCTGTACATTGAGAGTAATACTTAACTCTGAAGATCTTGGGAAAACCAATGTGTGCTCACTTCAACAGAAAGTAGCCGGAACATAATATGTGTCTGTATGTTAAATGGGGCATACACTTACACATGAGAAATAGAGATGGCCAATCCCAGGTCTGTCATTGCCTTTCTGATTGTTCTCTGGCCTTCACAATACCCTTTCTGAGTGGCATGCTGGCCACTGAAGCCAGCCTCTGTGGGGAGCTGTACAGGGCAGGGATCAGACAGAACCCTGTGGGGCTTTCATTCTCCTCCACTTCCACTGTCTGCAGTCTGTGACCAGTATTCACCTCCAAAGCTCTATCACCTAGTATTGTAGTGATCTAATGAACCCCAGACCTCATCAGGACATTGTGAGGATTAAGCAAATAAAGCTTGTTTCTTGCTTAAGAGAGCACCTGCTTTATTGATCTGAATTCCCTGAAAGCTGGCTTAGGAGTCTGGGATACATTCTGTGAAAGTGAGATGAATATTTTTAGCCCAATTTTGAAGCTGGCGACTGCTGCACACCAAGTAGGAGGAGTCAGCCTCACACTTTGAGTTTTCTCATCTGTAAGATAGGGACTGTGAGTCCCTGTGTCATCATCCTGCTGTGGAGTCCCAGAGGCCGAGCACATAAGAGGAAGGTGAGAAAAGTGGACACATTTTAAGGTTGGATCCCCTGCCCCCCCAAAAAGGTCAGCTCAAGGCCTGGTGGTTCTGCCACTTCACATATTGTGTAGTAGAAGAGACTGAACAATTTGAATATTAACCAGAATATTCCAGTGGGTCTCAGGAGGCCTTTGACATTTGCTATGCTGGTGCATGGTGCCTTCACACTGGGCTCTGAATGGATTACAGCTGTCACCTCCCTGTCACCTCCATACACAGCTTCATCCTGATACATCACCAAGAAGAGAAGGCTGATTGGTCAACTTCAGGGAAAGCCCATCCCAGGTAAGACTGCCATGGAAAACATTATAGTATCTACATGGCACTGGTCTGATAATGGCAACAACAGAAAGAGGGAGAGAGAGAAAAGGAGAGACAGAGACAGAGAGAGAGAGAGAGAGAGGACACAAGAAAAGTGGTAGCATTAGCAAATGGCTACAGTGTTCTCAAGCAAGACCTCCACCTGAGCAGAGTTCCTGGAGCAAGAAAGGGGATACCTCAGACAATGTCACAGAGGAGGCATGAGCAGGGTGAAGAGCTGAGACCAAGGAGTATGAACATAAAGGAATGAGAAAAGCCCTGGGTCCAGGGCTTAAGCCCCACTCCCAGCCCCCAGCAACAGCCAGCCACCTGTTGCAGATGTCTGGAGGTCAGAATCTCATGGCTGCGGGTCTGGAACTTACCTTGCAGGCTGTTCCCATTGGTGCTGGTGCAGGTGGGAGGCGGGGAGGTCTGGGGTCTGACAACTGGTGCAAATGCACTCTTCTGTTTCACAGCAGAGACCATGTTGGCTGGTGAGAAGGAGAAGATGCCCGAGGAGCTGCTGCAGTTGGAGGGGAGGCTTGTAGAGGAGGCCATGGTGGGGCTAGATGGCACGACTAGGGTAACAGTGACAAAGGACAATTACATCTAGAGATGAAGAGGCTTGCAGAAACCCCCAGCCACCTGGCTCACCATTCTTAGGTGAAGCCCTCCCCAAACTCTTGGGACCCTGGCTAACTTCATTCACCATTTGTTACTTAGCAGGTGCTACCTTCGTGAGTTTACTGTATGCCCAGTAGTGGTTAGTCACTAGTGTCACAGATGGTTTGCAGGGGTGCTAGGGATGGTCCTTTTCATGCAGTCCAGTTGATCCCAAACACATGTAACATGTTGTAGAGGGGAACACAGAGTCTCTATCCTGTGAGTTTTCTGGGCAACCTCTTCCTATCAGAAATAGCACAGCACAAGAGGGATAAGGTAAATGTGGCCATCCCAAGGGATGCAGATGTGACACCAGAAAGGATTTCACAAAGGAGCTTTTAGGAAGAGCCTTCATCCCTGCCTTACATAAGATTCTAACACGGGGTCTGGGGACATTTGGGACAGGCAGAGGCTACTCTGAGAGGATGTGACCACCAATGAAAGAAAGATGGATGAGGAAGAAGGGGATATTGAAGGTAAAGCTAGGTCTGGGACTTGAGGCTCAAGCGGGTGGTGGTAGGTGTAAGCCCACTTTCTCCCCAAGAGCTTGTAAGGTCTATAAGAATGCACTGGATCTGGACCACATAGACTCCAGTAGGTAGACAGCTAAGTAAACAAGAACACTGCCAACTGCACCTTGATGGGAAATGCCTAACTATAAATTCAGGTTCCAAGTTCTCCCTTCCCGTGGAGCTTTCCACAAACATTTATGAGACAATCAGGGAGCCAAGTGACTGTCTGGCATAGTGGGGACTCAGATCATTACACACTGAGAACACTTTGGCAGTTGTGGTTACCTCAGGAGACAGAGACTTCCCACACAGTGTCAAGGCTATTGTTTTCACACACATATACACGTACACACACTTCCTTTGCTTCTGTGTCCTATAAGCTGCTGTGCACTCTATTGTTCGTGTTACTTAATAAACATCACATATTGCTTTGTGATGCATAAGCTTCTTCACATTTTTTCATCTTGTCAGTGACACAATAACCTAACACCAGGGGCTTATGACTTATTTTTCTAACATATAAATGAACTGAAACTTAGAAAATAGTTGAAGTAATTGCTAAAGGAGCACAGCCAGGATGTAATGCTTAGACTCATGGCTTTTGAAAATTGGAAATATGGGGATCAAAACAGCCATAGGCAAGGATTGCCATCAGGAAGACACTACCCTTTGCATCAGCCCAGGCCAGCATGGGTCCAAATGGAGGAGAATGGGGAGACCTCATCCGCATCTCAAGAGCTCTCCCCAACATTTACTAGACTATACTTTTTCTTTAATGAGACCAGCATTTTTATCCATCTCTTAGGATTTGTAAATGTGGGAGTGCGCTCAATAATAATACCCATTTAAATTGCAAAATTTCTGCACTGGAGGTTTGATTTTTAAATATTCTTAGACTTGAAATCCTGCTGGCTCACCACGGAAGGAAATTAATCTCGTTGGCAAATTCGATCATTATGTGTATTGGGGGGAGCTTGGGGGGGGCAGTTAGCAAGAAAGGGGTGAAATATAGTGGAGTATTGTCATTTGTTACAACATTATTAGTTACTAGCCACCATACCACAAAGTGTGTTCACCAGCAGAATGTCTTATTTTATTTTTTTTTATTCTGTCGGAATTTTTCAACATGAGTGGTTTATGAATAATTAAATATTACAGAGGCAAAAATTCAAATCAGCTGGGCTCTGTGTGTTTATTGTTTTTATCTGCATTTATACAGATAACACCATCTCGTCTGAGGGCCTGTTTGAGAATTTAATACTATATTAATAAGGTCTGAGGAAATCAATTAATGGAAATTAAATGCTCAAAGTTTCTCAGGCTGACAGATGTGATTTTAGGCAGAAGTCACTGGATGTCCACACAGGCTTGGGAAGGTGAACAACCAAAGCCCCTAAATTGAATCACGACCATATAGCAATTAGCTTATTGATTTAATTAAGAATACCACCTTTTAATTTTCAGGTCATGATTGAAACATTTACTAATTGAGCAGCTGGAGAATGCTGAGGGATAGATCTTTCAATAAATCAAAACCTAATGTGAAACCGACTCCAATGTTGGCTGGTAAACAGACTCAGAACATGCAGACTATCTGGCAAATTTTAAATGTGCTACCAATAAGATAAGAAGAAAATGGAGTGCACCCTGAGAAGAGAATTCCCTCAGAAATACCTCAAGGCCAGGGTGACCTGTCCACCTTTAAGTTGTTAGCCACATTTCAGCATAGAGACAACATTCTTTTCTATATTTTTAGATAAGATTCATGAATATTCTTTTATTTAACAACACAGCCCTGTTCCTCTATGAATGCCTATGCATCCAGCCACATTTTCTACATCTGAGGAACTCCCCACAATGTTCCAGATGAACTTGGCCATCTGTGGAAAGGTTCTCAGAGGGAGATCAAGAGGTAGTGGGGACAGAGCCTGTGACATTTTATAGCAAGAAATGTCAGTTTGCTGAGGCTTTATAGATGAATGTGTTTATATATATAAAGATGCCAATTGCTGAGTTCTTTAGATAATAATTGAAGGGTTGTGTCTCCCAAAATCCTTCAAGCTAATTTTTTTTTAAAGTAGGAACAGGGCACCTAGGAATATTCATATTCTGTGTATGTGAGGATAAGAGACTCATCTTGCTAAATTTTTGTGGGAAAAAGATATATGTTGGGATATGTTGTTGTTTTATTCCTATTAAAGAGTATATTATACACAAAAAGGAAAATATAGACATTAGAAAACAAGTGCTATTATTTACTGAGGGTATCTATTGTTACAGCATCAGGATAATGACTTAGATTTCCAAATGCTGCACTCCTGTGCCAGGTCTGAGGACCAGATTCTGGCAAATACTGTCTTACCCCATGTTCCCCACCACCATCTCATCTGAGGGCCTATTTAAGAATTTAATCCTATACTTGTGAGGTCTGAGGAAATCAGTTAATGGAAATTAAATGTTAAAAGTTTCTCAGGCTGACAAACATGATTTTAGGCAGAAGTCTCTGGTCTAGATGCTTCTCCTTTTAAGGATGAGAAGGCTGAGGCATAGAGAGGACATGAAGTACCCAGGGGCCTTTAGTTAGCAACTATTAGAGGTAGGTGGCAACCCCATTGCCATCTTACCACAATCATGGGATCTTGGAATGGCATCATGTGGCTACTTTTGTGCAAGGTAAGAATGCAGAGATCCTTGCTGGAGAGGATGGTGTGCAAGTAAGTGTTGAAGACACCAGGCTAGGGAGAGGGTGGCTGAGGCCAAGCAGTCTTGCCCTGCTGGTCTCTCTGCATATGCTAAGCTCTGCAAGGGAATATATAGAAGGATTCGGGATATCTACTTACTGGCATAGGGTGAGTTGGCAGCTGAGCCATTGAGGAAGGTTGGGGAGCCGCCCAAATTGGACATGGCGGCAGATCCATAGCCATTCATGCTTGTGGTGACAGAGTTATAGTTGGTCTGCTGTGGGGTGGTGCTCGGCACGTATCCATGTGGTGACACACTGCTTGAGTTGCGGGTGAAACCTGAGAATTCAGAGAAAAAATAGGAGTGAGTCTAGCATTTGGGTGATGGCAATTCTTGGGAGACCTGGGGTGTAAGGGAGGCACTTTTCCATTCTACCTTCTCATAGCAACCAAGAAGGGAAAGACTTGGTGATTCATGTGCATGGGTTGGTGGTGCTATCTCTGTGATTAAAATGGGAAGCTAGCAAAGTCACATTTCTTAGGAGATCATAAATACTTAGCAGGGCTGTGAGAAGTGGCAATGCAGGGCCTATAAATTATCATTTTGGAGCAGGAATAAATCCCAATCTAAGAGATGTTTCCCTGAGTTAACAGGTCCCTCTTCCCTGGGCAAGAATGATGTGTTGTGGCCTATGAGAACTTTAATTCCATCCCTTTTTGTGATCTGTCATTCATGATTTATGGAGAAAAGTTGGATGTAGAAATGGCTATATGCATTCATTCTTTCTAGCCCCCACTAGGTCTCTAGATGTGAAACTAGAGACAAAATATGATAATATTCAATACACACAAGTGAAAAATCTCTTTTGGAGATTCTATCTATCTATCTATCCATCCATCTATCTATCTATCTATCTATCTATCTATCTATCTATCTATCTATCTATATACATAGATGTTGAGTAAATGACATAGGCAGGAGGGGTGGGAGATTGACTTTGTCAGGGGGCAGAGGAAATGGAAGAGGAGGGGAAAGCCTCCTGACCTTGATTGGTGGCTTGTGATGCCTCAGAGACATTCACAGCCAGTTGTCCACTGAAGGAGTTCACACCCATCATCCCTGCATGAACTGAAGTGTTAGCAAGGGCTGGGAGCTGGTTGTGGTTGCGAGGAACACTGTACAAAGCCTCTGCAATGTCTGCAGCTCTCTTCAGGATAATTTCCTGAAAAATCAAAAGTACATCATTGTTAGCTGCCCTGACTCATTCTTCTAACAGACCCATCTTCTTGTGTGTCCTCTCTGACAGATTCTGTGCTCAGGGCCATCATTGCTCGACCATTTACTTTCTGCATCCCTGTTGATGCACCTGTGAAGTCAAACTCCATCATCTTGATCACATCACAGTTGGGGAAACTGATGCTGTGAAAGGCAAAGAGCTCACTCAACAATATTCATTTCTTTAAAGACAGAGCTGAGCAAAGAATGCCATTGCTTGACCCTGAAGACTAATGCTGTCAGTGTTATGACAGTACTGTGGGATGTCCCTTTTCCCCCATGCACAGGAACTTGGGGCCTATGAATCATTTCCTGCTGCTGCCAAGCAGGGAAGCCAAAGTCTTCTGAATAGAGAACTCAGAAGAGGTGGGAAGGAAGGAGTGAGATTGATCAGAGTCAGTTTCCCAAGCAGCTTCAGTTCATTACATACAATTTCTCTGTGAAGCATAAATAGCACTATTTTAGAAGAAGAAATTAAGCTCTTTCTTCTTCTAAATTGCCAAACTTGAGAGAAGTAAAATAAAATATAGTAGTTCTCTACTTCAGTTATGAAGCACATTCCCAATGGAGATTAATTTTTAAATGGAGTATCTTTTCCAGAGAAGGACAGGACACAATTGAAAAGCCATGGAAGATTTGCAAAATCAGGAAGGACTGAACAGTCCTATGACATGTCTCATGCCAAATCTTAATACTTGAGTATAACTTTAATGGCATTGTCTTAATGCTTTTTATACAAAAAGGACTTTGAGATCTTTCAATGAATGAGGAAGCACTTCATTAAGCTAGGGACCCAGAATACTTACCTGGTTGTTGTGAGGCATCCCATAAAGGGCTTCAACGAGATCTGCAGCCCTTTTAAGGATCACTTCCTGTCAAGAAAAAAAGATAGATATGAGCTTCGGAATGATAGCAGAGTATCCATATCTTTTCACATAACAGCACCCTCATCCTTCTAGCTATCCTTTGCCCAGGCACAATTGTAAAAGAAGTACCATGTGGACCGCTGGAATGGTATTAAGTCACCTATTTATCCTTGTTCACATACGCACTTAATTGAGTCAAAAGGTGAGCATCAATGGTACTGTAAGATAAAATACATCATCTGGCATAGACAGGATAAAGCACTCATATGTTTATTGCTGAATACAATTGTGTGGTCATTTACGAGATTACTATAATTGATGTCATTCGGCACATGATATGAATCCCTAGGATGTGTTTATTTTGTACTTAATTGCTTATTCCAGAAACCATGACCTTATCAGATGGGTTGTTTTCAAGGAATTTCCAATCAATCTTCAGGCACTAAAGAAGCATGAAGTTTAAGCTTCTTTTGTTTGTCTCTCTTGGATGGCAGGGTTATGAGGACATGATACAGGAAGCTCATACACTGAAAGAATACAGTGTTGACCAAAACCCCTTGCACAGGATTCTCCTACCTCCAGAAGCCCCAACTGGGCCAATAGTCATGACTAATAGCCTTGATTTCTTATACTGCAATTCTTTGCCTTTTTTGAAGTGTGGATGTTTCTTCTCTCCTGCTCACCCATCCTCTTTATAGGTCTTGGCTTTATTTTTCATTAAGCTTGAAGAAAAAATAACTTCCTCTTCTTACTAAGGTAGGTGTCCATGTTTGGCTTACATGGGTCAAAATCAATGAGGTCACCCTATAAAAACACACATCTGGAAAAACATAAGCCATTGTTTATCCTTTTCTCTTGACTTGTCTATAGATTCATCTGTGCTAGCATAAGGAAAAGATAAGAGCAACATTAAGCTTAGAACTGGTACAAATGGGGCCTAGCACAGAGCCATATCCAACAATGTAAGGTGGAATGAGCACTTTTTAAAAGGTTTGTTTACTGTGGTTTAGCGTTGGTGAAGTTGTAAATGGAAGTATAACTTTAAAATTGGATGCCTTGGAGTTGGGAACGGGAAAGCAGCATCGTTCCATTTTCCTGCGCTGCAGACACCGATCAGAAAATAGGGCTATAATTGCATTCATTTCACTGTCACTGTAGCCTCTTCAAAAATCTTTGAACAAATCTTTAAATGACATGCTTTTAAATACATATTAGCATTTTTTTCAATTCAAAATTCTCCACAATACAAGATAAAACAGTTGTCATACTGCAGTAACGACTTATCACATATATAATGTCCTAAATTCAAAAATGAGATAGAGGATTTGCCAGTTCTTGATAAACACTGATGTTTGCCTTCAGCTGCCAGACCCCATTTTCTAAAACAATTCATTTGGTTTTCATGTAGGGGGCAGAAAGCACAATATAATCAATGGAATTTGAACCGATATATCTAAAATCATTCATTCACATTTTCATGCAAGCTGCAAAATAATTCATCACTTGTTTGCAGTAGTATCTGACCATAGACGTTAATAACTGACCACAGCATGAGCACATTAAACCCTGTCCCAGCTCAAAGTCAGCAGGTGCCACTTCTGTTAAAGCCCTGTGGCTTTATCACACTCCGAGGAAAGACCAAAAACAAAACAACATCAACTTAGTTCATTTATTAAAAGATTTGTCATCTCTGCATCTATGGTCACATATTTTTTCCAAATAAATATTTGTGACTCTGCTGGGAAGGCATTTCTCTTTCTTTACATTTTTAAAGAAAAAAAATATGCAAATCTCCTGTTTATCAAACTTATAACACAGTATATAATAAAGTAGTGCATTTCAGTCTTTCAACCCTGTAATCAGCAATTACAGCCACCCTTATTATTTTCATTAATTTCACAAAATCAGGGAGTGTGTTCAGAAGAAATACCAAAGTCTTGGAAGATTTTATAAATCTGAAATATTATATTTTGGTGATATGACCAACCTGGTAGTTAGTTTATTTAATGCCAGAGGCTGGTCCTCATTTTACCATTTGAAAGTGAGGGACATAGATCCCATTCCCCTGCACACACACACACACACACACACACACACACACACACACACACACACACACAGGATCCTTTTGATCCTTGATTCATGATGGTCGGGCTTGTTTTTAACCTAGCACATGGTCACAGATATGGCATTAGAATAATGTCATTTCAAACCATCATCTGAATTTTGAGAAAAAAAAAATGAATCTAGATTTTTTTGTCCAGAAAGCTATGTCCTTATATGATATCTCTCTCAGCCATCTAAAAATGTCCTTTATTGTAGTATCAAATGTGGAGTTTTATGGAGAGTCACATTTAGCTTAGCACTGCCAGTGATACTGGGCTTCTGTTAGTTATTTGTGCAAATGAGAAGGAAGAAAGACATTCCTGGGTCCTCCATGAGTAAGTGCCGCAGACCTGCAAGGTGCTTGGATTTCGGTGACCAGAAAATTGCTCTCACCTCCATGTCACTACGTTCCCAGTAAACTAGCCCCCAAGCGTGTTTGTGTTGGGGATCTAATATATTGCCTTTCAATCAGAGCTGAGAGCCACTGAACACAGAGACAGAACATGACGAGCAGGTCAGGAAAGCAATAAAGATTTTACAGAGCTGTCCAAGGTGCTAAATTTACTCAATAATGGGTTTGGCACCATAGTGTTAACCTCTCATTTACTACCAGTTTGAGGGACTAAATTGAAGTAGCTGACTTCATTTACCTTGAAATGTATATTTTATGACATTATGTAAGTAGATTGAAAGGGCATTGCAGATTTAACAATTTAAAGGCTAAAGCATGTTTAAGATGAAACTTGAATATTTATTGTATATTGCACTTAAAGTATATAGAATGTTAAAATGTATTGATTAAATTTGTAAAAGGCATTATAAAAATGACAGGTAGTAGAAGAGATGTATGTCTTTTAAAATCAAATTGATAGTGTGTGCTATCTCTTCTGTGGCCACAAATGTAATTTTTTGCAGTTTTATATGGTAATTTGAAAAATCTGTAATTTTACATTAGAAAATGATTGAGCCTAAGATTTTTTTCAAAGAAATTTCCCACTAGGGGAAACTGGATATTTCATATAGTATTTTGTCTTGTAAATTATTCCTAAAGTCCTATTTTGGTGGCATTAGGTAGAAATATAGTAGAAGGAGTCTTCAATTCTAATATTCAATTTTAATATTTTTGAAAAGAAAATCTGCTTGGCTGATACTAAAATTTAATTTTTCAAGGCATTAATTTGTCAGAGACATTTTCTCTTCTTTTCATAATGATAAAATGCCCACCACGCTTGCATTTTTTAACACAAGGGTAGACAGATTGGAGTCTTCCGAGATAATTAATCCTATACTTGGATTTCAAAACCAAATCCCAATGGAGAATAAAAAAGACATACACAAGTATCCTAAATATTGAATTTCTCCAGAGCCTCCTTTAAAGATTTAGTGCTTATTCTCCAACCATAACTGTGAGTCAGACAGCTTTTTGTTTTTTATTTTGGTATCTTTTTCCCCTCTCTGCATGGCCCTGAAGTCTTAAAGAAAGAAAATGTTTGTTCTTAAAAAACAACCTCACATTGGTCTATTTACCCATAATCACAATCTGTCTTCTGCTATGGGCAGATAAAAACAGGGGGTTTGTGTGGAGGGGCCACAAAATCTTCTGAGAGGTAGCAGGAAAACTAGAGGAGTAGAGTTCCCATAAGAGTTCACATGTAATTGCTATCACCTCTCTTATGATTTAGGATCACCACAGCTGAATGGGCTACAAAGGGAAGTCCGGTTTTTTCCATGTGGTGAGTGATTTCTGAGCTCCTTATGGCCTCCGTTATAACCTGTGAGTATCATTGTCCAGCTGCTTTGAAGACCCGTTACCTTTCCAGAATTGAGTTTCATGACTCCACAATGGTTACCCACGACCTTCAATCTCCAGCCAATCTACTCTAGCCAAATTTTCCCTGTGGTGCCAGAGAGCTGTTCTCAGTTCAGATCTAGACAATCGTCCTGAATCTAGAGGCAGGATGCTGGGCTCCTTCTCTGCTATTTCCTAACATTGTTCTTGTTGTCTTTACTACTTTGGAGAAACCACTTGTGATGCCTCCCACTCCCCTGTGACACTGGGAGTAGCAGCAACTGAAATACAAGCTCATGCAGTCTTCACAGAGAGCATTTGGCAAATGAAGAAATGGAAACTCAGACAGGCCAGTCAATTTTCTCTGAGTGCACACAGCTGATGAGTGGCTGAACAGAGACTCAACCCCAGACCTGTTACATTTAAGAACCTGAGACCTTGACAGTTATTCTAACCCTTCAGAAATCATTTCAGCTTTTCTGCTACCTTAGTCACTTAGCAGTCTTCTCTCAAAAACAACATTGACCATACAACCCAGAACTGCATAGAGTATAAGCCATAGATATTTTGCTATGGTCTGAAAGACATAGGCCTTCACTAGCCACTGCTAGATTATAGACTTTTTAGGGCCCTGAACTCACCTTATTCTATCCTGGAATGATGCTCAGTAAAATCCAGGTCATTAGAAACTTCTTGAGGAAGAGTCTATCCTAAGATTCCATCACTAATCTAAATGTGCATGTCTAATTTATATTAATACACCATTGACATATTTACTGCAATTCATAAAAACACAAGTGAAATTTGGTATTCTATTTGGTTCCTCACCTTTTTTATTTTTAATTTAAAAAGTGTTTTCCATATCTACCCCACTACCCCCCCCCATCGCTTCCCTCCTCCCAGTTCTCCATCAGCCTCTCCCACCCCATCCCTCATCCATTCCTCAAGGAGGGCACTTTTTAATCCAATGTGCAAATTCTCAAAGGTTGAGTTCCAATCATTTTATTTTTAAACATCACTTTTTCTCTTATAAATTTGTTTTCATGCATACCAGCTTGCACTTACATTTTTAATGTTGTAGTTAATAGAATAACTGTTTTAGGATATTGTCTCAGGTTATAGGCATCTAGCAGCATGAGCCTGGTCTTGGTATATATAATCTTGTTATTAGCTACAGTCTCAAGCCCTAAAAAATACACAGTTCTTTGCACATTCACAGGAAGTCACCTCAGTGACCTGGAATGTCATGTCAAATATGCAGAGACAGCCAACTCATCTTTCATTTCACGACAGTAAAATCCCTAAAAATCATTCCCCCATCCATAGGAATCTCCTCTTTATCATTTGGCTTCAAATGTACAGCTAATAACTCAAGGTGGAAGGTTCTACAATTGACTACACATGCACTTACTTGTAAATCCAGCTCAACATTTTGAGCAACACAAAGACTCATGAGTGTGGAGATGACCAGAACGTACCTTCTGTCACAGTACATACAAGCCAACTCCTACAGCTCAGGGGTAACCAACCACTCATTAACTCAGGTGTTTTCAAGTTTCGGAATTAGATTTTTGGGAATCTGGAAACGCATAAGGGATGTCTTGATCCTAGCCAAGGACAATCCTAGCCACCTCTTACATGGCCCCAACTAGGAACTTAACGTTTTGAGAGAAGCAGAAGACAACAGAAGAAAAACACGGCCAACTTCAACGGTCAAAATCAAATTAATTCACCTGATTCCTAATGAAAAGAGGAAAAAAGCCCAATAATCTCCTGTCACCCCACATCCCCCTGACATCCATTTATCACCAATACCCTTTCTCTTATCAGGGAACTCAGAATGCAATGGTCCAGATACCAACATAAAAAAGGGGGTGGGGAGACAGAATGGCAGAGTCACTCCTGCTTTGAAAATGACTAGCATTTATTAAAGAAATCAGCATTGGTTTCACTAGGTGCCGATGCAGAGCCCATCCTATTGAAAGGCCCAGGTCTTGCCCAGCTCACTATCTTGTAGGTGCTGACTCCTTCCCTTGCTTTGGAAAGCCTCACTGGCATGATTGATTGGAAAGCCCTAAGCTGAAAATTCTGATGAGAAGGTTTTCAGGAGTCTTACCCCCACCAGGCTGAATGCATCGAGAGATAAACACCGGTTGTACTGAGATGTGTTTCTTTGGAGAATAGGTTTATATCCTGACTTCCTCTATGTTTATTTAGCCAAATGGGAAATTCCACAATGGGAGACTCTGCATTCTAAAAAGTCAGAATAATGAGGGCAGCAAGGAGCGGGCTAAGACAAACCAAAACAATGCTTCGGTACTGTTCAGTTCCCTATCCTCTGAAACATTCCTTACATTTTTTTTTCAGTTTTCCTGTAATATGAGACTTCTTAAAAGAACTTCCCACACATCATTAGAGGCCCTTAGTGTCACACTTTAACACTCTTTACTCAGAAGCCCTGTGACTGAGAAGAGTCACTTACATTTAGCATAGATATAATTAAGCATGTTTCTGTTGAAAGGGGCACTCTCATTATGGCTAAGGACCACTTTAGAGTAAATTGAAATGGGAAGGAACAGCAAAGAGGAGCTGGAGTTAGCAAGTGGATATTTCCAGGGACGCATAAAATGCCAAATGTGTAACAATTAGATTTTACTGCTCTGCACTCTAAAGACTTCAAAGTGTTTTATTATATAAGAAGACTCAGCTGGTTCTGGGACAATGGCTCAGTCAGGAAAAGGCTTGCCTCATCAGCATGAGGATCTCAGTTCGATTCCAGGTGTGTGCCTGAAACCCCAGAGCTTAGAAAGTAGAGACAATCAGATCCTTGGGAATCTGATCCCCAACCAGCCAACCAGCCTTGCTAATTATGGAGTTTGAAGTTCAGGGAGGAACCATCTCAAAAACCACAGAAAGTGAAAAGTGAAGAAGACACTTAACATCAGCCTCTGGTCTTCACATGCAACATGTATTTGTATAACTACAAACATATGTCAACATGAAGACTTTTCTTCTGAATAAATAATGACTCACCTGAACCTATGACTACCCTACAAATAACTTGGGTTTTTTTTTTTAGAGCTAAATTCCAAAATCTATATCCATTTCCATAATAAAACCATTAAGTGTTTTTCTCAAATTATCCTCTGTGTGTGTGTGTGTGTGTGTGTGTGTGAGAGAGAGAGAGAGAGAGAGAGAGAGAGAGAGAGAGAGAGAGAGAGAGAGAGAGAGAATGAGTATATGAACATTTGAGTGTCCTGTAGAAGCCAGAAGAGGTCATTAGACCCTCTGGAGTGGGAGTTATAGGTGGTTATGAGCTACTTGATGTAAGATTGAGAATCAAACACTGGTGCTCTAGGAGAGTAGCAAACATTCGTAACCACTGAACCATCTCACCAGCTTCCAAAGTTGCAAGTATTATTTTTTTAAAATTCTACTGTTACTACTACTAGGGTCTGAGGCACCCTAAGTATCCTAGTGTAAAGAAAACACAGGAGAGAATTGTGTGTCTATCCTGGCTTTCTGATGATTTTGTGTTCAGATTAGATGATAGTCTTCCTACTTCCCAAAAGTCTAAGATGTGTAGTGATGTAAACGGGACTGGAGATGCACCAGAAAGCAGAGCGAGCTCCGGTTATAATCAGGGTGCAGGAGTCTTCTGGACCATGTGAGATTAAAATCTATTGTAAGCTAGCATGGTTGGATCCACGTGAGACATTCTAACTTACATGATTGACTTTCACAATGGAAAGAAAAAGGCTGTTTTCCAGCAGCCGTTATTGCCTCAATGGGAAAAAAAAATCAATGAAAGTGAAATGAACAAGAGATTTTGTCTGAGCTGCAGTTAATACCACTGAAGAGCTATGGATATTAAAAGGTCAACAAATAAATTAGCCAGAGTGTTATGAAATGAATGATTTGGCTTATAATTTTATTGAGTGAAAATTGTTCCCTGCCTATTAAACCAGGTAATTTTTATCTGGTGCCTCAGTGACTGTTCCATAAGCAATAATACAGTTGTAAGAGCTGCTGGTTCGATCTGTGACCTCTGAGAAGCTGGCCAGGACAGCCGACTTCCCGATGATGGATAACATAACGTAGTTTAGTCTCTAGAAGGTGCCAAGCCTCCCTTCCTGCAAGGGATCTCATAAAAGAAACATTACAAGTTGATTCATTTTACCAAAATGCTCGACTTTTTGGGTACCAGCAGTTACGTGTAAATTGTGGAAACAGGCAATTCTGGGAAGAGTTACAACAATGGCTTTTCCCTCTTCTTTTTGGTCGCTGGGCTTTCTCTTCTAAATGGTGTCATGATAATTGGTGAGTGGGAGCCTGGGGTGCTTCCTGCCACACATACAGTGAAGAATGGTATCTGTGCCCTTGTGGATGTGACCCGCTCTGAGGTACAAAGATGAACCCAGCAACCCCTGGCTGCCTCTTCTCATTGCAATTCATTGTGCTGGTTTAAGACCAGCGCTCTGGGTTAGGTCCTGCCGAGTGGCCTTGGAAATCGACTTTCTGATCAGGATAAAAGGCTCTCCTGAAAGAGAAAACTCTGGACAGAGATGCCTTTTTCAGGGGTAGGTTGTAAAGTGAGCACACGAAACAAAAGCTGCCTAGAGTCAAAATTACCCTTGAAAATCTTTTGAGTCACTTTAAGTCACCAAGGCTGAGGCTTTTAGAGAAACACATACAAAAAGCCAAATATTATTTCTGTCTCTCTTTGTCTTTGGGGTTTGGCTTCCCTTCCCTTAGGGCAAGATGAAATTAATATCTAGCTTGAGAATAAAAGGCCTTGGAATGAGCAAATGAGATGCTTGTCATATGTGCTTGTAAAATGTATATATGTATCTCTGTGTGTAAAATGCATGTGTGTTTATTTATGTCAAACTTAAGTGGTGGATAAAAAATACAATTGACTTTGGTTTTGTAAAGTTACCAAACAGTGTTGCCTATTTTATATATATCTGGGTGAACCATATCTGTGAGTTCTATTTCTGAAGGTTTACAGATGGTCTTGAGTATATCTCCAATTAAAATCTCGTACCTTGGGCTGGGAATGTGGCTCAGTTTGTAGAGTTCTTGTCTAGTTCTTGTCAAAGCCCTGGCTTTGAGCTCCAATGCTGCATAAAATTGGGTGTGATAGTATACATCTACACTCTCAGAGTTAAGAAGTAAAGGCAGAAGTTAAAGACCATTCTTTGCTATATTGCAAATTGGAAAGCCAGCCTGGGATAAATGACACCCTGTCTCCCACCCCTCCCCCCAAAATATAAATAAATAAATAAACAAATAAATAAATAAATAGGAAAAACTCCCAGAGCCTTGAAGGATGGAGAGATGGATCCAAGGTTAACCATAGATACTGCTCTTGAAAACGATTGGGTTTCAATTTCCATGTTGGATGGCTCCTCCTGATGGCTGGGGACTCATTACTTGTTCCTCCAATGCTGAAATGCAGTGTAATTCCGGGCTGAAGACAGTGAGCGGGAATTCTGACCCTGACTGTGCACCTATGGGTTTCCGTCTTGAAGAGGATCTCCTGGTGGCCAGAAGATGAAAATGGCTTTGTCCCTTCCTCCTCCCATTCTTATACAGGGTGGGTATATAAAATAGGTTAAACTAAATCTGTCTTCAGGAGCTCAGTGCTCCAAGAGCACTTCGGAGAGTTCCAGAACTCAGCTGGTGGGTAACTGTTCCTCTGAGCCCTCACTGCACAGACAGAAGGAATTTGCTCCCTGCATTGCTGTGTGGCCTCTAATTTTTTTTTTTTTTTTTTACCACTTTCGCCTAGCTCAGCCATTTGTGAGCTAACTTTAGTCAATGCCACCACATCTCTCTCCACCAAATTGAGCTTGAGGGATTTTGAGACTGGCATGCAAAGCCTCCTCTCTTTATAATTCCATTTTCTTCATTTTCAGAGGACTTGGACACTAAATCTGAAGTTTGAGCTTGGCTCAAATCCATACCATGCTACTTAGTGTGAACTCATGCCTTTGCTTCCTTACCTGAAAAACAGGAGCAATGCCAGCCCCTGCTCCAGCAGGTCACACACAGCTAGTGCTTTCCAAGGAATAGCCAGCAATATTGACACCCACTTCTGTTACTGAGCATATTGACAAATCGTACGCATTCCATTCTTGTACTCAACGGTATAATGATTGAGATGGAATCCTGACTGTAAAACACTGGAAGCAATTGTGAATGGACCAGTGTTGAGATGGTATGGGAAGGTGGGAGGCAGCTGCTCCTGGGCTGCATAGGCTATAGTATGAAGCCTCTGCTTTCTACTGCGTAAGTACCAGCACATTACCTTCCTCTCTGACTCTGTTTGCTCATCCCTAAAAGGGCCATATACCAGAAATAAGCAGAACATTTTAGTGAAAAATAAGTCTGCAAAATATAAAAAAAAATCTCCTAAATGAGTGTAAATTATTATTTATGTGACTTTTTCTTGAAACTGTTTTTTGCTGCATGCATTTGTGTATGTGTATTCATTTGTGTATGTGTACTCATATGTGTATGGGTATACATGTCTTGGGTATGTGTAAGCATCCCTATGGAGGCTAAAGGGTAGTGACTGGTATCTGACATCTTCCTTGATTGCCCCCCACTTTACTTATTGAGGGATCCCTTCCTGAACTTGGAGCTTGCCAGTTGGCTCTAGCTAGCCCACTAGTCCTGGGGATCCCTTGTCTCTGCCCCTTGAAACTGAGATTACAGGCAGGCTGTCTGTCTTATTTAAGTAAAAGTACTCTGGCATGTACAGCAAGCACTTTATCTACCAAATGATCTCCAGACCCCACTGCAGCCTCTCTCTAGTTAGTGTAAGTGCAGGCATGTGTGTGAAAATGCACACTTCTATACACAACTTCAGAGGTGCCCAGATCTAGATTCTACTTCCAAGATAAAAGGCGTTTAAGTATTAAAGAGAGCCAAGTTCCTGAGCTAAACACATTATCAAAACAGGGATATGGAATTTGCCTCTAAGTTTTCTGGCAGATGGAGAGGACGGAGAAAAAAGTGGATGTCATTCCATAGTTTGTGCTTTTGACAAGAGAATGCAGAGACAAGATGTTTCCTGGAACCAAACTCCAGGGTGTCTAAGTGTTGGATAGACCATGAGATTGGCATTTGTTTCTTTGCTTTGTTTGAGCAAGGTCGCTCATGTTTGCAGATGTAATGTTAATAAAGTTTCCTTAAATTAGGAAAGTCAATAAATAGAGGGGGAGGGAGGGGTGACAGGCAGTAGAACATGAAGACACTGGGTTTTTGACACTGAACTCCTTAGCCATCCCCCTTCCTGCTAGAAGACAATGTGGTTATGCAAAGATTTCTAATTTGTATTTTCACTGGTGCAACTGTGGGTTTTGAATTACTGATAGTCTGTGCATAAAGGCTAAAACAATAAAAACACAATTAGAATACACTGTACACAGCCAACTCCAGCTTTATTTTGCCCCAGCTCTGGATGTATGATAAATCACCAGACATGAGTGCTCTTTGGGGAGGGTGGTTTTGGGTCTCATCTCTCCACTAAGCAAAAACGGTGCTTGTGACTCGAATCTGAATTTCAATTTTGCAAGTGTACAGTTGAACCGAATGATCTTTGGCACAATGCAGTGCGCAACTGAGCCACTAAATGGCTGATTTACTAAATTATTATTAGATGAGCCCTTGCTGTTCCAAATGAAAGTGCAGTCACTGACTTCCTCCATGGTGAGTTCAAATTGTTCTGTGTTTAAATATTCAGCATGAGGCTAATGTGAACTGATGAAATGAGACGATAAACATTCACTTTCGATACAAAGAGAGAGAGAGGCAGAGAGGCAGCACATCATGGGGCCCTTGGAGGTGAAAATGATTTACACTTTAGAATGTAGCTGACGACTTCCATTACTTTAAGGTACTCTTAATTAGCCCTGCATTTGAAATGACTGATTCCTATGTTCAAGTAGAGCAGCTTTGTGGGGTCTGAGATTTTCAAATGGCAATGAAGGAGAGGCTCCCCTAAGAATCTGGTGCTGCCTCAGTAAGCCCAAACCTAGAGTGGCCCATGGTTTGCTGGCTCTCCAGTACCAACAGAGTATCTGAGCAACTATAGTGGTTGACTTTCAGTGCATGTTGTAGATTCACTCAAAGGGTCTATGACCCATGTGCCCTCCATCCACCCCTCTGCACCCTATGCCCATGGCAAGCCACATTTTAGCCTATGGCCCCATGGACACATTGCCATAATCTTACCAGCTTCCTTCCCGACACCTGCTGGAATCAACTACCACCTTTGCATCCAGACAAATCGAAGTCCCCCTGTCTCATGTCCCTTTAGAGGCCAGTTATAGACAAGCACTTAAAATATTGGGATCACTTACAGTAAATGAGAATTTTTTATTGGTGCCATGTTGCTATAACAACATGAAGACAGCAGATGACTTAAGCTAGGCTTGCAAAGCACAAGGCTGCTCATCTGGCAGTTAAAATGAATACAGTTCATTTCACAAGTTTCCCATATGGACTCTTAGTGTATGGTAATGAGGAGACCATATGGTGGGAGAAGATGCTCTGAGAACAATTGGGATCCAATGGCTGAGTGGGAAGTTGGAGAGACAGCCGAATGAGAGATTCTGGTGTGCTCTTGGAGGTTCGAGGTTTGGCTTGAGTTTGGGAGGAATGACTGTTTCCCATAGGAGTTTTGAGTTTCTTAATCCATCCCTTAAAATGTCGGCTGTGTGAAATGACAAACATCTTGCAAATTTTGCAGTATCATCCATCACAGACTGTCAGCAGTGTTTGCAGATCTGACTTGCAAGATCCTTTAAATGTGTTGTTCTTAAAAGGCAACAGTACCAAGTTTTTAGACAAAGTGCAGGGGAATTTAAGCACTTCTGACAAGCTGAGACATTAGCAGTAATGATTTTAAAAAACACTCGCATCTTTTGCCTGCATGTTTAGCTGTAAATAATGCTAGCATGTATAAAAGCTTTAAAGTAAAAATGTAATAAATACTTTTTATTATGTTTCATAAGGGATGAAAAATGCTCGCAGCCATGTCTATGGCTGTCTATCCATGCAAACATATGGAGATGGATGGTTCTTTCTCTCTTCACTACCAATCAGATCGAGAACCTGGGCAGACAGCTAGAAAAAGACTGTACAGTCAATCCTGCACTATCCATGCTTCATAAAAGATGAATATAAATGCATTAGTTAGACACGGTGAGCTAAATTAGAAGGTCAGGCAGGGCTGGGAGGGCTGAAAAATCACACAACCAATGAGTGTAATTACTCTTTCTTAAGTCTATTAAGTGGTGGTGTTCTCTCAAGGCTCTGGGGTATGGGACATGAAGAACAAGATAAACTAATGTGTATTTATGACTCCCACTGGATCAATTTACCAGATATTTTCAGCTCCATAAAGCAAAATACACAAATGTAGCCTTTGTTGCTTCTCCCAAACTGCTTGATTTTCTCTAAAAGGGAGTCTAGGTCTCATAATCAAACTGTGTATGCTTGATAAAGATTTCCAAACCAGCCCCTTTTGATAGAGGAAAGGAAAAGCTACTGAGAATCCGAGGGGCATGAGCAAAGGATATTGCTGAGGACGAGGAGGCAGAAAGTAATTGCCTTCAGGCAGATGTATTTGAGTGAGCAGATCTGAAGAACAGTGGAAATTTAACATAGTAGAAACAGGGAGGGTTTTGAACTCATGGACCTGAGTTCAAGTTTGAGCTCTCTCACTTTCTGACTATGATGTCGTAGCAAATCAGCAGACAGACCTCCTTGTAGGGGCCTTAGCCTCCTCTCTTTTGTGAAATGAGAGATGCATGCATGTCATGCAAAGATTAGTGTCCTATTTAATGGAGTCTCCCCAGCTACCTGGAACATCTCACCTTAGTTCCTAAGAGCACTGTGAAACAGCTGCTTCACAGAAGAGGAACTTGAGGCTTCAGACATGAAGTCTTTGAAAGCACCAAGTCCTTAGTCTGCTTTCCAAACTCCTTGTGTGTCTGGCTTGCACGCTGGCTTGCTTGGCCGCTCTGCTCCACAGCAGACACCATCAAGCAGCTTTAGACATGCAATAGGCGTGAAACAAACACAATCCTGGTTTCCCAAAATTTGCAGCCAGTGTGTGGAATGCCGGCTAGGCTCTAGGTCTGCTTGTACTGCCTGTGGGCTGAAGTTCACAGGCTACTTATGAAGACAAGTAGCAAACTACAACAGAACAGAGACACTGCCTTTGGCCATCCTAGCTGAGAATGCTCCTTGCTCGAAGTGTCTGCAATGTGCATCACCAAAGCAAGTAGCAATTCAGCTTCTGACTGACCACAGTCCTCATCCTTCTCACTTCTTTACAAGAAGTCAACCTTGACTCCAAAGTCACATTTCTCCTGCAGGACCCAAAGAACAAAATTCATTGGTCAGTTAGACAGGATGGAATGCTCTTCTTTAAAGACCTTAGCCTCCTCATCCCCCCGTGCATATGAAAAAATGAAACTCTTAAAACATAGGGGGTTAGTGTAACTATAGTGTCTCTCAGAGGTGAAATAATTTACAAAAAGTCTGATTACTCCTTTTTCCCTGCTTGGTAAATGGGTAAGATAAAGAGAAAATGTCTTATTATTCCAACTTCTTTCACAAGAGAGGATCCCGTAAAACAAGGTAAGTCCAAGTTTTTGGAAAAAAGTGCAAGCCTATATACAAAGGCATATTATTATGGAAAGCTGTCTGCGTGGTCCTTGGAGCAAGTTTCACTTGACAGAATATGTGGGTGGTTGTATGAATCTAGCTTTGTCTATTCACAAACACATGGGTTTAATAAAGTGGAGTTTGCTTTTTAAGGTGTGTGGTCCACAGTTCACTGAAACACTTATGTTTGACACACACTGACCGTGAGTCTGAGAAAGGCGGAGCCCCTTTCTGTGGCCCTAACAATGGATAGTAGGGGTATAAATCTCTCTCAAGTCCACAGGAATACCTTCTGCTGGCTCCACCCGCCACTTCCTGACCCTGCCCTTGAACTCTTGCTCCACCTTAACATGCAGAGCCAAGAGGACAGCAGCTCTGCTCTGAGTCACAGGGGGAGCTTCCTGGGGTGGGCTCCTCTGGCCACAGTCTACACAGTTGGAGTGGTTGGAAGCAAGCTGCAGTGTTTCCTTAACACACATATGTCCATTGTGTCCTTGATTGCTCCTCCCAAATCCAGGAAGAAAGGGCTGGGTGGTTTACCCAAGGGCCCCCAGGAACAAAGTGACATGTGCCTAGGCTAATTATCCACATTTTAAAATCTAACATGCAACCATAAAAATGTTTTTAAGTGTAAGTAAACAAAACTCACCCTTACATTCTGATATCTCTATCTTTATGAAAAAAGAAAAGAAAAACAAAAATACTACCCGGCTTCTTTAGATCTCAACCGTTTAACCAGCCTTGGCTCCTATTTTCATCCTGTATGATTGATTCTATTATTCCCAGCTTGTAGATACAGGGGTAACACATATATTGAACTGATAAGGGGATGGGGCTTTTCTGTTCCCACTTTTATTCAACTGACACATAACCAAGGTCACATAACCTTCTGTCAGGTGCTCAGTGGCCAAAGTAACAGTCTGGCAAAGCAGAAAGTATCACTACTTCCCTTTGAGAGATAGGAAAACTGAGCCAAGGAAAGAGCAGGAAAGGCCTCTGACAGAGGTTACCTGGCTAACATGTGACAGGGGACATAGTTCTACTTAGCAAAGTCTGAACGTCCGGGCTACACTTTCAACCCTGGAGACCCCAGGGAAGAAATGATGTCCTAAAATCTAGACGAAAGTAAGGTCACTGACAAAATGGAAATGGCAGTGTCTGCCTTGGTTCTTCCAGCTAAGGCTTTGGCATAGCTCTCTATGTGGGCACACATCAGGTCTACTGCTGTGTGTGAGCTACCAGTGGGCACACTTCATGTCTGCTGCTGTGTATGAGCTACCAGTGGGCACACATCATGTCTACTGCTGTGTGTGAGCTACCAGTGGGCACACTTCATGTCTACTGCTGTGTGTGAGTTACCAATGGGCACACTTCATGTTTACTGCTGTGTGTGAGCTACCAGTGAGCACACTTCATGTCTACTGCTGTGTGTGAGCTACCAGTGAGCACACATCAGGTCTATCATTGTGTGTGAGTTATCAGTGGGCACACATCAGGTCTATCATTGTGTGTGAGTTATCAGTGGGCACACATCAGGTCTACCATTGCTTATAAGTTATCACAGGGAACACATCATGTCCTACAACTTATTGGAGTGTTGCATAGGAAATGCACAGACACTATATTTCTACTGGACAAAGGGACCTAAAATTCAGCCTTTCTATGGAACACCTATGCTCTGAAAGACACACTGCCCATTGTTATAGTAGACTGTTTCACAGTTCACCAAAAATAAAACAGGATGGAGGGAACAAGACAGGTTCCCTTTAAAGACAGACATATAAACACAATGACACATCATATTATTCTTTCCCCAAATAAAGTGCTTTTCAGAACTGTCTATCAGTATGAAGCAGGGCTGTTCTGAGAAACTGGAAACTGTGTTCTTTCCCTAAGGTCAAAGTAAAAGACAGGCATGCCTGTCACAATCCATCCTTTCTTCGGCATTGGTGGGTATCACACCCACTTACCCTGCTCCTCATATCCAGGCATAGACCTCGGAAACAATAGCATGGTAGATGGGACCTTCTCCAACAGGAGGGTCAGCCTAAAAGTACATCCCCATAGAGGGAGAATGTGACCATGTACCTGTCCTTTGAAGAGGTCCTGAGATAAAAAGGATGCTGCCTTTGATTTTTAAATGCTTCCATGGGGTATACCGATCTAGACACCACACTTTACACTGACTGACTCTAGTGAGGAGCGGTGGTCCTCTCATCCATTCATTTAAGGTGATGGCATTAAACCATGTCATAAATAAAACAGGGTTTACTGTTAATTCACCATGACTGCTATACCTGACTATACTCTGTACCTCTTTAATTGTGAGCTCTGGTGGGGCCACATAGAACTTTGCTGGAGCTTCTGCTTGGTGCACCTCCTTTTTTATAGACATGATTAGCCTTCTCTGACTCTCCATTCCATACAAACCCCTGGTCTCTCACAAGAGGCACACAGTAGTCACACCAAAGGTAAATCTCCAATTTCTGCTTTGACAGCAACATGATATTGTCATCTTGTTTTTTGCACACCTTTGATTTAATTTTTCAAATAAGAAAGATCCATTATTTTAAAAAGACATTGTCTAATTTTACCAGTCTCTGTATCTATGTCTATTGTCTTTCCAGCTTTTTCTACCATACCTACCAATACAGTTCCCTTTGAACTCTTTCTACCCTCACCAGAGGTAAGTATAGCTCTTTGAGCAGATAAAATCTGGCATTCTTTTTCTTCTTGAGAATCAATATGACATATTGAGTGATTGGTCCAATTTCTAGAGACAGGCTGGGTAGATTTAAGTCTCAGCAATGTACATGCTGGACAACCTTGGGCAAATTGTCTGACCTCTCTCTGCTTCTTTCCTAACATACAAGTGGAAACAGTACCAACATAAAGGGCTATTAAAATTGCATATATAAAATGCGGCACTATATAGACTATAGACTAAAATAAGCATAGTATTGCCCAGTCCAAAGTGCTTGATACTTTCATGATAACACACAATTTATGCACATGAGATGGTAATCTATGAACTATTTTTTTTCTCTTGACCAAGAGAGTATTTTGCCATTCTCACGTCCAATTTTCTAGAAACCATGTCTCAAAGATGAGGAATTCTGACCTTTGGCAAGCGCTCTGGGTCACCAGGATGCCGGGGAATGACCTTCTGTAACCTCTGGAAACCATAGTCAATGGTGGGTTCATTGAGTGCTGTAAGGAAGAAGACATAATATTTGAACATTTTAGGAAATACAACATTGTTTGCAGCACAAGTGGTATAGAAATAACTTGTAGCATTTAACAGGTACTCTTTACTCTCATGTAGATTGTCCTCGTGCTGGGCCTTTCACCACCTATTGTATTTACTACTGGAGGGGCCGACACCTGAAGAAACACTGGTAGCAAGTTGGTCTCAGAACACAGTTCCTCAGGTCAAATCTTACATCCTTAACATGATGCTAACTAAAATGTAAAATGGAATTTGATCCAAGGTTTTAGGATTCACCTCACTGCTTCTGCTGGGTAGAAAGTCAAGAGCTTGTCTGAAGGTACCTATACATTCTAAATAACAGGGAACCACACAGATATTTGTTAACTGTCCTATAAAGACTTAGTGGATCCAGTTCATTCATGCAGTGAAGATGGGGGTGGGCAGAGTGAGTGAGAGACATGTCTTGAAAGAAATCTGCAAAGAGACAAGTATTAAATGTGCCCTTCATTCGAAACATTCCCACCTTGAATGACAGACCCACAGCATTGATATTATTTGGAAAATAAACAAACAAACAAACAAAAAACTTCTGTGGAATACTAATTTAGCCCAGCTGAGTCTCTGAGAATAATTTACTAAAAGACTTGGAGAGCCAACTGCACTAATGACTTTTAGAGACAATGGCTTCATTGTTTCCTGTTGGACACACTCTCTTAAACTAGAATCTACACTATCATTTTCAGAATTCCTTCTTAGGATACAAACCATGTTGAGCCTACCTAGTGTGCATGGTAGGAAAGATGCCAAGACCCTCCTAAACCCTCCTCGACCCTCCTCTACATGTGGTCCCAGGAACTGAAGAGGTAGGCAGTAGAATTTTATTATATTTTTTGTACGGTTCCTTTTCTTAGTTTAACTAAAAGTATTTCACTGCACATTTTCTCCCTTACTGAATAAAAAGACAGTCTCTCTAGCCCTAACATTTTATCTATACATTAAAAAACAAGTTGCCACATGCTTTACTTAAAATGCATTTCCATTAACCTAAATTTTAAAAGTAAGATTTGTACTAACTTTAAAAAACTGTATTAAATTCAAATAGGTCCCAAGGCTAATGGAAGCAATTTGTATACCAACCCAAACTGACTGGCCCACTTTTCAAAATACAGGTATGATAATCTCTTGGTTTTAAAAGGACATTTAAATTGAAAGACTGTGAATTTAGAACATAATTATACCAATAGAACCCTTTAACTTGTCAACTTGTAAATCTAAAAGGCTATCAATCATTGCTAAAGAGGAAATAAACCTTAAAATTCCTTGATTGACAGTGCTTACTTTTTATGTAAGAAAAAAAGGGGGGGGCTGAATAAAGTGGCCAGAAATCCATTTACAAAAGTACATTGTTTTACATAGGTTAGTAAAAAGCCAATAACTATTTCTTCACAAGATACATAAATCAGAAGAAGTACTTTTCCTTCACTTGGATGTTTTAAGTCAGAATGAACTTCAAGTAACTTTATTTAAGAGATTTTTTTTTCACTTTCCAAACTACAGTGCCTATTGAGGTTATTAATAGAGCTGCATTTTCATGTTGGATAATTTGATCATTTTTGCAAATATGAGATTTAGAGGACTCTCCCCTCCCCCACCTCTGCACACAAGAAATGTTCAACTGTCTCTTGTAAAAATTACACCCAGGTATAGTGAACCTCTCTATTCTAGTTTATTTAAAAATAAATTCTTTTTATTTTATGAGTTTTTTCTAAGCCCTTGAGAAGAATTCTTACTTCAGATTGACTTTCAGAGTAAAAGCCATGGAACACTTTATGCACAGAAGGTGTTACCAATACAACCCATGAAATTTAAAAAGAAATGCATCAGAAAAACAGGAGTGAACACTGGGGTTAAGTTATTTATCATATTACCCCCACTCAAAGGATAATTACCAGAAAAATGTGTAGTCATAAACAGGAGCATTAGACAATTAAGAGTTATGTCAGTCCCTGAGAACATCATTCAGCATCCTTTAGCCTTTTCAGTCTAAGCCATCAATAACCTGAGAGGTGTGGGTCCACCCATTTCATTTGCATAATGAATTCCAAGTGTGTCTAGAACCCCATGCTGCTCATTGCAAAGCTTTTATGATGGGGTGGGGAGAAGGCCAACCCAATGCAGAATGACTGATACGATATCAGCAATTAAAAGAATCAATTCAAATATCATATGGAACTCATAGCAAAAAGAGCTGAGAAGAAGTCATTCTGTTGGCAGGAAGAATAATTGGATTAGACATATTAAACTCATTTCTTGAACAAAAATAAGCATCTATGCTATGGACATAAACCATGACGGAGATATTTCAGTGAGCCATAACAAAAGCTTCTTATTTTTTTTCTTGTGCCTCTGGGATTTGCTCCTTGCTTGCATTTTCAAGTATGTTGACTTACACTCAGTATTTCAGTATTGAATACTACAACAAAATAGTCCAGCACTATAGACAAGGTTAATACCAAGGCCATGCAAGACAAAGCTTGCTATCCAAAACTCAGGGGAGCCTGCTGCCTCCTGTGAGCTGGGAAAGAAATCATGTGTGAGAGGGATCATCTAATAAGGATTAGTAGTTTTGTCAGTTCTTAACACATACACAACTTTCCCTACAGAAAAGAGATTAAGTACTGGGGAGAGGAGGTGGCCCTGGAGTGAATACAGAGAGAACAGAAAAGAGGAGTGGTGGTATAGAGAACTGACTAGGATCCCAGGATCCGAATCAGTGTCATATGACAACACTAATTTACTGACATTTCTAGTGTTAGATTAAAAAGACTACAGGGTTATGCGTATATAATGCTGACTTTTCAAGATTCCTTTAAAACAAAACAAAACATGTGACTGCCTGCATGTAGGTCTGTGTGTTTGGTACCCAAGGAATCCAGAGGAGGACATTGGATCTCCTGATACTTGAGTTATAGGTAGCTGTGAGGCACCACGTGGGTGCTGGGTACCAAATCTGGCTCCTCTGTAAGAGCATCAAGTGCTCTTAGCCACTGAGAAATATCTCCAACCACTCATGTGGTGACTTTTTAATGAATGACATCAATCTACCTACCTACCTACTTACCGATGTGCATAATAAACAGTGAGTGTACATAGACTGATGAATATCAGTTGTTTCTAAAAGTCATGGTTTCTAAGTTGCTTTTATTCCTCTTCTTTGAGGACATTTTTGTTTTCAACCCTCCTACTCCCACATGCCCTAAGCATATATTAGGTTTATAATCAGAGAAAAAGGTTCAAAGCAAGAGATTGGTGCTGAGATGGAACCTGACCTGCTTGTAAAAGTAATGACATAAGAAACTATGCCTTAAAAGGGGTCTGTGCACCCTTTAATAGCCCTGCATAGCTTATTACAAATCATAAGAAAAATAGTAGTATATTTTTGCCCAGTTGTATAAATATGTGACTATACATAAACTCTCAGAAAATCAACAGAGAGGGTAATGAGGGAGAATCATAAAGAAGGTATGTTTATTTCATCAGCAGGGGTAGGGGTACCTTAGGGACATGCATCTACCCTGCAAGAATGTAATATAAAGTTAATTCTTCAACAAAGTGACCTCATTGTACTCAAGTGCAGGGCTCATGGGCAGCAGCAGAAATAGGACTAATCAATTTTTTTCCCTTCAAACTTGGGACAATTCCGAGAATCTGGTAGAGAAAGAAAGAAAAAACAAAACAGCGTAATTGATGGAATTAACTGCATAAAGGAGCAGGAGCAGCTTAAGTTGAAGGAAGGAAGAAAAGCAGATGATGCTATGGACTACAGGAGGCATGGGATGAAGCCGCTCTTGGGCTCTACTTCCAAGTATCCCATCCTCACTCTGAAAAGGATTTCAGATGCTTTTGCCCTGAAATCAGATAAGCATGATAACAGAATAAAAAAGGTTCACAGGCTAAGAGGATAAAGTCTCTTGTCCCAAAAAGAAATGGTTCAATGCTAGAACTCTCTGAAGAAAATGGGGCTGGTGTATGTATGTTTTTCTTTTGAGACAGAGTTTTTCTGTCTACTGTCCTGAAACTAGCTCAGTACACCAGGTTGGCCCAGAACTCAGAAATCTGCTTGCCTCTGCCTCATGAGTGCTAGGACTAAGGGTGCATGCCAGCACTGCCCGGCTTAGTGTATGCACTGTTTTAAATGCTAAAGAATACAAGTTCCAGCCATCATTTCTTTGCAATGATGGCCAACCAAACCCATACGAGGAATTAGCTATTTTGTGTACTAGCATCTTAAGCTTTTAAAAATAAACTTTGTGCGAAAAGTGTTTAACTGAAAAGGACAGATGAGAATATTTTGTAGAGTCAGAGCCAAACTTATCTTTCTTACTTAGGCTTTGCCTCATATTGCAAAGTCCACTGCTGTGTCAGCCTCATAGTAACCGCTTTGAACAACTTCTCATGAAGGGTGACATAGAGAGGACCAGGCTACTGGAGCACCATTGTTGAATCGAGATGTCTTCCACTGATTCCTTCAAACTTATTTTCTAGTTGGGGGGGGGGGGTTGTTTTGCTTTGTTTTGTTTTGTTTGGATATAGGTGTGCAATGTGTTAAGGAAAGTTTGAGACTTTCTTGCAAACACGTAAAAGGCAAGGCCCAGTGTTCTCATCAGGCTCTCCAGATTACAGAGCAAATGTGATGCCTGAGGTGACAGGGGAACCTTGCATCCACAGCTATGATGTATACTGGGAATGGACACTAGGAGAGCACACTCCACAGCCAAGTTTCTAATGCCATCTGCAGCAAGGCTATTTCTCTTGAAAAAGAGAGAGGGGAAAAAATCAGTTAATTAAACAGTTAAAAATATCAAGCCATTTCATCTGGCTGCATTGGGGCTATTTACAAATGGCTTAGATTCCTTCCCAGACTCATCAGCTCAAACTCCTCTAAAGGGAACCGGTAACTTTCCATTCCCGACTTCTTTATGAGACCTTCCTCCTAGCTGGGCATCATGGCAGGTGCTGCTCCAAACAGCAAAGCTCCCATTAAACAAACCTGCTGCTGCAGTGTCCAAGGCTTCTGCAAAATGAAATGATATAGGTGGAAAAAAATAAGCATCGCAACTAGATTTTAATTAATTAATTAATTAATATATTTTATTATCTACAAAAATTATATATAAAATATTATATAAAATATTATGTGTGTAATTATTTATTTAATTCTAATCAGAAAATTATCAAATCCTAGTGAGAACATCTAGTACTAGTCAAATGTATTTGCACATTTGTGGTCTTTTTTTAAGGAAATCTACTTCACAAATAAATCAAAGAATTCTCTTTTAGAATATTTACAGGTTAAAGTCTTAAAGGGTACATTCATCTTTGTGAAAATTAATTTTTCTCTTTGATTTTTTGAGTTCTTTTTTTAAAGAAATTACTCCTTCTCTGTCATCTTTAGCTGATGGAACGTTAGTCCCTGGAACAATGGAGATGGGGTTAGAGAACTGTGTCCCCAGACACAGAGAAGGTGCTTGATACCACTCAGACCAAAGCTCCCAGAGTGAGTAGCTTTTATAGCTCAACAACTTGCTAAGGTGCTTTAACATATTTCTGGGGTTTTAATTTCCTTTTTTTAATGGTTGTGTGACATGATGTCATTTTGACTGGAAATAAAAAGAAACACAGATATTAGAGAGGTAATATTAATATTCTGTTACCACTTAATGTCCAAACAAATACATAGACTCCATGCCAAGTAATAAATAAAAGCTCATAGCAGAGGCAATGATAAAACTAGCACCTGGGTTTCCCAGCTTCCCTAGTGACTACTCTATATTTGAACTAAAGGAGTAACAGCCGAGCATTTTCCTTCTAGGCAGATCCATTCTGGCAGGAGAGTTATTACCTATATGTTAGGCAGAGCCTTTTTGTTCCATAATAGCCCCATTTTTCCCTCAGTCACTAAATTAACAACCAGAGGTAAACAATAAAACAGCAAGTTATCTTCACAAAGCTATCTTTAAGAGTAACTCTAAAATTTACTAATGGAAAAAAAAAAAATCAACCAGAAACCCAAAGCAAGAGCTACAAACAGTGTAAATGAGGAAACTGGTCACACTTCCAGCAATTTAGGTGTTTCATTACCTGCCTACATGTTGGGGGAACAAGCATCATGCCAAGTCAACTCATCCACGGACCAGATACATCCCCTGAGATGTGTGAAAGCAAACCTATTGCAAGTCAGCCCCTCTTTTCAGTAAGAAAGGCCTTCACAGCCTGATGGCCCTGCCCTGGTATCCAGGAAAGCTCAGAGGAGCTTCCAAAGCTGGCTTACTGGACTATGGAAGTGTCAAGATGGAATCAATATAGAAGGAGTTAGTCAACGGGGAGAGGCAGGGGTAAAAGAAATCCTCCAAACTACCTTTGAACATTCTCTGATTTATTTGTAGTTTGTGCCCCTCTTTTGTGGTAACAACTTGGAGATTCAAAAATCAAGCAAAAGATTTGAGAGGTGTGAGGTGATTGGTGTGGACCACTCATCTATGCAGTGGACCAAGAGGACATGTGAGGCAAACATAGGAGAAAAGAAGAATCTGGGGGACCGGGAAGTGACTAACCCTGAGGACTTTACTGAAATACAAAGAGCTTGTGTGTATTTAACTCTTCAAAAAGCAAAAACATCAGGAGGATGAGGCATGGAGGAAGAATAACTCGCTGTTTCTTTCCAGATGCAGCTTTACTGCATTTCTAAATCTAGAAGCAATACATACTTCTTAAACCACAGCAGGAGGGAGAGTGCCTGACAATCTCATCCAAAAGAAGCACTGTCCCTATCGTAGGGTTCTGTGTTTGCAGATACCATCTCAGTGCTGTCTCGCATAACTACAGATTGAACGCATATTTATGTCAACCTCACTCTTTTTAATGGTTGTAGCATATATTATATAAATTACTATGATTTGCATATCAAGTGCCCTATTAACAAGGTTTGAGGTTTGTTTGGTTTTTTGCAAGAATCTTCATTGACTTAAGAAGAGCTATAATGAACAACACTTGGAACAATTCTCAGGTAAAAGGATATGGACCTCACATATTCTTGTACGCATGTATATCCTGACAAATCGGCAATATAGTTATATCAATTTATACTTCAGCAGGTAACTTCTAATGGAATGTACAAAAGAAGACTAATTTTTAAAGGTCTTTCCATTTCAATCTTAAACTAAATTTTTCTCTAAACTACAAGCGTCCCTGAAGACTTTTCAGAGATGTTAATAATTACAAGTGTCCTATACAGAGGTGTCATTTCAAAAACAGCCTAGAGTCCTGAGAGAAGGCTCTTTTCCCAGGAAGATCAAAGTGCTTTTCATCAAATATGATCTCATGAACTCCTATAATATTCCCTTGAGATAAATGTTAAAAGTCAGCACCCAAGATCAAATGTGGGAAACTGAGGCACTTGATAGGGTTTTGCTGCTGTGCAGAACTTTTCTTGGTATTCTGGGATGTCTAATGTGGATGAACCTACCTACAGCATATGAAGCAGTCTTACTATCCAATCATCTCCTTGTACTTCACCCCTACCTTTGCTACCAGAAACCTTTGTGTCTGGAAACCTGAGCACATCCAGGTGAACAAGTCCATCCTTAGTCTGATTTCTTTATGTTTATTTCATCAGCAAACACCCTCATTCCTCAAACCTCCTCCACATTCATCAGGAAACCCTGTTCTCAGCCTAACAAATGTCCTAGCTCCCTTTCTGTTGCTGTAATACAATGCCCACAGAGAAATCAGCACGGGGGCGGGGGGGGGGGGTGGTCAGTACACAGTTCCAGATTACAGTCCATCACTGTAGGAAAATCAAGGCAAGTGTTCAAAACATCGCATTCGTGGTCAGAAACAGAGAGAGAGAGAAAAAGGACTCCCTGTTTACTTGCTTGATCACTCTCAGCTCGCCTTTCTCACAGTTCTGGGCCTGGCCTGAGGTCTTCCACCTCACCTCAGTTGATCTGCCATAAATTAACCTGACTAGACAATTTCTCCATTGAGACTGCCTTCCCAGGTGACTGTAGGGTGTATCAAGCTAACAGTACAACTAACCAACACTTGGCTTTGTAAAGGCCTCTAAATGCTGCTTGTTTAAGAAAAAGAGGTATATAATTACGATTTATATCTGTTATGGTACATTAGGCTGATCTATTTTATACCACAACCACTTCGGAGTTTCTCAAAGGTCCTTGGTGAGAAGCATGTCCTCACAAGCAAATCATCTCTCTCCCTGGAGGGTCACCACACTCCATCCAAACCAGGAAACAGGTGGAGGCTGTGGGAACTATGGGAAATTGTTCTTCTCTCATTGTAATAAAGCTGAGGAAAAAAGTCTCCCTGTCATCCTGTATGGCCAATCAGCTTGGCCTTCTAGGGGTCTTAATTTCAAATTCCAAACTTGATTCAAGTATAAAATTAAAACTAATTCCCTTCAGCAAACTGAAGTTAAATTGTCATAGTTTTACGGATCTATATCTCTGTACTTTTTTACCTTTCAATCTTATCTTCATATTTTGGATGAGAAAAAAGATCTGGATCATTTATGATTAAGTTTCAAAGACAGATTTGCTCCTTTAAGGAAAAAGAGAAGACTGACTTTCACTGTGTAATGGATGGCAGTGTTTAAGGATTGAAGGCCAGAATACTCTGTCTTTCTTTCTTAAGGATAAATCCATAATTCTCTCCTGGCGGATCTTCTGATATATCAAGAGCAATATTACCTCTATAATTGTTCTTCAGATTTCTTCCCAGAGAGTTTTGACAATAACTGTTATCAACAGTGTAAAATCACCCAGCCTGTCTGATAAACATGTTTTCCTCTGTCCCCCACCCCAGCGAGTGCTGTGACACCAGACTTTTATCATCCTGCGTGTGTTCGGAATACGCTTAGGACAGCAATTGCCGGGAATAGGCAGGCGATAAACCGCATTGATTTAACACATCTTGTCTTCAATCATGCTTGGATTTTCTGAGCACGCGTTTTTCCTGTACTCAGGCTTGTAGCTTTTATCTGACGAGCTGATCCCTTTTCAAAGGAAAATGAAAAGGTCGCACAATAAGACACGGTTTACTGGAACTTGAACACGCACCAGGGAAAGTATTTTAGATAAATACTGTCGACATAGAGGAGCTGAATTCCAACAACACAATTGCTAAACAACAATACTTATTACTCTCCTAGAACAAGCCACCAGCAGCATGCGCCTCTCAGCGGGGGACAGCTTCAAGTCAAAGGCCAGACCTCAACTCCTATCTAAGTAAGCAACTTTGGGACTGAATGGTTTTATGACAGTGTTGATATCACAATTTGCTGAGATAACTCACAAACCTGCCCCAATGTTTATAGAGCCATTTCCTCAATGCCAATAGTCAAATGAAGATGTTCCAGCAGAGGCAGGCAAGCTGATGCGCCTGAGTAGGGAGAAAAGCAATCCTAGTAAAAATGAGGTGGAGACTCCAAAGAGCATGGCCAAACCCCTGAGGAGGCAAGGAAGACCTTGTAACTGGGAGAAGGGAGGTGATAAGTGATTACTTGGGAACATTTAAGTAAAATTAAAGAGAACCTGTAATATGAATGCCATATAGAAGGCTAGAAGGGTTGTGCAGAGGAACCTAAATGCTTCTATCCACCTCATATCCAACTTAAACATCATAGAGAGAGGAAGTACATGAAGCCAGGCAGTGTTAGTGTCACTCATCCTTGGTGATTGCTGTCACCAAGAGTCATCATCCTGAAACAGCCACAGAGCTAACTCTGCCTGAACATTACTTTGAACACTTGTTTCGGCCTTGACATTTTCAGTGTCTGCAGGCAGTGCTGTAACCCACAGCTCCTCAAAGCTTCTCTGTTCACAACAACATTGTGGGTGTCTTAGCAATCCTTTCAAAGCTCCCTTTACCCAAACAAACAAACAAACAAACAACAACAAAAACCATCCTGGTCACTAAGCCTTTACTATTTATGACCTTATGACCTAAACTTAATAGTTATTTGAAACACACCAAAGAAAACCCACAAAGGTACTGAAAAACAAAACAAAACACAATAATGAAATTTCTAATAATTTGTGTTTTGTTTGGTTTGGGTTTTCTGAAGCCAAATCCAAGTATCCCAGACTGGCTTCAAACTCAACATCCTCCAGCCTCAGGTGATATTGTGTACATATGCTGCCATATCCCACTTGCTACACGCACTTGGCCATGATAAGTAGTGAAAACCCAACTCTTGCACTGGTACTTTGTGTGATGCCCAACAGTCATCCTTCACACCAAAAAGATCCTATAACATCTCTATGAGGTCTCAGGCACACTGTAATATACGGGATTATGAAAAATCACAGAACTGCACACATGCTGAGGGGCTGCTAGGATCTAAAGCATTCACTGATGTGTGACCCATATTCTTTTTATTCTTATTATTATTTTATTATTTATTAGCAACAGCAGGTAACATAAATCCTAAGTTACTGAGTATTTATAGGATGGCAAGCACTGTTGTGTATTATTCGAACTAACCTTTCCACCAGCCTTGGGAAGGAGACCCCATAAATTGTACCCATTATGCAGAGAAGGAAGCTGAGGCTCAGAGGATTAAGGTATCCTCAAGCCACAGAAACATGAGTGAAAGGGCAGAGACTGAAATCCAGGCAGCTTTCCATTAGCACGTTGGTAGAGCAACCATGTTGGGACAAATGAGGGGTTTCCAGAACATTTTTTTAACAATTCTGGCCTCTGGTATCTTTTAGTTTCTTGCTCTTGGTGTACTCTCCCACTTCCCATCTTTTCTAGTCTTTTCCTTTGCCTCACATGCCCCATGAAACCAGATCTCATGTGAGTTGTAGCTGACAAATAACACAGTCTTCTCTTTGTACTAAGCTTTCTGGAGCAACGAACAAGTTCAGATATCGTTACTGACCAGCTATGTGTCTTCTGGGAAAGATGTTCTTTGAGCCTTTCCTGTCTAAAGTGTGAAAACAGAATGTGCACTTTGCCCAGTGCTTGACACATAGTTCTCAATAAATGCTTCTTCTTGCCACAAATAAAATGTTTGCTATGGCCTAGAAATAAAGGATGGAGTGAACAATACAATGTTAATTGTATGTATTTACATGCTCTTCAGAGACAGGAGAAACAGAAAGACACAAACAAAACTCTAAAACAATGTGGTAAATGTAACAGCCGGAGAATGCCAGATCCAGGAGAGCCCAGGGTGGGATTTGCTTGTCTCTAAGGCTCAGCCTTTCCCCCTCCAGTACGTTTTCTACCATGACTGGTTCTCAAACACACAGCTCCGTCTGGACTAAGACACAGCTCTTTCGAATCCCAGAGGCTAGAGAAGTGGCTTAGATACCAGGAGTACTTATTGTGCATGCCGAGGATCTGGGTTCAGTTCTCAGCACCCATATGCTGACTCACACCTACTGTGTAACTCCAGTTACAAGGGCTTCTCCATCTTGTCTGGTTTCACAGGCATGAGCCAGAGATGTAGCACACATACATATGTGTAAGTAAAATATAAATGCACAAAAAATAAAATTAATCATTAGATGTTGTGGGAATCAACAAAGGAACAAGGAAGAAACAGCTTTCTTAGGTGTGATCATTTCTAGATCTAGGATGTTTTCTGGCAATTTGACTAAAGAATGGAAGGATAGGTTTGCACTAGACTATGCCCTGTGCAGAAGAAGGTAAAGAAAAAGAAAAGTACTGTAGCATTCTGGTGTCCTTTGAATCCAAATGACTTTGGTACAAGATACCATAGCGCACTTTGTGAGAATGCCTAGCCCAGGGAGGCTGATGGCAATCGGCTGCCCAGAAGTCTGTACTGACACAGAACCAATGTATTGATAGTTGACTGCACACAAGAACAAAATTATAACTCTCTACAGTGGAGAGGGAATATTTAACATGAATATGAGAAAATGAATAGGAGTTTTATACCAAAAAGAGGTGGAAAAGGTAGTCTAAGAAAAATGAACAGCATGTGTAAGAAAAGAGAGAGAGAGAGAGAGAGAGAGAGAGAGAGAGAGAGAGAGAGAGAGAGAGAGAGAAAGAGAGAGAATTACAGTCTGGGGAGAGCATAGCTTAAATAGTGGAATGCTAAAGTTAACCCTATAGCAGAACTTAACCCCAAGGGTCTTGCCAGGAATTTTATTTGGTAGGCAACAGGAGCTATTTAAATCTTCTGTGTGGAGGGGGTGATGATAGGGTCTCTATTTCAAAAACATAATCATGAGAATCAAAGGTAGAGTGGATTTTAAAGAAAGAACTTTTGCAATACTCTAAATGGAAGATGAAATCCCACCCGTGATGGTTTCTGGGGGTATAGGTAGATTGGCTGTAGAAATATTTTAGAGCAGATTGGACAAGACTTCAGTGTATGTTCGAAGGGAGGGTGTAGAAGGAATGTGGGACATATAAAATAAAATAAAATAAAATAAAATAAAATAAAATAAAATAAAATAAAATAAAATAAAATAAAATAAAATTTTACATCTCTGTAAATTGTGGGAACAAGCAAGGGACCAGAATGGGCAGATAAAAGCATCATTAGGCAATATTTTAAAAGTTCAGGAAGAAACTATAAATAAAAGGAAAGATGTTTCAGAAGTTCTAAATTTGAGATTCCAGTTGGACATCTAGTTAAAACTATTAGCAGACAGTTGAAGAGGAAACAGAATAGTTCAAAAGATAAGATTGATGATGGAGGTGAAACATCAAGATACAGATGACAGTGACAGAGCTATATGAACAAGAGGCAAGTACCAATAGCCTGGGCTAGGCCAGCGCGTAAAGGCCGAGTAGAGACAGATCCACAGGTCCAATAGGCCAGAGGCAAGCCAAAACAGGTAGAGGAACAACAGGATAGGATGATGACACTGGAATAAAGCTCCAAGAGAAGGTACCCTCAACATCACCTTGCCTAGTGCAGAAATTGTACCATTCTCATATGGGTTCTATTGGGTTCTCTTTTGACTCTACTGCTACCAACTCAAAGATCTAAACATCTCTCATTCAACCAAATCTTAACTTATGAGAGAGAAATGGGGCAGAGGCTTTGTCTAAGATCAGTTAGCCCTTCCTAAGGACAAGCAAAGGGCCACACACTATGCTATGGTGCTAACTCTAAAATTCACTTTCACATCATGTTATTGGACATGGGGGTAAAGACAGGGTATTCCTATCATTCTTGATTTCCTATATGATGCTTCATTTCTGTCTTTGAATAACTACACAGAGCCAAGATGTCTATGTGGTATATCCTGGTAAGTTCTATTCACCCTACGATTAGAACTTGTGATCCATTAGGAATGAAGCCTTCTTACTACAACATATTGACAAAAACAATGTATAAGTAACCAGAATTTAATTTCCACTTTGGATCTTGCTGGCCTTAATATTGGTCCCTGGTGTCTCCTAATAAATAGGTGTTTAGTTAAGCAATTCACTTATTTTGGAGTAACAGTTACTGTGTGGGCAATGGGTATGCGGCCACTTCCGCAATAACCCCTCATGAGATTCTGGAAACCAATTTTGAAAAGCAAGCAATAAAGCACCACATAAAAAATAATGGTGTAATTACTTGCTCAGGTTAAACCTACTGTGGCGATAAAAGACCAAAGGGAATGCCAAGCATCAAAAGTAGGTTTGATGTAAATTTGACACTGATGCTGACCTTCAGCAAACACAAAAGGCTTGAACTCTCACACCTGAGCTGAGTAGAAAGCACAGAAGACCACTGGTTCCTATCTCTAGTTCAGAACACATTACTGAACTTATCTCATTAATGCCTATATTAAGCTCCAAGAGCCAGAGAGGCTTAGGTTATTAAGTATGAAGACTCGCAGATTCTCCTTAGAATTTAGCTCCCAAGGAAATGATGGTTTTGAAACTGCTTTGATGAGAAATAACAGTGTGGAAATAACATCTTGTACTCTAAGATGTAGGGAAAAGAAGGAGTCGAAAGGACATGCTAACGGAGCATAAACTACACTATGTAGAAAAAGGTCAAGGACATGTGGGCCTCTGTTGTCGGTCTGTGCCCCCAACGAGCCCACACTAAGAATGGCATCTTTTCTGATCATCTCAGGGGCTTCCCTCGGGATAAGTGGGTCCGGAGAGTAGACCGGCAAAACCTTTTCAGCATGGCGTATCCCCAGGAGTATCACACTTGTTTACTATCACAATTGGTTACAATGTTGCCAGTGTTAGGCTTGTCTCTGTTCAGCCCATGGAAGAGTTGTCAATGAACTGTGTAGCCAAGTGCTGCAGGATAACAGATATGATTTGGTGATGCAGGCCAGTTCGTACTAACAAATGTGAACTTTCAATGATGCCAACTTGAGTCTCCACTTTAATAGGAATTCTTTTACACTGATGGCTAATTAGGACTGGGTATAAACTTTCCAGGGGGGCAAATTACCATCTATGAATAGACAGAACAAAATGTTAAGTTTAAGGACAGAACTTCATTCTGGATGCAGCTATGATGAGGAGTCTCCCTGGCCACGCAAATCAGTTAAAGGCCCATTGCATCACATCAGTGTTTTCAGCATTCTTACATGCCATCTATACAGGAAAGGTAGTGCATACCTCTATTCCCAGTACTCTAAAAGAGGAGGCAGGAGGCTCACCACAGCTTTGAGGCTAGAGTGGGCTACATAGATACTTCTAGGCTAGCTAGTGCTACATAAATAGATCCTGTCTACAAAACTGAAAAAGAGAAGAAGGGAAGGAGTAGAAAGAGAGGGAAAGGAAGGAAAAAGTGGGAAAGAGATGGAAACCGGTGTTGTAAAACGTCCTATTTCCTACTAATGCTCCTCCCAGCTCCTCCATCTTATTGATATTAGTGATGAGAAGTCTCCAGCAGAGGCTCCTGTATCTCTGCAATGGTTGAAATGGACCTGTTTAAACTGATTAACAACTGGAAGCAAGGGAGGGTGACCTTCTCTTGTTACTGACTGCCTAGTCCATTAGAAGGTGGGCAGTGTATAGGAAATGAAAAGTACATATTTAGCTCTATCCATGGGACTAACTTTGCCTGAGGCCAATGTGCCAGATACCTTTCAGTCTTTTTTCAGAGGGCTGAGAGACATATCTGTTGGGGCAGAGATCAGCTTCATAAACTGCTGACCTATTCCTAAATGGGAAATTTTTATGATTATATTGGGACAATGTGACCCTTTAAAGACAAAATCAAACATACTGTATTACTCCCTCCCCCTTTGATTCCCCAAACTATCCAAACAACTTTTAGGTACAAATGCATTCTTCTAAATCTCCCTCTGGAATTAACAACTTGATCTTGGAATTAACTTGTTACACAGTTGAGAGCAGAAGCACATCCATTAAATCATCTTCAAGACTGTTGTGCTGCAGAAATCTTTCTCCTTAAAGCACACAGGCACCTGTAGAGTTAACACCACTAGTTAACCTTCTGACCACAACCAACTCTAAAAGTATTGGAGCCCAATCCAACCTAGCTCTCCTAAGACAGTTCTTCACACAAACCAAGTTCTAAATAAAAACAATGTTTTGTTGTTGTTGTGTGTGTTGTGGGTTTTTTTTTTCTCTTCTTTACTATCTTAAGAAGTAAACTGGGTTGGTTGTTGTTTTCATTTTGACATAAGCTATGTAATCTGGGAAGAAGGCATCACAATTTAGAAAAATGACCACCAGATTGGTCTATAGAGCATTTTCTTAAATATCAATTTATATAAGAGGTCTCAGACCACTGTAGGTGCTACTACCCTTGGGCAGTAAGTCCTGGGTAAGAAAAAAGCAAACTGAGTAGGCCAGGGGAACCACCCAGTAAACAGTGTCCATCCCATGTCTTCTGCTTCAGTTTCAACCTTGATCTCCTTCCTCGGTTTCCCCACTGATGGCCTGTGATTGATTGATCATGGAAGCCAAATAAAGCCTTCTCTCTCCAGGGCTTACGGTCAGGGTCTCCCTTCAGTAATAACGATCAAACCAGCACAGAAGCCTATTATACAGATGCAAAGACTGAGCACAGGCATGAGTGAGCTGTTCTCCTGCAGAAAATGAGTTCAGTCCTGCCCTTCAGACACAAGCTCTCTCCTACAGATGTTGACACTTTCCAAAACACATGGCTCCACCACCACTATAGAGAATAAAGGTGCCTGTAAGATGGACAGCAAAGGCTCTGGAGCTCAGCCAGCACCCTGATGCAGTCTCTGACATTTTCAAGCCAGTGGTTGTATGCTTGTTCTGTTTTGTTTTTTACAGTCTTAGCAACTGAACCCAGCTCTTTGTACAAGCCAGGAAGGACTCACAAATATCTGTAGCCTTATTATTTATTTATTTATTTATTTATTTATTTATTTATTTATTTATTTATTTATTTATTTTATTTTTTTATGACAAGGTCTCACTGAGTTGCCTGAACAGGGCTTGAATTCATTCTGTCCCCCAGGTTGGCTTTGTGACACTTCTGCCTTATCCCACCTTGAGTCACTGTAATTATAGGCCTACACCACCAGGCCTGATTTCTACATTGTTCTTATCCATTGCCAACATGTGCTTTAAAGTCTATTTTTCCCCACACTGCTGATATTAGAAACATCTTTGGCTTTTCCTAACTCTTTATACTGGAAATGGGATAAAAATTGTAGCCCCGTGCTGCATCCTGTAGTGACTACGCGCCACAGACTGCATGCCATGCACCAGAGCTTAAATAGTGGGTTCCTAGCTACCTATGGGCCATCTCTACTGTGATTATCACCATTTTTCTGGGTACATATCCAATAATGGCAAAGCATAGATGGATCCAGGCCAATTTTGATATCAAATCATGACTCAAATGCAGGCAATCTGACTCTGCTGTTCATCTGCTGACCACCCTTCCCATGGACTGCCCCTGCAGTAGCACTTAGTACTTTGGGGACAGGTAATGTTGTCTTTCCATTTAGGACAACACAGAAGAAAACACACAAAAAAAGACACCTCAAACCAACATAGCTGGATTTGGTGTAAAGGATAAAAATCAGTATCTCCCTATGCTAAATAAAGATTAACATTTAGTAAGACACTTGAAAGGGCTAAAGCTTCCCAAATGGATGCAAACAAAGCATTAAAAAAAAAAAATTCTGTGAGGTGTCTGTGATGTCACCCATAAAAAAAGATGAGAAATGACACACTCCTCCATTCTCACCTTTCAGCTTGTTTAATCTCACCTGTCAAGTTCTCCTTCTTCAATGTTACTTGAAAATTATATGGGATTAAGGCAGCCCCAGGAAACATCGGTGAAATTCTGATATGCTTTCTTCATTAACTACTCATGGCCCAGAATTAAGGACAAAGCTGCCCTTCCTGGGGAGTCTTTAAGTGAAAAACTCATCTTAATTGAATGCACATATCAGTTAGCTATCTTCCGGATTCACCAACCATTAATGTCCCATTTGCAATGGAGTGCCTTCTCTCTCTCTCGATGGCTGGTGGAGGGCAATGCTCTCAGGGCTGTGCTTAGAAAAGGAAGATTCAGCAGGAGCACAGAGGGGACAGGAGAAGGAGGGGACAGGAGAAGGAAGTGGCCATATTAAGCTCACATCTTTCTCAACCAAACTAGCACTGTGGGGCTAAGCAACAGCGAAAGCAGCAAATAATGCTGTTCTTGCAATATTGACATCCTCCCTGCAGGGCTGTGAGGCACCTTAAAGGGGAATCACAAATAACACCATCTTGCCAGTTAATCTGACTTCAGATGTGCCCTCTGAGGAAAGGACCAGGCTTGCAAATAAAGCCTTGTGAATATGAAAGGTAATAGGATGGGGGTGGGAGGCAACCAAGTCCGGAGTTCTCTCCTGAAATATCTGGCTTGCTCTGAGGTTTCACTTTACATTCTCTCTCCAGAGCAGAAGGATCTAAGAGGGCATGTGAGGTGCACACCCAGAAAAATGTTCTCAATTCCTGCCGCTTGCATGGCTAGTGTCTGTGGAAGACGGCCTAGTTTGGCTGCCAACAAAGGTAAGTCTCTGGAAGCAGAGATATGACAGCAGTAGCTCTCACTGAGCACATGGTTTCTTAAAGTCAGGAGAGGGTACGATTAGACGTCTCAGATGATAAAGAAATCACGTATGATTAGACTGTGTAAAGGACAAGTGTATATAAGAGCTTACAATGTGGAACTAAGTGGCTCCAGTTGAAACTTTTTAAACATTGTCACAAAGTATTAGAAAGCACCAGGAGGACGGACGTTTAAGCATGTTCAAGGCAAGCTCTTCAGATAGCCTGACTTACGTGGGAAATAAAGCAGAGTCTTACTGTGTTCCCCTTAGCCAAAACTTTAAATCCCAAACTGCCTCAGATCCTAGAAACACAGAATGAGAGCCTGACTCGCTACCAGTCTGACCTCATCAGTGGTGAGCGAACCAGATCAGGTCATTGAAATACCAGACTGACCACTCTACAATGAAAGCCACACTCCTTAGGAAGTGGCAGTAAGTGACACTCCAGCAAAGCTACTAGCAATGTCTTAGTTGTAACCTAAGTCAATAAGCTCTCACGGAGTTTAGGATCAGGAAAAATGCATAATGACCACAGGAGGAACTAAGCAAAAGCAGAAGACCAGGGCTTATGAATGCCCTTTATGTGGTGGGAGTTTAAGGATGCCAATTCTCTGAATTTCATTAGCCCACTAGAAGAATATCCTGAGCCTGGGTAAAAGAAACTAACCTTCCCACGTTTTTGCTAAAGGAGAAGGCATAGACATGTCCCAATTTGAGAATTAAATTATCTTTTCTCATGATGGCACCAACTCTGACACTTTATAGAGAGCTTCCTTTATTGTCAGCAATATGGGACAGTGGATTTTATTTCCCTTTGGACAATGAGATTGTGGTTAGCATAACATCAGTGAATCTAGCATCAATCTGCTGTCAAAAATTCGTTTTATGCAAGCCAGAGAGAGGTTGAGCCGAAAGCAGTCACACAAAGGGGTAAATATCTAAACACTGGAGGAGACTGAGATCAATTCTGCACACAGCAGAAGCCATCGTTGGCTTCCACAAGCACCTGCCATTTTAATATTCAAACAATAGGATATTTACTGAAACAGCAGATCAATTCTTAAAGGAGAGCTGTTCCCCACGGAGTTTTTTTTTGTGGTCTTCTGTCCAACATCCATTAGACAGGGTCCCTGTCTTTAAAAGAGTGGCTTCAAATAAATGGGAAGAGAGGAAATAGATTCTATTCTCTCTGTTTACTTTATTACTATTGATTTCTGAATTCCCTCCAATCTATTTCCTAACTGGGCAGATAATATACATTTAGTACGAAAGGTAATTATCTAGAATGAACCCAGTTTGCAGTTGGGTGATAAAAAAGAGGGGATGCTGATATATTAAACACTTATATATTAACAAGTATGGCCAATTATATTAATATAAATACCAGAGACTTATTATGCTCACTTTATGGCTAGATATAATTTTGTAGTCTAATTATGAGTCCTTGTATATACTTGGGCATATTTTATTTCCACTATTCTACACTTTATGCCATTATTTTATAGTGAAAATACTATAATAGTAGAAAACAAAATAATTTCAAATATGTTTTTTAAAAGGAACTCTATCTCCCTCCAAAAAAAAAAAAAAAAGAAGAATTATTTAGGAAAAAAATTGTAAATGTTCAAATGCTTAGAACATTTTAGTTGTGAGAAATTAGAATGTTTTTAAAGCATCAAAGGTAGAAGAGTGAGCACACATCACAACAGTACACAACTAGGATTTCAGTAGCAATAGCCCAGTAGCAAGTGTGTGAGCACAGTAAATCCACGTGGGAGAGATCATGCTTCTTTCCAGGCCATGCTTATGAAGAAGTCTCAGTGCAGAAGGAAATGTGACTAAAAGTGAAATAAAGCCGGATAAGCTGCTGTGTGCACAAACAAGCACACAGATCAGCCACAGGCATAAGGACATGCTTGCCAATATTTGTTATACATAGAAAAATAACAATGATGTCTAGGGAGATGTTACCAGTTGTCATTGCTTGGTGATAGGTACTGGGTGATAGGTACTGTGTGATAGGTACTGTGTGATTTCTTAACTTTTTATCTGCTCTTGTTTTATATATATATATATATATAAAATTAGCACACGTTATTTTGTGAATGATTGTTATTTTGAAATATAAATGATTGTTATTTCCTTGAGCGAGTTATACAGAGATGGGTGCATTGAACACCTAGACACACTAGAATGCTTTACAAGCACTTTGCTTAGCCCAGGCTTGTGATAACCTAGGGGTGTTCTCCAGCCAGGAACCCTTGGCCAGAGATTTTTTAAGAACTATCTATTAGTAGCCAAGGAGAATTTCTTGCACAGCCCTGCCACATGCCAATGTCAGATACACAGAGTGCAGCTCACTTTCAAAGATGCTACATGGCTATATAAGTTTTGGTGTGTAGTTAGAAATAATACCGTGATTCAGAATTGAGGATAGATTCTAGGGTCACACTGCCACAGTGTGGCTCTTCTGCTCACTGTCTGCATACTTTTCAAATGTCTCAATCCTTCTTGCCTCAGTTTCCTTTTCTGTAATTACCTCAAAGTGCTGCTATTCCACTGTGTTAGCATTTGTAAACACTTAGGACAACACATACCTAAGTACTGAAATTGTCAAATCCACAATGTAAACCGCATTAGTCACAAGTGACAATGATCAGAATATGTTAAGCCATTGATCCTTTCCAAGTGTTTAGATAAACTTTTCTAGAGCCAGGCTGTCATTTGCTGTTGAACCTAGGAGGATACTTAGAACTGGCATGATTTTAGATGTTTCCAGGAAGCTGCTAAGGCTCTGACCATCCAATTGCTCCATAATGATGATAGGAACACTGAGGTTTAGTGACATGGGTGCTAAGTGCAAGTATTATTTATAGCTTTGTATTTAATACTCTATATTTAGCCTCACATCTAAGACATGAAACCAAAAAACCACTCAAAAAATAGTTACTCTGTGGGAAATGGAGATGAATATATGAGTTTATCATAACTTCATCAAGTGTTCTACTTCGGGACATATTACCACAAAGGGGCAATAGTTTGATGATTCGTTTCCTTGTTATTAAGAACTAAGGTTGAGTCAAGTATAGTAATATATTCCTTTAATTCGCATACTCCAGAGTCAGAGGCAGAGGCAGAGGCAGGAAGATCTCAGTGAATTAGAGACCAGCCTGAGTTATATAACAAGTTCTAGGCCAGCCAGGGAGATGCTGTCTCAAAGCAGGTAAACAAATAACACCACAAAACAAGCCAACAAACAAAAAACCCCAAATCTAGAGGTGAAACATCAACTTTTTCAGACTCAAATGTACTTTTGTGATGTGGAAACCATGAGATGCCTATATGAGAAGGGCAGACACATGTAAACATTTTTTACTCCAAGAATACAAACCATATCTCAGACCTTGGATGTCTTTTTGAGCTTCTCCTAAAAATGGTTGGACGAAGAGAGCCCTGAATTCAGAATCTGAAACAGCAAGGGCAGCAAGAGCAACCAGAAACAGGCAGTTTGTGTAGCTGGTTCTGTGGTTTCCACGGCCAGGTAGAGCGTGGCAAGGACGTTACAGTAACTGACATCAAATCCAGAGTGTGCCATAGAAACGGTCTGAAATGGTAAATGTCACTATAACAAAAGTCATTACTGGGTGACAAGAAAAACAGTTGTTGAGATCCTGCCTCTCTGTGTTGGGGGCATTTTAGATCACCTCTTCACACATTGCATCTTTGAATGTATAGTGTAACTTTTAGTGTTTTGGGAAGGTCTTGCCTGCAATGTGTGGGGGTTGGGGGATGGTGAGGAAAGAAAAGCTGTGTCCTACAGTTGTAAAACCATGATAGGTTCTCTGTGTCTCTTTCCTCAAATGGGCTCAACCCTCACAGATAATTATAGATGAGCAGACTGCAAGGGCTTTATCGCTTCTTTGGGGTTTTTTCCCATAAATTTTAATTTTGGAAAGTTAAAAGTGAAAAAAATGTGGTTTCAATTTCCTACAAATTGAACACAATTTGGTTTTAGGAAGAAAATAGAAAGAAAGGGTGCATTCTTTAAAGTGAATTAGGGACTGGTTTGTTTTCACTTGCTCAATGTCCTGAGAAAGAAATAAAGCACAATACTGAGGAGGAAGACCTGCCGAAAGTGGAAATCAGGAACCGAGGTAGAGAGGCAGAGTCTTTTTTTTTTTTTTTTCTAAAAACAAACAAACAAACAAAGCATAAAATCATTTAAACACTAAACACAGCATAAGCAATCTAATGGCATGGAGCTATTCTTGGTGGCTATGGAGAAGGGAGCAAACTTTGAAGCAGGAGTAGGTGCTGACAATCCTCATACATACATACATACATACATACATACATACATACATACATGCATACATACATGCATACGTAGCTGGACGTGGCTCACGAAAAAGGCTACATGAGCTCATGAGTTCACCACCTTACTCTGTCCACCTGTGCCACCACCAACAAAAGATGATTGAGAAGAAAACAATTAATATTGAACTTATTTAAACACCCAGCTAGAAACAGCACAAAGCAACAGAATTGCCAACTGTGTGAAGTGTGTGCGGTTTTGTGTGTGTGTGTGCTCGTGTGTATGGGGTGTGTGTGTGTGTGTGTGTGTGTGTGTGTGTGTGTGTGTATTAGCCTAAAGAAATTGTATGCTTCTGCTGAAAAGACTGGCTGTCATCTTAGTGTTAGAACTTTTTTCCCAAGGCAGTAATCTACGTTAACTAGCCTGTTAAAGACAGGAAACCCACAAAGTGTGACCACCACACCAAACTCACTGGCTGGAAAGCAAACAATGAAATTAGTCAAGCAGGTGTTTTCTCTTGTGTGCTGAACCTTGGATTGGCTATTGTCTGTTCTTAATTTGTCCTCTGCACTGGTAGTAGTTTTCTGTGTTTGGTAAAATAAATTATACAGGTAATAAACTATGTTGTCAAAATTCTTTCTCTCTATTGATCGAATTCTGTTACTTAATTGTACCATCAACTTTTCTCAAGTTTCTACTTTCACAAATGTCTACTCCCTGGCATTCTCTAAGAATCTTTCCAAAAGTTAACGTGTGTGTGTGTGTGTGTGTGTGTGTGTGTGTGTGTGTGTGTGTGTGTGTGTGTGTGTGTGTGTGTGTGTGTGTGTGTAGGGTCACGGTTAAAGTTGCAAGCATAGAATGCCTCTGACAATCAGAACATTGAGTTCTGGCTTTCAAAGTTCCAGCTATAAACTTAGACTTGGCAAACCTAAAGTATTACTCATTGACTAATAATCCCATTAGTCAAAACTTCAAACCCCTGGTCAAGTGCATATTTTGCATATTACTACATAAAACCCTAGCAGGAATTCCACATCCTAAATGTCTTTTGAAGACATGTGGATTAGCAAGAGGTAATTTCCTCTTTTGAACCAGAAAAGCTGAAAGCTGACTTTCCCCATGCAAATGTCAGTAAATACATGGTGTGGCTAAAAGGCCATTTTCTCCCTCCCACAGCCACATTAGCCATCCTTATTGGCAGTCACTTCCACTGGATGACTACAGTTGTTACCTGTATTTCAACAGAAATGAAGTTCTGGTAGCAATGATGATACAACAGAAGAGGAAGGCTTCATTGCAACACACTCAGAAACTTCTAGAATTGGAGAGTCCCTGCTTAGCAGACTGAGAAGGAAGCATGTGGGTAGGCTGAGTATTTTCTTTTTGTTCTACAGCTTTCAAAACGTGTCCCCCCAAAGACCTCTAAAGCTATGCCACCCACTTCCACTAGGATTGTTTCTGAACCCGTAATATCAGATCAAGAATGTCAGCCCTACCTGCCAAGGAGCCTGAAATATTTGACTCACTGCTCTGAACACCTGTTTCTATAAAAGCAAGAAGTGTGGATGATACCGGATGAAGAAAGACTTCATTTCAGTGTGTGGAATTTCAATTACAGATATTCTTTCTCGATCAACATTGAAGCCAATATTCAAGGTTTTCCATCTAAGAGAATGAAAAATATCCCAAGTGTCCTCAAGTCTCACATGGGGATTAGGAAGTAAGGAATAAAGCACTAGTACAAACATTGAGTTTGGGGTTATAGCCTGTGGCTTCTAGAATATCAAAGAATAGATTTTTGACAAAGAGGTAATGGTAAAGGTGGGTGGGCAGGTAGCACCAAATTTTTCTCATAATTTCTTATAGTTTGTATTTTTGCATAAGCAAATGTCACATTGGTTTTTGTGAGATAAAAATCCTACCTAGTGCCCATTTAAAGAGGATGGAGATTAACAATTAGGGAGAAAGCAGAAAAATGGGATTTGACCCAATCCTTTCTACTCTCAACCCTCAACCTTTAGGATAAGCAGCCTTCTATTTGCCTGGTTCCCTGCCTTCTTAGGATGGGATAACTCCAGTCATCTACACAGATTTCTACTCCAGGGTACCACACCTCTTTGTCATCTTTACATCCCTCACACTGGGTACCATGCTTGGCACATAGTTGGCATTCAATAAAAGGCAAAGAATGCAACTCAGGGCAGCAACAAACTTGCTTATATTTGGGGAATATCAGTTCATTGTCAACCATTATTGGGATCAATCAACTGAGTATCTAAAAGCAAGGAGAAGGGTGGAAATTTGGAGATACTTAGAGCATTTGGAGATGCTTGATGGACTTGAAATTCCTTCAGACATTTTATAAGGGACCCAGTTTGATGGTTGAGACGAAACAGGTCAATAATGGACAGCTGTACAAACAGATGATAGGGTAGAGCTTTCTGGAGGATGGTGAGGGAGGACTGATGAGTGAGTTTGGCACTCGGTCCATCTTCGGAAGTGAGCCCCTAGAACACAGGTCCTTAAATCAGGGTTTAGTAACAGAACACCTAAAATTCTACGTGGAACAGTGCAGATAAACAGCTGCACAGTTTCCTTCAGACAGAAGCAAAGTGTAAAAATCAGATAGCCCAGAAACTTCTGCATTGGATAAACAACTATAGCACTTTAACAGTTTACAGCACACAGGACCTGCCTCAGTAAGCTTTGGAGTGAGCCCTACATCCCCATATACTTCTGGAATGCTGGGCTTTCTAGGTAGGTACACACCACTACTCTCCCTTAGGCCTCACGTTCAAGCCCTCTCATTTTGATTGTTTCTTTTCCTGCAGCCAAATCTCAACCACAGCTCAACTTTCCCAGCCTCTGGAGGAAGAGAATTTGGCCTGCTTTTTGACCAAGTGTGATATGTTTTGTTCTGTTTATGAGATAGGCTACAGAGCCCTTTCCAGGATAATCAGTCATCTTGACTATGACCCCAAGCAAAACCAGATGAAACTGGGAGATTTTAGGTCAATGGATTAGTTTTTTAAAGTCACTGAATCCAGATGAAACAAATTAGTTTTGATTTGGTTTTAATTTTTTCCCCTTTATTGAATGACTTACTCATTCTTCAGGAATAACTTGAAATATTATATTTGATTCTTTTCTCAATTAAAAATAATCTCTTGGAGTAAAGCTGTAATGGTTTTCTAATTCTTTTTTTATTCACACATCCATCAATCTGCCCCTTCAATATCCATTACTAGGCTTCTTACTTTTTTCCAGGCATGGTGCCCATCATGCAAACTCTGCTCTTCCAACTCTGTATTCTTTATCCCTTAATAAAGGTTTGGTAACTAAATACATAGATGAAAGACTCATCAATTAATTAATTAATTAATGATGAGACCAGTCTACTGAGGAGAAACAGAGTGCTTCCTACTATATGCAAGTGAAACTTAGGACGTTCTGTCACATATTTTAAATATGGGCACTAATTCCCCAGAGACTTGATATAGAAATATCAGATATAAAACACAAAGTTAGTTGCACTTCCCTCTAAAGCCAAGATGTTGAGAAGAGAAAGTGGGCTCTTTCCTGATACCTTGCTCCCGTTCCTGGGCTGGTTTGCCCTGTATAAGTTGGTCTAAATTTTGAAATGGAATAGTGTTTGGCTCATCTGGTCCCAGATGTCAGTGATACAGTACAGATGGCAAGACCACACATCATTTGTTCACCCATTTTGGAAGCAGGAAGGGGCTTTGGTGGCTTCCGGGGCTACTGGAAGCATGTGGTATACACATGCATCTCATATTCACAACAGAAAAGTGAAATGTATTCTGAGTACCTCATAATAAGCAATACAATATCACCTTATTTCTTCTTGTGCCTTTCCTTAAATTACACTTTCATCTAGTGCATGGAGTCCCTGTCTATTGTGTCAACACAGTCATGGAAGAAAGTCTGGGGTGAATAGACTGGAGAAGTAAGTTTAGGTTATGTCTGAACTGGCAGATACTGTGCCCATTATGTGCATAGTATAACCATTCTATTAACATTTAGAGGGTGATTAATCCACATTGAACGAACAAATGAATGACAAGGGCATAGACAACATTCCTCTTACTGTTGTGTATGATTAATGATGACATACCATGTGCTCAAAAGTCACAACTCTAAGGCCAGTTGACCTGTGCACAGATCCTGGCTCTCTCTGCTCTTAATTCTATGAGAATTCTATAATTCTTAAACAAACTCAGAACTTCTCATTGATTTTGTTCTTTTGTTTATAAAATGGATGTAATAGTACTTGTCTCAATGTCTTGGGGACAGATGTTTGAGAATATGCATTTGACAATGTGCGGTACAAAGGAAATGCCTTAAAAGCCTTAGTGATAATATTTGTCTCATTTAGTAATGAATATTGGGACATTGCTTTCTTTGCTGTTCTTGTGCACATACTAAGTCAGGCATCAGAATATCCCTGGAAGAAATATATTGGTGTGATGTGGGAATGCCTTTCTGAATGCTGTGAATCTCAATCTTTAAATAAAGGAGCTGTTTTGGGCCATGACAGGCTCCATAGAAAAAGTAGGAGGAGGAATCAGAATAGGTAGGAAAGGAAGGGCGGAGTCAGAGATAGATCGAGCTGAAACCCAAAGGAGCAACATGTAAGGAACACAAGTGAGGCAGACAGATTAGTAGAAATAGGTTGATTTAAGATGTAAGAGCTAGCTAGCAATGAGCCTGAGCCATAGGCCAAACAGCATGGAGTTAATATAAGCTTCTGAGTCATTTCTGAGCGGCGGGCGGCTGGGCAGCTGAGGGGTCTGGGCCTCTGGCCGCCCAGGACCTAGAAACCCCACTGCTACATCGGTGAATCAAACAGAAAGAATACTGCTAGGGAGCCCTTTTGGAGTGAGAACTTTGGAGTTAACAAGGCAGCATGTCTTGAGCCCTGAAATGTGCACTGTCTATATTGTGTTAAATTCTTTTGTTAGTAAATGTTTTCGCTAATATGCAGTATCCGTCCCCTTACCCTTCCGGAAATAATCCATTACCCCAGCTCCTCCCAAATCCGTGTCTTCTCTTCTTCATATCTTGCTCAATCCGATTGGTGCTGCATACAAATAAGTGTGGACAGGGGGTGGACAGTGGGGCGTCCCTTGAAGAACGGTACAAGTCTGGGGACCGCATCCCTCAAAACAAAGAAAACAGTTCCTGCCCGTCTTTCCTTTAGCAGCTCTCATTCTCTACTAAATTATCCGTTCTTTGTGTCTGCTCAATAATCAGTGAACGGATGGAGAGGATACTACTGTTTCTTCCATTATCTAGACAAGAAAGAAGAACTTTAAAAGGCCAGCTCACCTATCCAGGAGCCGAGAGCATGGACTGACTCTAATCTACTTGTTCATTCAGTGTCTATTTGTTGCAAATCTCAGGACTGAATATATTTCAGGAAATTACAGTGACTGCCTCCAACTTTACTTTTCAAATAACCATCCTGTCTCAAATTAAAAGCATCCCACCACAGAGAAGGCTTCTGATAAATTAACTATGATGTGACATTTGTCATTGTGAATTTGGGACAACAAAGAGAAACAACCAACAGGAGGGTCCAAAGTTTGAGTTGACAATCTGTTTGCCAGTAAGGGAGAAAATGTGTACTGTAAAACAATCCACGCGTATCTGCCATGTACAAGGCACCAATAGTTTAAAAAATGAACTATTAGACGAGCAATCTTAATGTTCTTTTTAATTCAGGCACAACGGGAGCTAAGCAACCATTGTTGCAATTAATTGCTTTCTTGTTGCTTGCCACTTTTCTTTCATTATAAGAAATGAAAAAGATAGAAGCAAATTATACAATATATATTTACTCAAGCTGAGATGCCTTGACACTGTTTATTGTATTTGAACTTGCCAAACATTGTGCCTGGTTATTCCTTTAAAACCCAAATTCCTCTAGTTCCAAACAGACTCAGCAGCCTCCCTGCAGTGCCACACTCGAGAATCATGACTCAAAAAAGATTGTGGAGCTGGAAGAGGCTGAGATAATATGTTGTCACTCCTGTATTTATCACCACATTTCCTGAATCATCTGGCTTCGTAATGGTGATTTCTTTCCGTTCTCCACACTGTTTGGCAACAACATGTTTTGTGAATACCTAAAGATGCTTATAAATATTCTCTTGCCTTGCAACCAATAAATCTTTAAAATTAAAAGACAAAGTTAAAATGACTTCTGCACTTCACCAACGCCTCCGCTAAATGTACCATACATCACACCATTTCAATATCCACAGTTTAGAACTCAGTGATGACTTTCAATCTTACTGTGTGGATAGGAAAGGGGGGGTGTGCTTTGTACTTCATTGAAAGCTATTTGTGGAGTTAGTCCTGATGGTTAGATGTATTCTTTCTGATTCTCCATCCTTCCCCTTCCATCTACTTTTATTGGCACCAGCACCACCCTCTACTTCTCTGAAGTTTAGGTCTTTGTCTTTCCCCTTCCGAGCCAGAAATAGAGAGATAACTATCACAGAAAGAGTTTCAAGGATCTGATACAATGACATGGATCTGGATCGATGCTTATTGAAATTTCAGGAAGCTTCATCTTCAGAGAACACGGTCAGCTGGTGGGGCTCATGTTTCTAGATAATAATCATAGACTGGCTGGGGGATGGGACTAGGGGAATGAGGCTTCTGGATAAATGACAGAATTTTTTTCAACACTAAGGAAGAGTCCATGCATGTTTGGAAACAAGAGCTTATTTACCTGGGCCATTTGTTATCAGTTCAAAGTGTCTACTGCACTAGCTGTAAAATGTGCAAGAGACTGTAACAGAGGAGCCTGCTTCCCAGGGTGCCGGGAACCAGATCTATACCTCTGATCTCTGATGATCTTACTAAACTGACTGATTCCTTCTCTGCTCTTATCCCACGCCTTCCCTTCCTTCTCTTCCTAGAAGAGAGGTGTCTTGAGAGCAGGAGTCTCATCTTGAAGGGTCCTAGAAGACTGTACACAATAACATTCCAAAGCTTTTTATTCAGTTGGAAATTGAATATTATTGCACACTTTCCCGCCAGGGAGGAAAAAAAAAAAAAAAACAGTCAAGAATGGAAGACCCAAACACCCTGCTTCCTTAACACTCCACGTAAAGTGATCATCTTATGATCTAAAAAGAATGAAAAGTTCTTGAATTAGAGAATGTAGTTTGCCTCTTGAAGGGTTACTCTCATGACAGTACATTACCAGGCTGGTTTGCTTAAGGTCTTAAAAAACAACAAATAAATTTAGAAATGTATGGTTTCTGTAAACCACAAATTCACAATGGATAAACATGAACACACATGTAAAGATTTTCTCAGAAGTAATCCCCCACCTAGTTCAAAAAGATGTGTCTTCAAATATAAAACAATACTCATTGACTCAGATGACAACACTTTGCATGGCCTAGGGCAGCACAAATGCATTGTTTTCAGTTTAGTGACTTAACAAGAAATCCACTGGATGCAGGCCTCTTCCTTCCAAACACAGGACCCCATTACATCCGGTGAAGATCTCCTTGGGCCCTGGATGAACTTTGCAGCCCAGGAGCCGTCATTAGGTGCTCTAAGGCAAGAAAAAGTTTATAAGCCTGGATCCCGTGTGTTAACACCAGGCACAGTGGCTTTAAGGAGGTATGGATTTCTGAGCTATTTACTTATTTATTATTACTGCGGGTCCCACTCTCCCAGCCACAACAATTCTAGCTCTGCAGGACCCATGTAACAAGACGATGGTATCTGAGAAATAATGAGCAGAGGAATGCTGTTCTTTCTTTCTGCACAATCTCAGGTGTGATCTGAGGCCGTAAAGGACTGGATCAATACTGCCAGCAGCAAGCCGCTCGATACCCCCTGAATTATTGCTTCATTTTTCTTCTTATTATAGATGAGTTGTGTTATTATTTTCCCCAAATCAATATTTTACAACCTTTTTTATCTGTTTCACCATAAATTTTGTGATTACTTTAAGCTGGGAATTCCGGTACACTAAATAAGATGCAATATCTGAGTGGACCAGAATGTCCTGATGTGCTTTGCTCCTGTTTGTGTTTTTGTGTTGTTCTTTTAGGCACAGGGCCTTGTTTAAAGACAGGTCATAATCAATAACCAAGGGGGTGGGGTGGATTCCACAGAAAAAAAGTTTAACATAACCCTAGGCTGGCAAAATAGAAATACACATCCGTCTGATAAATTAGTAACTGACCAAACAACACGAGGCAGAAAAACCCATGAAGGGATGCGGGGTGATCAGCACTTTGCATCTGAAATTTCATTCCTAATGCTTTTTTCTCCCCTGCAGTTACAGGACCAATACAATCCCCTTAAATCATTTCTCACAAAAGAGATCCCTCTGCGTACCTTGGGGAGATTTAATTGGCTCCTCTAGCTTTCTGCTGCTAAGTGTTTTAACATCAACAAATCAGATAAGCTCATATCCTAGTCTTATTGTCGGGTTGCTCCAAGCCTGATTATTAAGATGTGAACATCCACAATGTCTACACTCTACTGAAGAGATGGGGAATATGAGTTCTGGAAGATGGGATTCTATACCTCTTATGAAATAATGTATGGTATTTGGTAGGGAATGCTTAGTGGTAACTAAACAATCATTACACTCCAGCCAGTGGCAATTACATGGTAATTCACATTAACTTCACTATAAGCACTGTATTTTTCACTATATCCATCTGAAGATGAGACAGAATCATAGGCTTTCATTTCTTTTTAATTCCACCCAAAATAAGGATAAAGTAAGATCATTGTAAAGGCAGGAGGCTCAGAAACATAATACTGGGTAGTGAAGCTGCAGATCCCATTAAAGAGATGCTTAAATCCATTAAGTATAATTAGACATGACATCCCAGAATTCACAAACAGTCATTCTAATAAACTCATTAAAAATTTTTGGTAAGTTCTCTAGAAAATGGAGACTCTTATATTATAGGCTGTAGTCTGTTATATTAAAGCTTTATAATTTTATATGGGCTCTTCTCTTTTTATGTAAAAGCCTATGGAACTTTATAAGAACAGCTCTGCTTAAATCAATGAGTTTTAAACAACAATGTGCTTCTTGTAACATGTACTTAATAATGCAATAAACTATTCTGAGTGGTATAGAATAAAATGACAAGGACCTCATTCTGACGGGCTGAGAAATCTTGGGATATAGGGCCTCATTTTCTTATAGCATCACAGGGTGCACATTTACACTCAAATCTCCATTCACATGCATATTATTTAATTTAGGCAATTATGAAGTTCTGAAAGCGCTTTCATTACCACTTGAACCCTAAGAAGGCTTCATACTATGAATGCATCATATGTAAGTATAGGAAGAGGCATTCTGAGAAGAAAGCAGTAGAACAACTTTAATTGAATACTTATATTAGTGAGTTAAATTAGGTCTGTTTTAAAATGAGCTACCCTTAATTAGCTGCTGTTGGGAAATTGGAATGAATATATTTTACTTTTTACTCATTACACTGAGCATCAGTGGACAACTGGCCATTATTTTTGTTTTTTACCCACAACTGAATGCCTTTTTAGGGATTCAGATAATTCTCTCAAATAATATTTTCTTTTATTTGAATTCTAGTGGAAGCCTCTAATAAAGTTTAAAGCAGAAATCTCTTGTATAATCTTGGTTATTGGTTTGTTTGTTTTAATGCATTGGGATATGCCACTGAGAGAGTAATACCATCCTCACTTCTAACAGTAGCAAAGCCAGCCAAAGAGCCATACCCTCATTTATGATCAGCTTGTCAGCTGGCTGCATGGACATCCAGAAGCAATAGGAACAACCATGAATTTGTATATATGGGAATCTCTTCATAGGATGGTTTATCATCATCCTCAAATATTTTTCTCATTGTCCCTGATAACTTGGTCTTCAGGTCCATGAAGATAACTAAACACAACAAAGGCTTTGACTTCATATCAAACAATGTGGTAACAATGTGGAGATGGAGAATTAACACCAAGATGCATGGTCCCTAGAGGTCCTAGGTCAATAGGAATATCACTACTCTGTGTGGGCATTTGATTAGGAGAGCATAGCAGGAATGGAAAGCTCAGGTGAAACCATTCAGGATCTACCCCAATTAGAATCTGAGAAAATGACCCTTCAGTTCTAGTGAGGTTTTCCAACAGTGTGTATCTGGCAAACATCTATGAAGTCGGGTGAAGGAAACATCCTTAGCCTGTGTGACTGGGTTTCATCCACAATGAAAATGGCACTTGGCCCTTCCACAAAATTTTAATTTACCAAAGGGTGAAGAAAAACTCTCCTTTCCTTTGTCAGAAGAGGCAGATGGATACAGATCAGAGCAGGAAAGTCTATGACATTTTTTCTGCAAATATCACATATTGAAAGACCCAAAGAATCAAGTATCCACAGGACTCCAGGCTTTGCTGAGAGTTGGCTCAAAGACTGGCATGCTTAAAATGATAAAGAACAGCTATTCAGTAAACACAGTGATGCTGGGTAAATGAGTTTTATATGCATTCAGAAAATTGATGACTTAAACTATTTGAATATTTAGGACTCCATTGACAAAACAGCAAGTCCAGTTGTACATGATTCTTTTCTTCTATATACAGATCAATCCTATATGAGTTTGGGAGGGGCTTTTCTCCTCTATGAGCCTCAGATGCTTCCTTTGCAAAATACCAGGATTGGCCCAGGTTGTCTCTGGGGACCTTTCCATTTCTAGAACTCAGATTTACTGAACTGTGTTCTTGAGATCTTGTCTTTTTTCATTTTAATGTATTGTTTTATTTTTGAGAGTGTCATATGTTTATTTTATGAAATTCCATCATCTTCATCCTACAATACACTCCCTCATCCCTGCTGTTCCAACTGACATACTTTATTTACAGCAAGTTAATTCTCCTATGTTCATGTTCCTTTTGTGTGTGGTCCACTCAGTATAATTAGTTATTGCCCAAGTGTGGGTGAGTGGTTATTCAACAGAGCAAGGGCAACATATCAGTGATTACTTCACTAAAACAAAGAAATAAAAAGACACTTCTTTCAATTAGTGTTAATTGTCATTAGTCTTTCTGAAAGGGGTAGGGCTTAATGGACCCTTCCTTCATTCATAATGAAATACAGATTGGCCTAATCTTAAACAAATCTTGTGAAAATGACCATAAGCTACACTGAGTTCGTGAGTATGGTGGTTACGTTATGCTCAGAAGAAATCTTTTTACTGCAGTCTCTCCACCCTCTGGCTCATATTTTCTTTCCGCTCCCTCTTGGTTCCCTATGGATTCACTTTTAATAGGATTCCCTATTAACTGAGCACTCGGTATACACTGTACAACAAGCTAAGCTTTTTCACCTGCCTGGCCTTACTGCATCCTCACAGTATCCTACAACAGGTCACCCTTGTTTTGAAGAAGAGGGAAGAGGAGTCTCAGATTGATTAGAAACGTTTCAAGAAATTGGGACAGTTTGTTTGTTTGTTTGTTTGTTTGTTTGTTTCATTTAAACAGCCAAACAAACAAAAGGGGCATGCATAGTGCAGAGATAAGCTAAGAGCTAAAAGGCAAGGGGAAAGGAAAGCTATCTATCTCAGTGACCTCACCTAAGTCTTTAAAGTTCTGAAGCCTAGTTTGTTCCATCTATCAAGAAGTCAACCACTTGCCTAACTGGGCCATCTTGCAGGCCTAAGCTACTTATATTTATGAGTACAGTTTTGCTTTTTCTTCCTGTCTTCATCCACTCACTGATTTTCCCAATACTTACGTGTCCTACTCTGTGCTAGGCACTGAGATTATAGCAGTAAGGACAAGAGCCTTCCTTCCTAGAGTTTATATTCCATTGAGAGACAGAAGCTGCCCACACATAGACCACAAAAATATAACCAAAACACAGCCTGTAAACAAAGTTCCAATACTTGGAGAATCTGCTGGAGACTCTAGAAGCTTCTTTCTAATTAATGTATCACATCCAGAGGAAAGTGGATCAGAACTACCATAAATCAATTGTGTGGATGTAAATCTGACCTGGTGAGAAATGGGAACAACTTAGGAGGATATAGATCTGATACCAGATAATCCTTGGTGGCCTAAAACCTTTAGGAACCACTCTTTTCTTCCTGAGACTTCACTTTTTAAAATTTGAAAACAAAATTAATAATACCTCCCTCCTTTCTACTTCAAATGTAACAGAAATGAATTGAAGAGAGAGGAATGTTTAGTTACGACATTGCATTTAAATCTGTTTATATTTCTTTACACAAGATGAACAGAGCTATGGCATCAGGGACTTCAGGAGCCAGGTCTGTCCTTTGGCAACTGACATTACTTCTTGACAAGTCTCAAGACATTTTTTTTCTTTGTTGTTAATAATTTTATTAAGTCAAAATTCTAAGCCTTTCGACAATTGCTTTAGACCTTCTGAGCAAAGCAGAGAAAGATAGTGTGTTTCTATATCCTCAAGAAGTCAGAGAGGTACACGACCTACAAGAATCCCTAAGACAGCTGACAACAATTCACACAGACTTTCCGGACCCTAGAGAAGTCAGCCTGGCCTCTGTGGGTCTTCTAAAAAGTCAGTTGGAACTGAAGGAAGTTAAGGCATGGGATGCATGCATGCATGTGTGTCATTTTCTGTGCTGATATAAAAATCTACAAGTCTTTTTTGACATTAACCAAAGATCTAAATTAGCCCCACACTGACTGGGAGTTGGTGCTTCCTGATGTTAACCCCTGGAGCTAATCCTGGGGGGCTGAGTCCCATCACAGGCCTCTTCTGTGATGGAAACTTAACCACAGTTGATGTGAGCAGGAAGAAGATGCATGATTACATGTGTGAGGTCTAGGAGCAGGAAGTAGAAAGGGAAGTGTACTTTTCTGTTTTTGTTTCTGCTTGTGATTTAGGGATTCCCAGGCCCTGTCTGCCTCTCACCACTGAGAGGTGTTACAGAAAATCTCAAGCTTTTTATTAGTATATGGTAACCACCTGCATTTTCAGTATCCTAAATGATGAGAAGAGGGAGTCCAGAGCTTGTTTAGGTTGAAAACACTGACAATATGATATGGGTTAGGCCATTCAGTTCATGACCAGAATCACATATGGCAGATGGCTCAATGAAGAGAAATAATATAAATGAGCCAAGTTAATAAAAAGAGATAAACCTTCATCCAAAAAAAAATTTTCATTATATACTTGAAGCATGTTACTCAATTACATTATCTTTAAGCAAGGGCATGAAATCCCACACAGGGAAGTCATGACAAAAAAAAAAAAATAGGAAATTAGGATAAATTTAATAATTATACCTATAAAAGTGGCCTTTTGCTATTTAAGCTCTCTACAAAACTTTTTTGAAATTTGTGTTTGTTAGCTGGTGATTGGTTGGTTGATTGATTGATTGATTGACTGACTGACCTGTTTTATGATGCTGGGAATTGAACCAGGGTCCTTCTGCATTCTAGGCAAGTGTTTCTAAGACTGAGCTACAGCCATAGCCACATATAGCCTTTTCAAAGCTGTTTAAAAACATTGTTGAGAGGGCTTATGTTTAAAAGTTTTTAAATTATCAAATGACTACATGTTGAATGATAAAGTTTCTAGTAATCAGAAAGAGTCATGTCCCCAAGGACAGTGATGGAAGACAGTATGAAGAGTTAAAAGGTCCCATGGACTTATTCACTCACTGAACCTTTTCTTTCAAATGTGGGAAAGCGTTTAAAGATACAAAAGTAGAAACAAGACCATCAGAATAGATGATAAGGACCAGTAAAGAAGGGGATACAAGGAGATAATGGGAGATAATTGCAAATGCAATAAAAATAAATGTGTGTAGAAAGACGTCATAAAGAAACCATCACCCCCTTTTTGACAGGGTCATGGTATGTATTTCACGCTGGTGTTGCTGTTTGGATCTATTGCAGTAGGATTCTGAGCCCAGAGATTCAAGACATGTAGCAATAATGTATTAGGATCTGGAAGTTGTTATTTTGGATAATGAATGGCTTTGGCTTTTATGTTAAAAATACTGATGGCAATGATTACACAGATGATATAAATAAGAGTAGGAATCTTAAAATCAGAAAAAAGTTTTGTTTGTAAACACAATTCAGCATGTGATTTTTAAAGTGTACCATAATGAAGTATGTGAGATGGTGTAAGTGTACAAATCATCACGTAATTGGATCATTGGAACTGATCAATCTCCTATATTTAAATTTTCACAGGAATGTATAAAATACCTTATAGTCAGTATCACCCTATCAACTAGCAGATATTATGTAAAAAGTTCTATAAAAGAAACAAATCTGCTGTTCAGCGATAGGGGCATGATTAAGTAAACAATGGCACAGTCATAAAATAGACTCCACTAAACATTTAGATCTGCTAAAATATATTCAAGAAAAACTTGAACTTTGAGAAAAACTGCAAATGAAACCACAAAGCAGAGTGTAAAATTACAAAAAAAACAAAAAAACAAAGATCTGATCTACTCTGATAAAACGCTTATGAGTAGATATAGAAAAATAATACTACTCAAAACACTAACAGTGATAATTCCAAGGGATGGGATAAGAGATGATATTTTTCTTTATTTTTAAAATCATCTAATGAGTTTGCAATATGTTCACAATGATATAATGTAGTTGAAATATTTAGAGTTCACATTTCCTAGAAACAGCAATGTTCTGCCCTAACCCAACCTGACTTTAGGGAATTGGGAGTCTATACATGTTAAGAAGCTCTAGAAGCTTCCTTGGGGGTTTTCTCAGTATTGGACTGCAATCCCTCAACAGAGTCTGAATCTACCTACTAGGCTGAAAAGAGAGAGAGAGAGAGAATTACCTCACCTCTGTCACTTTCTTTCTTTGTCTTCTAAGTGTGTAAATGGAGCCTGACTGAAAAGGAATAGTCAAGTGTGTTTTACATTTAGTGTTATAGTGGGAAAGAATTAATAAGGAAAAAAGAGATTTTGGGGCGATGTAGAATATAAAAGAACAGTGGAATAAAAGGAAACAATGATGGAACCCCAGGAGTATGGGAAGCCAAGGGAAATGAGGAATTCAGCACTGCCTGGGGTGATGGAGTTTCCTAGGGTGGTGGTAGGAGGCATCTCTCTCAATCTAGCTAGTGTTCTAGTTCTGGACTGAAGTTGCAAGTGGGTTGAGGGTTCAGATGGTTTCCACTTATTCATTGTCCTATTGACACAGCCAAGGACAATGCCCAGAATTCCCTAACTCTGGAAGTCACCCAGGTTTTAACACAGAAAGCTTCATGGTACAACTGCATGTGCTGGGGAGCTGGTCCCAACCTCTAGGGACAGTGGTTCCTTAGAGCACACAGACAGACTCATTGATGAATCCCAGCCAATGTGTCTGTCAGTCTCTGCATCTAGACATACCTCCTACTCTGGCCCTTGCTGCCAAAGAACCAAGTATAGGTCTGTTGATCTTGTGCTGTGAATTTTTCAAAATCAACAGAGGCTAGAACACAAATGTAAGGCTTTAATAGGAAGGTCAGGATGTCTAGTAGAGATTAATTAGAATGTGTCCTATAAAGTTCTGATAAAGCATAAAATGTTATCAAAGATTACAAATTGTTTTAGATTCATAATATTCTGGTCTTTGTGATGTATTACTAAATGTCGAAACAACAAAACAAACTTCTTTTAATATTATATAAGGTATTTTAGGAATGAGGTAAATATATACCCTTAGGAAAAAAGACTACAAGATATGTCATTAAAATAATATTACAAGCTCATTTTTACAGAGTGTTTATGCTTAAAAGGCTATTAGGAATGTGGTCAATGTTAATATTAGCTTACCTAATTTTAATTGGTGCTTCCTAAGTTATCTAACATAAGCATTTAGTGTTTTGCAATTAAGAAAGAAAAGCAAGTTTTAATGCTCTAGTGGGTGCCCCCTCTTTTCCTTAGTTTAAACAATGAACAGAGAATCAGCATCTGCACCACTGCAAACCTGGAAAAGCGGGACAGAAAATAGCCCTCTGTAAGCAGTGGGAATAAATCCTAAGAAAAGACAAAAAGAAGTATAGTGGCCTTTTCTCCACCCACCCCAAGATGTTAGGAGAAATTTCCAGATGAACTATGTTCAAAAGCTGGAGGATAAATTTATCACTATACTGAGTTTGAAAAAGGAAAGAAAAGGAAAAAAGTAAAAATAAATATCTTTGAAAACTTCCAAATACTTTATTGGCTTTGAAAACCAAATCATGTTATATCACACTAAAGAGATTAGCCACCAAGACCTTCTCATATTGCATTATAGCACTGAGAATCCATAGGAAGCTCAGGTCCTGCGTTCGCTGTTAATAACTCTCTAATCCTTTACCAGCAATTTATAGTTTATAAATGGCAACATGTCTTAAAGATTAAAGCCATGTGACAAATAGTTCATGTCCTTCGATAACTAAATCGCATGCCTCAGATCCAGGCAAGCCTGTCTGCCTTTTCCTTCTATACAGTTTTGTGGGTAGGAAATACTTCATGTCCCTATTACATGAATGATGAATGGGACTGTTGGTTATGGTCTGTTATTTGCTTGGCTATAGTCAATATGTTTTCTTTGGACAGGGACTTCTGTGATTTATCTCTCTCCTGGCCTTATCACTTATTAACTTTGAGGAGACAGGAAAAAGCCAAGGTTGTATATGAGGCCTTGTGGCCATTTAGACCTCTAATGTCAGGGAAAATATTCCTTTTAATGATCCTGTTACACTAGCTACTCATGTCCTGATTACACTTCACTCCAAATAGGAAATAAGGGTCATATTTCTTGGAAAGTATATACATAAAATATGCAAAATAATATGCTTCCTTCAGACTGGCTTTATTCTTTGAAGAGACAGATTTCATTCCATAGCTGTCCTGAGGTACTTTTACAGATTGTAGTTGTTGTACACATTATGGTACCCACAGGGTTTAACTGTACATATGCCAGCAGATTCTGAATTACCCCCCTCCCACCACACATATAAAATCAGAGAGGGCGAAATCACATTTTGTAAATATAAATCTTCCCTTCGGTGGAGAAGAGGGTTGGGACTTACTCTTTGTATTAAAACAAAAGGAATAAACGTACTGCAGCAAATTCTATCCTTTTATGTGAACAGCTCTCCCAGACTCATTTTTAAGGCACGTAGATGGACAGTCTCTGAATTTTTCTTTTTTATTGAGTCTTTTCCAAGTAGGACAGCACTGATACAGAACCACAAGGCAAATGTTCATTTCACATTCTCTCTTGTGGTTGAATTCTAAGTGAAAACAATATGAGGGAGGAAGAGGAGGAGGAAGGAGGAGGAAGAGGAGGAGGAAGAGGAGGAGGAAAGCAAACAAGCAAATATGTTCTTAACTTCTTCCTCCATTCTTCACAAATAGACATTAGGCCTATCTTTTTAATGATGAGCATGCGTGTAGGATATCACCCTGTGTATCTTCAGACTCTTCTTTCACTGATTAACACAAGACCCTTGGGAATCTCAGCAAAGATATATCTCTACCATCATCAAGCTTGAAAAAGCAAAACATCTGCACCCTTGAAACCCTGTCTGTCAGTCTCATTGGGCATCCAACTTAACTCTCCACCTTCATCTCTCAAACCCTGTCTCGCTGCATCCCATCTCCCTTGGTTACCACCTAAACCCAAGCTGCCACATATATTTCCTTGATTACTTCAAAGACCTTTGAGGAAGATTTCCAACTTCTGGCCTCGTCTACAGTCCATCCTTCTAGAAGTCTGAAAGATTAGGTCATGACCAACAGACATTTCAGAAACTCTGAGAACTGCCCTCAGCTCTAAAGATAATCATCAATGGCTACTATTCAGTGTCTCCTTACACACACCATCTCTGGATCTTTCTGTCTGCCCAGCACCCTACCACTCTGCACTGTTCCTGTTTTGATTCTTGGTCATCTTTGAAATCTCAGCTCACATATCTTTCCCAGGTGGGAACTACCTCTGACCTGTGTGCATATCTGACACTCTGTTCTCATTTTCCTGGATATTTTTCAGGTTAGACATGAGAGGGAAATCTTTACTTCTAGGAACTAAGGAAAAGAGGGGGCACCCACTAGAGCAATGAAAATGGGAATCTGTCTGCTTTGGCTTAACTATGCTTTAGGGCACTGCCTAGAACTGGTTTAAAACATCTAGTAGAACAGAACAGGGAATTTGCAAGCATTCTTCTCATAAATAAAGGAGGCAACAATAGAACAGTGGAAATCAGAATCTAACCCAAATATTCTGAGTCTGACTCCACAGCCTAGGAAGAAATAATGTTTTGCATGTAAGGGAAAGCTGAAATGCAGATACTGTTAATCAAAGTAGGCTTAAATGACCAGTTCTTTGGATTTTTTAAATAGGAACAACATTCTCACATTCTGTTCTTCCCATTCTGAGTTTATTTTTAGGCAGCGCTCTTATCAGGGCAGGTACCATCAGAACTACATTATCTACCTGACCTATTTACTCTTTAAATACAAATGCTATTAAAATGTCTCCATTTTATAGGTGAGGAAATGAAAACTATTTATACCACAGATCTCAACCCATTTCTTCTTTATCAGAAAACAAAACTATTGTAGTCTATGCATGAAAATGTCAAGTGCAGAGGGATAGATTCTTAATTAACAGTTTCTATTTACAGCCCATGTCATCCAGATTACAGCAATCAATGAGAAGCCATTGATCCCAGGCAATATGTTAATCAATTATCAGAGAACACCTATCACAGCCTCATGAGATGCAATGTCAGTTGCTTCAACACAGCTGACAAAGTCATGTAAGACTGAGAAAGTCTATCTCTTTATCACATTGGTGGGTCTATTTTGGATTCCATTTTTGTTTTGTCCACAGACAATAGAAGAGAGGTATGAGCATAAAGAAGTTAATGATGAAGGAACAGTATAATTGCCTGGGACCAGAGAGATCCAATGACAGAAATTTGCATCAATTAAGACAAGTTACAGGGAATATCAAGGTTATTTATTCGAACTATCCTGTTTGACAGTGAAAACTATGGGATTCCAGGACACATAAGAATCTACTATCCTACATCTCTTGGCTAGGTAAGTGCAAGGTACACCACAGACCTCTGTCTCAGCGAGTGCTCTGTCTACTCCCCTGCAGCAGAGAATGGCCAAAGGAACAGAGTTTTAACTGTATCTAAGTCTCGCATGTGCTTCTGTAAAAGGTAATCGCCATGCCCTCACTAGCTAAATATAGAATGAGCTTGAGGCATAGTAAGGAGTAGAGAAAATATCGTGGCAAAGATGAGTGAGACACAGATGCCAAGGTAATGGGGGTGCATGGCAACCTTACATCTAATAAGCAAACAGGGATGTTGCTCTGCAGGGCAATGGTAAGATAGCGGCTTTGCAGAAAATTTAGGCAGCAATGAGTTCACGTTAGAAAAAGCCACAGAATAGAAGATTGATTGGGTTCTAACTCTGCCTCCCACTTAGAAAGAATGATTTTTTTTTTTTTGGCCCCAAGGTGATAGGTTTCATTTTGTGAGGGAAGTTTCTAAGAAGGATAAAGCAGAGTTTTTATGGCCTGCAAGGTCTTGAACCTAGAGTTGAAGCAAACTGTAGTCTATATCCTCTGAGGGAGCTTGGTGATGCATGTTACTATGTCCTAAAGAAGATGGGAAGAAATTGCAGGTCGAAAGAAGAAAACTACATAATTTTCTTGAAAAAAATTATCAGTACCACAGAAGTTTTCAGATCAAGACTGCTAATCAAAATATTTATTATTTGAACCATGGAGTTTGTCCCCCAAGAGTCCATGTTCTGGATTCAGGGTGTCCAATGTGACAGAATTAAGAGGTGGAGCCCAGAGAAATTTGAGTAATTTAAATAAATTTCAATTTAATTAGGCTATTGGATATGCTGCCGTTGGGAAGGATTAATTTACTCCCTGTGGAATCCTGTCTAGTTCTCATGAGAATGGGTTGCTTTCAAGAGTACAAACCTGAATCCCCCCAGTTTTCTGCCTCACCATGTGATCGGTGTCACATATGCCTCCTCCACAACGCCATTCTCCATGTTGGGATGCAACCCAAGAGACCTTTTCTAGAGGCCGAACAAATGGGACCATTTGATCTCAGACTTTCAACCTCCTAAAGTACGAAATAAATAATCCTATTTTCTTTTTTTCTATTTTCATTTTCAGTCTCAATCATTTTGTTGTGACAAAAGATAATGGAATAATTATTTATAAGTCTCTGTTTCCTGTTACAATAAGCGTTCACACATTGCCCTTTCTATTTGCTGTTTCTTCAGTGTCCAGGTGCCTATGACTTTGTTACTAAAAACTCTTAAAGACATATCTTAGATGTATAGGAAGAGGCGGATAATGCAAAACAAGATGTGAAATATTTGCTCCAGAAAACAGACTCAAAAATTGATGGGTGGGGGCTTAGGTGATGGCTCAGCAGTTAAGAGATTTGTACTCTTGCAGAGGACCCAGGTTCAGCTCCCAGCTGAATGTGGCAACTTGTAACTATCTGTCACTTCAGTTCCAGAAGATCTAATGCCCTGGCCTGGGCTCCATTGGCACTGGATATACACACAATGCAGTTCTACACATGCATGCAAAATCCTCAGACACAGAAAATGACACTTTTTAAAAAGACTCAATGACTAAAGATAATGGCCATAATTTATTAATGCCAACACTGGACCTGGCCTCCTTCTAGGTGCTACACATTGCTCTGATTCTAAAACAACATTAACAAGTTATCATTCTCTTCTTGTAAAGATGAGGTGACTGTGGCTCAGTCATAATGTGGAGGTCTCAAGATAGCTTCTCCAGGAAACGGCAGAGCCAGGAGTGCAATCTATATTCATTACCTTAAATGGAAGTACCCAATCCCTATGCTTCACTGCTATTACTGCCGATGAAAAAAGAACTGATGGAGAGGAAAGAGGAAGGGGAAAGGCTGGGGTGGGGAGAGAGAGGAGGACTAAAACAAGCGTGATCAGAAGGGGGCAAGGATGGAAACAGGGTCATCAAGAGCCACAGAACACACTTGCCCTTAGAGCCCAGTCTGTTTGTATCACCCAGGGAGGAGAAATTCGAATGGGAAGTATTTTAGGAAGACGTTTCAATCATGAATTAATACACTGTTTGGACTGGCTTTTCCATGGTGGCCACAAGTTGGGTTAACATGGTTAAAATGGGAAAGCAAATGGTAGGAAGGTTCTGATAGGTAGCACTACCAGACAACCAGCTGGGCTGTTGGCTGCTTAACCATGGCTTTCACCAACTTGATGGGGAGGGGCATGAGTGCATCCCTGGGCTAGTCAAACATTAATCTGTGGCTCTTTTTTTTCCCTCTGATTTTTCCTAGACACAGAGGCCTTTCCCATGAAGAAGTTACTAGAATGAAAGTACAGTGCTAACTTTAGATGTGGCCACTTGTTACTAGAAAACCCAATTCTAAGAATTTTGAAGAAACAGCTAACAGCTACTAAGAAACTTTTATTCTTTATTCGCATCCAGGTTCACTGAAGGCTCAGCAGGAACGATTATGCTCCTAAAGAAACACCTCATTTAAAGACTGAATGACTATAAGAAAGCAAGGGGTGTGAATCATGAAGATGTTAGGGGAGACCCTACATGGCCAGTGAGATCTGGTGAGTCTGTGATCGTTATCTGGTCTACCTGGACTGACTGACCAGATACAGGATCATGAGACTCTAAAAATAATTCTGTGACAAGCTAGAGTTTTAATTTGTTTCATTTAGAAACACTTAACATATAAGGTCAGCCCTACCCCCACATTTGCAAAAGAATATGAAACACAATAAAGTTTGGTCAGGCCAGTGTGATTGAGCATCTGTGTTCTATTTAAGCCAGGACTCAACTCTTTGCCATGACTCTGATTAGGCAAATGCAAGAACATCATATATCTAGTCGACAAGAATGCTCAAGTTTGAGGTTCATCGATGGAGAGTTGAGTCCAGCATCCTTACAAATGGGGTCAGCGTTCAGCCAATCTGTGTTGAGTTACCACTTCCTCCAAAAGGCTGCCTTTATTTGCATCCTATCTAGTTTTACTTTCTGGCTTTGCTTAAAGTAGAAATTTTAGAGCCTTCCACATTCCTATATCAAAACTTCTCGAGCATTCTGAAAATAGTGGGGTACCTTAATTGGAGTGTAATTTTTCAGTTCTATGAAATATCCTTTTTTCTTTTTAAGGGGAAAATGACTTTTCCATTAAGAATCCAAAGTAGTTTAAAAATCCAGAAAGGCAAGCCTCACTTCTTGAAGTAATGTGGATGTTAAAGAAAATGAAATGTGAAGTGAACTTCTGGGAGTGAGCAACAGAGAGGCTTGCACACACACACACAATGACCTGGGCAGTTGCTTGCATACAAATAAGAAAGATGTTGAAAGCCCTTCTCTACACTTTCACTGGTAAGCAGTGAGGAACACAGAGGTAAACTGAGTGAACTGCAAAAGCTGGAGCCTCGCCATGAGTAAGGACCCTCCACAAGGACAAGCCACATGCCAGAGATCATGAGGCTCAGTTCCCTAAGGAAAATCACGTAATGTTACCGTAACTATTAATAGCCAAGGAGGCTTTGTCCTGATTTCTTTCTATTTTTATTTTTCTAACACAAGAAGGGGTTAGATTCCCTCCTAGAATACATTTCAAATGGCATCTTCTTGTCAATTGCCCACAGTTGAAGGCATGGATGCTTTTGTCTCTTCTTTAAATTCCCACAAATGAACATATCTACACAGTTTTCTCCATAATTACTTCCCTCATCTTGCAGATCTGCTATTTTCCCTTTTATCTTAATTCAATTGTGATACAGATTTCCCCAGAGGCAATTTCTTAAATCGATGACAATTTTTGAATGGTTTTTAAAAAAACTTTAAATAGTGGTATGTTGGTCAGTCTCTAGGGATTTTTGGTTTCGGTTTTGTTGTTGTTTGTTTTGTTTTACAGGTGTATGTTTGTGTGTGTGTGCATGCATATGTATATGTGTGTGCGTTTGTGTGTGCCTGCATGTGCACATGTGCGTATGCATGTGTGTGTGCATACACGTGTTTTTGTGTGTTTATGTGTGTGTGCATGCGTTTGTGTGCATGCATATGTGTATGTGTGTGCGTTTGTGTGTGCATGCATGTGTGTGTGCATACACGTGTTTGTGTGTGTATGTGTGTGTGTATGTGTTGTTTTGTTTAAGAAGTTAAGTGATGTAATGGCAGTGATTTAAAATAAAATTTATGACCAGGTGGCTCTAGGGTATATTTTGTTGAACACTGATTAAAAATAATTTCTTCTAAATGAGACTTGACCACAAAATGGAACCATTAATGAACAAGGACATTGTCACCAAAGCGGAAACCATGGCTGACTGCTTCTGGTGCCTCCCACCCCACAAGCATTTTCTTCTTCCTTTCTTGTTCTTAATAGCAGAGTAAATAAGCAACCAGCGAGGCCTAAATGTTTTCAGCCAAAAACAGAGTCCAAACTCTTCAGAGAAAACATTTGGCCTCTGTGGTTTTGTAATATGTTCCAGAACAGCAAGTCCAGAGAGGAACACTGTGAAAAACTCCCAGCCTTGGAATGACAATGGTGAATACCATAGTATCAGAAATTTCATTGGTCTTTTTCCCTGCAAGCCTGTAATGAGGCTTGTAAAAAAAAGAAGAAAGAAAAAAGAAAAAGAGGAAAATAGAATGAATGAATGAACGAATGAAAAGAAAATTTACAGTGTTATGTGGAAGTTCTCGTGGGAAAAATGAAAGGCAAAAGCTCCTAAATTTAAAAGAAACAGCTAATCTGCTGTTTTGATTGTTCTTCAAAATTTAGGCTAAACCAATAAGCCTAATTAAAAACACTGGCCCACTTCTATAAAGCTTCATAGCTTTCTCTATGCTTCGTTTGTATACACCACAAAACTCCAGATAGACTTTTTTTTTCAAGTACTCACTAACAAAGTGCTGACTTTGTCGGGATGGCTGAGCTAATTTCGTGAACTCAGTGTGAAACCTGAGCTAAACAAAATTGTGGTAATTTTCCTTAATTTGTAAAAGTGATTGGAGTGCAAACAAAATTTTCCTCTTGGGTCAATCCTATAATTTTCAATTAACTAAAACTAATCGGCAGGCAGGCACCAACCCTGTATTTTGTTTAAAGGGCTGGGAGGCATTTCTGAGGGTCAAGATATATTAACTGGGTTTTTGTTTGTTTGTTTGTTTGGGGTTTTTGTCATTGTGAGAGAGCTAGAGATTGGGTGACTATGAAACATGCTTGGCTTAGTTCACAGTATAAAATTATAGGAGACATTTTGAGGTAGAACATCACAGCAAGAGAGAAATCTGCCTGTTGAATTACATGGTTTAATTAGGATATACCAGTTCTGTGCTCCAGACTCCTTTGTGTGAAAACAATTCCCCATCTACATGGGTAGGCCTGGTAGACTTTCAATAATAAATGAGGAAAAAAACCCACAACAACTGTGTTGTGACTAGATCATGGACGGAACTAGTCAGGTGGTGTGAAGCAAAGGGCCTCCAGTTGCCCATGCCATGTGTGGTCCTTGACATCACCTTTGAGCATGTAAGAAACAAAGAGTCTTGTGGTCTCCCCATCCCTTCCATGCAGATTCTGAATGGTAAAAGAGCCCTGGGTGTTTGCTTTGCCTATTACATGTATTTCCACATCCTGCCAGTCCAGATCCTGCTTGATTGGCTGTGCCTGGTGGGAAGGATTTTAGATGTACCCTGTAACCCTAGCTGCTTACCACAAGGCAGGGCCATGTGCCAATGCTTTGGGGGTTGGGGGAAGGGCTAACTGGGGAAGAAAGCACAAACCCAGAAAAAACTATGAAAACTACCAAATGTGTTTAGTACAAATGTTGCAACAGGCTAGAAGAAAGTAGGACTGTTCATTGACGCTCAACCCTGTTCCATAAAGCAAACCAACAAACTGGCCAGGATACAAAAGAAACCTTGGCCTTGTGTAGTACTGCCTGCTCACTCTTCTCAATTTATTTCTCTAAGTAACTGACCAATTATTTCATCGTTCAAAACCATTGCACCTGCATAAGCTTTTAGTAATAATAATTATCACAATCTGTCTTAACAGAAACAGGTTTTTAAAAATACTTATAATACACGATCAAGTAAAGCACGAGGCCAAGCCAGCTCTGTGAAGACTATCTATACTCAAGCTTACCTGTATAGATGAATCTGCCTGGAGTCCCTTTGCAGAATTGCTTGGACTTGTAGGACAAGGTGACTTCCACAACACCAGGGATGTGCCGGGGAGGTGTCTGCACACGGATGGCGTGAGGGGTTATCAACTGTAGGAGACATGGGAGGGGGAACAGTCACTGCAACATGTGAGCAAAGTACCTGTCCCAGCTGCTCCATTGGCTCCCCATAAACAGAGCTTTAAAACACATCATTAACCTGTCAGTGGACACAATCTGGATGGAACCTGTAGGAAAGATGCTGACAACAACATTTACAAGTGCTTGGCTACAGCCACAACAGCATTATCTGGGTTTTTCTTCACAGCAGCCCTGGCTTTCCTGGTTTGGAAAGGGAACCTGGCCTAATGAAATGGTTTATCTCCTACAGGATATCCTTTGGAAAACCTGTTTGCAACAGATGCCCAAATCAGAGCAGAGCTTTGCCATGCCTCTCCATGGGCCTGGTGTTTGAACTGAGCTCTTAAATACATGGAGTGTACAGAAGTAGGAAAACAGTAAGCCCAGGCACTCTAATTAGCTTCAGAACACATGTAAGAAACACCCTGAAGACCATTTGGCCCATCAACTACCAGAGGCTCAATCAAAGCACTTTAAAGGGGAGAGCAAAGGATCTGCCTCCCTGGAATAGCTTATGGCTCAGGCTAAACTAAAGGTTCCCTATAAAAGAGAAATAGAAGGTTGGGTAGAAGGCTGTCAGATGGCCACCCTTCCACCATGCAATATCGCATGCACAATGAGAAAGTTCATTTGTGAACTCTATTGGCAATCAAATAATACTATAAAGCAGAATGTATTTTTATTACTCTTATCTCAGTTTATATAAAGCAAATGTTATTAATGGTCATAAAAGGAGCATTATCTGGTTCTTTAAAAAAAAAATCAGCCCTGGCATTTGAATTTTTGACCTGTGATGGGGCTGTATTCTAAGAGTTCTCTCTTTATGAGGTCAGTAATGGCCCACTCAGCTCAGTGTTGTGACATAGGCTGAAAACACCGTGGATAGAATATCTTCTATGGGCAGTCTATAGTGAATCAACACTAGCTTATGTTTATGCTATTGGACAGCAACAACATAGAAAGAGGTTTTCCTTAAATGTGCAAACCACTGAGTTCAATGTTTTGCCTGGGAATCATGGGTGAGGTGATGAAAATCCAAATACATCCCCTGGTTGCCACTGAGAGAAGCTGTCTTGTGCTGGGCAGAAGAATGAGAAAGCTGTCAATGCCAAAATCCACAATGTCATTAAATGTTCCGGGAAACAGAGAGGACACTGGGGTAAAGTCATCTGAGGAATCAGAAATGCCTTAGCCTCTTCTTTAGAATACACAAGAAGTCTGAGCTTATTAGCTAGAAATTCACAAAGAGATAGTTTAGTAAGACAATGTCACACTGGAACTCTGGAGATTAAGCTCATTGCCATGGCTAGTGTTTCTGTGGAAAGCTAAAGTTCACTCACAAAAAGCACCAAAAATATTGCCTTAAAATTTTGGTCTAGGCTGGGGAGCTCATGGCCTTCAGAGGATAAACCTACTATTATTATTTTTCTAAATGGATGGAGTATTAAGCTACCTTCTAAATATGTACCTCTCTATTCCCATAGGTGTATGCAGCTCTCAGCTCTCATCAAAAACGCTTCTTTGTGAAGGGGACAACAGTTAATACAGAGACTCACAGCTGGTCAAAGTGCAAAGAAAAAATGTCTGTGGAATGACCAGCCATAAATGGAACATCTGTATAACACTGCCTCCCTCCAAGGCTCAGGAAACATCACACCTGCCTCTAGCTGAGCAGCTACTGGTAGCTGATGGCGGCTAGTAGAAGCAAGGTCAACTTTCTTTACATATGTGGCCACTAATAGGTGGACCATGCTCAATCGATGGCCCTGCCCATGTGTACAGGAGCAGCACTAGTTAGACTCTGTTTTGTTTTTGTTTTAATATAAAAAGGCAAAAAGGAAGAGAACAGGAATTTGAGAAAGGGTTCTCTAGGTGTAGCTTGGTATGTGTAAGTGTGTGTGTGTGTGTGTAAGTGTGTGTGTGTGTAAGTGTGTATGTGTGAATATGAACAAGTTATATATTGTATATATACATATATTTCATCAACGAATAGATGAAAAAGAAAAAGAACTCTATTTATATTGAAATCCTTCCAAAATGCTTTGAATGCTGTCTAAAATACGCACAACATATGTAATGTACCTTATCTTTGATAAATCAATATCATGTTTGGAATCGCCTGTCTTATATCTTGCTATAAAACAGAAAAGCACTAAGTGACTTCTGAAGTATAAAGTGCTGTTTTCATGACCTAAAATGCTTCCAAACAGTTAAGCACTTGAAATTATTTCTGTTTTATTCTGTGCCTTTGTGCTCTGCACCTTCTAATCTGCACTTAGAGTCTGTCGGCATAGAAACAAGAAAATCAAATTTAACATGGTATAAGAAACAAGAGAGGAACTAGGTCCAGGTCCAAATAATTCTTGTCTAACTGTGCTCAGCTAGTCTCTAAAGTATGACATGTTCTCTATTGAGTCAGTGTTACCTGATTTTCAAGAGTAGGCTGCCTCTCTATAGGTATTCAAATGATTGTAACATTTATACTGAGTTTATATATATATATATAAAACTCTCAGAAACCTAGTTACCATTTGCCATTGAGAATTCCTTGCTTATCTTTCTCCCATTAAACAGTTTTTGAGATTTGAATTCCTATGTTTATCATTAAAAGATACTTAATGAGGGGCTGGAGATATGGCTCAATGGCTAAGAGTATACTAGGTATTCTTGTGGAGGATCTGGATTCAGTCCCAAGCATCCTACATCCACATGGTGGCCCGTGACCATAAGCAATTCCAGTTTCAGAAGATCCAATGCCTTTTTTTCCTAACCTTGATAGGTGTGAGATTCATACATAGTACACATACATACAAGTACAATATTCACACACATAAAATAAAAATAAATTTTAAAATGTTATAAAATGAATGACTTCAATACATGATTTTCTAAATATTCCTGGAATAAATTCATGTGTAAATGTTCTCATAATTCTATTAGGTGTTTGACTCCAATAGGTATAATAGTTCTTACATGGGCACATTCTTAACCCAGTAATAATTAACACATTCCCTAACTAAGTTACTCTCAAAATGATGACCCAGATAGTCTTGCACTCATATCCCAAGATGAGCATGGACTGCTGCCTAGATTGTTTCAATATCTTAAGAAAGAGGAGCATTTCCCAAAGTCTCTGGCTCTAATAAGAAATGATGAAGTAAAAATTTCAATGTATTCAAGAGCTGGATAGCTCAGTTCTTCAAGAGAACCAAGACTTTGGGTGGCTTACAGTTGCTTTAAATCAATCCATTTCCAGAGGATCTGTCACCCTCTTCTAGTCTCCTGGGGCACTAGACACACACACACTCACTTACTCACTCATTAGTAAAAATTTAGAAAAAAATCTAAAAGTAAAAGAAGTTAAGAGAGTAATAATAAAAGATTTACATTAAAAGAGTTTTATTTCTAAACTTACAATGTTAGATGTGATTTATTTTCCTGTGTATATGTGTATTCATCCCTTGGGCTTACACAGGAAACAAAACTGTAAAATAATTACTGTGGGAAAATGTTATCAAAAATAAAAAGTAGAATACTACCAGTTTGGAGTACTATGCATGCCATGTGATTACACAGGAATTAGATATGTAACTGCCGTGAAGAAAGGGAGGCAGTGACATGTTAACAGAAATGGCCTCTGGTAAAGTTGTAGGTAGCTTTAAGTTTCTTCTGACTAATTTCTTTAACTCCTCAACAGTAACAATGTATGAATATTACACTCAAGGGAAACCATTAGGTACTGCGTAAAGTAAGAATACTCGTGGTCTTTCGTGGCCTGGGGAGGATGTAGTCCCCTCAGGCTGCCTGTATGAGGGTTTGTCTTCTCCAGACTCAGATAACAGGACCAGAAGAGCCCTATGGACACAGGCTCCTTATGGACTATGGGTGGCAAATGAAGTCTCTGGGAAAAAGACAGACCCAGATGTGGAGGTGGCTAAATAGGGTTCTTCATAACAGAAGCACTGGAAAGAACAGAGGGGACCCAGGGCAGATGGAGCCATTGCACATGGGGAGGCAGCAGTCTGAAGAAACAACCTGCAAAGTCTGTAAGTCCAGGAGAGGGTCTGTGTGTGGCCTCTTGTAGCAACAGAAGGACATTAGGAATAGGAAGGCATGATCCCTGAGCATTTGGAGCTATAAAGAAAATAGGGCTATTAAATGCTGAGAAAAGTCATGGCATTAGGAGAGCTGTCTTCTCTGAGGGGACATAGCACGTGCTCTCTATAGCTCTCTGCTTCTCAATAAGTACTGATGGCAATAACCTAAGCAACAATGACCTTGTGTGTTCTTCTCACAGTGTGCTCAGCACTAGCTTGAACTCTTTCAGTGATGTATGCCCTATAGACTTCAGGGGGTAGGTTTGGTTATTAGCTGGTTCTTAGATAAGGAAAGTAAGTTTCAGGAAAGTTTAGAAACATAACCAAGGAACCAATTAGAAGCAGCAAGCTCCCCTGACTAATGGTCACTATCATAATGCCACAAGTGCCTCTCTCTGTTGACTGCCTATCATTTTTCCATAATTTCTGGTTCATGGACTTTATACCAGCTCTCTGCCTTTGAAAACATCAATTGCATCCCTAGCATATCCTTTACTTTCCATGTCTGGGAGCATAAGAAACACAAATAACAGCCATTCTCCCTGTGAAACTAAGGCTAGAACAATTCCCCGGCAGAGCTCAGAAGCAACTCCACCGTCAGTCTCCATGTATGCCATCCAGCCATTGGCATGATATGAAAGAAAAGCAACAGGAAGTTGAGCCGTGTGCAAACAGATTACTAGAAATGATTTCAAATTTTCCTCACCAACCTTATGACCCCCCAAACTACCTGAAAAATTAGAAAGCTGAATTTAAAAAAAAAAAAAAAGGTCTAACACAAAGAAAAGCTCAAAGGAATGGAGGAAAGGAAGAGGCAGTTCGTTGTTCTCTGGAAAACTAGTTAACACTAATCATCAGCAAAATCATGGAGAGGGATGTTGTCTTTGACTCACAGCCAATTGTCACCATCTATGCCTCAGTTTACCAATTGAATCATGGGCTGGATGAGCTCAGATATTCTCTGTGGAAGCTGAGAATAATATTAAATATGTTTTGTGTTTAGTTAGTGTTTCTCTAGGGACCCTAAAGTGCCTTCTAGATTAATTTTTTAATTTATGTATTAATAATTCTCACAGCATTCTCCCACCTTCACAATTAGAATGATAATACCCATCTCTTCTGAGATAGGCAGGGGGTGCTGAGTGATGGACATGCGGCAGACATTTAAATAAGAAAGCTGTAACACAACGCGTAATTACAGCTTCGAGACCAAGTCTACCTCAGGAGCTTTAAGGAGATAAGAGTGTCAGTGGTCAAAAAACTAAACTTGCTGCGCTTTCGTTCTGGAGCATCCTTTTACAACTAGAAGTGGCAAAGATGGCTCAAAGGGGTAAACAGGTGCTTGCTGGTAAGCCTGATGACCCACCTTTGATTCCCTGGGACCCAGCCAGTGAGGAGAGGAAAACCTACTCTCACAAGTTACCTCTGACTTATACACACTGCCTACCCTAAATAAATAAATGGATAAATAATAAATAAATAAGTAAACAAATTTTAAAAAGCTCTTATTTTAGGCCTTCCTTCAGCAAGCTAAACTATGTAAGTTCCTGAAGACAGCACAGTTTACTATCCACTTGTACCTCTTGGGTTCGTCGTTGTATTTTGGTTTATTCCCACCTAATCAGACTTCTCTGGCATTTGAAACACAGATTCTTTCATTGCAAAAGAGTGCCTGTCTGGGCATCTCTCTCAGGGAGAGAGAGAGCAAGCAGAGGCATTGGATGTTGCACAAACATTCTGGTTTCCTCTCATCCTTCCAAGAAATAGCAAAACCAATGTCAGTCTCATGACTCTCCAATGATTAACTTGCAAGAGGACTTTTGAAACTCAGTCTCAGGAATTGAATTTTATAGAGGAGTTAAACCAGGCTCTGGAGTAGCCAATGACGCCCTTCCCAAAGAGACAGACATAGACACAGATGTAGATAATACAGATAGAGATAGATATAGATGTGTGTGTCTGCATGTTTGTTTGTGTGCACTAAAAGTCTGCATGGGGCCTTTCCTAGCTGTTGTCTGTATTCCGTGCATAGAATACCAGCCTTTTGAAGATAACATGCTTGGTGTTTTGTTTAAACCAGGGCCATGGAGTAAGTCAGTTTTCATAAACTACTCACACACTGAACAAGCAGCAAGATGCCTTAAATACACTCATAGTTAATGGAAAAATGGAAAAAACTCCTCCATGAGTGTTCAGAAAAGAAATAATCTGGGTAGGGTTATAGCTTAGGCAAGAGCAATTGCCCAGCATTCTTGAGGGCCTGGGTTCAATCTGAGAACCACCAAAAGCAAACAGAAGAAAGAAATGACCAGCACCATTCCATTCAGAACTTTTTTCCCTTTTCCTAAAAAAATAAATACAAATAAAAACAGAAAGGTTTTGACTTGGCTACCACAAACCTCCTGGTATCCTCGTTAAGCAGTCCAAAAAATAGACTGCCTAGGTCTTTGGGCAAGGAAGTTAACTGTGACCCTCAATCAATGCAGTTAATTGTATCAAAACAGAGCTGCACAAGATCGATTTCCAAAATAACAGATTGGGAAGAAAGGGACTAAAATAAACATGGTATACTTCAACTGCCTCTGGTTTTGTGGGTTTATTTATTTATTTATTTTGTAAGTTGTTGTTTAAATAAACCTTCCCATGCTCCCTTCCCAGGATGTAGATCTCAGGCCAGCTGGGCTTCACCAATCACTGGATTGCATCCTGACAGTCTTGGAGCTAGAAAAGAGCTGTTGATCTAAAATCCAACAGAGACTCACAGGGTAGCTCACCCCTGGGTCTAAGCATCACAAAGAGCACCTTCTTAGAGGGTGCCTGCCATATTCAGGTCTGCCGACTATGGCTCCTCAAGAGCCTGTCTGCTTAGAAATTAAAAGAAAAGGGAAGGACCAGTGCATATATAGAAAGGGCCAATTACTTGTTCTTAAGTTCACAGTTTACAGGCAAATTCTGCTTGTGAAAAGAGGAAAAATGGTTAAAGGATAACATACTGATAGGGAATGAATCTGCCTTTTACCAAAAAGGCTTTTGGGTTCTTCAATGGCATAAAGAATATCAAAACAGAAAGATATAGACTCATCTAATATGCCTGTGATATGTCCATATTTGCATATTCATATACTGGTATTTACACATATATTCAGTAATATGTCATTTTGCGTGCCCCTTCAGAGTGAGAGATAAGTAGACTCTGTAAAAACCTAAAGTGGAATCTCTCTGAACACTGTGGTCCTACACCTGCTCTGGCTTGATATCTTTCAAGGACACAATATGTACTTCCTGCTTTTTTAAGCAGAATTTATTTAAGTCTAGCTACCAGCTCTTTCTTAGTGACTCAGAGCTGAGCTACCGTGCTTGTGCTTATGAATAGTCATAAATATACTGTCCAATAGTATGGTTCTCTCTTTAGACACAAGGCTGTCCCTTCTGCTGTCATGGGGTCTGTTCAGAATCACCTCACTCTCATTTGCTGCTTATTAACTGATACTGGAAAAACAGGCAGCACATTTTTGGGGGGCTTGATTGAGCTCTGTCCTGAAATTCCATGGGGTAACACTATCCTGACATATTTTACTAAATAGTGAGTTTCACTATATTATTAGAAGGTTGAGAGATGGCTCAGCACTCAGGTGGACTTCACTTCAAACCCAAGCTTTGCAAATAACCAGCTGGGAGGCCTTTGGGAAGTCATGGAGACAGGCAAGCGGAGAAGTGAAAGACAAGTAACATAAATATCCACAAGTAACATAAATATCCGTATCAATCTCTCAGGAAGAGCGAGTTGTTGTGTTTTTATCTCTTGTCACCAGTTTCACTCAATTTCTGCTAAGGTATTTATGCATGAATGTATATGTTCATGCATATATGTATATATTTATGCATATATGCATATGTTTATGCATATATTTGTATATTTGTGTATATATGTATATGTTTATGTATAATGTATATGTTTATGTATATATGTATATAATTATGTATATGTGTTTATATTTATGTACATATGTGTAGGTTTATGTGTATGTGTATATAATTATGTATATGTGTTTATATTTATGTATATATGTATAGGTTTATGTGTATGTGTATATAATTATGTATATGTGTTTATATTTGTGTATATATGTATATGTTTATATGTTTATGTATATATTTATGTACACGTTTACATGTTTATGTATATATTATCTATATGTTTATATATTTATGTATATATTTATCAAGCTACAGGTATATCTAAACATCATATGTGTTAATGAGCCTGTCAGATCTATTTTGTGGTGATTGAAGCATTATCAAATAAAACAATTTCTAAGAAACATTTGTTTGGAATGAATGAATAAATGAGTCATCCAACAATACCATTGATCTTCGGGGCTTGTGTTAGGACTAGGAGGGTTATCTGAACTTTACAGAGGCACCACCTTTAAAGTAGAGAGAGGATCCTTCATTTAAACTCTTAGACTATTTCTATCATTTTTTTTAAAAGATGTTCTTTTAGAAATGACTCTCCATAAAATTACCAGGGCTTGAAAACTGTTCTTCACAATCACAGTCCAAGCTTAGTGTAACTGATTTATACAAATAAAATGCATAATTCTGTAGCATGTATCTTCCATATAGTAGGTAGTTAATACATTAAATCAATATAGACTTTGAAGCACAAATTTAGAAAAAATTAGACAGCCATCGATTAGGTTAAATTACAAACCTTATCAGCTTTGAGTTAAAGCTGGGAGGGCACAAGAAATGTAATATGGTGGGAATAAATGTATGAAGTTAACCAGAATTAAAAATATCCAGGGAGATTCTAAGCACTGCTTTCAGAACTCTGACGGCATAAGCAGAAGCTAGCTTTTACTACAGGCTAGAAATTCATGTAAATTGTGGGTGCAGATGTTGAAAAGATGGTGTCCCAGGGTGGTCCGCATGAACCCCAAAATAAAGACTAAGAGAGAAGAGCCTGGTGTGTGTGTAAGAGGAAGATGTCTCAGCTCAGAGCGTTTCAGAAGCCCCATCACTAAAGGTCCAGGAAAGGAGCAGAGAGACACATAGGTGGCCCTTTCACTTCATAAATGCTGCATGGCTGTAGCCAGTGTGAATCCTCTTTGCTTAAGCGTATCATATCCCCATGCTTTCTGGCTTAAAGTAATGGAGTATAGACACACTCTTTGAACACACCATGAACTCACTGAAAATGCCAGCCTCAGTCTTTTTATCAGTATCACATAATTATCAATAGAAAGGGGGAAACTGCAAGTGATTTGGTCATTAAAGATGAAAATATAGACCAAAGCACTTTTAAGAATAAAGTGAGCATGGATGTAACCATGTAACTATATTAAAACAGTCATTAGACCATTCCTATCTTTATTTTTAATATGCCAGCTCATTTAGAAATGATTCCTCATAAAATTACTTGAGCTTGAAAGTTGTTCTTCAAAGTCCTGAGGAGCTGTTGGCCGTGAACTGGTAGTTTCTGAGGGAGGGAGAATCATTCTTTATTGAGAATTTGGCCACTGAGGGAATTCCCATGTTCCAGTGTATGACCCAACAACCATACATGTGGGCAGCACTGACCAGACTTAGTGGGTTATAAGAAAAAGAAATACATGAAGTTAGGAGAGGACATTTTAGTGGAGATATGGACAGAGTGGGGAAATGGAGGGAGGCATTATCATATTTCATTGTATGCATGCATCAGAGTCTCTCAAAGATGAAAAAATTATTCAAAGAAACAGATTCAGAAAGAGCTTAAAATTTTTCTCTAGCATCTTCTGCATGTTCAATGGGTATATGTTAAAGAAATACTGATTATGAAGCAAAAATAGAGAAGAAAATAGATGGCTACCAGTTATTTAAAATCTATATATTAAATGAGGTTGAAATTGTATCTGTACTTAAGGCCTTAATCTATATAACATAATGGATATGGCTATTTACATTTAACCATACAGTCATCCATATGTCCTATATTATAAAACTTAAGGAGGTGGTGACTGAGCTTTTGTTTTTCTCATATGTCTTCATTTCTTTTTTAGTTTAGTTGAATTTATTTCCTGTACAATGTGATATAGGTAGGCATTAGAGGGCTGAGATAAAGTGCATCCAATTTGGATAGGTTGGTGCATCTATGAAAGTATATTAAAAGTCTATATGGAAACTATGAGAAAATGAGATAAGACCGAAGTTGAATGGTAGTGAAGCTGAGTGTCAGGAGAGGCGAATGTAACCCCAGCACTCAGACACTAACATGTTCCTTACATAAATCATATTTCTACTCTGGAACCTTCTTCTGAAAGTAAAAAGGCTGCATTTTGTGTCTGAGACACATTTCTGAAGGCTAGTGATTCTATATGAAATCCAGTAAAATCCAAGGTTAGACAGAATGTCCTGGGAAACTTGCTGTGGGTTACATATGTGTCATCAGCTTCCATTCCTGAATATCAGTCACAGAGAAACAAATTCTGTTTTTATGATAGCTATTCCTCTCTGCTTTGTATATAGAGGAGACCAGTCAGTACAGACAGGTAGAAAGTATTAGAGTGTGTTAAAGCCTCCATTGCCAGTTTGGGGTTTCAAGTTGCAGAATTGCTTCTGCAGATGCAAGCTGCCATCTACTCAACTCCATCCACCCAAGGTTTTCCCCACCAGCCTCTTTTGACTTCATCTCCAGGAACTAGGTTCAAACAATACCCTTGCTCTGGCTGAAGAGGAGAGCACACACACCCCCTTGTGTTTGTCTAATGGGTTCCTACAGCTATGTTGTGTTGGCTTCTCCAGTCTGAGCTGAGGGACCGCCAATCTTTAAGTAGAGTTGTCCTACAAAGTCGCATGGTATCTAATGCCAAGTACATACTGAATAAAACCAGATGCAGCGTATGAAAGGTCTTGCAACATTAAAGAACAATAGCTCTAAGCATTCCTGATCTAATCTGGATAATATTATGCAAATATTTCAGGCAATTTTCTCACATCTTTCCAGGCCTCATCATTTTCACCATTGAATTTCATAACTTGGCTTTATTAGCATGAAATCAAAATGCATGTCAGCCCGTACACTATCTTTCCTGTAAGGTGATTCCCTAGGAACAAGGTTTCTGTGGCTACAGAAGTTTGCTACATGTTGAACTGAATCCCAGGAAGTCAAGGCAAGATGGGCTCTCAAAAGTTATACAGGGATAAGTTGAATGCATTTCACTCAATATTTACCAAAGTTAATGAGGCAAAAAGAATTTAATTTCTCATCTGGTATGGTACATCTATTAATATACCTAAAAACCAGCACTCCGTGTAACTATCTGGAAGATGCTGTGGTAAATACTTCCTGTTTGTAGACATGCTAGAGCCTGAAGAACTAGACTAAAAAGGAATAACTGGGACAGCAGTGGGGAGAGTCAATTTTGTGACCAATCAAATTGCTATGGTGATGTGCTAAGAATCTGTGTACTGCCAGGTGTGGAACTAAGGAAAGAACAAACATGAGAGAACGGTGCTGCCTCCATCCTCTCTCTGCCACTTCTGATTCAGGTGGGGATGGATATTCTGGGGAGAATATTCTAGAGAAAAGGATGTATATGCTTCATTTCCAAATGGGAAAACTGAGGCCCAGTCACCACCATCGAATAATAACTCTATTTTCTCAGCAAGAAGACTAGAGTAACTTCCCAGTCTTGACTCTTTTGCCCACCATTGACCCCTATAATCTACACCATTGCTTAGAATACCTTCTGCTGCTTCCCCCATCTCAATGTTGTACTTTAAAAAAATAAAAAGAAAAGAGGCAACTAAGTACCTTAATATGCATCCTCTTTGCTATTTCTGTGATTAAATAAAAGAATTGTGAGATCCTAAAATATCTACCACAGAGCCACCCAAAAAATAATTGGAACTTGATTGGCTTTTATGAACGGTCTTCCTCTGACTCCTCTATTCCCTGTCTTCTAGAACCTTCCCATGAACTACAAGCCACAGATTTAATACAAGATTATATAAATGTTATGCAACTCTCTAATTTGTGTCATGGGAGCAAGTTGTCTTTCCAAGTAAAACACCAGATCCCACAAAGGCTGACTTTAATTGCCCACGGTACCTATCCTGGTGCTAGACATGGGCAGGCAAGCTAACTACTACTCATTGTTTAGAAATGGAAGGAATTCAGGAGAGATATTGAAATGCTGATGAGCTGTATAAAACAGTAGCACAAGCCCCTCCCTGCTCCACATGCAAAACAACCAAGCACATTTCTGGTAAAGAAAAGAAAAAACAAACAAACAAAAACCCACCTCACCCACATTCAACATTAGCCCTCATCAACCTTAGTTGTTTTCCTCCATTTGTATATAAAACACTACAGTGCACTTTGTTCTAAACAATTGGAGGTAAGGCAGGGAGAAGACCTTAAGAATATCAGTAAAATAATGGACTAAATGGAAGAAGGAAGAGACAAGAAACAATAAAAAAGAGGGAAAGGATGGAAAATGCCATCAGGAGGATCCTGTGAGGGTGAGCGCGCACAAGGTGGGACCAGCATCCCACCCTTTGCCCAACCGGGGACCCAGGGAGTTAAGCTTATCTACTCATTTGCAAGATGATGTGGGGTAGAAGGAACACACTGTTGAGGTAAATGAAGCTGCTCCTATCTTCTCAACTTTTTTTTAAATTCTTCAGCTAAAAAAAGACTGCACATATAACATCAACTGCTAATCTATACCACTATCTGCTTATCCATCAGTTTCGGTGCTCTGGGATGGAGAAAAGATTTTTTAAAAAGCCTTCTTCAGATTACAGGTACTGGATCTTAGAGATGAGATGGCATGCTCATGAATCATATGGTTAGCCATAAAGACATTGGAAGAGGCCAAAGTAGGTTAATCATCATGCTCCTTGGCTACAGCATGTGTCCTTTCCTTCATAAGAATAAATTTTCCCTAGGACTCCAACCAAAACACATACTACTGAAAAATGATTGAGCTCAAGTCCCTTCTCTAGTAGCTGAGCAACTTACAGCCCTCCCTGAGCTCCTGGCTCCTGTCCCTGGAAGAGAACAGCACTATGTACAGTGGTCCCCAGGCTTGCATGACAGCCATCACAAACACCTGGCATGCTGCCTGGACAGAAGTAAAGGCTCCAAGAATGCCAGCTACTTAATAGGACTACAGTTTTCTAGAGCTTTTTCATAGATACAGGATCTTAAATACAATATTGAGCTGTGATCCTATCCAACCTAAGCCTTGACTAATGGCTTTGAGCTTGATTGATAATTTATTTTACTCCATCAAAAACAAAAGATGGTCATGTAATTTTGGGTTTTTTTATTAGCTTTTATTTAAATTTTACAATCAACCACCATTATCACCTCTATCACTGCCATCACTATGACTCTCTCCTACTATATTGCTCAGTGTTATTTCCATGCATGTCCACTTCTATTATCGTCCCCTTGCTCAAAATTACATTTATTCTTGTTAATAGGACTTTTACTTCTCTAAGATCACACCACTGTATGGATCAGACCTAATATCTGGCACTCACTATGACACCTTGTTAATTCTACAAGTGTATCTGCTAAATTCTCTTGGAAGCCACAATATGAGCTCATAGAAACTACCAAGACAGAACTCCTCATTCAAGACTAGCTCCCTAGGACACTTGGAAAGAGAAGAGGATCAAAGAACCAGTAGATGCCCTGACTCCCTCTTCCTGGAGGCCACTTGGACTCTGAGTAATGTGTGGCAGTAGTATTAGGGACCCATAAGGGGGAGAAGAGAAAGTGGACAGTTTCTGTGGAGTCTCCTTTCCCTAGCTTCTCTGTAGTTCATTACATGAAAATGATCTTTTAAAGCAATTTGGCTGTCAACTTTGGTATATAATGTTAACCTTGGTTATTTTTCACTAACAAGAATGGGAGAATAGAGAAAATTAGCCACCCCTTTGATAAACTAGTGGCAAGGTGGGACACAAATGTGTGAGTTCCTGGTATGGACTTTGCTACCCCCCAGTAGAGCCTACTTGGGCTGTAACAGGCCCACATTCCTTCAGGCTACCTTGGATTAATCTTCCTTTGTCAAGACCGATTCTGATTCCTACCCTAATCCTCATTTGGGTGCCATGACACAGAGCAAGGGACCACCTTGGATTGATTCTTCCCCCACCGCCCTGTTCCCTGATAAACAGCAGAAAGAGTGACAAAAAGGTTGAAGGTGTGCTCCCGAGACCTGGAAAAGACTGTTCTCATAGAGGCCACTGTTCACATGAGGCTGAAGACAGCAGATGGCAACAAAATAAGCCATGAAGATGGTCCTTTTCATGTGTCTTCTGATGCTTCCAGTGAAAAATGCCATACAGTTGGCAGGAGGACATTTACTACACTTTTCTTGCCCAGAATGTTCTAGCTCAGACAACAGTTAGTTGGATGGACTGAGAAACCTGGTTCTGACTCAGCTTTCTAAGAGCTTTAATGTTCTGGCCACGGTGTGAAGCTACCAAGCTGTAGCAGCATGCTGGCCAGAAAGACTGGCATGCTGAGCAGGTGGCTGCTGCTGCAAAGAGTGTGCGGACAGCTTTAAAGTGGACAAGATCCACTTTGGTTGTGTTAGTCAGGAAAACATGCCCGACTATCAGAGCCAACTCTCAGCTCCTTCCTGTAGCCCCTAAAAGAAGAAAACAAAGCTTCTAGAGGAACTGAACGGTGGCACCTGCTCTGACAAATGCAAATAAAAGTTGCAAAGCTCAGTGCCCACTCCAAGGCTCACTCTCACTTTTTTGTGTGGTTACATTGATACAGGTCCTCCTGAGGTCTCTGGGTCACTACTCTAAATTAAATAGCTATTTCTAAGGCTCAAGGGACATATCAATCTTAGCTATATCTTAGCTACATCTAAGAGTTTATTGTTTGTAGTACAGAGAGAAGGGTGTGACAGTCTCTCAAATGTGAGCACACTGCCTCAATCCCAAGACTCCACAAGCCCAGAAGTAGTACTCTGGGAAAGCAAGTGGGGTTCAGGCACCTCTTGGTCTCTTGTAGTCCACACTCTGCTTTTACTTTGTACTTTTAGGTAAATGAGGACTTTGAATGTGCTGGCTAAGACACCTGAGCTCCAAATCCAGATAACAAAGATAAAGATTGTGGTCGCCCAGAAATGATGATGCTTGTGTTCTGTAATCTTAAATAAATGCTAGTTATTTGCCAGACATGGTACCCAGAGCAGGTCCCCATGCTGAAAGCTCTGCACACATAGAATGGTCATGGTCACATGGTGGGAGTCACACTAGAATGGATCTCAAAGCTGTATGTTCTTCCTGTAGAAAAACCCTGGGTCCTTCAGGGTTCTTTGGTGACTCACTCTAATTGAGAGTCACTGAGTAAGTCAAGGACTCCCAGAATTATGACTGTCATCTGAATAGTAGATGCTGAAGGTCAAAATATAGATTCTGTCTATGGAATATCCACACATAATTCACTTGCTAACGTTTGAACATCTTTTCCTATACATTTTATAACCTTGTATCTTCTTTCCACTTACCATTAGACAAAGGGACCTCCACCATACAGAAAGCCCAAGAGGACAAACTACCAAACAGAAAGCTCTGTTGGTGTTCATGGGTTAGATGGAAATAATTCTAACAGCAAGCATTGCCTCCTAGGAAACTCAGTTCATCTTTCTTGGTTTCTAAAATTCTGTAGACTGGAGGTGGGCCACCCAGAGTGGTACCACTAAATCCTACAATTCTATTAGAAATTCAAGTATAGACAGTGTCTTCAACTAGACCAAGATATTAGATATTAATGTTCAGACAACACCTACCTCACTCCAGACCAGCATGGTACCGAATATGACCTGTAACCCATCAAAGAAATTGTCCCCTATGATGATCACAGTCGCGCCTCCCGTCGTCCATCCTTCACTCGGGCTGATGGCTTTGATACAGGGAGTAGCTGCTTTTCAACACACATGAAAAAGAGAAGGAGTCTGCTGTTAGAACCAAACTTTAATGATGGGAGACTTGAGAAAAAGAAAAAAAAAATCTTTTATCTTTTCACTAACAGAAAGTCCCTCAAGACTTCAACAGTTTTCTAGCCACATCAGGACCAGAAACCCAGGGAGCAAGTTTAGTTCTTAAAGGCATCTTTCTCATTGCTTCTATTGAAATACATACATTTCACCCATTTCTTTATAAAGTTTGTGAAATTTAACACAGAAGACAAGCTGAATTTGTCAAATGCTCGAGACTCTCTTGCAGTGGAAGCTTTACAGAATTGTTTCAAAGTTGAATATATTTGGTGAAGTGTCTACATTTTTAGGGTATCATTCCTGCCCAATTGGAAGCTAACAAGGTGAGCAGAAGGCTGGAGCAGGAAGGATCCTTGTCCCAGGCTTTTTTCTCTATAACATTAATGAAGGAATGTTCCTCATTAGAAATCATTACATTTTTTTTTCAGATACATGTCATGAGTCCCATTTTATAGATTCAAAGTTACAGGTTATTTGGGGTGAATTATGCAAACAAATAGTAGTGGTCTTGCTGAACCACAGACTGTCTTCATGACCTGGGCTCTGTTGAGTTTCCAGGACATAAAATGTAAGGACTGGTATCTCTTTCTATTGCAAAATGGCCTTTATTTGCAAAAGCGGTGACTACAAGTACAAGGTAGATGGTTTTTCAAATGAGCATTGTTTACTCTGGACAAAATTACTAAAGATACATGGAGCAGTAGGATTATGACTTTGAAACTTATCTGAAGGCAACTTGATGCCACAAAGGGTCTTTAATCCATCACTGCCATGCTGCTGCTCTTTTGATAATGACTACTTTCACAAACAGCACCACAGTAAATAGAGAGAAAGAGAGAGACCATCCTCTTCAAAGAAAATTAAGTATTTAAGATTGACTTCCCAAGCACTGATGCCAAGAAGAATACCAGTTAATTTTAAATGTGAGTGGGAAGTGCTGGAAAAATAATAATAATTAGTATGGACTTTGTCAAATTTGGCAAAGTCTCATGTTTTAGCTTTCACCATGAGCAAAGAAAACAAGTTACTCCCAGCGGGACCAGTGTTCACGTGCCACCACACAAACAAGCGGAATGCTGTTGGTTCTGATTCAAGTTAATCCTCAAAACTCTGCACAGAGAAGTTTGAAAACATCCAAACCAAACATTTGGTGTTGGCTGAACTCATAGGAACACATCTGCAGTTGAAACATGCAGTTTGGGTATTTACTTTCCTGTATTTTATCCCCAAACAAAGCAATTAATCAAGAAAATATAAAGGATCTATGACTGGACTTTACTCTTGTCCAATTTTTGACCTACATAGGGAAGGGGTAAGTGTCTCAAGGGCACAGGACTTTTTCCAATACAAAATATTTCTTGAAAACTGCAATGTTAACACACATGGTTACAGGATTTTAAAACAATGACATAACACAATGTAGGATTACAAACTGTTTATAAAATAGGTAAGTTTCATTTAACTATGAAAACTCATAAAACATAATCATTTTGGAAACATTTTTAATATCACCAGATCTTTTTTATTGATTTATAACTCAATATATTTTAGGTACGACAATCACATACAAAGGTGTTGCTGTCTCTCTAAATGCCTTGGGAAAATATTCTGTATTGGCTTAGATGAACTGCGTATGAGAATCTCACCTAATTGAAAGGCATGGACTCTGGTAGTATTATTAATTGCTGGGGCTGTGTTTGCTTGTGCAGATTTCAAAATAGTCTTCAGATTAGCATCTATGTTTCTGTGTTTGTTTGTTTGTTTATGATGCCAACATAATTGTTTAGACAAAGTCTCTTCTAAACTTTTTACCATAGTTTAAAAGGACATAAAAGGGTATGTTTGAGCATTTAAGAGAAATCTGTCCATGGGAAAGAACTTACATGGTCAAGACCTACTTAGTTTACTCTTGATTCCTTTCCTTGTTTATCCTCATTATTTACAAAGTACAAGTTTGTGTGTGTGTGTGTGTGTGTGTGTGTGTGTGTGTGTGTGTGTGTATGTGTGTGTGCGTGCGCGTGTGTACTCATGTACATGCTAGCAGATGGAGGGTTTGAGGTGGATGGGAGTGTGGGAGTGTGGGGGCATATGAGTACATGTGCACACACACACACAGAGAGAGAGAGAGAGAGAGAGAGAGAGAGAGAGAGAGAGAGAGAGAGAGAGAGAGAAAGAGAGAGAGAGAGACACTGGAACTTAAGGAAAGTGATAATGTTTTCAAATACTAGGAACAACTGCTCAGAAGCCAACCTGTAGGCCAACTAGCCAAAGAAAAGGGAGAGAATGTTAAGCCCTAAAGGAGTAAGGAACCAATGTAATGCTATCTACCTGGATTTTAGAGGGAAAATCTTGAGGAAAGTATAAAATAAAGAAATCACAAGAATTTGAACTAATAAAAAGTGTTCCAGCTAATTTGAAACATTATATATGAGCCTTTATGTATATGAGGATTTGTGTGTGTGTGTAATTCCAAGTGACAAGTGACCATTTATTCTAGACAAAGGTCTAGAAGATAGGATGCATGTCAGTTGTCCATAGTGAAAAGGACATAGTTGTCTCATATGAAAAGGGAATGTGACTAGACTGGATTTGACAGGAAAAGATGGCTATTAATTTTTATTTTATTAATGTTTATATGTATTGAAGCTTTTCCACTGATCATGTATTAAGGTAATAGATGAATAAAAAATTCAGTGAAGCAGGACTTCTCACATTTGTACTTTTTAGAGCAAATCAATACTAAAAAATACCCAGCCAAGCACCTAATGTCAGCTGGGAATCCTAAACGCCCTGGGTCTTGCCTCTCTCCTTTTTATTGGGAAGCTGTCTGAAGGTGCTGCAGAACCTTGGAAGCAGCTAAGGCCTCACTTTTATTGCCATCTACTCAAGAGAGCAGGGAAAGATCACTGTTTTACTGGTCACACTGGCTGGATTCAGCAGAATTTGAGAGTTCATTTACAGGACTTCAATAACGAGCCAAGATAATCAATACCGTTCTTTCACAAAACAAACAAACACCCTAATGGTTTGGAAAGTGAAGGGGCATATTTGAAACTAGGGCTGTTTTAAGGTTTTTGTTTGTTTGTTTGGTTGTTTTTTTTTTTTTTAAGCAGAAAATTAATGGTTTAATTAATGAAAAGCTCCTTCCCATCAGCATATTTTCACACTCTGTCCACAAGGGCAACAGACCCATTTCTGGTTTTAAATTTCATTAAAAATAAAAGTTTTCTCTCTTTTCTTTAATGCTTCCCCCACCCCTCACCAGCCACCAAAGTAGAGATTTTCCTTCTTCAAACTGTGACAATAACATGATTACCCCACCAGTTTAGCATAATGGTTCTGAAATGCTCCTGGCACATTGCAGAATTAAAGTGGAATTATTAGGTAGCGCCTCTTTGTTATAATGATCACTCCACAAATAAAAGCCCTTCTCCCAAAGGTACTGCAAGGCACAAAATGCTAATTCTGAAGATTATGTGTGCGCTTTTATTAAATATTACTATGCCCTGCCTGTTTGAGGGCTTCTCTGCTCTGATTGTTTTATGAGGACCATGTTAATGTCATTCCGTCTTGCTAGCAGCAGGCACACATTTTAGCGTTTGTATGAGAGTTGATCAAAGGCCACGTGCTGGGGGAATTGCTGAGAAAACACGGACAAGCGATAAAAATCTAACAGATTAATTGGTTTAAATTTCATTTCAGGGTGTTGAACTTTGGCTTGGGACTTTAATACTACACCGTGAGTCAGGGCCTAATTACCAGATTTCCAATTTGCTTTTGAACAATGGCTGCTGTGAGAAGAAAGAGAAAGCGAAGAATTTTAAAAAAGAAATAGGAGAGAGGGAAATCATTCAGCCCTCAGTACATATTTAACAACTAATGTGTATGCAGACAATTGCAATGAGGATTTCTGATCACCTCTTCCACCTCCAGAACATATATATTTTCTTCAAATCACCATAGAAGGCAGAAGAAATCACAAATGCCCTCGGTGGTTTCAAACTGTCTGACTTACAGAACCAATATTTCATGATTCTAGTGCCTGCCCACCTGCCTGCACCAGGAACACAGGCTCTTGATTAGTGAGGTGAATTTACAAGCTCAGCCTCCAATAGAAATGACCTATTTCGTTGATAGAAAGCCGGGGCCTGGAGAACCGTGTTTACCTCGGGGTTTATTGGTGGCCTTGGGAATAAGGGTTAATTGAGCTCAGAGGTGCCTTCCCATTGAGGTGAATTAGTGGTGTGTGTGTCGATCAGCGGGGTCCTGGGGCTGCTCTTGTTTTTGCCTCTGAGTTCTTTTTGTGCTCTGATCGATGCCTCACGTATTTAGGGGAGCTATAAAGATGACCCAGGTTCAAGGTTTATCATATCTCATTTTCAAAATGAGGGTCTGGCCACTGTTGTCCTGTGACAGAAACCTCAGTGGAGACACATTATTTGGATCCATTCCCCCTTTTCTTGTTTTTAAATATCCTGGGCATAGAACACTCTATCAACTGGCAAAATGTAGAAATTTGGGAAGTTTCGAACAACAGTCTGTATCTCAAGATGGCATTTACTGCGAAGTGGGTACAAGATTGTTCCCTGGTTTCATCGTGCCCATGCATGAAACATGCCAGATTCCTTTTTCTAGCATTCTATTAAACAGACTTCAATGAATAAGTTATTCTAAAAAGCAGGTGCCTGAGGCTCCCAAACAAGGTGGCAGGGGTGGCACCAGCTTTTATTGGTATCTGAGTAAACACTCATGACATCATTTGAGCTCAATTCCAACATCACATCTACCATTTAGCATGTCCTCTGGTTATTTAATGAAGATTGCTGTAGCTTCCAGTGGTAAAGATTCCACAGATATGGCACAAAACACACAGAAAATGCCTCCTCATATCAGATCCTAGTTTCTGCCACAATCCTTTATTACTGTTGTCATTGGCTTCCTGCTAATTAGAGTACATGTATTTAGTAAAGTGTTCCATGCACTCGTCACTTACAGTTTATCGTATGGCCTTCCTAAGAGGTTTTAGTTTAGCTACTTACTAATATGTTCATCGAAATGGACTGAATATCAATAGACTTGACATCACAATATCCCAAAATAAAGTGAGATTTTGTTCTTATTTTGTTTTCATTTTTAAGACTTTTTTTTTTTCCAGAAATGAATGTTCATTGGGGAAACACATCAGAACTATTTCAGAGAAAATGGTTTTACTGTTAATGTTCCAATGTTTGAAGCTTGTAAGAAAATACAAAACCCATGTGCTGGACTCCTTTATTTCTAGTTGAATTTTTAACATTTATTTATTTGTTGTTTGTTTTTGTGAGGGTATCCACAGGCCAGAGCGTGCATATAGAGGTCAGAGGACAACTTTGGGAGTCTGGTCTCTTCGTCACCATGTGGGTTGCAGGGATCAAACTTGGGTTGTAAGTCTTGGCAATGAGAGCACCTTTACCTGATGAATTATCTTGCCAGCCTGCACTGGGCTCCTTCCAATGGCACCTTTGGGTGCTCATAAAACTTTTCTTCTCTTTATCTGCTAGGTTTTAGTAATGCTGTGTTTGGGAGTAACTACTCCATAAGTTGTTGGGCCATGAAGGAGCCCCATTTGAACCAGGTGCACAGTCTCAACAATTTGTACTTTTTTAGGTGAAATGATCATTTTTTCCAACCACTCTTGTGATTTGTTTCCAAACGAGCAGGTAAAGAGAAGAGGGCAAGTCAGGGTTTGGCACTAACTGGGAGGCTATCCCTCTCTACCGTGCCCAGGAATTGTACCTGGGCCAACTCTCTTCCGACAGTGTGCCTGAGAAGCCAGTAACTGCTGAATCACTGCATCAGACATCTACCTCCTACAGGGGCCAGTCCCATGTGCAGGATAAAAACACTACCACAGGTGTCCCCCAATTCATAACAAACAAATTCCATTAGTTAGTAATCAGATGTGACGGCCTTGTTGCTGAAGCTATAGCGGTGATGTGCTGATGAGTTACCTAAAGCTGGTTCTGCTTTCTCTCATGGTCCTCTCCAATTGCACCATGTAGTTAAGTATTTTGTCAGTTATTAGAGTATATTTTTTTATTGATCTACATTTATTGCTTTGTCTAGCAAAACATCTAGATGTTACTTAGTAAAGAATTACAGTGTTTTATATATGAATCTTTCCTTCTCTATCTCCCGCCTGGGGGGGGGGAGGGTGAGTGGGTGGTGGGGGCAATTTGTCACTTTAAAGAGAAATGTAAGAGATGATACAGGGATTTCTCAACACTAGATGCAATTAAACCTATTAAATATTAGATGAGGAAATTAAGACTTTCAAGAGCTTTGCATCCTTTATCCCAAAGTGACGTCATCTAGCAGAAAAGCCCTTTGCTCTGGCAGCATTAATGGCTCTCACTGAAAAGGGGGAAAGGAAAACCCTCCCAGTCACTAGATGGAAACATTGCTCCAAAGACTGTCCCTATAGAGACAGGAGAGTGGCTACCCTCCACTTGAAGAAATAGCATCTATGTCCCAAATGATGCCACAGCCCATGGTCTATCCATCCAATTCCTGTTTATTTTAGTCTTCTCATTTTCTTTGAATTTCTTAAGTACCCCAGTCATCAATGGACACAGCATCCAAGCAAGAGAAGGGCATAAGTGTGGTCACAATTATATTCTGGAACATTCCAGGGTAAGCACTTCTGGATTTCTGTATCTATCTCTCTGAGAAATACAACTGCTCATGTTCGCTCTTCAAGGCTGTTTAACAATTTAGCTGTGAAAAAAATCTTGACATTTTGATGTGCCTATAACTTCTAAATTGCACTTGAAAGAATGTTGAAGGCTTTTGGATTTAATGACAGGCAACAGAGCATTGTTTCATAATATACAAAAATTGTTTATTAAATACACACCGAAGCTGAGAATTTTGTGACTCAAGGAGGGCTGAATGCATTCCAACTTGTATTTCACATGTAAGATCTCAAATTAAAATGCACAAAATTCTAATCCCGGAACAGTGAAAGGAGCATGAGGAGCCTCCCCTTTCCACCTCAGTCTACTGACTGTCAGCCACTCCACAGCTAATGGGGGAAATTGTCATGGAGGGTGGGCAAACCCTCAGAGTGAATTATTCATGGATCCCATTGTGGTGTTTGTTGCAGAACTGGGGAGACTGCTTGCCTCTGACGGCACAGAGTAAAGAATCCTTTTTTTCTTTTTTTCCCCAACAAGGGGAACTTTTTATGCACAAAGTTTTGTTTTTACTCTCTTCTAATTACCCTGATGTATGAAAAGTTTGAGGAAGCAATGCCGGTGAAGCTGAAAAAACGAGAATCCATTTTCAGATTTAACAACAACAATAAAATCATGTCAGCAATTCTTCAAAGAATACACTGGTCTTTATTCCCTAGCAATCTTCCTGAGCCTGGAAAATCATAAAGTCAAGTATGAACATGTCCAGTGGAAAATCTGTAACATTAATCTTGGCTGGAGTCATATTTTTAACAGGACTTGAATGTGTGTGTGGGATTATCCAGATGGCCATACAGGAATCAGCTTGATAGGATTAAACCTTTATGCTGAACTCCACTCCATCTGTTCACCAAGGCTTGCCTTTTCTTGTCTGAATATGAATTTTTAGCCTCCTTGTGTTAGCAGGACTCAGAGTTCAGGGAAAGAGAGATGTGTGTAGGCAACTTAACATTGCATGAGTCTTGGCATTGCCCTCACTGACAATTGTACTAAAAAGTTTAAAAGCATGAAGCACATTGAATCTGTTTTATTTTGACCAAAGGTTTTATTCTTCTTATTTAATTTAAGGGTTTATTCAAAGTACTGTCATCCTAGGAATGTATGACAGCATTTGCCTAAAAATACAGGAAGGGAGATAAGATGTGGAAGTCTCCCCATAAAATGTGACTGTGAGTAAAGAAGACATATAATTCTGAATGGATGACTCAGGGAGAAGACAGTCATCTGGGCTTTGTTCTCCTCCCCTGCTCGTTACAAGAGGGTAAGCATTAGTCATTTTTTATTTTAACAAATTAGCTGCTATAACTCTTACTATCATTTCTTTCGGATTTTGTATGTTTCTCAGGAAACTTTCTTACTGGGGTGAGGCCTGGGAGAGGCTGCAGTTTATAGCTTCACCTTGAATAAATCAATCTGAACTCAGTTGGTACTCCCCGCACATAACCTCAGAAGCAGTGGCCATCTCATCCTTTCCATTGAACAAGTCAGATTATGGAAGCTTTGAGGACAGAGGCCAGGGGACCACCAAGAGGCAGTGCCTAGAGAGTACCTCTGGAACTAGCACCTCTGCTACAGTGACAGAGGACCGTGTGGAAAAGAACTGAGACGTTTCCCAGACAAAGCCTGTTGAATCCATGGCTCAGTTGTGTGAATGGGAGATCTTTTAGAACATTTCTCCTCAGACTTTCACAGCCACATGATCAGTGGATGTGTCTAATATGTTTTTGATCAAACCTATGAGAGATAAACAACCTGTAGTGAGCATTGCCCTACAGAGGAGGGGACGGAGGACGGAGTAATCTAGCACCCATCTGTGGACATCCCATATTCTTTTCACAGTGCTGCAACACCATCAAATAATGTTAGCCTTTCCATATATGGACATCACTATTATACTAAGTAATTCCCTTAATTGAACAACCGGAGAGCAGAGAACAATGAAATTTCACACCCAAACTTCAGTGTGGTGGTAGGAATGTGTGAGTAAAACTTCATAAAAGACTCTTTGATTACTTCAAATGATAAAAGTTCTAATCAGATAATAAGGAGAGATTCTCAGTCTAGAAGCTGTGGAACTACCAGCCCCCTAACCCTCTCTCTCTCTCTCTCTCTCTCTCTCTCTCTCTCTCTCTCTCTCTCTCTCTCACACACACACACACACACACACACACACACACACACACACACAAACTATCTATTTGTATAACATGGACATGTGCATAAAGATAGTTCCAGAGTCCATCCTTCACATTTTATCATAAATGAGGCTAGTTAACTGGGAATCTAAGCCCTATTATTTAACCCATTTTGCCCAATTCAGGACTCACTATGCACAAATATCTTATTCAATGTTTAATTAATTATTATGAAAAATTCTTTACTTAGTTCTATTGTCAGAGATAAGGAGCTATGAGATGGTACATTGGTAGGATCTCTCCTCCTTCACAAGGTTCTGTTGAACAGCATAGGTCTTGGGATCAAGTTTAGATAACCGAGCCTGCAACTGGGAGTCATTATCTGGCAGGTACTCTCCATATTCCAGGAGCCCTGCTGGGAGAAATACCTTCAAATCCTGCCCAGGAGGACTACATACAAAAAGCCTGCACAGGACCACACAGGAAATTAGTGTAACACAAAAGGGACACTTAAATCTGACGTAACTGCTATCCTTTGAGTATGTGGGCCCCACACTAGTAGCTCTTTATAAAGAGAATTTGGCCATCCAGACTTTTTAATACAGTCTTATTTTTTTCAGCAACAAAATTCTACCTAAATTCTAACAAAAGTTAGTAGATAAGTAATGAGACTCACTGGGACATTTTCACATGCACATCATTTTACTTTGTTTTTATTTGTACCCTCATCTACCATCCCTCCCATCTACTATGCCTCTCTCTTGCTAGTTTAAAATATTATGCAAACCATAGCTCAAAGCTACATAGGACTGAAGACTAGATCCCACCCACAATGCTCCAGTGAGTGCACAGATCATACAAATTCTCCCCAAGTCAGGAATCAGTCCTTGGCAATTCATTTCTGCAGTGACTAATGCTGCCATGGACTCATGAAATAATAAATGCAAACCCTGGCCATGGTCATTTTGGTTCTGCCTTATATTGCCCCCTCCCCCCATATTGTAGTAGCTCCCTAGCTTGCTCCTTTTTTGTATGCATAGTTTCTGTATAAGCACTTGGTAAGAAGAACGCTAAAGAATGCCCTTTGTCATCATGCAAGACAGCCTAGATGGTGCCTTTTTAAGAAACCCGTGTTTTATATGTGAGCTGTATTTCAAAATCAACCTTGCCCAACTTTTAATAAGGCACAGGCCATGCTTATTTTGCTTTGGGGAAAAAAAAAAAAGCCAACCTCTGTTTGTATTTCTCTCTGTAAGTACAGCTGCCATGGCAAGTGAGTTGAAGTGAACTTTCATGACTGAGGGAGAGCCTTATCATGCTGAACCAGTTTCCTCTCCTCCCTAACATGGCCAGTGGTGCTGCAAGCCAGCATTTGTTACAGCACAGATGTTTCCGTGGTGATGATCCATGATGTCACAGGCACAGAAATGTGGCTCATCAAAGTTATCTGTACATGGTGAGCAAAGAGGAGTGGAGAATCCCACTTCCATGTAAGCTTTATGAGGTGGTGACTCAACTTCCTCCATGACTATTCAGGATCTGGACTCTCCTGTCAGAACTGTGAAGAAAGCCAAGATATTTGCTTTGTCCAGTTTGTTTCTACTGCCTAATGATTGTGTTCAAAGCCCAGCTGTTCCCTAAAGCTACATGAACCTCATTCAGATAGGCTTCCCTACCCCACCCTAAAGGTAGCACTGTGATCAGATGCAACACTGCCTGTGGATCCAGGGGGCCTCAGCTCCTGGGTCAGCTTTCCCCTTTACCACCGGGTGCAAATCCCTTTTCTTAACTCTCAGCTTCTGCCATTTTAATTAGGGATGATAATTATTAAAAAGCCCACTTCATGAAGCTGCAGTGAATTTAAATGAACTAACTCATGCACAGAGTAAGGGGGGAACAGATGCAAGACGGGAATAAGAAAGATGTGGAAGAAAAATGATTCACCTCAAGAAGATGAGGTCATGCATAAATGCAGCTGCAGATGATGCTGACTACCCCACATGTCCACAGTTCTCAAATGTCCCTGGCATTTCTTTCTCGGGAAAGTTACACCACTTGCTTCCACACAGTCCAACAGTTCTTTACACAGAAAAGACAACTTCTATATGAACCTGGTTTCTAACAGTCTAGAAAACTCAACCATTTTCTCAGGTCCTTTGCCTTTTTCATCCGTGCATCACTTCCTACTCTTCACCTTTCTCTTCTTGTTTACCCTTGATGTCTGTGTGTACACATTCCTGTGCATGTTGTGTGTGTGTTTCTGTGTATGTGTGTTCATGCATGTGTGCAGAGAGGAGGGTGCATGTGTCTAAATGTATTAATCAGCCTGACCAGCCAACACATCTCATGCAGACAGAAATCTCACCCACTGGCACACTGATGGATGATGACAGTGCTTGACACTTTGTGCCCGATGATTTTAACACTGGTTAGTGCTCCTAGGCCTTTGCCTTTAATCTTAACCTTGAGCAGTAGGCAAGCAGAGGTGATCCTACTGCATAGTTGAGGAAGCTGCAGCTCAGAGATATCTGTATTGAGATTTTCAAAGTCTGCTGTGATTGATAAGGCCAAACCTCCCTCCAAGTTTTGGTGCTTATCTGAAATATCTGTTGTTTGACTAAAATAATCACTTTGATCCTATAATACAGCCAAAGTTCCATAAAATCTTATTGTGTAATTCCTTGTCCCCAATGTAGAGGGTGGATATCTATTAACTTTACAGAGTGTTACTACTCTCTTTCCAAGTAAAGTTATTTCCCCCCTAAGACACAAACCCACATATGAACTATAGTAAAATCTCTCTATTTCCTTCTTCTATTTCCAAGTTCAGAAAACGACATCCTTGCATAATATCACAGGCGCCAATTTAAACACAGTACCATTGAAAGTGCTGTCAAGCGTCCAGGCTTAGAAACATCTCTTTTGTTACAAGTTGGGCCACAAAGCACACCCTGAATTTTTACAACTAATACAAGTGATACTGGTACTTTGAGAAATTTACAAAGTATAGAGCAGTACCTGTACTAGCCGGGGTTTCTCGGTCCCAGGTGGCCAGAGGCCCAGACTCACAGAACTGCCGCGCCAGACCCCTTAGCCACCCGCCGTTGCCGTGCAGGCCCCCAGAAATGACTCAGATGCTTATATTAACTTCATGCTGTTTGGCCTATGGCTCAGGCACATTGCTAGCTAGCTCTTACATCTTAAATCAACCCATTTCTATTAATCTGTCTGCCACGTGGCCCGTGGCTCACCTGTGTTTCTTACATGTTGCTCCGTGGGTAGTTTGCTCGATCTGCCTCTGACTCTGCCCTTCTTCTCCTACCTATTCTGATTCCTCCTCCTACTTCTTCTGTGGTGTCTGTCATGGGCCAAAACAGCTCCTTTATTTAAATATTGATATTCATAGCATACAGAAAGGCATTTCCACATCAAGTATCCCTCCATTTTCATTTGCAGTCTGGACAGTGTGTCTTTTGATGATCTTCATTAGAGAATTTTTCATGAAGAAAATTCTAAAACTTTACTAACAAATAGATTAACTTGGCAAAATACTTTAAAGATATTTTCTACTTTCACCAACTTCTTTGCCCAACAAGGATTGAGTTCCACAGTAACCAAATCAAAAGCCCTTCTAGGAGCCTGCCAAAGTTACAAGGTAGAAGAATTCGAGGCCTGACTTTATAGATTTGTTACACATCATAGTCATTGGAAGAACACTGTTAGTTTAGTGACTCAGGCAGCAGCAGGGTTTACCAAAGATGTACTTTCCTCCTCTGTCAAGAAAAGAAAAAGCACATCAAGACTGGCTGGAACATATTCCTTGGTCCAGCATCCCCACCGTGGTGGGCCTCAAAACACATGCTGCTGGCTGAGTACAAGCAGGGCTCAGTGGGCTTTGACTTCCCCAACCATGGTCCAACAGGACCATGAATTGAAAAGAAAGGGCTGGGGACCAGCTCAGTGACAGTGTGCTTGCCTAGCAGATTGGAGGCCTTGGGTTTGATCTCCAACACTGTCAAAAAAAGGAGGAAGAAGAAGAAGGAAAAGGAGGAGTATGAGGAAGAGGAAGGGAAGAATATTCTCAATTATAACACACTTATATTTAAATAATGGCTAAACTGTGTTGCTACTCATTCATGTTTTACAAAGGCAGACATCATGACAGTTTTATTACTTTGTTCCAAGGTCAATGGAAGAGACTGGTGTGCTGACATCTCAAACATAAACTTCTTCCTGTCTCTGTTCCCATGTCATTCTAGACTAGAAATGCAGATAAAGAATGTGGTTTCAAGCAACTTTTTGTGGAGCCCATAAGAACATGCATTCACATATAAATACTGATCAGCTGCACAGATTGGGATAGGAATCTTATTAACAGCAGAACTCTGCTTTCATGTTTAGTGATGATGAGCTACATGTTCAGTGCATGAAGGTCTGTTTGTGTGCCCTGTGGTCTAGAAAGTGTGACTTTTCTGTTTCATTTTTCTCTCCCTTCCCTGGTGCCTGTCTTGTCTGGTTCCCACAACAGGGCTTCTGCTATGACTGGCCTGCACATATGTTACAGAAGTATTTTAAGGGCTGAATCATCCTTCTGCCAACTTGCATGTAGCAAGCTGGCAGCAAATCCACACAGTCTTACAATCTTCAGACTGCCCCCCCCCCCGACCTCCCTGCAAATCCTGCTGATGGCGTCATATTCATCTGATAAGGGTGATGATCACCTAAATTCTATAAAGTTTCATTTCTGCCTACTGAGTATTTCAGGTTGCAGTACTGGCCCAGGGAGCAGGAGATGGGGTGCCCGATAGCGAGACGTGATACCAGGAGTTTTTATCTTAACCCAGAAAAGCGCCTTCCCATGTATCACTGCTCGAGCCAAGTAACTCACCCTTGGGAATGGGCATAGGCCTGGCTTTTTAGTTTGCCTTTGAGTAATGTCGTCAGTCTGTTTCAACTGGAGCAAGTTTTATATTACGAGCTTAAATAACAAGAGACTCTCTCAACCTCTGAAGTCCAGTGGTAGAGAGAGTGGTGTTAACTAAACAGTGGGAAAGAACAGTAGCCATGACCCCAGTGTCATCATCTTGAAAGTCTAAAGGTTGTAAAAACAAACTCAACTTTTTGTTTAGCCACAGCAAAATCCTTAAGAGTTGGCCTCAGTTTCCCTTATTTTTAAATGGATACTGTAACTGCACTGCCCTCCCCTGGCTGTCAAGAGCATTAAAACAACTTTTTTTCTTTTTTTTTAAATACTCATCACTGGACCTGATGCATCATGAATAAATACTATCTCAGCAGTAAGACTATCATCCCTGGAGACACAGGTCTGACTCTATTGTGTACAGTCTACTAGACTACACACTGTAACATTAATCACCAGATTAATAGGAAACAGCAGACTCCTATGTCCAACCCTAAAGAGAAACTGGCCCATGTAAAAATTTCCAAATTTCCTCCTCAGAAACAGTTCTTAGACCTAAGCCACTTCTTCCATTAACTCCACCCCTTAAATTTCTAATGTTCTATCCCTCATGTAACAGTTGAACAGCATGCTCTTCTGCCTGGTATCTCCTCTTTACTTCACTGATACTCATTTAAAATTTAAAATGAAGTTTCCCTGACTTGACTGGGCCCCTTGCATTAAACCTTATTTCTCTTTAACTGCACTTTTCACACGGCCATTTGAACCATCCTGATTACCATTATTTCCTGTATACGAATTAGCATATGCATGTAGCATATGCATGTAGCTGTGTGCCCCATAGTGTTAATGCCTGCCCCCAAGTTAATCACCGCTGCACTTCTCTTGTTTAATAAATATTTGTTGCCCAGATAAACAATTGAATGAAAAGCAAAAAAAAACAGCCACCCTGTGAAAGAACTGAAGTGGGTGGGTTAAAAGTTGAGAATTCTTTCAGCCTGCATTAAAAATTGCAGGTACAAAGTCAGACAGCTCATGCCTCTGATCTTCGTGTCTAGGAGGTAAGGGTAGAAGGAACAAGGAAGGCCATCTTTGGCTACATAGTAAGCTTGAGACTAGCCTGAGCTAAGTGAGACCCTGTCTCCAAAGAACAAAAAAACAAATAAACAATTGCCACTATACCCACAATGTGTTTCCTCTGTGGATAAGAGGCCTTGTTTCCTGGGCTGAGCTGGCCTCTATTCCGGCAGCTGGTACCTCATTCTCTTGGGAGTTAAAATTAGTATCAGTAACCCACACATAGCCTTACCCCCGCCCCATAAAGAAGGCTCTAACCATGCGAGGACCCAGGTGGGTCTTGCTGACAGATGTTAGAAGTTAGAAGGGAAGGTAGCAGCCAGATGACAAAAACAGAGCCAGCAGCTTCCGGAGGTCCCAAGACTTCCTGTCTTTAGGCTTTGCTGGTTCCTGGCCGGCCTTCCCCCTCCATTCCCCTACGCATCAACTTTAACAGAATTGCTTCTCTTTCTGTCATTCGAACTCAAATCCTATCTCAGAAATTGATGGGTGATGCTGCCCTTGACAACACAGTGTCAGCTTTGCTCAGCATCCAGCTGATTCTGGGTGCATTATCATAATAGGCTGCCTGGGTGGACCCTGGCCCGTGAATGCTCTTGACTCAGGTCCTTGTCTGCTTTCTGGCATGCAGATATTGCTTGTTTAAAAATAAAATAGAGTAACAGCTTGGGAGACGTTTTGATTTTGAAAATCTTTTTGGCACAATAAGTCTACCTTAATGGTAAAGTGAACCTAACGAGTTTTCTTTAAACAAACCAAAAAAAAACCCAACAATAAACCAATATTTATTTGGGAAATGGAAAAATAAATACTTCCCGAAGTCTTAGATGCTTCCTGAAATTTGAATGAATTATTACTTTTCAATCATTAAAGCCATTTTCTAACAGCATTCTTTAAATTTAAGTCATGATTTTGCTCCATTCTAATATCAACTAGGTAATTATTTATTTGGTTTTATTTAACTGTCATTTTTATTTAGAACATCTAACAGTTTCTGTATGTTTGGTCTTGCCCTAAACAGTAATGTCTATAAAATCATGGTCTTCAACTAGTAATTGTAATTTTTCCTTCCTTACAAATTAGGATAAGCATATATCTATTTTCAAATATTTTCAGGCATGAGTGCTATATACACCTATAACCCTAGAACTAAGAGACAGAGGCAGGTAGGTGAATTATGAGTTTCAGACTGGCCTGTGCTGTATAATAAGACCTTGGGTGTGTGTGTGTGTGTGTGTGTGTGTGTGTGTGTGTGTGTGTGTGTGTGTGTGTATGCACCACACTCAGGTGTACACACCTATACATACATACATATATATATGGAAGCCCAAGAAGGACATTGGGTATTATCCTGCATTACTCAGCCTTAATTCTCTCACTGACCTTGAAGTTCAAATTTTCAAATATGCTAGCTAGTCTGTAGGCATAACTCTGCAGAAGAACTGTCACTTCAGCATTTGGGTAACCACCCCTAAAGCTGTGTGTGTAGTTCCTCAAAAAGTAAAGCACCTCACAAGATCATCTTTGCGTGAAGGACTCAACCAAACTTCCACTTAAATGGGGTGGGAACAAAGGCCCAGAGAAATGGAAGTTCAAGTTCGCCCTCAAATCCATACATGAGAGCAGCAGAGGGCCTCATTTTAACATAGCTCTGTAAGCATAACTAAAAACAAAAACAAACAAAAAAGGGTAGAGGTTGGAGACATGGTCTAGTGCAGTGGTTCAGTGCACACACAGCTCTAGCAGAAGACCTGGGTTCAGTTCTCAGCACCCACATTAGGCAGCTCACAGCTGCTTATTAACTACAGCTCCAGAGTAGCCTGAAGTCTCTGGCCTACTCAGGCACCCAAACTCATGCGCACATACTCACATATGAAAACACATAATTAAAATAAAATGAATCTTTAAAAAATGCTTTAAACCCAACTACTGACCACTCCTTATGTATCATATTATTATAAGCAAGGGCTTAAGAAGAGAATATGGAAATATATCTGCATATTGCTATACCGAATCTTTTTTAATTCTGTGAAAAGAAAGAATAGATAGGGTCCTGGTTTGGAACAATGAACTATACAAATGAACACAATTGAAATTGGGATACATAATTGATACAACATAAGCAGGCTTCAAAAGTTTTCATTTCTGACCAAAACAAAATAGACTACCCACCCCATGCCTAATACAAAAAAACAAAAAAAAACAAAAACAAACAAAAAAAAAACATTGTACACTTATTAAAATAATTATGGCTCACTCATTTATTAGATCCAGAAAAATAACAAATACTGGAAGTTTCCTACAGGTAACTGGTTGGTCAAGAAATTCTTATAAGAAAACTTTGAGCTCATCAGCTTCCAATATTGTTCCTAGAATGAAGTTTCCTAATCCTACGGCTGTTGTCTGATTACCTGTTACCTAATGTCTCATGGTTTTCTCATGATTTCCTTTCCCTCACCCCATGTACACACCAGAGAGTCCGTAGGACCCACAAATGGCCTAGAAACAGATGAGTCAGAATATCTCTGCAGATGAATAAGGAATTGCTTATTAGAGAAGTGGCTCTGGAGTGAAGAGCAAGTGACTGCTTTTCCAGAGGATTCCAGTTTGGCTCTCAGCACTTGGTCAGGAGGTTCACTACTACCTGTAACGCCAGTTCCAAAGATTCTCATGCCCTTTTCTGGCCTTCCTGGTAACTATGCATGTGCACATGTCCACACAAACTTACACACAAATAAAAACAAACTATACTATGCCAGCAATCAAATATAATCAGTGTTTTTAAAGTTTTACTAGAAGAATGGGTTCTTGCCATAGGAAACCAGAGCTCTGAAAAAAATTAACTATTTGGGAAACACACATATACTCTTTCTCTCCCACTCTTAAGAAATGCATGCTCTGAGCTAATTTTAGAAATTTTAAGATACCAGCATAAATGCCTTAAATTGTATGAAGGAAAATAAAATAATTACAATGGAATAGGACATTAAAGTACTGTAACATTATTGCATAAAGGACCAGCTGAGAGCACAGACCCCAGAGTCATGGTTTTGTGAATTTGAACCCTAGATCTACAACTTGAATGCTATGTGACTCTGGAAAAGTATCTTTCTCCTTAGCCCTGATTTCTTTGTCTTTGCAATGCAAACCTGGAGCAATATGTGCTTGAATAAAGAGGTTCAGTGAACGACCTAATCATTCAATTTTATATAGTTAGAAAAACACACAATCAAATCTTGGGTATTTTGTGTAGTAACTGACTTGAGAAGGTACATTTTACATTTTTCTCAGTTGTTTTACTTCATTTTTACTGATCCAGTGACTTGGGTTTCTTTGGAGGGAGTGGTAAGCAATATATATCTAGCCGATCAAAAACCCTGCACTTCTTCCGTTGAAGACAACAGTCTCTACCATTGAAACTAAGTCAAGAGAGAAATTCTTTCTATTCAAGATAAGAGAAAGTAAATTTTAAAAAAGTATCTGGAAAAGAGCTCTCAAAATGCTTGGCTGTCTGTATCAAACACTCCTACTCCTGATGGATTGAGAGGTAATCAGGAAGACAGCACCAAGGCTCAGCCAACTCCCTGGTGAGCTTCGAAGCCCAGCAGGGAAGAGCAAAGTTATAAGCAACTCTGTACCATCTTGCCCCAGGCTTTCATGAGACAGGAAGAGCCCACATAATTGACACTGAGTTCATCAAAGTCCTGTTGGCCCTTCATAGTGTCTCCAAATTGCCCAGGGCCAAGGCCTGAGCAGCCAGCTTAGGGCTTCCTGGGTCCCTAGTGGCACTGACAGCCTTCTTTCTGAGTCACCTATACCAAACATCTTTGCACACTCTGTTCCTTTTCCTTGTAAAAATCTCCCAAGTCTGCACATAAATGAGAAATCTTAAAGCTTTTCCTGACCCCTAACAGTTCCTTTGTCTAGTCTCTAATATTCTCTATAATTATTTAGTTGTCGATTTATTTCATTTTTTTGTCTCTCTCATTTATATAATAAACCTCATCCAGACAAGGGCTATGTCTACTTATGATACTATATAGGGTGAAGTGGCTTCTGGTAGATGTTTAGAGTGAGTAAAGGATTTGAAATCCACTTCAATACCTTATATAGCTTATTCATTGACCTGTTGGTAGCTTTAGTTTGGAGCATCTAAGGTTTCTATAAATGGCCCTACTAAGCTCCCTTTTGGAGAATATGTACCTGAAGTCCACATAAGCAAAGGAACCTACCCAAAGTCACATTAATTAGTTAAAGCCAAAGTCAGCACTAGACTCAAGTTCCCCAGATAGATAACTGGACCTTTCAAAATACTTTCCAGGGCACAAGAATTCTTCCTATACTCCCCAGTGCTCTATCGCATGAGTTTGTTTCTCCATCTGGGGTAACTCTCTACCCTCAAATCATCTTTCTCCACAAGTCCACAACAAATTTAAATGTAGCTGGGCAAAGGAAACTCAATGAAGCTGAACACCCTGGGGCAAGCAACATAAGCCAAAATTGCCCAGACCAAAGCAAAAGGTTTTAAGGTCATATGCTAAGGAGTCAGAGTAACACCAAATTGCCAGGGAGATGGGACCAAAAGGTCAGACATGATGGGTGGTGGCACAGACATACTTCTAGACCTTTTGGAGCTGTAATTACAGCTGGGGACATGGCCATTCTCACCGTTCTTTATCTTCCAAAACCTTTGCAGTTTAACCAAAGCTCACCTTTGTTTTGATTTCTTTTATTTTGCAATCCTGGTATATTCGTGTTTACATCTTTGTAACTAGTTTGAAGGGAAATTTAATTCATTCATATCCGATGCCCACAAAAGCTAAATATTCATCACTTTTCATTCTTAAAAAAATATGTTTTATTTTTTGTTTAGATTTTAATCTCTGTTTCAGTTGCAAAGCAACACAGGACCTTAGGCCATAGCTCATTACCCTTAAACTTTCTCTTATGAAAAACTCAATTAATATTTTCATTATTTTTTTCTCAAAAATACATATAGTATTTACAAGACTCCTAAGAGCTGGCTGTTGTTGTCATTGTCATTGTCTACATCTTTATGAGCATTATATGTAAAAAATACCTCCAGAACAGAGCCTTGACCCCATTCCTAGAAAAGACCCTACAAATATGAGCTCTATAACCTGTTCTGCTTTTGTCAGTTGTCACATAGGATGTAAGACCTCCAAGAGCTTCCAAAAGGAAAGAGACAAAAAAGGAAAAAACATATGCATGTCCAAATTTATATATGTGTGTGTGTATATATATACATACACACACGCATACACACATATATGTATCCTAAAAATGAGCATTTAAACTGCTTGTCAGACAGCTCCCTGACAAAGCCACTAGAGTGTATTCACAGACATTTGCATAAATGCTGCCGGTGAGTTCACCATAGCTGCTAGCGCTAATGGTACATAAAGTAATTTAGTCACTTCTCCCAGCATTCTATGTCAGTTTGATGAGCACAGGCACTCTGCCTTGTTGCATATTAGATCATTAGATAATAAAGTGTTAGCGCATGCAAGCTGACAGGGTCTCTGCACTCTAGCATTGTGAGGACACAGCATTTTGCCACAGGGGAAAGAAATGGAGAAACTGATGCCACAATTGGCCTTAAATTCAAGTAAATAGAACATGAGGCTCTAGATGAACCTCAGTGACAAGAACCTCAGGGACAAGAATGGCATTCCTGAAGCCCTTTCAAGCACTCTCGTTCACAGTCCCCACAGATTTGCATCAGTGGTTTGACTGGAAGATAAGACACACACACACATATATATATACGCTCCACATTACCATGGTTGGGCATGATTCAGGTCCCTTGGTCCCAAACCCATGCTTTTATCGAAATTAGAATCCTGAGTACAGTTACATGTGATGCTGCCTCCCTCACAACTGTACATCTTTCATAAAGCCATTGCTTAAAGAAGAAGCATCAATAAATGTGCCCATAAATATCCAGCCAAAGAAAATCTCAGTATTTATGAATGGAGAGAAAAATGGGAGGGGGGTGATCAGATCAGCATGAGCTATACTGTTCCAAGTTCCAGCCTTTTTGGATCATGCTAGATTCTAGGAAATAAATCTGCCTCTGTCATCCTTCTGATTTGAAATCCAGAGACATTAATCTGAGCCTAGGAGCTCTGAGTGCATGGGCCGTGTGGGGAAGACTGCACATGAATGTAAACTATGATTTCTTTTCTAGAAATGGAGAAGATGAGCCACAAAAGGGACTTTCCTCCCAGTGTCTAACAAACAGGATGTTAATAGAGATGTGCTGTGTTGCTCAAAATAATCCAGGCTACCTTTAAATGAGGTGGGAAAAGGCCCAGTAAGATGAAGACTCTACAGGTATCAAGAGATGAAGAGAAGCTGTTATAAATAAGGGTGGCCATTCAGAGACAGAAGAATGGGTTGACAGAGGTGTGAGCATTAAAAAGGGCATTTTAAATAGGATTTTTCAATGGAAAGATAACAAAAATTATCCCCCAAATCAACATGAATTAGTGTGTAGGTCCACTCCCACACATCACCAACAAGAGAGTTCAATATCACACTCGGTTGAGGGGGTATTTGTGTATGTGTTTGAAGGGTCTAAATGAGTCGGTGGTTATTTATGGCTACTTTGAAGAAAATCAGATTTCTACTTTACTGCACTGTCATGACTCACAATCTGACATGTTTACCCTTTCATTCTACCGGAGAGAAGGAAAGTGAGTGAGTGTGAAGGAGGACATGGGGCATAGCGACATCTCCAGTGATAGCTAACTAACCACTGACATGCAGTGAAATGTCACCATTTTGAACAAAATTTTTTGTATACTAGTAAAAAAAAAAAAAAAAATTCCCAGCTGGCATATTAATATGTCGTCTCCTCCTCCGTGTCTTTCCCTTTCTCTCCTCCATTCATTCTGTGTTTAAACACAGCGGAGACCTATTGTTTTATTCCTAACAGATAGCCATTGTCATTTTCCAACAAGAAAACCAGGGATCCTAAAGGTTAAACTGACTTGTTCAGGGTCAGACAGAGGCCAGAGTGAGATGGTGAATAGAATTTGGGATTTCTAGTGCCTACTTCAAGACTTCGTTCTCTGTATTACCTTGCAAAACAATGTCACTGACCTCCAGCCTTTGGAAGCATCCTTCTTAGCTAGTACCTTTTTTATTTGCTTACTTTCGGATACCTGGTGCAGGGATATAGTGCACAAGGTTATTCCATTTCCTTTGAAAATTTATTTTCACTTTTATTGGTTTGTGTGCTAGTGTGTGCATGTGCGTGCGTGCGTGTGTGCGTGCATGCATGTGTGTGTGTGTGTGTGTGTGTGTGTGTGTGTGTGTGTGTGTGTGTGTGTGTGTGTTTGCAGGCCAGATAAAAACTTTACGTATAGTTTCACAGGTGCCACCAACTTGTTTTTGAGACAAGTTCTCTCTCTTTTTTTTTTTTTGGCCTAAAACTCACCAAGTAGGACTAGGCTGCCTGCCAAGTGGATCCCTGAGATAGGTGTATCTCTGCTTCCCCAAAGATGGGATCATATGCATCTTACCAAGTCAAGACTAGACTTCACTTTTTAATGTAGATTCTGAAGGCTGAAAGCAGATTCTCTAGAGTAAATGCCTTATTGATTGAGTCATCCTGCCAGCCTTCTTTTCTCTTCCTAAAGGAAGGGTAGGTATGGGAGCTAGGCATGGGAGCTCTGCTTAGACCTCTCTCTGGAACCATGAACTGCAGCTCTCCAACTGACCATTAAGTTCATCTCCAGATCAGCCAGATTCCATTTCAACCAACTAGTCAAAGTCAAAGCAACAACTTTGGTCCTAGACCCAGGATCCCTAAATTGTGCCTGCTGATTATTTATCAAGTGATCCTTCTTCCTCCCACCTAAGCACCTTTAGTCATATGATGCCTTCAGTGACTTCAGGAGTATTAAGGAGGTACCATTACTGTAAAGTGAAGAACAGAATAATTTTAAGTACAGAGATGGAGCTAAGGATGTAATCATGAGCAGATGTTTCAAATGGCCTCCTGAAAAAAGTAATATCCATCCATCTCAGCACTAATGAAACATAAAGCCTCAGCTTTTGAATGATGATGGTTTACTTTTGAAAGACTATAAAACTGGGTGTGGGGGGGAAATGCCTTCTAAGAGTATGAGATAAGGCTAATTAATTAATGAAATGTACTGTTTGTGCATTCCATAAGCACAGGTGCAAAAAACACAGGCAAAAATGATGACATGGGTATTTTTATTAAATTGGGAGGCTGGCAGGGAAGGAGGTGTTCTGCCTCATGGATAGCTTGTGGGTCACAGTAAAAGTCAGGCTATTGGATGATAATTTGTATGGCTGTGTTCTCAAAAAAATCCTGATGACCTGTCAAGGAGGGGTGATAGACTGAGAGAAGCAGGTTGAGTTTCATTTGAAGAGATCAGAGAAAGTGTGATTGGTAGCTGGTGTGCAGTAGACTCTTGGGGTAGATAGGAAGAGGAATTCATTGCCTAGACACTCAAGTGAGTCATTTAGAAGCACACCCAGGCTAATTCAGATTCCCTCTGGGTAAAACATCCTTTCCTTGAAACATTTTTGTCTGTTTCCTCTAGTTATCTCATAAATAACCACTTATTTCCCACAATATTCAGGGGTAGTGATTTCTCTCTGCCAAATCTCCTCTGCAGAAAGCAGGCTATGTCACATGATGATGAAGAGGACATTTGTTGGCCTAGAGAGAATTAAAGGGACACGAGGGACACTTCTGATCCATAGCAGGATAAAGGGCTACTACCCTTGACTCTAAACCAGATCTCCAAAGGAAATCAACAGGTAATCTCACAGATGCGCTGGCAGGTTTGGATGTTTTTTCTGTTCACCAATGGACTGGCCTTTGTGCATTTTGTAGCCAAAAGGGGTCCAGGTCTGTCTCTCTTCTCAAAAAGCATAAGAGATACCAGGATTCCAAGATAGACAGTCAGGCAAGCAACCAAAAGGGGTGTACTTAAAAGTTATACCCCTGCTTTTAAATCCTTAGCTTCTTATTTTGCAAAGTCAAAGCACAAAGCACATGAGTGGTGTGCAACCAGAAACTCTAAAATTTGTAACAATAGGAAATGTGTTGGAATGGAAGGAAGAAATCACGCAAAGTCACAGTTAAAAGTAGCAATGCCAACCAATGAAAATGATTCGCCTACCATGTTCCAGATAAGAGGGCGTACCTTCCGAGGGGTCAAGCCTCCTAGCCCTCCGCCCGTGCTTGGAATTATTGTGGACAAACATGTTATCGGAGACTGCCAGGACATGGCCATCCACGTTGACTGTGGTAGACACCACGACCTGGAGACAGGAGAGGAAAATGAATGAACATTTTCATATAAAAGCATGGTGGGAAATAAACTCAAGCTAAATAAATAACAGCTGGGAGCTGAAGAAAATTGCACAGCTATTTCACATAATAACTGGTGCTTATGTTGTACATGTCTAACAAGAGGCGCTATTGATGAGCGGGTCTTCAGCATGGAACGCTTCTGATGCCGTTTTAAGTAAAATTGCACAGTTTATAGTTATGCAGCAAAGGTACCCTGTTAACCATAATTTTTACAAGGCAGTCTTTATTAGCACAGTTCTTTTTTATTTTAACACAAGGGTAGCTGTGTTTCACCTAAATTACCCTTCAGTTTAGACACTGAAGTAGATAGCACAGTAGATCATGCAAATAGAAGTCTTTTAAATCTGTAAAATATCTCCTCCCTACTGTGTTGGGGTTAAAAAGATAGGGGAAGGAAAATGAGCGGGGTTGGAGTGGAAGCTGGGATCTGCTTGTGTCTTCCTCTCCCTGGGGTCTTATCGAAGTTTCTTGTACATTTTACTCATTTGTCCCATGTTAGTTGGGTGAATCACATCCAAACATTCCTCAGAGCTGTTATTATCATGCCCCCCCCCAAAAAAAAACCTTGCTAATTCAAGGTCTTAGATCTGTTTCAAAGAGAAGAGAGTAAAACACAGACCTGACAAAATGCCAGGCCACATCTAAGGGTTACTCAGTCTAGCTTGCTACAGGGGTTCAAGAAAACATGTGCCTCTGAGAACTTTGAGACAATGAATAGAATTGACCTACATATCTCCTTATATTAAAAAGAGAAAGGAGATTAAAACTGAACCCCACAGAGATATGTTTATTCATATGACCTCTTACAACTAAATATAATAATTGCCTGTAATCGCAGCTTTGGCACCCAACTCATGCTTTGACACTAGAAACGGCCATCAGCCAGCCCCTGTTTAATCCACCTATTATGTTGACTAATTAACTTTGCCCGCCGGCTTATTTCTTACTCCATTATCAGCCCCTGTCAGCCACAAGCACCCAGCAGCATAGGGGAAACCTCGGGCTCTTTGATTGATCACCAATAGATTGACATGCAGATTAATTTAATTAGAATCACCTCACTTGAGAAATGAAAGACAATGGCAAGTAGGCTAATAGATCTGCTCTTATAATGAGGCCAGCCTCCTGAGCAAAATCAGAAGAGTTCTGATTTATTTTGCTCAATTCCCCAGATACTTGGAAAGACTCTCGATTTAATTGTTCTCCAGTTTTAGAGACATTAGTTCTGAGGAGGTGAATGGCTTTACAAAATTTGGTATATTCTGTGTCCTTAGCTTTGAAGGCAGCCCTTTTTCTGAGTTAGCTAAGGATACAGCTTCTAGAGTCTTTGGGGCAATGCTGTGCTTTCATTGCCTACTGAGCATAGGGGAAAGGAAGCCACCTTGGTCCAGGCCTGTTGATTTTCAACCCTCAGTGTCAAAGTACTCACCACTTTGAATGATTAACAGCATCCCACTGTCCCTCAATTTCATCCAAAAGCTTTTTAGCAAAATAAGTCAAAATTCCATTTGCTGAGAGGGGGCTATAAACTACAGACTAAGAAACCCTGGCTCACGGGATTGATTTTAATATCATATTAAAATGCATGCTTGACAATTTAGAAGCTACCCAAGAACCAGTGTGTGTTCTCTTCATTCTGTCAAAATTCTATCTAGAACAAGTCATTTCAGAGGAACACCAGAGATGGATGTAGCAGTTGCCTACATGCTCTCCATTTATTCATCATTAGTTGACCAGGTGTGACAGGGTCTGAAGCCAGTGTTTGCCCTCATCAATCGTGGGTTAATTTAAAAGAAAGGGGGAAGTAAAGAAAATAGTCTAGTCCTTTATTTTAAAAAACTATCACATACATATGATGACAATATCATTCAGACAACAAAGAGGCACTGTTTAGGGAGATGGCTTTGTAAGACATTGAAAATTACCTAACAGCTGGGTCTTTCAAAGAAATGTTGATTTACTACAAGACCACAATTGAGTGGTCACTGGAGTCGTTAGCTCAACAAACTATAAAAGGAAATCCCAAACAGTGTCTGTTTCCAGTGTCAGGAAATGGAAAGTGGTTACCCAGACGTCTGTCTTCAGAGAAGAGAGAAATGACATCCTATCAAACACCTGGAAGACACCAGCACTACAAACAGTAAGAATTCAAATATCCAGTTTCTTCTTAAAACACGGCCATCTAATTGCTGACATTAAATAAAAATGCCCCCCAGTACCCCAAAACCTGTTAAGAAAGTATACTATATACATTTCATTTTTTTCTTTGTGAGGAAAGGCCACAGAAACTTTGTGACCTGTGTAACAAGAACACTCAACAGCAAGCCCTGTTAGAACTGGACAATGGGGAATAAAGATCCCTGTGCTGTATATTCTAGAAACTAACTAGTAAACATGTCCCTCAAAAACTCATGGCACAACATGCCAAGCCCTAAATAATTTCTTCTATTCCAATTTGGAACTGATTGGGATAGATTTAAAATATTTTCTGAAATTAACCCACGGAGTCAATAGCAAGTAACACATGAGATGAAAAGGGTGGGGTGCGGTGGGATTAATTCTAAGCTAATTTTGAAAATAGACCCATGAAGATGGACAACGAGACTCCATGGTCCAACACAGGATCAGTAGGCTGCTGGCACATAGAGGCAAGTAAGGGGACAGAGAGGCCTGACAACATGTCCAAACGTTGCTAATAAAACCCATCTTGAATTTAGGACAGAAAAACTATAGAAAATTCTTTTCTCTTAGGAATCAAGCACTCTCTCCTCTTTATTTCTCCTTTCCCTCCAGAGACGAAGACATCAACATGAGGATGGTGGTGTCTACAATTTTGCTGTATCTGTTGGAATAAGCCCCTACAGTTCTATAATCTCACTATGCAAAACTTTGGCTATTGGAGTTTAAACTAGGTGAAATATGACATTCCATTCCTGAGTCAAAGTAGCCACATTTTAAGTGCTGGTGGCCACTGTACCAGGCAGGGCAAATACAGAATTTTAAATCATCCAGAATGTTCTACTGGATGACACTTCCCTGAAATAGCTCTGAAATTGTTTGCAACAATTTACTCAACCAGACAAACTATAGGTTGAGTTCAGTCTACAGAAATCAAAACAGGTTCAGGGCTAGACATTTGTATATTTTTAATCAGTGGACTTTTAAAATAAAACGTGTACAGGGGCATTGCTTTTCAGAACAGCATCTTCAGGCATGCTGATCCTATGCTGCTGCGTGGTCCTGTGGCTTCCTTCTGGGCTCCTCCTTCCAAGTTATGGTACTTTCTATGGGGCATCAAGGAGAATAAGAAAGAGGGTGAGGTCTGCAGCTACCTGTAACTCTGGGGTTTTGTTTTGGTTTTGGGTGTTTTGTTTTTTGAAAATTTACACTATGACTTTACTTTCTTGGTTTGTGATCAGGAGCTCAGAAACTGATTCAGTGAATTCTTTTCCTGTTTCTATAAACCCCAGAGGTGATTGCTACTATCATCACCCTCTGTTTAGAATTTGGAAAGATGGCACACAAACATCTATCTTCCTCCTCGGATGTAACTTTGGCCATCAGCTAAAGGTGAGCTCACCCTTTCTGCACCCCAGAGGCCCTGACACTCTGATGACTTTTATAACAGTCTCTGATTGTTAAGGCTAAAGTCATCTAAGTGGCAAGTCCTGGTCCTCATTGAGCACTTGATGAACACAGTAGCAGGAGAAGGGACGCTCTTCCTTTGTGGGTAACACCCTGAAGAGTTCAAAACAGTTGACAAGCCTCACAGTGTCTCTTGATTCTCATTTAAAGGGCCTAAAAGAAACACATTTGAAATTAGAGGACAGAGGAAGTGAGCCCTCTGTCCACACATCTGAGTTTGAAAGCTCTGCCCTCACAATATAAGTTGGCAAAATTGAGAACTCTAATGAATTGTCCTTCCTACTAGATTGAATAATTTCACTTTCTAGAAGACATCTCCATCTTAGCCTACTATATTCTAAGCTGGACACTAAATGGAACCTCACAACATAGAAAACAGTTTGCAAACCAGACGTCTTAGTAGTCTAATTTTCCCAACGTCTCACTCCAGGAAAGTTTTCTAGAAAGTTCTGTCATCGTTAGTTTTCCCTCTCCTTCATTCCCTGTCACACGGGAGACCTTGTGTGTCCTAACTATATCATCTAAGATTCATGAGGCAGAACCTCTCTCATGAGCAGATTGTCAAAAGAAAGATACACGCTGCTAAATTCAATGGCCAATGGCAGGTCACAGAAACAGAAGTAGCAGCTTGTATGGAAAAGAAAGGTTTGTGCCCAATACAAGGACTAAAAATTTCTTTCTCTGTGCATTTCTCAAATTGGTATAAAACTGGAGAAAATATGGTATCAGAGCACTGTCATATTGAAACTAATAAACTTTGGCAAATAAGTATTTTCTTCTTACTAAGTTAGTCATTCTGATGGAATAATTTTGAAAAATTACAAATCTTGGTTTTCAAAGCTTTCATAAAAGCTAATGTTGAGCACAGTTGGTTTGGTTCCTGGTATCTTTCTCTATGGTTTCAATTCATTGTATTTTTGTATTAATCCAGGGACTCAAATAGCCACATTTATTTTTCATTTTTCACAAACGTGTGTGGTATTCATGTGTGCACCAGCAGGCTTTTGTTGTAGTGAGTATTCAGAAACATCTGAAAGTCCAAGTTTGACATTGGGACTCATTGTTTGTGTTTCCACCGATTGAGAGGCAGTGTCTCTTAATCAAACCCAGAGCTCACAGATATAGTAATCTTTCCAACCAGCTTATTCTGGGGACCTAGCCCTGTCTCTGCCTTCTGTGGCTGATGTTACACATCAGTCACCATACCCATCCTACATTTACATGGGCTTCTGGGGATTCAAACTCACAGACTTGCTAGGCAAATGCTTTAACCACTGAGCAATGTTCCTTAGTCCAATAATAAAGTATTGAAAAAAATGGTGACTTGATGCACTTGAATGAAAAGGCAACTTAGCAGTATTTCATGAAATACTATACAGGAGGGAAAAGCATAAAATCACTGACACAACTGGTTTAATTTCCAAAGAATTATGCAGAGCGGGGAAGTGAGGGGGTTTTAACTTCCGAGAGGTGCTCACAGATTAAGAGTGGCTATTCTTCCAGAGGTGTTGACTTCAATTCCCAGCACCTACATAATGGCTCACAACCATCTGTAATGAGATTTAGTGCCCTCTTCTGGTGTGTAGACATATATGCAGGAAGGATACACTGTATACATAATAAATAAATCTTTTAAAAAAATCATTATCATCACAATCAAATTTATGTGTTGAATCCCTAGTACTCAGTGCTTTGGAATGATGGAAGTTCCAGATAGAGGTCTGACTCTATTAAATGAGACCATTAAGATGGGCCATAATCCAGTATGACCACTATCCTCTCCAAAACAGTAATTTGGACACCCAGAAAGAATGTGTAAAACAAGAGAAGCCATTATTTGGTGATGGACATGATCAATGTATTTGCAATTAAATTTTATAGAACTGAAAAATATCCCCACACAAATGAATATAAGCACATTCAGGAAATTGGAGAAAGCTGGACAGATGTTGCCAAGGTCCCTGTCCTGGATGTAATATTGTTCTATAATGTTGCAAAAATTGAAGGAGACTGGTCAAAAAATATATGAGAGCCTCTCAATGCCACTTATGCCAATTGTGCATGCCTCTGCAATTACATCAAAAAATTTTCAACTAAATATAAGACATCAGCAACCAAGATGTCCTTCAAAGGGTGAATGGATAAACAAACTACTAATCCATATAGTGGCATATCATTTAGTGATAAAAAGAAATGAGCTGTCAAACCACAAAAAGGCATGGAGGAATCTTAAATGCATATTACTAAATGGGGGAAAAAGCCAATGTGAAGAGGCTATACACTATATGATTCCAACTAAATGACATTCTTCAAAAAGCAGAGCTATGGAGACTGGAGACAGTTTAAAAAAAAAAAAAGTGCTTTCCAGGACTGGGGGAAGGGCAGATGAATCCGTAAAGGACACAGTCCTATGGCAGGAAAACTATTTGGTCTGACAGTGGAATGCTGGATAGCAACTTTATTTCTTCTAATCTCTGGAACATACACCACAAAGAGAATCCTGCTATAACCACGAGCATGAGTTAATGGTGATCCGCTGGCCCTGGCACTCTACAACAAATGTATCATACTATAGGGAAACTGAGGGGAAGACATTGTGATTACACATAAGATCTTCCTTTTTTCTTATAAGCCTCAAATGGCTATACAAAATAGTCTCTATATTCTTCAAAGCACCGATCAAACCTCTTCCCATACACCCTATTCTCTATACCAATGGTTCTTAACCTGGGCGTCATGATTCTTTTGGAATCACACAGCAGATGTACTGCACATCATATATTTACATTATGATCCATAACAGTAATGACATTAGAACTGTAAAGTAAGAATAAAATAGTTTTATGGTGTGGTCACCACAGCATGATGAACTGTGTTAAAGGTTCACAGCATCGGGCAGGTTAAGGACCCTATTGCTCTATCTACTGTCTCTGCCAAACTACTTCTGGTCAGGTTTGTCAAACAACTGAATCACAAAAGTACTCAAAAGAGTTTTAAAGCATAGTAAAGGGGAGCAATCTTACAGCAAGCAAATTCAAATGTATCCAAAATAAATTTTGCACTGAGACCCAGGGCAGGGCTCAGTGGTTTAAATCATGTACTGATCTTGCAGAGGATCCAACTTTGGTTCCCAGAATCCACAACTGCTTACAACTGCAGCTCCACAGTAATCTGTTGCCTCCAGCCCCCACAGGCACCTGCATTCATGTACACATACCCACCCCACATTTATCATCATAAATAAGATGATAATCTAAATAAGGCTGCATACAACTCTTCAGTACCCCCCCCCAGGCCATATCAACACTATATGGAAATGCTGGCTATGTCATGGCTCTGAGCATCTCTGAAGTGGCAGTTTTACATTTGAAGCATTTTTTAAATGAAGAGAATGATTCCTTCTCCAGAAATACCAATTAGATTGAAAAATAACATAGATGTTCCAATTTTTAAAAAATGGTTACAAATCCTTACTAGTTACGAAGCTGAAAATTGGGGTAACACTTCTTTTTACAGTTTGTAAAACTAAGGCCTGGGATATTTTTTTAAATGTCCTCAAAGACACAAGACAAATTGCGAGCACAGGTGAGCTGGAAGCAAAGCCTCTGCCTTTCCAATGGGTCCTGATTCACAGCAGTGTACAGTCACCACCGGAGTCTACCCTGTCCTTCCTGACGGCTTCTTTCAGTACAAATGGAGGGTTCTGAGGTGCCTGCTGACAGCTTAAATATTATTTACATAAAAATGGTCTGCAGCAGTTAGGTCTTCATTAACTTTGTCCTTTAAAATATCCTTGACTGATAAGGAATGAGATATTCTCAGAAATGTGCCTGATTGCTAGTTTCTATCTGGTTGAAAGATCCCAAATAAGTCATTAAAAATTATGGAGGACGTATGAACCTCCAGGATGTAACAGAGTGGAACTGCTGGGAGCAGGAGTGGATAACCAAATTAAATCCACACTGGAGGCTCAGGGCAAAGGTATCCCCTCGGAGAGGAAGACAAGAGAGATACTTCCCATGCTATACAGAAAGAGATGGAGACCTTCAGGAACCAGATGAACTACTCTTTCCTATCTTCTGAGCTGTGAATGTACTAAGCCTGGTCCCTCTCACAAGGGTGTGGATGCCTCTGTTGACTTCTAATGGCATCTCTGGTGCTTCAGCGGTACTCTGTGCTTACTAAGAGAGGTAAACATAAAGAAAGCTCTTATGCTTTATGGGGACTTGAACAAAGCATGCCTATGAAGAAACGAGGGGCAAGCAAAGGTAATTCTGGTCAACAGCTTGACCAACTTATCCAAGTTCAGATAGACCCCAGTTTTTCTCCAAGCCCCTCACTTACTAGTTTGTAACCATAGACATGTCAATCATGGGAATGAGCTCTGAGTCTGCCCCATGCATTCTGCATGTCTAGTATATTATTGGGTATACTAGAGAATCAGCAGTGAACAAAATGCAGAGTAATTTCTTAACAGCATCTTAGTTCCTAATAGCTGAGTTTTCTGGAATTTTGTCCATAACATAAAAAGAGAGATGTTAAAGGATCAATTAGGTGAGCAATTTTAAAAGCAAATTTTAGAATGTAATACATTTGAGAAAAAATTTAAAAGGAGTCATATCTAATAGGAACTATGTTTGATTGTAATTAGCAGAGGTCTCACTGAGGAAGTGACATTTTTGTCTGAAGTCTGAGTAGTGAGTGTCTAGCTATCCAGTGAAGGAGCAGCAGAATTTCCCAGGGAGTTCAAACGTGAGCAGCAAGATCTTGAGGCTGGAATGACTTTTGTGTACTCAGGGAAGACACAGAAAGAAGAGAGGAAAGGTCAACATGCTGGAATAGTGCAAAGTGAACAAGAGTTAGAGTGACAGAGAAGCATCTGGTCAGGTATAAGTTAAAAAGTGGAATAGTTGTGGCTGTCAGCGCCCATAGCTCAAAGCATTCCCGATCAACCACAGGCAGTCACCGGGCAGTCCAAACACTTCACGCCTACCTTTGTTTGCATTTCACATTTTCTTCAAAGGCAGCTACACTTAATGTGGACCTACTTCTGCAAAGTGCACATCCCCCTTCCATCAAATCACATCCCCAAAGATCCCTTCTCAGTGATGTCTGCCTAGGCTCAAAATAAGCCATATTCCAAGATACATAATGACCCAGTAAGCCGTGATGGTTTCATTGACCAGGTTGAAGATTCCCCACATTTGACTATGTTTCATGAATTAATCCTGTTTTGTGAAGCTATCATTACAGCAGGACATGTCTTAAAATTATTCTGTATAAGGGGGTTAAGGCAGCTCAGGCTCCCAATATTCTGTTGGGAAAGAATTTAATTGTAAGATGTGTTGTCAAAGCAATATTACATCTGAGGAAGAAAGAGTGGAGGGTATATAGGGGAGAGAAGGAGGAGACACTGCTTCCTCCTTTGTGGAAGAGCTTTCAAAGCACACATTTTCACCGCTGAGTTTGGGCATATCTTTAATATATCAATTTGGAGAAACCATGGTTTTTTGTTTTTTTTTTTTAAAGCAATTAACAAAATTCTTCAGTCTTTTTTTTTGGATTCACTTCAAAAACTTTCCCTTTTGTGCCATAACCTGTGTGATCAGTTTGGAAAAGCAAAGCATATTTTTGTTAGAAATTTAGGATGAATAGCCCAATCATTTCTTTCATCTGCTATCCAAATGACGAAGTGAAGGAAGAATGTTTAGACATAATAACGTGACTTTGTTCTTACAGTTCGCTCTGCTCATGGCCCTTGTCTGACTTTTCTAAGAGTGACGTATCATAGTCATCTTTTGGGTAGAGAGTTGGCTCTTGCACTGCCCACATACACACACAAGAATGTTGAGATCTTTAAAATGGTATTATATTGCATTAGCATATATGTATATGTATATATAGTCCATATAGTTTAAACAATCTCTAATTAGAATACTGAATATTAAATATTATAAATAGTATTTCATAAGTATATGTGGATAACAATGACCAAAAGTATTTTATACATATTCGCACAGATGCTGGATTATTTAAATATTTTCCATCTGCAGGTAGTTGAATCTGCAGAAGCAGGGCCCATGGATTTAAAGAACTGGCTGTATTTCTGAGATTAAATTCTGAGCTTAAACATTATCATCTCCAATCACATACTTCAAGGTAGGATGCCACCTCCAACTCCACTGTTCTCTCTCTCTCTCTCTCTCTCTCTCTCTCTCTCTCTCTCTCTCTCTCTCTCTCTCTCACTCACACACACACACACACACACACAAACACACACACACACACTGTCATTCTCTCTCTCCTCTCCTCCCACCCCCTCTCTCTCTCCCATATTTCATTTTCCCAATTCATTTTTCTATGACAATAACTACAATTTCCAATTATTTACAACTTTGAATCTTTACATATCTTCATTGTGACAGCTAATGGAAACTCATTCCTTATGCATTCACTTTCTTTCCTTAGTCACTGTCACACCTCCCTGCAGCTATAGTACACTATGACTGGCTACTAGTCAATGGGAAGTGAGCAGCTTTAACAAGGACTATTTTTAAGCCAAGAATTTGAAGATGTCATGAATTATCTTCATGTATTCTTTATGTTTCTTCTGGCTCCATGAATACAATAAGGCTCTATGCAATTGGGAAGGCATAAAATTAAGAGTGGCCAGGCTCCCAAATTATTTCAAGGGAAAAAATATACATTCTTCAAGGCAAGAACACCATCATGTACCTATTATATGTGAGCTATTAGGTATTATTTGGCCTATGTGTTACAGCAGCTACTCTTGCCCTAAAATCACCCCCAACTGAAATATCAGTTTCATTACAGCAAAGACTCTATCTGTTGCATTCATCATTATAGCCTTACCACCTAGCACTCTAATAAACAATGCTGAGCACTTATACACATGAATGGGAGAATATATCTGACATCTACATCCATATATACTGTTGTCATAGAGCTGGCATTTATAGCCTATCAAAAAACTTTGCTGAGGGAAGAAGATGAACTTAGAAATTTATATGTTGTTTCAGTCTCTGGATCTTACGGTTTCCACTGGGATAACAACATTAGCCCAATTCTTGCTCCACCTTCATGCCTCTCATCTGCCAGGCCCAACAAGGAACAAGGTGGCTAAGGATTAATCTTAACTTGGAATTGTCTGGCTCCTGTCAGTTAAAAACCAGACTGTGACATGGCTTTAACGGGGTCTCTTAACATTAGCATCTTTTTACTGTCAAGAAGAGAGAAATGGGCTCATTTAGTCAACTGAATTGCTCCCTGTGTCATGGGCTGCTTTAGCCCTCATTCCCCCTTCCCCCATACCCACTGCCACTAAATGAAGCCTGTATCCACTGTTGTATTTAAGCAAATATGCTACCTTAACCACAGCCTAGGGATTTCAAAAAGAAAACATCCATTATTCAAAAAAGGGAGGGTTGTATAGGTTTTCAACGCTTATGCCACACTGTCCTAAGCTTTTCAGAAAGTGATTAATTTTTTGAGATCCCTTAGGTCACATTAATTGACATGACTTGTGCAATTAAGAAGTCTCTGTTTACACACCAGAAACCCGGCCACTGTGAGGCTGTGTCTGCTTGATAAAATGTCTTTACATGTCAGGAGATCAACCTATCTTATGTCCTCACAGTCACCTACATGGGCCCTTGATTGCTCTTCTGAGGAGACCTACACTGGTTTAGCTGTGTGAAAATGGGGCTGACTAGGGAAACACACAAAAGAAACAAAAGAGAAGCCTCAGAAGGGACAGCTGATGAGAGATGCCTTATAGGCCATAAAAGGTGAATCCGTCAGTGGTTTCTGGAACTCAGCCTTTCAATATTGCTAATATCTAAAGAGTGGGCCAGAGTTTGTCCATGCCAAGAAGGTCACTTTTTCTTGGTCTTTCTCATGGGCAAGAGGGACAGAAAAAGTACACGAAACCAGTGAAAACGCAAGATGGAACTGTTTCTTGTTTATAGGGAATTTTCAGCCAGTGTCAGGAGTAAGCAGACATGCACACTAACACTCCTCTATCCATCCACCTATCCACCCATCCATTTCCCCTTTGAGTCCTAACATTTTGGAACCTCAGTGTGATTTCTTAAGAGAGTCCAAACTGCCATTGGTGGAGAGAATTATACTCACTGCTATATTTCCAAATTTTCCCACAAGTACTCAGGGGTATTCCTCACCTTCTAAAACACTACTCTTTCCTTCCATGGAAGTCCCTCCCATTTGATGAATGTGAAATGGGTCTCAACTTCTTGCATGAAGTCTTTTTTGGAAGCCTTTCCAAGCTACATGTGATACAAGGTAGCTTGAATTTATTCCCAAGGTGTCACTGTGGATCTTGGATGTTAACAGATTTTCTTGTTGCAGAGGAGTTCTTTGTTGTCCCAAAGTATCAGATAATATACAGGTCACAGTGTTGGAGTTTAATTTTGAGTGAACTGCTTTAGTACTATGAGCTCACGTTCTCATTACTAAAGTTAGATTAATCATATCTGCATGTTCTTAATAGGGATACTATGACAATCACCATAATTCATGTAAAACACTTCATATAATACCTCTCATAAAATACACACTCAGTAGATGTCAGCTTCGTTACCACCACCATCATCATCACTAATGTTCCTGGATGTATGTAAGTGGAGACACATGGATCAATCTATACATATGAATATAGAACACAGACAGTAGTATAAATAGTCATCTCCCTGGAAGTTAATAAAGTTTTCTAGAAATAAACAACTGCAGAGAAGAAAGGAGAAGAAGCCAGTTTGACAAGGAAAGGAAAGAATAAATGAGGGGGATTGTGAATTCAGTGTGTGGTTTATGGGCTTAGGGTTCAACCAAGTATATGGATATCTAAAGTGGGCCAGGGTACCAGGTTTCAGAGACCTTCACCCCACAGTTCTCACTGCTCAGAGCCTGTGTGACAGGAACACAAGAAGTTGAACCTGAACCTTAAAGGAGTTTGTCACCGTTGACAAAGACACAGTTGTTTTTTTATTCACTGCTTGACTCTGGTGGTTCCTATTGAGAATGCTCTATTTTATATGTAGTTTGGGTGGCAAAAGGCAAGAGCACCACCAGGCTACACATCAGTCAAGTGTATTTGAAGGTCAGCATGGACCCTTGGGTCAGAGGCAGTTATGCCTAATCAGAGTATGCAGTTTCTACAGCTAACACTGTCACCGCAAGCTTAGTCAAAAGTCATCAAGTATAGGACAGAACCAATGGCTTTCTATCCAGTGCCATTTTATCTCTCTTCTCTGTACCATGGAGACTTCAGTTATCATGTTAAGGGAAACTGGCTGTTCTCTTGCCATTTCATGTGTAAAGAAATCTACGATACAACTGACTATCCTACAATGCACAGAAGATACACACACACACACACACACACACACACACACACACACACACACACACACACAATCCAGTCTAAAAGATTCACTGTGCTCAAGTTGAGAAACCCTAGACTAAACTAAGGGCTTAATTAAATTCATCACAAGAATTTTCCCTTAAAGTTTAAATTTATCACTCATATACTACCTTCTAAGTAAATTGTGGCTTTTTTTCCTATGCTTGAAAGAATATACTGAAATGACTTTCTGTCTTGCCTCAGAGGTATATTTTTAAAACCCACAACTCAACAGCACATCCTGTAAAACAATACAGAAATGCTCTGTGAGGTCCCCAGTGTCACCAAAGACCATCCCAATTCTACTGCCCTGAGGGATATAGCATAGTGGGTGCTGGCAAAGTCATGAAGCTCGGTTATTACACATAAATTGCTTCATGCCTGTATATCTTTTTCCTAACCCAAGCTTGGCCAAAAGAGATATATAGCTCATCTGAAAAACCACATCAAGCTATCAAATAGCAGATACTAAAATTCCACTAATACACATTGCAAGACACTTTGAAAACAAACAAACAAATAATAGCATCACAATTTGAAGGCAGAAGCTTGCCAGGAAACAGCTTCTAAGAAACTAAGACTTTATTGGATTCTCCCAATTCATCTCTATCAAGACAAAAAATGGTCAGGCTAAGATGCTGTTATAGAAATTTTCTAAAATCTCTAGAGACAATATCATCCTTCCACTGGATTTGTTCTCTAATGAGACTGATAAGCCTCACTATTTTCAAAAACATCATTTTGAAGACTATGTGATATTGACATCCACAGTCAATGCTCAAATCACCTGATTTCCCTTCAGAGAATGTGCAGCTAAAATTTATCAAGTCCCTCTTGGAGCTCAGACGTTGAAAGCTGTACTTTGAGCTGACTAAACAGGCACAGGAGCAAACTTTCAACACCAAGCTGTCTCTCTGACAGGTTGTGCAAGCACACTCAACGTTGACACAGCAAATAACTTATACAACATTGACACAAGCAAATAACCAACTTGAGATGGAGAGCAATGGAAGAAGGCCTTTACCACCTGAAATGTGCTCCCTGGTTCCACATCACCTGGGAGCTTGTTAGAAACATAGAATTCCAGCCTCTGCCCCCATCTCAATCAGTACTTTAACAAGGTCCGAAGGGATTCTAGCACATGAAGTTGCAGGAGTATTATGGTGTAGAATTCCTAAAACACTTTTGTTTTACAAGCCAACCCATTTGTTTGTAGCTTTTCAGCCTTTTAACATATGTATAATTCTATCAGGTTTGTATGCTTTAGATGGTGGCCAACCTGGAAGATATTGGGTAATGCATACATGTGGGGTACAGGGGCATCCCTGAAGCAGAACAAAGGGAAGAGACATGTTCTGTTCCCTAAGGGGCCCACTTATATCAGCAGTTGGTACTAACCCTGCTGAGATTGTGGGAGAGGAGAACCCAGGACAAGGATGAACTTCCTGGTTTTGCTCAGTGAAGTTGGAATAATTTTGGAGAGTAAGATTCTGTGTAATTGACTTAATCTGTGGCTGTCTCGTCACATGAGCCCATACAGGAAGCCAAAACGAGGCTCTAAAGACACAGCTGCCTTCATCAGTGGGCGCAGGTGGTGCAGCCCCAATTCTTATATAACAAAACAACTCCTTGATTGCAGATGCCTGGGGACCAGTGTCTTCACCTGCTCTTCACCTCTAGAGAAACAATTATACTCCGTGTCTTTTGCCAAAGTGTCTTCCCATCAGCTCTTTACATTTAAGTCATTATTAAGATTTAAGAAAAGTAGGAGGGACCCACCTGGAATCTCCGCATGTCACGTGGGTTTCCTGCATTTTTTAGGCAATTTTGGTTGCATTTAAGAAAAAACTTCAGGAAGAATCTGTGGAGAAACAGATGACCATGGTTAGCATTTCAATCCTAATAAGGGGAATTGCAGTCAGAAATCACTTCTGGGTTGCACGATCTCTTTCTTCCTGCATCTCCTGCAATACTCAATAGTGGTGTTAGAGTTAGTATTAAACTCTAGGCTTGGATCTTCATATTAAATCCAAGGGTGGATTTTCTTTCTGAAGGGAAAACTCTTGGTACTGCCAACAGATCTCACAAAAGAAGTAAACCTCAAGGGAGTATTTTTATTCAGAGAGCAAATTATCATCATAATTTAACATAGGTTCAAATGGATCTAATTGAGAATTCCCATGGTCCCCAAGCATAACATATCACTTAAGTATTCTAAGTTCAAAGATGATGAATGGCAAAATGTATACTGGATAAATTCAAGGAGAAGGTAAATACTTTACATCTTAGCATCTTCAAATAAAAGTAGTAGCAGGAGACACATAATGATTAAGCCCTTCCAACTTCTCCAATATCTCCCAATTATTTCTTCTTTTAGACACTTGCCCTAAAAAAAAAGCTATTTGTGATTGAGCTAGGGCCTTCCTGTCTCTCTGCTCACCTTATTTTTTGAATAAGTTCTATAGTGAGAGCCACAAGTCATATGTGTAAAGGTAACCACAGTCTCCAATTGGCTAGAAGATCTCACCTATGTTGGTGAATCTACTTTAAGTTTCAAAAATATCCTGGTATATGTGATACAAGATGTGGTCATACTAAGTAACTACTACAGTGTTTGGAGTTAATCATGGAAGGCAGTGGGTGTGGAGAGTTTTGTGTTAGGATATTCATACTGGTCACCCTCAGTTAAATCTTCTTCTCTTCTCTATTTGGGAGAAATCGAGGATTTTTATGTCCACCTATTTGCTACATACTTTTTTACTTTGGAGCCTAGATAGCTGTATTGATGAAATGTATTAAAATACCAATCAATAAAATTATTTTAGAAATACTCTTTTCTTTACCTTTGCCCCACTTTAAAGCTACATCAAAATAAAATTGTCAACTTAATATAAACAACTTAGGAAAAACTAGCATTCCATGATTCTTTCATCTGACTTTAGTTTTAGTCCAATGTCTATGGACACTGTAGCCCCATGATCATGACCCTCTATCCTAACGGTACAACGGAAAAACACATCATGTTCAAACAGCTTCTGCATACAACTCCAGAACAATATCTGTTGTCTCTGGACGCTTAGAGTCTTCCAGGGTGGAAATAAGTGGGAGCATTGAAGAGAAATAATGACTTTTTCAAACAAAATGATAAGATTTTACAATGTCAGAGTCTTCTTAAATGAAGTCACTTAACATTGCACAACCTTCAAAGCCCATCAATGAAGAGAACTCTGCTAATGTTCACCCTACATCCAGGGCCTCTCCACAGAGGCCAAAGCTTATTGACCTTCTGTCTAGAGTGAATGACTCATAGAACACTGCTAAAGTCCAGCTGTGTGTAACAAAATCCACCCTGGACCTCCCCCATGCCCAGAACAGCTCTACTGCTGCACATGTTAGCTGTCCAGCCACTCAGCCACTCAGTTCTCTTTCAACAGGGCATTTTACTGCCCTACTCCTCAGAGCCTCAGGAGGTGATTCAACCAGTGTACATGACTCTCAGACATTATCTAATGTGTAAAGGTAGTGGTAATGATTCCATTATACATTGCTGGGGCTGAGGTCTATACTTAGAAGAGTAGATATGAAAACCATCCCAGGGTACAAAGGAGGATGATCCTCTTTCCAGTGACAGTGAAAGTTTGTGTGTGGTACAGGAAGGTGTAAAAGCCACCATCTTTATAAAAATACCCAGTATGAGATTCACATCCAAACCTTAGTCAAGTACTACCCATGTGCCATTGGATGAGAGGCTGGACCTCAATTTTTCTCATCTACAAAATTGGGATGATGAGAGCATGTACCTTACAAAGCAATTGTGAAATACTGTGTAGTGCCTAAGGCTGGTCAAGAGGATGGTGGCAATAATAGATACTTTTGAGTACTTTAAATACACCCCTCTGTTTCATTCTTCTAAATTACCCCTGATGTCCACCCTATATAATCTAGGACACTCAGAATCAGACACATCTAATTGCTTGTCCAAAAGTGAGTAAATGTGGATCTAGAATTCAACTTCTGATAAGAGTGGTCCCAAAAAAGGGCTCTGAACCAGCACACCAAGGTAGTGTTTGTATCGTTAGTTAGTAGACATGGTTACATTATTCATTGTGCCACTGATGAAAAATGAATAATACTGAGTAAGAATAATAGTTTTACTAGGGGAAACCACAGGGTCATTAACCCCCCCAAGGTAACACCAAGCTAGGGAGGGCTATCACCACCAGTCTCCCCACAGTGGGCCCCCCTGCCTGTCTCTCCATGGTTGATAATACTTGCCGCCTGTACGTGTTTAAGTCATTTGAGCCCAGGCCTGACAGCCAGATTCAGGTTGTTAGAAGGAGCTGTCAGCACACCCTCTGGCATCCTCAAGTCAGACAACTGCTAGCCACCGTGAGGGGTTCCATCTGGTGCCAAAATGGGTTTTGAAAGACAGGCAAACAGGACACTTGGCTTTGCTAGAGAGAAAAGGAACCAAGGGAGCCAGGGATCCTGTGCCTCAAAATGAGTAGTGCTGGGATGCCTGTCAGCAGCTCATCGTTAGCACAAAACCTACATCAGGCATACACCAGATCACCCTTAAAGCTATGCTGGGCACACACCAGATCACTGTTACCCTAAGCCGCCCTGCCACTTGGCCTGCTGGCAGAATCCCCCGCCTACTCCCTCAGCAACAGATCACTTGCTGAAATTGAAGTCTTGACCATCTGTCACGGGTAAGACAGCCATCAACTGGTGCCTAGGGCCTCACACAAGCCCTTATGTGGCAAAGACACAGTGAAGGGTCAGTTCTTTGGGGGGGAAGCCACTCACTCCACGGTCTCCCAGAATTCTCACAAAATTTTCCCCTAAGTACAAGCCAAGTACCTGACCCTTTTGGATGACACTTGCATAAAGGAGCTCCGACGAGTAAGGAGGAGTTAAAAATACCCTCACTGAGAGATTGACTCAGATGCAAGACACATAAACTTGGGGGGTGGTTTATTCAAGTAAACATATAAGGCATCTGCGAACTTGGGGACACGTATGTGTCTAGGATATGCTGCCCCACACAGAAGATTCCAAGGGTTTTTTTTTTGTTTTTTGGTTTTTTGTTTTTTTTTTTTTAACAAAGTGAAGATATTGTAACACAAAACCATATGTTTGTCTAAAGATCTGCCACATTCTGTGTGTTTGATAAAATGTCAGTGGCAAGAGCATGGCTGCCCTACTCCAACTGTGGGAAACCTGACCCACAGCAGGACAAAGCTGCTATTAACCCTGAAGAGTTCCGAGGAGTTCCACAGTCTGGGATCAAACTCTCTTTTTAACTCGGCTCTTTTCTGGAGGGGTGGCATGGCTAGGTAGTGAGAAACCCAATACCTTTCAGCTAACTTTCCACAGGAATAATGCCATTATTATTTAATACATCTTTCACTGTGTTATTATCCAAAGTATTAAGGTTCCCAGGGTCTCTCTAAATCCCCAGTGAAGTCCTTTAAAATAGGCATGCCAGGAACCGATTCACCTGGAACATAGCGCACAAAGACTCAACAAAAATAAGGGATACTGTCATAGTTCAAAATTGGTCTTCTAGACTGCCCATAGGGCTGGTCATGATACCCATTTTCCATAAATTACAGGGCTTGAGTGTGTGTGGGGGGGAGGAGCTAAGCATGTATATGTATGCAGGTGCATATATCCATACATGCACCCAGAGTATGCCTAGTGTTCTTTTCTACATCGACCTAACTTATTTCTTGGAGACAAGGTCTCTCATTGAACCTGGAACTTATTATTTCCCCACTAGGTTGATGGCCAGCAAGCCCCAGGGGGCCTCCTGTCTGTTCCTTGCACAGGGCTGAGATTTCAGTTACAGGGACTGCAAGGTCCAAGCTTTCAAGTGGATGCAGAAGACCTTGGTCTTGGTCTTCATGTGTATGCAGCAAGTATTGTTACTCATCTCCACAGCCTAAATTATAGAAGCTGGTTTTAAAGTGACATCGGCAATCCTTTAGCCTAACCTCTCCCCTTTGTGTGGGAGAAAATCGAAGATCAGGATAATGCCCTGCAGTTCCCCGTGGCTGTGGGAGCAGAGATGTATTTCACATGTGCTGAGGGTCAGCCCTCTGATCTTGCCAATGTGTTCCAGCTCCTCACACACCAATCCAAGGAGAGGTCAACACTCAAGTGTGTGAACTTTTTAGTCGACCACTTCAATTAAGAAAAGTGACAGTCATAAAACTAAAAGTGACATCCTAGTAAAAGTTGTGTTTAGGTTCATCAATCAGGCTGACGTAGGATGTGAGTCCATTATAGAAGCAACTGAACCAGACACACATGTTGTAGAATACATTTGTTGATTTGGTAATATACTTTATAGAATTTCCCCAAACAATAGAATTTCGGCATCTGCCTGGAATCTTTGTAACTAGTGTGGTATTGATGACCAAAAGTACTAGGTTATAGAAAGAAAATCAATTAACCACAATAATCAGACTCCTACATGAGAATATGGGGGAAAAAAAAACAAAAAACAAAAAAAAACCTTGTTTCCAGATACACAATGGACACCATGAGACATTACAGGAATAGGGTTTAGTAAACACTGGTTCACTAAAGAGAACATAGGGCTTGCCTTTGAATACAAACCAGCACTTTCCACATTAAAGACAGTAGTAGGGTATGCTGGACAAGCCAATTTTGTTGGAGATGTGACAAATGTAGGTCAAAACCAATAATTCCGTGACCATGAGTGATGTCTGCCGCACATGGGAATAATGAAACTTTTCCTCCCATACAACTGGGTAGCTTTCATCATACATGTTTAACCAATGTGTGATTCTCACCAAATGGATGTACTCTCTCCATGCCTCAGTTTCCTCATATGTAAAGTGGAGAAACCATTAGAATGGGTTTTAGAAAACCAGTGAGCCTTTGAAGAGTGTTAAAAGCTAGCACAGAGGAAGCAACAATGTTGACTGCCCTCCATTATCTGTAGCAATGGCAGACTGTCTAGAATAAAAGAAGCTAAGAGTTCCAGATATGAAAAAGATTATTTCTCTGGCATAGTGCAAGTTAAGAAAATCAGTGAAGCCCTGCATACCCGCTAGGCACTACAGGCTTCACTGATGCGCAGAAAGAAAACAACAAAAGAGATAATTGCCAAGGAAAGGCCAGAATACAGCAGCTTTGCCAAAGCAAAAGTATGGCTAGTCAGACCTGAAGGGCACCGTAATAAAACTTCCATCCAGAGGACCACCTGCAGGCCGGTAATTGTGATGCAAAGCAAGTGCCCTGGATCTGGACTGAACAGGCTGTGGTTTTACCTCTCCCAACCCAAAGTCTCAAAAATCACGTTTGTTTGCTTGCAGCTGTGTTCATCATGACCAGGCTGGAAGGGAAGTGTCAGGGCCCAACTGAACAGAGACATAAAATGCCAGTTTCTATCTTCAGACTCTCCGAAAGTTCCCCTGACTTATGCCCGCAGATGGCGAGGCAGCAGACGGCCCTTCCCAGTGGTATTCTGTACGTGGGGACGCACTCTGGCCTGACACATGAAACAGCTGTGAAGACACAAATGTGGGGCCCTTCTGGGTGAAGTTCAAGCTGCCCCCACACACAATCTGGAGGGAAGCCAGGGAAAGACCTTGGGATTAAAGGGGATTCTTTGGAGTCATCCACCACACTGTCACCTTCACCGTCAGGCTGGAAGCCTCAAAATACAAGGATTCTCCCGTATTGAAGGGATTTAACTGTATAGCACATGCCCCTTCCCAAGACCACCAAAGCTGCCAGAAGCTGTCTGAGAAATGCCCTGCAGGCAGCTCTTGAAGACTCAGGGGAGCTCCATGGACAGGTAAGCTGGAGTCTGGCACCCTACCACCACCACCATCGGGAAACAGCTGCCTTGAAATCAGGGCAGACCAAAATAGAAAAAGAAAACTCAATTTTCAATGTCAAACAAAATGGCCTAGCCACTAATTCACAGACTACTCTGTAGGGTACAGTTCATCCATGTGAAAACATGATACCCAGAAGTCAGCCAAGATCCCAGGGAGGCCACAAGAGCGGGCTGGGGAGGCTGACCTAAGCAAGGGCTGACCTCTTCTCCTTTTCTGGTAGGAAAAGCAACACCAACTGAGATCCTGTCTGACTTACTGCAGCCGGTCCTGTGTGCACAGCAGGGAAGGAGAAGAGTATGGGGGAGCTCCACACACATGAAACCATGAGGTCATTTTTGTTCCCCATAATGGAGGAGAAACTGAAATTAAGCCATGACACTATCTTGGGGATCCCCGAGGGAGCACACATGGCTGCCCCTATTATTGGCCAGTGACTTCAAGAAGTTTACTTTCCCTGGCAAAGGCTTCCTGGATCTTGGGCATTTCTGGAAAGTGTGCACAGTCTAAAGAGATAAACACGATTGCCTTGTAAAGGATTCATTACCGCAGAGCTCAGAGCTTGGCTTTGGTGGGAGAACATAATTAGTGGTAAGAACTTAAGGGGGTGTTGAAATATCATAGCAATGGATTAAAGCATTTAAAAATAGTTTAAAGGAAAAGGACCCACTGCAAATAGGGTCCTAATGCTAGGAGTCAAATCCTAAAGATAGCGAAAAGGGTCAGGACAACCAAAGGGAAGGAAGAGGTTCATGGACTACAGGGGACAGAATGTCTCATAATCCCTCAGAAGAGCCCCTGAGAAGGGTGTGAAAGGGAGGAGGATGTGACTTAACATCGCTTTCTGTTGACCCAGTCCAGCTGATTCTCCTGGCCATGTTTGCTATTAAACTACCACTAAACTAAAGAGCATAATAGGATCCCAAATCTGAAAGCCCCTGTGACAGAAAAGGAGGTATGCTTCAGGTAAGCCCTTTGATAGCACTCCCAGGCACCAAAGCTTTCTTGGCAGAGTATATAAAGGTTCACATGGCCCTGGGAGGAAGCTTGAAATTAGTGTATATAATTCCATATGCAGAAGTATTGCAGATAACAAACCAAGTATTTGTCCGACCTTCTTGGGAGTCAAACTAAGCAACATTGATTTTAAACTATTTCTGTCAAATGGAGCATAGTCTACAGGTAATCAGTGAACCTGGGACACCTGCAGACTTTGGAGAGCTTTCAGAAGCGTTGTAATGTGTTACCCAGCATAGAATGTATGTGAGTATTGCTTACTTACTGCCTCAGTGACAGTACATCCTCAAGAGTCAGGCATACAGAGTAAGCCAGGAGAGCCTCAGTACTTCACCTTACCAATTTTGTAGAAAACATGGGCACAAGACCAATTGTGACACCTTATGTTTTGACTTTATTAGTTCCTACTCTTCCAAGGGTTTATGGAGTTCTAGTTCTATTCTCATTTTATAAATACTATATCAAACATCATAGAAATTGCTCATTCAAATAAATTAGATATTCATATATATCACATGTGTATTTGTATATACTAAAGATGTTCGCTTTACTATCTTATAATAGGAATGTAGTCATTGACCATACCTGTCTGTACACATCACTATCACCACCATGTTAACTCAAAATTAGAGCTAAAGCCAACATAAGAAATTGTAATAATCTGAACTGAAGTAGTCCTGATTACCAATTCTAATAAGTTTCAGGTTTGCTCATGACCACTTTAAGTGTAACCCTCTCAAACACATTTTAACTCTACTGAATAAAACAGAATATTTAACTGTAACAAAATAGGAAAATAAAGCCGAAGCAAAACCAGGATAGCCCGGGTCTTTTGGGGGGGGGGGCAATGAACATCTCAAGAGTTTAATTTAACTATACATCATTATACGTTCACAGGCATTGCCTTTGAAAGTCTTTCGTGCAGACAGAAAGCCACCAAGTAGAAAATGAAAGGTTTTACTGTCCCTGCTCTTCAGTATGTGTATGTTTAAAATTGTGAAGCACATTCATTTAGAATCTGATGTTCGCATTTCACTTGCCCTTTTTAAAGACTCAGATAGTTTCAATATAACTCTCTTCTGTGGAGATGACAGGTGCCATGGAGGAAGTAAGAAGTTCACTTACACAGTAACTGAGACATATAGCTTTCCCTGGATGCTCAACTTACTATTCTTTTCCAGACTTGGTGAAATGTAAATATTTCTAAGTATTTATTCACTCACTTAACTAACAGATCTTTCCAGAGAGCACAGGGTGTTCTGGTATCTTTAGGGTACCAGTTGCATTCTAAGCCTCCTGGTTTTAGTTTAAGGATATTGTTCAAAAGAAGATTATTTAAGTTCAATTTTCTAGGAAAATGTTTGACTCTTACAGTAGCGTATCAGAGTAATTGTCAAAAGCCTTCAAATGAACAATTAATCTGTTGTGTGGCTATTAGGTAGGGGCCAGATCAGTGAATCTTAAAGTGTCTCACAGTGCCAATAGTGGACATTTCCAGGTATATTTCTCCCTTCTTCTCCTCCTTCTCTTCTCCTTCTTTTTCTTCTTATTCCCTCCCCCTCTTCCTCCCACTCCTCCTCATGCTCCTCCTCTTCCCACTCTTCCTCATGCCCCTCCTCACACTCCTCCTCCTCATGCCCCTCCTCACACTCCTCCTCCTCATGCTCCTCCTCTTCCCACTATTCCTCATGCCCCTCCTCACACTCCTCCTCCTCATGCCCCTCCTCACACTCCTCCTCCCCATGCTCCTCCTCCCACTCCTCTTCCTCATGCTCCTCCTCCTCCCGCTCCTCCCCATGCTCCTCCTCCCACTCCTCCCATCATTATTTGCTTCAACCACATCAAGTTGTTTTCTTGTTCCTTGAACAGGAAGCCTCCTTCGTACCTTCACTGTTGGCTGCATCCTACCTTCACTGTTGGCTGCATCCTTGGGTTTGAGTACCTTCTCTATTCTCACACCATCACAGCTTCCCATAATCCTACTTATCTTTCAGCTACAGCATAAATGGGTTGCATTATGAACCTTCCCTTAGACCCCTGCAGAATTAATTAGTCACATTGTACTTCACTGCTACGCACTCATCACTTTTGGTCCCCCTTGCAATAAAGACAGTTATTTGTATCATTGTCTGCTCCTCCATGACACTCCTTCAGGAGCCATTCAGTTCCCACAGCACCCAGGACAGTTGTGTATGGAAAGCACCAAATGAAGGCTGGACTTGAGCTTGAGCATAAATATTAATGGCAGCTAATTTTAATCATAACATAGGGATATTTGTCTCCTCTTTCCGTTTCTGCATTCTCTGAATTTCCCATATGCATACAATATTTCTGTGGAAGAAACAGACGACTTCAATATTGTAAAAAATCAAAGTGTGTGTCATTAACTCCTGAGCCTAGAGGTTGTGCAATGGACAACTGAGGAAATAAAAATGATGAGTGGTCTTCTCAGAGTCTCTGTGTGCTAAGATTTGCCATTTAATTCAAACAAGCATAGTTAAGAGCTATCCATCTCACGGTCTGTGACCATTTATTAGTTTCATACATGCATAATTCATGCAAGAGCTCATTGGTGCCCTTAAATGTCCTACTTAATACTGTCTTGACATCAGAGATCAATGTATTATCTCTAAGTTAAGCCTGTCATTGTTCTTAAAACATTTACGTGGCACCCAAAAGGATAAAAGGCCATATTACCAATAGTCTAGAATGGATTTCCTCTCTAAGATTCTATAGGCCATTCTGCTAACTTGCATGGGCTCTACGGCTTAAAACTCTCAATGATTTTCTATTTCTTCACTCAGTCTTCTTCCTTGGGTCATTTATTTGTTCATTCATCTGGTCTTGAATTCAGTGTTTACTAAGCACATGCTATGTGTCAAACACAGTGCATACAGCCATTGCTCACTAAGAAGGTCTTAGGCAATTTTCCTTAGACTTTCCTCAGTGACTTTAAAAACCAGTGAACATGCCAGTCCTATATGCTAAACAATATGATGGAGTTATTGAACAGAAACTGAGACCAACAGAGAAGTAACAGGCAGACCGTCTTGTATTGTTAGACTTTAGATGAGACGTTAAATCCCTGATTGGTAAAAGAAGCCATATGTCATTCCTTTGTTTCTTCCCTCTCGTCCTCAGAGTGTATCACAGAGGACACAAAAGGAACTCAATTACCAGGGATGGATAAGATTTAGCAATTTTCTGCTATAAAAAAAAAGGAACAACTTTATTTTTCTACAAAGAGGAAAGAGAAGAGAAGAAGAAGAGAGGAAATCAGAGGAAAGGGTTATTTCTTGGGAAAAGGTACCAAATCTTTCTAAGGGCAGAAGTCGTTTAGAAATGACTGTAAATCATTACCATCCTTTCAAAATTCTCCATTATTTTCCCACTCACTTTTCCAGGCAAACACTCCATCGTCCCAATCTCAGCATCTCCACATGCTGCCTGTCATCTCTTGGGCTTATGCATTACTGGGATAATTAATTTAATTTGAGCAATGGCTTCCATTGCAAACAATCACTGCATTCCAACATGCCACACAAGATGGGTTCAGATATGAACAAGTGACTCCTTAATTTGGATTTAAAGCTTTGGGCCAGCCTTCAAATAAAAATGACCAGGGAGCATTGTGCCCACAGAGTACTGACAATAATCTCATGAGCTCCCAATTATCCCGGTTCATATTATGGAAAATCCAATAAGTCTGTGTGTTCTATTCCATAAAAAATATAAAAAGAAATTTATCATATTGAAATCAGAATGCAAAATAGAGCCTGACACTTTATTAGGCTCTGCTTCTCGGGGTATCATAAGGTTGCCGATGGAAAATAAAATTAAGCAATCTCATAGATGAAGAATGACACCATTTAGACTTTCTGTAGGTGCTTTGGTGCTCACAGGTCACTCACTCCTCCCCACAACACACACACACACACACACACACACACACACACACACACACACACACACACACACATACACACATACACGTCACTCTAGAACAGCTTCAGTTTAAGCTAAAGACCATGAGCAGTGTGAGCTCTAAAAATCCCCCCTACTTTATCAGCTAAATTGGTCATTATTTACTTAAAAATGAGGGGACACAGACGTGATCTATTAGCATCACCTTAATGAAGAGCCTCTAGATGGTTGACACAATGTCATCAAATGCCCCAATGTGGAATTCAAGTTTGTGCACACATGCTTTTCTGTGCAGTATGTCTACAAGGTTCTCAATAAAGCAGAAAGTAAGTATATGATGGGTTGCTTGGGATCTGCCTCTTGGGGGCTGGGATTAAGGACATGCCACCACCCCAGTCCCTTTTCTTCTATTAGATAGCAGTTCTTCGTTCTCCTTTCGAAGTTACATTGCCCTCACTCAAGAGTTACTGCATTTTAAAAGCTTTGTTCTTTGGCCACATTTGGGCCAGAGAATGAATGTCAATGGGTCAGGACATCATAGCTCTGAGTTCTATGACTACCTCAGGGATGGACATATGTTTACTCACGCCTGTTAGACACCATCTGAGACATCTGCATGTCTTAAGTAGCTTGAAAAGATGACTTCTCTTCTTTTACAGCTGAAGATATGAAGCTGGGTTACTGGAAAATCCAGTGCTTTAGAGAGAATCCTTAGAGAGTACAGACTATTGTGCAGCCCAACAGTGTTTATGAGTCAAAACATTTCTATTAGATGGGGAGGAAGAGAGTAGAGAGGACTCTCACCCACCCACAAACACCCTCTAAGAAAGTGGAGGTGAAGTTAGGTAGATGTGTGGACTGAATGGTTCGCTGGGCAGCTGGCTGGAGGAAGGAGTCTAGAACTTTCTAGTACATTCAGGAAGTACAAGGACTCCTTTCCAGAGTCCTGGATAAGTTATGGCTTTACAATAGCATGCTGAAGTCACAATCATAAACATACGCATATATTTATCACAAACATGTATACATAAATGAAGCATAGAAAGACAGTGGGTGAGTGGGTGGATGGATGGATGGATGGATGGATGGATGGATGGATGGATGGATGGATAATCCCTTACACAAAATGCTTGAGACTCTAAATAATGAGAGGTCTCACAAATAGAAGTTAAATCTAAACAAAAGCTTATTAACATTTTATACACACCTTCTATTTACAGCCTAGAAAGGATTCTATAAAGTATTTTAATGCACCAATATTTTGACTGCAACTCATTACAAGAGGTCAGGTGTGACAATTTCTTCTTGTGCTTTCATGAGTTCATTCTCAAAATTTTTCTCATCTTGAAACATTTGGGATTTCTGATTCTCAAATTAGAGATACCGAACTGCCTACATTCACAAACACTCCTACACTTACATAGATTTTTATTTCCTTACACAGAGTTGTTGTGGCTGTTCACTCTCACAATGGGGAGGCTATTTAATTAGATATTTGAAACTCATATCTTATAGACTAACGTCAAAGGATCAATTGGGCTTTACAAAATCCATGGACAGCCCTGAAGGTGCATGAACTGAAGAGTAATGGTGTGCCAACAGGAACAGCTCAGCTCTCTCTCTCTCTCTGACTCCATCTGCAGTATTGTGAAAACTTCCCCATAAAGGAGAAGCTTGGAGTGTCTATTGACAAATATGAAACTGTCTATGTTCCAAACAAGTGTGGAGGCAGACCAACCCCAGGAGAGGGGTTCTTTATCTCCTGCTCTAAACCATGAGAATTGAATCATACATAAGACTATGGTGGGGCTTCTCTGTACCCATTTTCAAATTTTAAATTAAAAGAAGGGCTAGGGGCAGAGACATGGGTCATGGTTAGGAGCACATACAATTTCTGCAGAGGACACAAATTCCCTGAAAAGACATCCTCTCCAGCTACACAACTCTGCACCCTTCCTTTGTGATCCCCTTTTCAGTCCCCATCATTGTAATTTTTACCAAGAGTGATAGCAAAATATTTCCTGAAATAAATATTTTCTAAGTAGTGTATGAAAGCCCAATAAGTTAATGAGTTTCTCAGTTGTGACTAAATGGCTGAGAGAATGGTCTGTCAATAAAGTATTTTCTTTGATTTCAGATTATAAGCAGCCATCTGAAAACAAAGAACAGGCATGGCGCCATGTGCCTGTAATCCCAGTACCAGAGAGGCAGAGACAAGAGGATCCCTAAGGCTTGCTGACCAGTCAGTGTAGCCAAGCAGTAAACTGAGCATTCATTGGAGACTCTGCCTTATAAAAAATAAGGTTAAAAGTGATTGAAGAAGACACCCAACATTCCTAATCTCCACACATACCTTCATACATGTGAACATTTACCTACATGCACACATATGAACACATACACAAATATAACACACACACAAATGATGGAGTATTTGTCCTCCAGCACTACCAACCAACTCTTTATAGAGCAAGAGATAAAAAATAAATAGGGCCTCAGAAATGTAAGGACACACCAGTTGTAGGGCACCCTGCCCCGCATCAGACACACACACTGTTCTCTGGTATCCTTTTAGCAGACCTAAGGTTGGTCTCTTAGAGATGATAAGATTTATACAACACAGAAATGATTAGTAATACAGTCATAAGTAAATCATATTTTCTATTAAAATTTGGCCTTTATCCCTCAGAGGAGAAGGTAGAGAGGTGTATGAAAAGTTGCAATAGGCCTAATGGCTCCCCTTGAGATTTCTCCCTTCTCTATGGACGCCCTGCTATTGGCTCCCCTTCCTCAAATTGAGTCAGCAAGTGTGTCAGGAGTACCGGGTCTGTGTCAAGAGTACTGGGTCTGCATAAGGCTTATGTCCCCATCCCCAGGCAGTCTCTTCCCACAACCACCTCTCTGAGCCCTTGGACTGTTTCAAATATCATTTTTAATAAAGAAAACTCTTCCCATATGAAGAGTATCATGTTACCAAACTCTCCTCAAAGCAAACAGCCTGGGAAAATGTGGGTTTCCATGTATGTTTCCTTGAACTATGGGATCAAGTTTGCAAGCACTCTGGAGTGATGATGGTCCTTTGCCAAGATGATTCAGAGTGGCGATTGCCTTCCCATGATGGTCACTTTTTTTCTTTTCAAACGATTACTCCAAAGCACACTAGTCGAATACTTTACCAAAGTGTCAGGCTTTCGAAAACAAATCCTGGGTAAAGTCATGGCTCATGTCAACTGAAGGTTACTACTTTCGATGTAGCATGCTAAGTGCACACTTTATTTTAATCTTCACAACCGCTTCCCACTCCCCCATCCATTCACCCACTCCACCTCTGCCCCAGTTCTCCAGATAAAAAGCAGCTGAATCACTGAGAGATTAAGTAACTTGCCTTCCCACAGAGAGTTCATGGCAGAGGTAGACATAATCTGAATACATAGTCTCAGAGGATTGTCTGTGCTCCTATGAGCTGGAGCAGGGATCTCAGTGAACTGAGGTGCTCTGTGCCACTGAAGGTCCAGCAGTCAACACACACGGTGATATGGTATTTCTCTTATTTTTTAGACAGTGAACTTTCTACAACTCTATCTAGTTAAGAAACAGAACCAAATAAAACCATTCTCTGCCCCTAAAGCAATCATCCCTCTCTTCTGGGATAACTACTAAAATCTTCCCGACCCCCTGAGTCTCATTCCCTCCCTCTGCCTCAGAGCTCACAGCACTGCAAACACTCTGCTGTCTCCTCCTGCATGCCAGCAGCCTCGCTGTTCTTTAGTATTTGCTGCCAGAAGGCTCTTGGTAACTCTTGGGAATCTGCAGTCAGACATCATAAGTCCTCATATCCCCTGAATCTCCCAAAAATCCCCAAATCTCTGTCCTCTGTTTCCATCACCACCAGAATATTGCCAATATCCCATCAAGTTTTACATCTCTGCTGCTCCTAAAATGACATTAACACTCAAAAATTTTGGTTAAAATGAAGTCTGGAAGACAAGTATTTCACCAATATTCCAAACAGTCTTTTTGATGCTGTTCATTGTTGGCCTGGAAGCCTGCTCTGGACTATTTATATTCTTTGAATTATTCCCAACTCTTCCCTCTGGAGCTAAACAGAAAAGCCCCAGCATGAGTGGTTTCGTACCTCAAATAAGACAGTCCACTCATCAATAGTCTCAAGATCATGGTGGGTGGCAGCTTTTTATACTAGATAGAGAGGTAGAGACATTTAACACACTGATCGTTTGTGTGTGTGTTTTGTTGGGTTTTTTTGTTTTTTTTTGTTTGTTTTTTGGTTTTTTTTTGTTTTTTTGTTTTGTTTTTTTTGTTTTGTTTTTTTTTTTGCTAGCGTGCTTTAGAAGTAGGTTTTTTACTTTATTTATTTATTGTCTCACCTAGTAGAAGGTTACTGTCTTTGCTGGGATTATGACAAGCTTCTCCAGAATGAGAGCACTTTATTATCACATTAGTACTAGGGAAAGTCACATAATTAACAGAATTTATCCTCATTTACTCTGTAAAAGCACTAATATTCTGGCTCTCTGCCTCTCTCTAATTACTTTCTTTAACACAACTTTTTTTCCACCCACAAGCTGACCCTTCATAGGCTCATCTGCAGAAATGTGTTAAAACTCCATTTTTCATTCCTCCTTCCCATTCAAGTCGCCAGACTTTATCCATTTGAACAAGCAGAAGAAGTGAACAGAGGTCTGTCATAGCTCACACAATGCCTTTGAATTAGCAGGTGTGACAGCATCATGCTTTTGCTAGGGATCCTCTGTTCCGAGTAAGTGATGACAGCCACCAGAATTACTGTTAATTGTAATGTGATGCTGGCACTTCAACGGTCCTGTGTGTGGTGAGCTAGCATTGGTCCGGGTGTCTAAGAAACTCAGTATCCTAGATGCCACAATGCTTCAAAGAGAATCGTAGGCTCGCCTCCCACATGCTGCCTTCTCAGGTGCTGCATTGCCGCTGCATCTGTTCACACACACACAAACACACAAACACACACACACACACACACACACACAGAGAGACACACACACACACATACACATGAACCCACCCAGCTTGTATGTGCTGAGAACAACAGAATTCAGTTCTTCATGCTTCTATGACAAGAACTTTATCAATGGAGCCATTTTCCTGGTCCTCTCTTAAAGATCTCTTTAAGGCAGCTAAGTATGAAGAACAGAAAAGCCAAGGTTTAAACGACAAACATTTAGTAGAGGCTGAATGTCTGATGCCCATTTTCTAAAACACAAATTAAAACAATGTGTGCCTTATTCAATATTAACATATTTCAGAGTCAGGAAGATGGTGGGTCAGAAGAAAGGATAATCTTTGGCTTAGATAAATACTTTCATCTAGAGATAGCTGGTTCACCTGTCGTTGCAAAAGGGAAGCACCTCATAGTGTTGCCAGGAGTGAAACCAAGTTAGTAGCAGCCAGATGGTGGCTAACATGGGTGGCTGTCCTATTTCTTTCGACTAGGAATCTCTGAAATGAAGGGCTCAGGAGGTCTCCTGCCTGAGTCACATGGAGAACATAACGGACAGTGAGGTCTTTTTTTTCCTTCAGCATTTCTGAAGACTGGAGACTCCAGTCCACTCTCTGGGATCCATATAATGTGGAGAAAGAGTAGATACCCATTTCACTCAGGGGACATACAGCAGACCTGGAAATTGTTCTTCTCAACCTCCAAATTTTAGCTCAATTGTTCTTTTTGCATATAACTCATTGTTCCATCTCTTGAAGTACCTCTACACTTGTGGGTCTGGCTAGGACAAATTGAGACCACCCAGATTTCTCCATTCAGAGTTAATGTTTCATTCCTCCATACACCTAAGTGGTCAAGTTAGATAGTATCTTTCTCATGGTATTTACCTGGATCATTTCACCTTTAGATATCTTTGTACAATCTAGTTGTTCCACTCATCTGTGAACAGTTACAAGGGATTTGTGGGGATCAAGATTCTGTATAACCTCAAAGACAACATCTAGGGTTTCCAAGCTAAAACTAATTCACTTTTTCTTCCAAAGCTGCCCTTCACATGGCCTTTCTTTAATCAAACACATCATGGCTACTCTGAAGCCTGGACTTTATACAATCATGTCCTCCACAGCACTTGCTTGAAGGTTCTTTGTTCAGCACAAAGTAGAGAATAGACAGTGGTCAAAGATTTTATGATCTATAGAGAAACAAGGCAAATATTCATGAATGAATTGCCAATAAATTCCATCTACTGATAATGAGATCATCATGATTGTTAACGATCTTATTACAGTTACTGCTAATTGGGTCCTTACTATATGCAAGGTAATTTAGGAAAGATTTTACTAATACTACCACCTTAAACCCTCATAGCAACCCTTAAAATACCATATATTAAGGATTGTTTCTCTTTTTCTTTCCTTTTTTTCTGTATTGGGGATTAAACCTAGGGTGTTGCATATGCTAGACATAGGCAAGCAAGTACTCTACCACTGAGTTACGTTCCAGCCCTCAGTTCACTTTTTGTTTTGAAACAGGGTCTCACTAAATTGGTCAGGCTAGCCTTAACTCACTCTGCAGCCAAGGCAGGCTATGAAATTGCAATATCCATGTTTTTGCCTCCAAAGTAGCTGGCATTACAGGCCTCTACCTCTAGGTCTAGCTCATGATGCATTTATGCTGATGTCATAAAGATGCTCTATAAGAAATTCTGAACTGGAATTCACCTCTAAAGGGAAATCTATGTGTTTTTTGAGCACACTGTCTCAATAACTCAGAAAGTAATTGAGATGCCTGTGAAGAACCTTGGGAAGGTTGATTTTTCCCATGTCCAGCTAATTAGCTTGGCACTCAGACAGATATGAAGTTCAAGAGTATAGGAGTGGCCCCATCTCAAGTTTGCAACCGATGATGTGGAAGAGCCACTTCTCACAGCTTTTAAGGGAACTGGCTGCTACCTTGGCAGGGGATTTTTGTTGCAACTGGGTCCTTTTTAATTTAGAATGATAAAAGTCTCCCAGCCTCCGGTCTCTCCCAGTCTGCTGCCTTCCCTGAGTTCACATGATCAGATTAAACTTGCAACGTTGCTTGAGGCTCTGCCTGGTAAATAAATGCAAATTCCCATCAGCCCCTGTAATAGGGCACAAATCTCTGACTCTAAAATCCTGGTACCATTGCCCTCCCATTCACCTCAGTGTCCTGCACAGATGCAAACGGGGGCCTCTCACCTCCAGCTGTTCCACCACATCAGTACCACAGCAGGAGACATGAATTCCAGAGCTGGGAGGATTAACCTCCAGGATGACACTCAGTTTTAGTTTTAGCCTCCCTAAATCCTCAACAAAAACTTTAACAGCCAATTCTGCTTTAAGATCTCAACTGTAAATCCCTCTCTCCTCAACAAACTCACTAAAGGGATGGGTAGATTGTGTTCTCCTTTCTTGCCCCTTCCTCCACCCACTCCTGCAGGAAATGAAGACAGTGGGTAAGGACTTTTGTCATCATGAGCCTTGCTCAAAGACACACTGAAAAGTGCCAATTGGAAAGGGAAGAGAGATACTATTAACGTCTTCTGCCATACACAAAGCATTAAAGAGAAACTTCAGGTGGGAGTTTCTAAATATGTTTGAAGCAAAATCACTCATTTACAGATCTGAAGCCAAAACTGTGACAATGAAAGAAAGAAAAAAAGGAAGGAAGGAAGAAGGGAGGGAGGAAGGAAAGAAAGAAAGAGAGAAGTCTGTCTCTGACCCTATGCTCAGTTCCTAGAGCCCTCTGGATCAGTGACTGGGCCTCTCCATGAGAGCACATCTTCTCACTCAAGTGAGGATCTGCCAGAGTATTTTCTAAAGCAAATAAATGGCCACAAAGAACTAAGTAAAGAGAAGAGTCTCTTAAGAACATCCCTGACAAAATAAACCCCATGTTTATGTGCATTCGTTTCAATTGGCCTCAGCCAGAAATCTTTCCTGCAACTTAAAACCGGCAGCTCAGGGGTTGAGAGAAATGTCTGGAATTAGCTTAGTCAAATGCTGCCCTAAATAAATGCTCCTCTAATGTCTAACAAGCTCCTAGGGCCAGGGCAGTCTAGCTTGGCTTTAGCAGTTGTTCCTGTTTGTGCCACAGGTACATGACTTTTTAGATGGTATACTTTAAAACAGTGTGTAGAATTTTTTTCCTGGTTATAAAGGACAATATCTTTAATCAAGAAAAAAAATTGAGGGCTAGTGAGATTGATCAGCATCTCAAATCACTTGCCAAAGAAGAATGACTAAGTTTGATCCCTAGAACTCATAAAAAGGTAGAAAGAGAAGAAACTCCATGAAGTTGCCTTGTGACCTCCATAGATACACTTCTGTGGTACAGTTGCACACAAGTGTATATGTATAGTACTAGTGAAAATCACAACCAATAGAAATAGTGAACAGAAACTGTCTATATAGTCATTTCTTCTGCTTTAAATGTATATATGAATTTTATGACCACATATATATTTTATATCCTGTTCACGTTAAGTGACTTTCAAACTGTCATTTTGTTTTACTCTGTGACATTCCTTCATAATTAATACATAATCAACTAGTCTTTCATCATTAATTATTTCATAGCTTTTATTATTATAAATTGTATTCTGGTGAACACCTTTGTATGTACATTTTTTTGCAAATCTAAGAATTCCTTTAAAATAATTGCCTAGAGCAGAATTCTCTAGGTCAGAGTGGCAAATTGTTTCATCTAAAAATGTTGGCACAGGCTCCAGTAATCTGAGATCCAGTCACACAAAGTTGACAGAACACAAAAAAGTAGCCCTTGCTGTAACCTATATGGCAAAAACTTCTGATAATGTAAGTTTTGGGGACACCTAAGCTTATAAAAGAAAAAATAATCACAGAGAAACAAACACCATGTACCAACCATTTATGTCTATGAACAGCCTCTTTCACTTATGGCCATGGACCATGTGGCTATCCCTGACCGAGTACTCATCATCTTGGATTGTAAGATACAACAAATGGACGCTGCCAAGGCTCTGCAATGTCACAGTGCTCTTTTTCCTCTGCTAGATGCAGATATGACAGAAGGATTTAGCCCGAACCTACTTCTTGAGGACCACATCTTGCCCTTCTGCTTCTTAACTTCATTAATTCCAGTTCAGAGTCTGGGTCCAGAAAGTAACACATTTCTTTATTCCCCAAGAGAGCTTATCAGTCAAAGTGGCCTTTCTTAAACATATCTTACTCTTCTATCTACAAGCCCCAGGATGCTCGTCCATTCTGTTCAAACTCAAGTGCACTGTAGACAGACAACAGCCTTCCCCAGTTATGCCAGATCTGTGTCCCTAGGATATCTGAGGCAGAGGAGCAGGTTGGTTAACATAAAGTTGATAGAAGTCACTGAAATTCTGAGTTCCATGGCCTGTGAGCTGTGTACCCTTAAGCAAGTCATTCAACCTCTCTGAGTCTTAGCCTTTTCAGTGGTACTTGGTTGTTTTATCACCTACCTGGAAAACTACTGTGAAAATTGATAAGAAGATTGGGTTAAATTCCATAAATTCTCAAAAGGCTTGGTTATTCTTAACACTCCAAACCTTATATGAAATTTAGAGTACTTCAGATGGATATACCGTAGCCTTTCCCATATAGATCTTAAATCTGCATTTGTTCAAATACAATTTAAAGATGTGCTGGTTGCATTTGATTCAGTTCTTCTGTAATGGAATCACTGAGTGTGTACTGACCCTTTCTACCCCTAACCTTTTGCATATGAGAGCTTAAACTGATCACAGAAGAAAAAGACCAATATCAGTTCAATCATGAACTTGGGATACATCTAGTCTTCAGTTAATGCAAGAAGCATTTGTATGTCCCTATCCCTCATATAATACTACACACACTGAAACAGGCAAGAGGGGGGTCATGTCCACCTTACTGATCCTATTTAGAACTGAAATCCCATAATGAGACAGGGGTTAGGAAAACTGGTTAAAACTCTTTTCTAGGCTTCTAGCATCTCATTTAATCTAACGTTGTGGTAGATCCAATAAGCCCATACAGAGGCTTAGAAATGGAATCTCCAAATGCACAAATCCTCAAATATAACCTAGACCAAAGTTGAGTCTCTTAACTCCTTCTTAAAAAAACTATCCTGAATGAAAGAGTCTCAAACATGTCTCTCTTTGGTCGTGTCCTCCTGTTCCCCTTCAATGCCTTCTTTGTAGAAATTTCTGTGTGGCATGTGGACGGTAGCCCCAAATCTTCTGAACTCACAACTCCTTGAGGTGGAAGTCAATGCTGGCACAGCCAAATCTTTATAAATCTCTCACATCTCAGGAATATTATCCTGTTTTTCTTGTTACAAACCCTTCTAGCCTAATATTTGACAGCTCCAATCAGGTACTGTCCAAACATTTATTTAAACATTTTAAATGATGAATATATCCAATTATTACTATTAATGCAGCTAATACTGACTAATGAGGGGGAAATACGGTAGCTGGTGTCCCACAATTCATTACCCCTGCCTTGTCAACAATTCAAAGCCCGAAACCTAATCATCCATGCCGAGCCCTGTTATATTTCACACGTCACTTTTAATAAGTCACTCAGTGCCTATAAATTAATGTAACATGTCGGCGTTTATGAGTGTGGCTTTGTTGCTGTTAACAAATGATGTTCTAGCCTAGTCTCCAACAGCCAGGCAGTGACAAATTATGGGAGATGATTTCTTTCCAAAGTATAAACTATACACTGGGGACTCTAGTAATATATATATGTATATATATATACATATATATACACATATATATACATATAAATACATATTATACACATCTGTGCATACACAGGCACACTAGCAAGTAACAGAGCATGCCAATATATATGTAAGCACAAATAGGAAATAAATATGCTGCTTATAGAGAAAAACTGTCTAATAGTCCCTGTACCATCTTCTCTAAAATATTACATACAGGGCTGGAGAGATAGTTGAGCAGATAAAGGTACTTGTTCCAAGCCTGACAACCTGATTTTCAAGACCCACATGGTGGAGGGAGAGAAAAGACTCCTGCAAATTGCCCTCTGACCTCCACATGTGTACAATGTTATGCATGCATCCCCACATACATGCACAGATACACGTACATAATAAATATATGTGGTAGAAAATTAAACTGAAACATTTAAATAGGAGTCATGAAAATCCCCCAAATGGAGTCACTGCCAAGCTCAAATTTGCTCCAAGTTCTGGTCTGTTGCTCCTGGCCAAGTTTCAGGACAGCCCAACAGCTCAACTCAAATGAAAGCCTAGTGGTGTGAATGGAAATTGGAGGGCACACATGGCTGCCTGAAACGCCAGCGGTTAAGGAAAGAGCCTGTAGTTAAATGGCAAAATTGATGGTTGTTGGGTGTTAGATGGAAGAAGGTCCGTATTGATTCTAAACAAACCTGAGTACTTTAAATCTCTCTCTAAGCCATATCTTCCAAGTTCACAAAACCATTAGTATGTAACTGGAGACTATGCAGCCCCCATCGTTCCTGAACATCAGTGTTCAAGAAGGTTGATGGCACTGTATTAACTGCAGTTTATCTTTCTTTGTCCACATGAAAGCAACTCTGGTCAGTGGCTGCATCTTCATACATCTGTGCTAAGCACCACAGCTGGTGACAAAGCCTCAGGATCAGGAAGGTCAGTGATTTCTTTGGAAATCTGCCACAAGAAAGGTGACATCTTTGGGAGCTGAGCTCTTATCACAGACAACTCTCTCCACCTGCCTGGTTTGAGAAAACAACAGCTCCCCCCCTTTTTTGGTGGTGGTGGGAGGGGTGTACTACAATGTCCATGTAGTTAAATATTTTATCATTTTAATTTTTCCCCTAGGCATCCTGCCTTGACTTTAAAGCTAATTATTTCAATATACAAAGAAAATATCGGAAAATGCAAGAACCATATTCTCGGAAGATTTGGGTTTATACAGATTATATATATATATATATATATATATATATATATATATATATATATATATATATATATATATATATATATAATAGAAACTACAGGGTTTCTATTATATATAGCATCCTCTTTGTCAGGCTTTCAACCATGAGGCTCTGAGATCCCAATTCACATATAGCTCTCTAGTTGCCTACGAAATGTGTAAGGCACCAACACAGCCACCTGAGCATACAAGTCCTATGTAAACATTACATTTAACTAGGGTTGGAGTAATGGGCTCAGTGGGTAAAATATTTGTTGCTCTGAACTTGGATCCCCAACAGCTACATTAAAAATCCAGACATCACCTATCACCCCAGCACTGGGGGATTGGAGGCAAGGAAATCCTGGAGGGCTGGCCAGACAGAGAGTCTAGTCAAGATAGTTTCAGGTTCAGTGAGTCCCTATCTCAAAAATAAGGTGGAAAAGTGTTCAAGGAAGACATTCTAAAGTCAAATTCTGGCCTCAACATACAAAAGAAGCAAGTACACCCATAAATATAACACACACACATTTATATGAAAAGAATATATATATGTGTATATATATATATATATATATATATATATATATATCAGTCAGGATTCAAATTAGAGTTGTCCTATAAACAAACAACAAAATATAAAGCTCAGCTATAGCTCCCAAGTTAAATTAAAATTGATAATGTCCTTGAGATATAAGGATGGAGAAACATATTTGTGTTTTATAAACCCAGAGTTAGTGTTTATTTTTGTGCATAAGCAGCTGAGAGTTTGATTCTCCCAATGCATATACAAGAAACAGAGACTTTCTTCTTATTAAAACAATCATTGCAATGGCCCAGTGGTTAAATGCACATCCTGCCAAATTTGTGCAACTGAGTTGAGGTCAAGATCCCATATAGTGCAGGGAAAGAAATAAGTCCTACAAGTTGTCCACTGATCTTTACATACATGCACACACATGGTATCAACATAATAATTTTTTAAGTCATCAGGTCATTAAAGGAAACAAAGATGGAAAGGCAATGGGCATGCTTCTATTTCAAAGTCATAAGGAAAGCCTTTGCCTTGAGCCAGTCCTTCCAGGAGACCTATTGCTCAATTTGTTTTTCTGGGGTCTACACTTGTCTAGTTCTAAGCCAAACGCCCTGGCTGCCACAAATCAGAGAGAGATGCTCAGTGATGCAAGAATAGTGATATTTCTTCTTATTTGAAAATTGGGCAACATGTCAGCTGCTTTATCAAAAGATTTCAAAGCAGAGTCCAGAGATCCATGCCACCCAGCCATATGTGTGGTGCCACGGGAAGGGCTAAGGAGTCTCATTAGTTATGTAATGACATGGTGGCCCAGGCTTCAAGTTTGCACAATGTTGGGAAAGTGAAGGGTCTGAAAACACCATACAGTGGTCAGAGGTTATGAGATGGTGGTGAGCTGGAGGGAGGCGGAAGACACATGGACCATAGAGCCAGCCATGCAAGAAAAACAAAAACCAACAAATGGATTACATCATGGCTGATGCTGACAGGGGTAGCCTGTAACCTACTCCTTGAAAAGATGCAAAATGCCTTCTTGAAACCCACTAAGGGCTATGGAGGGCTGGTGGCAGTCCCTAGGTGAAGGAAACAGAAGGGTGGTTCTACACTTTCTCTCTAGAACCATGGATTGTGGAACTCATCTGTGCAACTTCCCAGGGCTGGTGTCCTCAGAGGGACAGCAGAGAGAAAGGCACTGGCTGGGTTGTGTGTGCATCATGCAAAAGGGAAGGAAAAAAACAGTAGAAAGTGGGTGCTGTGAGAAACAAAAGAAGCAGAGCTCTGTCTGTCAGGGGCTCTATGAAGACATCAAGCTGGGAGGAGGCAGCTGTAAAGCTTTTCTCTGTAGAGAGGGCTTCACTAGCAGGGCTTCCCTGCTGGGAATGGGAGCAATTTGCATAACAATATGATGTTGCCTACCTTGGACCCAAAGGTGCCAGATGCTCAGAGAGAAAGAACACATTTGCAGTCTGGCCATGGCAGAGAAGGCGAAAAGTGGGAAGGCATTGCTCTGTACATTTGAGGGCAGGAAAGAACTCCCCACCCCCATCATTTAACTTCATAAAACCAATGAAGTTCTGCTATTTTCTTTTCTTTGAAGTACTTGAGTTGGCTGTCTTGGTTGAGTTCCCTCTACCCCTAACTTTGGCACAAGCCTGCACTTAGTGTGCTTGCATGTGCACGCACACCCATGCATGCACACACATGCACATCACAGAGGGATGGAACATACTCTCTTATTGTTTTGTCTATGAAAGAGAAAGTTCTGTCCCCAAAACAGTAGACCTGATGCGAACTTGGGTGTTTCTGTTGATTATTCTGTTTTGTTCTTGCCAAAGCATATCAGCAAAGTCTAGACTAAGAGCTTGAGGTAGAAATCCCTAGGCCCCTGATTCCCACCAAAGGGAGCACAACCATGGGATCCAGCACTAGAATTAGGTGTTCAGAGCTGAGGTGTCACAAAGGTTCTTTCCTATTCCTCAGCAGACTCATTCTTGTCACTTCTGAGCACCACATACCAGGACAGACATACAATAAAGTAAATGATAGGAAACATTAAATGTTGCATAAAGGGGAAAAATGACACTGGATGATGTTGGGTATTTCAGATAGGTAACCATTTTAAGAGAAGCCTGGGGTTGAACCTCAGGTCCACAGATTCACAGCAATAGATATCTAGAGTCTTGCCTGTCCTGTGGTTGACCCAGTTCCCTTACGTTTGGCTAATACACAAGATATGGAGGGCTCAGAGGATCATAGAGCATGAAACACTGTCAAAGAATATTATCTCCAAGGAGAGGGACCTGATGTCTAAGCACATCCTTATCTGATTCCAAATGTTTGAACCATTTCCTCTTGGGACAAAGCTTCGGACCTAATCTGAGAAAGTTTGGAAAGCAGAACTCAGATTAAAGTTGCATCAAGTAACAGGTACAACAGGGCAGAAGAGCCTGAAGCATGAAGGACAATTCTTTTATAAATGCTGTGTGTGTGTGTGTGTGTGTGTGTGTGTGTGTGTGTGTGTGTACGCACGCGCGCGCGCGCGACGTGCATTTAAGTGGGGGAAGGTCACACTGGTGAGATGTCTTCCTCTAATTTCTCTTTGCCTTGTCTTTTTGAGATAGGGTCTCTCACTAAATGCTAAACTCACTAGGCTGACCAGGCAAGCCCTTGGGATGACCCTCCTGCCCCCTACCTGCCCAGTACTAGAATTACAGACTCATGCCACCAGATCTGGGTTTTTATAACTGTGCTGGAAATTTGAACTCTAGTCCTCAGGGTTACACACCAAGCACCTACATACTAAATTATTTCTCCAGCCCAGGGACAAATCATTTTAACCTAAACTTGCATAGTGTTCAAAGTAATGATTTTTGCCACCTTTCCCAATAGACTTTGTACATGAGAGAATTTGACACATCATCCAGAGGTTCAACTTTTGACATGCACATTGCTGCAGAAAACAAATTAATATATCAAGATCAAATACCAGATACTTTTAGAAAAAGTTCTGCATAAAATGACAGTTCTTTCTGATCATCCTCCACTTTTATTGCTAAATACCATTCTAGTCTCATTTTAAATTTGGACTCCTTCCCTTAGAAAAATGTCATATACCTGCATCAGGACCACTGTTGTCAGTGGGATAATTACATAGTGATAGCATGAAGAACAGCTAGAATAGATAGAAACAGCCAAGGAGTGGCTTGGGCAGATGCTCAAAATCTAGAGAGGAAGAAATAAAACCCTCTTAACAAGCTGCCTTCTTTAAATTAATGCTTAAAATATGCGAGCCTCATCGGGTCCCTGAATAAGGTTCTGAAAGCCATCTCTGCAGGTCCTAACAAAAAGAAATATCCCCCAAAATCATTTTAGCAAAGAACCTCCACTTCTATGCCTTTCTGTAGCCTCAGAGGAAGGAGCTAGAATTGCTGGGTGGACTTGCTGAATGACGGAGTTAATAATGGCAGGGCTGGGTCACTGCCTTGCTCTTTCATCCTGGCTCCAGACTCTTCTCACGGTGATGTACCCAATTCACCTCTCTGAAACTGAACTTCCAGAAAACACAGACACTGGACTGGAACACTCAGAGCAATGGATTGGCCTGGAGGCAGGCACATAGTTATTCGAGCAGGTGCAGAGTTGCTGGAATTGCAGAACACTGGCCGAGACAGCTAAAAACAAAATGACTCACAACCCAATGGTGTTGCCAAAACAGATAGTAACAAGTAACCAGGCCAGGTGGAGATGTAGTCGGCCTAACCCTAAGATGGCCTTGAACTTGCCTCTGACTTTAAATGGAGCTCAGCTGTCTATGCTAATAGAAAGATTTCTGTCTTTTCTGAGTAATAAATAAGACAGAAGGAAGTAAGAACACAAAAAAGTCATCTAGTTGTGAATTTGAAACCCTGCTAAGCACATCATAGTCAAGTGAATTGTCGTTAGTCCCTAAGAACTACGTAACTTATTTAAAATAAAATAGACATGGAATTTACTTTGTGGGAGCACTGGTCTAATTTCACATTAAATCATACTTTATTTTTCTAGATAAACATTTTATGATACACTATCTAGGTGGAATTTGGTATCCAGCATGATTTCAATCAATACAATGGATGTGTCTTACATTCCTAGAGCACGCAGCCTGACCCTGGCAGACCAGAAGCCTCCTGGACACATCTCCATTAGCTTTAGGAGCTGGTGTTCACTTCATAGGGTGTTTTCCAAGCAGGCTTGGGTTCGATCACCACTACTACAGTAAACCAGAAACAGCAGTTCGTGCCTATAATCCCAGCACTCAGGAAGTAGAGATAGGAGGATCAGAATTCAAGCCATCCTGGCTTCATAGCAAGTTCAAAGCCAGCCTGGGATAGAAGAGAACCTGTCTAGAAAACAAAATAATAAACACGTGTGTGCGTGTATGTGTGTGTGTTTATGTGCATGCATGCGTGCATGTATGCGCATACTCCCTTCTTTTTAGTCCTAGATAACTTAGGTTGAAAGGACACTCTCTATTCCTATTAGTGAAAACCTCCTATTATTAGCCTGAGATGACAGGAAAAGAATAATATAAAATCCATTGAAGATAAGCAAAACAAAATTTAGTAAATTTTAACTAGATATAGTTGCTGCCACAGAGAATTAGAATGGAAGATGAGGGCCAGAAAGATGCGTCAACAGATAAAAACACTTTCCACCAAAGCTAAAGACCTAGGTTCAGTCCCTGGAGCCCACATTGTAAAAGGAGAGAAAAACCAACTCCTGAAAGTTGTCCCCTGGCCTCCATTATCACCCTGTGATACCTACATACATAGCACACAAACAAGTTCGTTAATTCTTAAATGTCAGGAAAAAATCAAAAGGAAAAGAAGTCTGGCAATTGTCACAGTGCAAAGGTATCTGAGGTACCTGCCACTAAACTTGACAACCCTTCCGATCAATCCCTGAACCCAAATCTACTTTGGAAAGCTGTCCTCTGACCTTCTCTTCACATGTACCCCTAGCACACCCACTCACCCCGCCCACACACACACATTTTAAAACATCTTTAGGTTTACAAAAGCGGAACTGTGACCTTGGCCTAAACAGAAGACAAAAGAAAAAAAAGAAGAAAGGAAGAAAGAAAGAAAAAGTTTTGGTTTTCCCCCTTCATTTCCCATTTACACGTATTTGAACTCATCTACAAATATAACTGAAAGCCACCATCTTAACATCACAGCACACCCTGGCAGCAGCCTGCTGCATGGTGCAGGGTTCAGGAAGTACACACCTTACACACAGGGGAAGCCAGCCTCAGCAACAGGAAGCCAGATAGACAGAAAATTCTAATCTTTCCTAGGAGGTGAGGTAGACAAGAGCTTTGGATTGGAAGGACCCAGAAGGTACTAGACCATCCCAAATGCATGGGTTTCCATGTCTAGAGGAGAAAACTAAACCATCACATCAGGATGTTCTGAACTTTGTGCTGTTTCCCATTTTTGAAATAGGGATAATAACAGTAAAGTGTACACTGGGAGAAATCTGGCTTTTGATACTATTCATCATTAACATGGACTCTCGAAAGCAGAAAACATGAAAGGAGAGAGAGGTGAGCAATACAGCTACAATATGGTCCTGCACTTAGATAAGTTTCAATATAATAGGTTGTATATGGAATAAAGTTGCAGGTAGAGGAGAAGGGAAAAAGATAAAGAAGATAAAATGAATAGATACAGAGACATTCTCGTGCAACTGAATGGAGACAGGGCTTAATCAGAGGCAGTAAGCATGCAAGGCTCCTCAGAACATGTCTACAGAAACCAACCACATGTTGGTTAACACTGAAAGATGCACAGACTGATCAGCAGTACAGAACAAAAGGGCTCAGGTACTCATGTAAAGTCATACATCATTTTAATAAATTGTGCTGCATATAAAGATATTTTTTTCCTAGAACAATCATTCTTAGATCAAAAACTAAATCATCCCAACCACATCTTGATTTCTGCAAAAACTGGGCAGGAATTATGAGGCTTAACAGCCTCTTGACAATTAGCATATTATAAATACAAAAAATGATATATTAAAGGGAGACGAGGAAAAAAGGCCAGCATTTTACACCTACAGTAATATAATTCCACTACTTAATGCAAAGTAACAGGCCTTGGAGTGTTTGGGATCCTCTTGTATGCCGATATCTCCTCTATCAGTAAATGAGACTATGTGAACAGTACAACGTATAAATAATTCAAGACCTGAGATGGCAATTATAGAACCATGCACAACTAGCATGAATATTTTATGAAGGCTAAAACAGCCCTCAGAATGAATCATGGAGAGATGAACACTACACACATACACAGACACACACACACACAGACACACACAGACACACACACACACACACACGATGGGGGAGCTCTGACCAAACTGTATTCTTAGATTTGCTTCTCCTTGACGACTTGGACATCTTCATTTTACATACACTATGCTGATAATTACGTATTTTCCATTTGAATTTATTTCTAAAACTCCAAACATGGAAGAATGAAGAAGATGCTTTGCCTATGAGGTAGAAAAGCAGGATATTTTAAACCCAAACTTGTGTGGAAGAATTCCACGTAAATTTTTTTAGCCTCTCCAAATGGACTCTGAAAAAAATTACTGAGTTCTAAAGCACCAATTTAAACTGAAACCAAGGTCTCTTATGCATGAATGCATCCTACTTGCAAACTTCCTTGGTATCAATCTGCATTTCCTTCTAATTACTCCTAGAGAAATACCTGTAATAGCAGTTTTCACTACATGTATGAGGCAAAACAATTATTGCTGAGCCATAAGCCTAAGCAAACAAACTACGATATTTAATGGCACAACCCAGACATCATATTCTACTAAAAAATATCAATGCTGAAAGTCCTGGGCTGCTTCTGTAACCAAGACTGAGCACATCCTGCAGAGTAGGGCTGAAGGGGAATGAAAACATAGAAACTCGTGTCCTGATTTCTGTGTGGTGTGCTTCTGCTATCTAAACAGCCGCTAATGCTCATTCGAACTGTACAGAGATTTGCATCCATTTTGTCATATGCTCTTCTCTTATAACCCTGAGTCACATCCATGTGCCGAGAGAAAACGCCTTCACTTTGAGTCCATTTTAGCAAAATCCACTCCCCTCATGAAAACCCCAAAGCTTTAAGGTTTTGGCCCAGGTTTTTTTTTTTTTTTTTTTAATCAGAATTCACAAACTCATGATCCTCTTGGTAGAATTTTGTGTGGGTTTCTACCCAATTAGAATAGAAAGGATGACATTAAGGAATTCTGGTCCTTAGGACAGAAAGGAACCTTATAGATCGATCATCTGGCCCAATTACCTCATTTTGCAGATTAGAAGATTTTCTGCAAAAACATCAGTAATAATAATATCACATGGCATATTCAGACTTACTGAACCATGTAAAATAGTAGTAATGCCATAACAGAAAAAAATTGTTAACCACTCCAAATACATATGGTGGGCTTCAAATAAGCAAGGCTGGAGGGGAACTCTGCAGGCAATCTTTCAGCCTCAATGCCTTTAACAGTGGCTGGGGCATTTAAAAATGAGGAAAGTAGTAAGACTTAGGTAGATAACTCCTGTGATCAGTCCCAAGGCCTTTCCCTTGGAGTGGCCTTCAAAATCTACATCAAAATTCTCTCCTTTGGTCTTCACTTTTGGACTCTTTAGCGGAGAAGGACATTGGGCACTTTCAATGAACATAAAACTATTGAGTTTTATGGATGATGTGGAGCACATTTGAATTTTGTGTCTCATGGTGCCTGTTCCTTTGCAGATTTCGGAGAACAAGTTTGAAAAGGGGGGCCTCCTCTAACCTATACCACAGAAAAATTCAGGATATAGTATGCTCCTGCACCAAATACTTGCCATTGGCTTATGATTCAATTTTAAAAGTTCGAAATCACTAAGGTATCTTCCAGATGCAAAGTTCCCAAGGCAATTAAGATAAAAAGATCCCCTACCACAGCAGGGGAAGGTCAATATAAAATACCTCACTCTCTCTTTCCTACTCATACCCAGCACTGAATTTTCCTAACTTAAGAATGACATGTGCAAGTCTTTTTCGGTGGTATAAATTATCATTTTTGCTCATTTTTTTAGGCTAGTACTCCAAAATGTGCCTGTCCTGAGAGCTGAGATCAGAAAGACACAGATTGTAGAAATGTAAGGGACCCAGTAAAGCAATGGGCTTTGGGCCTGTACCCCCTCCAAGACTCAGCCTCTACTTCATCCTTCTTCTTCTTCTACTTCTTCTTCTTCTTCTTCTTCTTCTTCTTCTTCTTCTTCTTCTTCTTCTTCTTCTTCTTCTTCTTCTTCTTCTTCTTCTTCTTTTTCTTCTTCTGTACCTTTGTTTATCTCAGAGCCCCCTCCTGCAGTTCCCAGCCCCAGCTCCAGAAGGCATTGAAAAAAAGAAACTAACCCAGGTAAGCCAGCCAATAAAAACCATCCTCTGGACCGTGGCTCTTTTCTTCATGAGGACTCCAGGGAGGTAGGGTGTCATTTATTATTTACGTGCACCTGAATGGGTTAATCTTTCTCTTTCCTTATTTTGACAGCCATGTTTATCTTTTGAAAAGACTAGCAGAGGCTCCGTGTGGCACTGGAGAGCTAACTGCTAACACATGGGCTCAGCTACATCTCGGCAAAAATTTCTCTCATACTTGAACAGGCATCCCAGCCAAGATCAACACTGTGGATTTGATTTTCCTCATCATGAATTGACAGCTTATTTATCTCCATGGAAGAACATTGTAAGCCCTTTAGGCACCCAGGCAACTTAGAAGGCATTCAGTGGACTGTTAAAAAATATTATTGCTTCATAAAAAATAAAGAGTAAATTATTTCATTACTGTTAGGTTATTTTCTCTTTAAAGATACATTTTGGTGACTCTAAGTTACCATCACAGTTTATAAATACCATGAGGAGAAGGGCAGAGCACATGAGCACCTTTCTAACTGGCATTATATTTGGATAACTATTTTGAACCTATGCTAGGCTATAAGAACTAAGTTTGGGGATGGTACACACTTTCATGGAATCTCTTTCTACTAATGCTTAGAAAATGTCATTACAATAATTAGGAAGGTGGTTGTTTCTGTCTGCCATATCTTGCTTTGGTTTCCAATAGTGTCTGTAAGGCCAACACAAAATATAATTCCAATGGTATCTCTCAAACCTTGCTGGGAAAATATATAAATAAAACCTCAAAGTGATTTAGTTTATGGGACCCAAATGGTTGAATCTGTCAGGCTCTTGAATACACAGGACGTTTGTCATGGCTCACAGGAGTTTTAGCTGATTTGCATGCAGAAGACACTGGCAAATGGAGTATGCAAATAAAGAAACTTTTTTAAAAAATTCCTTTCAACTAACAGCAGTGAGAAAGCTGACCTCTTTGAGTTGATGAAAGATTTTCAAAAACAAAAGATCTCGAGGATTGGCCAGAGATATTGGGATGCTAGTGAGACCACACAGTTTCTAACCCTCCCAACTCAATGTCCATTTTTCTGAGAGCTCTCTCTAATTAATACACTGGTACCTGGGGTTGATCTCACATTAAAACAAAACGAACTTCTGATACTGCTCTTATTACAGGTCACAATCTCGGGAATCAACGCTTTGCCTCATTTCATCTCATTATCCCACTTTGTTCCCACATTCTGCTACAGATGTGGGTCTTGTGGGTCCCATCCCTGCTGTACTGTTTCAGGAAGAGAAATGAAGCTCCAGTTTTCCCAAAATCACACATCTCCACTTTTCACTAGTTTGAGCAGATTCACATATTCTTACAGCACAATGAATGGGAGAGAAACACTCTATCTCATGGCAGTTTGAAACCACAACTTGCAGCTTTCTCCAGCCACTCATCCCTTGTTATTCACTCTTTCCTGGTGTCTGCCTGCTGCCTACTCTGCCCTGGTGTCAGATATGCCCCATCTGCTGTCTGCATGTTTCTTGTGTGAATGTCTGGAGTAGGGAGGGTATTTGGCTTGGCGACTCAGCACTTCTGTGCAGCAATCACAATGAGGAGTATGTAACCTGGAGGTGCCTGTGTGCCTCTGGTGTGGACAGATAGATGTGCCTCAGTTGTGCAGTGTGTATAAGCATGTTTGCTCAAGGAAATAGATGCAGGCATCAGACAAGTGTAGAAGAAGTTGGGTGGAAATAAGGCAAAGTTCAAGAGAAAATACTCTTACATCTAAGAATTGTAAGGGGAAAAAGTGCCAAATATCACAGAGTCCACAGAAGGAAGTTATATAGAAAGGAATATTATATGAAAGGCAACATGGGAATCATTTCCAAATTCCCTGTAGACTGTTTTAGAGGGTTCTGGCTAGGAACTCACTGTCAACTTCCCTGAGTGCTTGGGAAAAGCTCAGTGACAGAAAGATAGACGAACAAGTGGAACCCCCCCCCACACACACACACAGCTATCTTCACACTTGCTCACAAGAGTTATAAACATAATCACCTATAAACCACCACTTTGGAACTGTGGGGAAGCATCTGAGTGATGGTTAAATGAGAGGATCTGCTGGGAATGGTAAGAAAAAGAAATTCTAGAGGCTGTACTACCAGTTTGCCCGCAGAGATGATTAGCCACTCTGTGTACATACGAGCTCTCCTGTTCCCACACGCCTGCCCAGCATGGCTTTAACATATGTACATATTTGTTCAGTGGGATCTCCTTCAAAGTCTTCTCTTTTAGAGTCATTTTCAAATATTCCTCAAACACGGTGCAGATCAAAATGGAATATACAAAGTCAGGTAATGTCCCCAGCATCAAATTAAAATAGCTAACTGGCCAACAGATGGCAGCTCAGACAAATCGCTTGCTGATGTAAATAAGGCCACCGGTTGGCTCAATTGTGCACATTTTTCTAGACAGAAGTTGACTGCTAAACAAAGTCAACTTCAGAGCCCAGTTGTTTGTACAGCAAAGGGAAAATCACAAAAATTCAAAAAATACAAAAATGCCTCTTGTGTTCCTGGAATCCGAGGTGATTCATAAGCACGGGCATCCCCAGGTCTTTTGATTTTAAAGTGCTAAGGTGAAAATGTCACTCACCCAGGAGGTTATTGATTAAAATAAAGAGCAGGAAGGTTTTTCTGCATGAACCTCACTTCGCTGGCAATGTTGCATCATTTAGAAACTGAAAGGAAAGAAAAAGGAATAGAAAAAAAAAAAAGGCCCAGAGAAGAGGGGTAGGTTCAGGCGACCAGACTGGGAATAAATAACACAAAGACGCTTTCTGGCCTGAGGGCAGAGGCAGAGGTTGGCATTATTTTACATTAGAAACACTTCGTATTCAAAACGGTAATTGATAGCTGTGGTGTGTTGGGGAGGGAAAGGGCCACTCACGTTCAAGCGGGCTGCCCTGCCAATCAAACTCAACCTTTCTTTGAATGAATAAAAGCTTCATTGCCCTATTATGCTGATACAGTCAGACAAGTCTAAAGTAGCTGTTTGTCAAGTTTATGCCCACTGCCCCAAGCTACCTCGATTTTGAAGCTTAAATAATACCCTCAAAATTGGCCCTGATTTAGGCTACTGTTCTCTTTTTTACTAACACAGTATCAATTTTACTCAGAGCTGGTCCCAGATGCGGGTAGCAGGACACCCTCTTCTCATTTTTAATAAAGAGGGAATTTGGCTGTCTTTTGTTTACTGGCCTGGGTGATGAAATGTTCTGCAAGCATTCTGCCGGTGCTGCTGGCTGTCGGAAGTCTGCAGATGTTTGCCAGGTTCTGTATTCCCAGCTCTCTCTGCAGGAAGCCACTGGCAGGAGGACTCTCCTCATCAGTTTCTCTTGTCCTTAGGGATCTGTTGTAAACAGACCAAACCTGGCAGGCCAGTAAGCGGTCAATGAAAACTGAAGGTCCTGGGTAGGGAGATATTTTTGCATCCTTAGTCCCTATACCTCCAAGTACCTGCCGCAGTCACATAAATGAGCTGGGCTTCCTCAGCACACTGAGGTGGCCCCAGCTTCATTTGGTACCAGCGACAAAAAAGAATAGACTTCAGACACTGAGGGTAGCCAGAGCCCAAAGCTGGAAAGGATGCAGTCCCTCCACCTGTCTCCACAGGCCTGTGTCTCCCTCACTCCCTGGTAGCTTCTGCTTAAAAATGCATGCAGCAGAACCGCTTTGTGTTTGAAAAGACAAGAGTCGAGAGTAACAATGAACATGCAATTGGGCTGGGAATAGATTTATCAGGCTTCAAGGATTATTGTTTGCTGAAGGATGGTACACACATTACTATTTCACAGTTCAGCTATGACATTATTAACCTACTGTGCAAGGATTTTATTGCCAGATTGGTCCATTTATCAAAAAATAAGAGAAACTCAAAACCCTATAAGGAAGTTAACATTTCAAACAGGCTTGGCTTTCACTTGATGCCATTAATCTATTTAAACAGAGCAAAAAATGTTCATTTAGTTATGTCTCTTCATTTAGAGTAAAAGCCATGAGACAGTACTGGATGCAGGCATGCAAATGGCATGCTCATTGTCACAGGAAAAGTGAGTGTTTTCTCCTTAAAACAAGTTGGAGTCCCTAGAGCCTGCCACATATTCTGGATTGCAATGAGCTAGAAGATCAGGACTCAGCAGTCCACAAAGCACTGACTCCAAATGTCTGAACATTTAAATGCCTAAGCTGAAAAAGAGATGTGTGAGGGAAATTGGGCTCGTTTCATTTTTTGTGACAAAACAAGATGAAATATAGATAAAATTTTGTATACAGAAAAAGAAAAGAATCTGTGCCCATTTAATAAAGTAGTCACAAATGTAAATTCAGTAGCTCACAGAGAAAAGGTTGATTTTGGACTATGAACATAGTGGCCTTTTGACATAACCTCTTCACTGAGAGTTATCACCAGCACATACAAAGTAATATGGTGTCTAGCACTATCAAGTGCCCAGAATCTCATCTCCCAACACACATACACTGCTTAAGTGTGGCTCTACATGACTGTTAGAAACTCATCTATCTATGGTTATGGCACAGACTCTAAAAAGAAAGAGGTCAACTCAATCTGCCTTTTATTGTTGTTGTTATTTATTTATAGAAGGAATGTCCAATGTCTGCAACAACTACCATGGATCCTTATCACTGTCCTCCTTCAAAGTATGTGGGGGATGTCGGAGAATAAAAAAATAATAAAGGAAGATAAATGGATAGCTTGTTTGCAATATGTGTATGTGTGCATATGGATATATATATATATATATATATATACACATATATGTGAGTATACACACGCACACACATATGGAGAAAGGGAAAGAGATGGGTATCTAAGATAACAGGACATCCAGTTTTGGCATGAACTGTGTATGTGTACATACAAGGTCCATAAAAAAGGGTGAATTTCTTCTTTTCTTGTCCAGCATCTCTTCAGTTTTATGCTGGCTCCTGAGCCCATACACTTATTTCTGTATAAATAAACACATGCTCAGGTGATATGGAAGTTAATAGAACATTGTCTGCCAAGTATTTCCAATCTAAAAGATGTGGGCTGTGCTCCCTGGAGTCAAAAACATTCCTTAGACAGTTCATTTAAATCACTCCCAAGAGCTGTGCAGGTTGTCTCACAAACACAATCTGCGGTCCTCTTGACAGTCCTAGAACAGTCTTGAACCCCATTTTATTCCTGGGAAAGCAAAGGCTTTGGCAGGCTGTGTGAGAAGCCAAGGGAATTCTTCTGATTCCAAAGCCTTTGCTTTCATCCATATACTGTCAAGAGCACTCCTCTCAGAAACCGTGCAAGGATCTGGTACAGAAAACAAAAAGAGCTGGCCCTTTGGTTCACAGATACTTGCACAACTGAAAGGCGTAAACATATCACCTCACCAGATGACAAAACTGGGGAGCATGTGATGCTCTCACTGGTTACTTAGGAACAAGACATGGTCTGACTAGTTTTCCTCTCCCTCACACACACATACCCATCTTTTTTCCCTAACATTCACCTGTTCAGCCCTAAGTAAGCCCTCTAAGCATCTTCGAGTGATAGAAGATGTTACACTGTCACACAGCAACATTTTCCCCAAAAGCCTCAATCACTGCTGTTGTATTTCCAGATGTTGACTCTGGTTCAAGGGAGAGAGTAGTTCAAATGCAAGAAAGCCTGCAGTGCCATCCAATACAATTAGCTATGAGTCTTTCCAGGGAAGTGTTTGATAGCAGAATGAGCAAGGAGTGAAAAGCCAGCCAGATAACAGGTTACCCACTTCCACCGTGTATCTGGTTCTACTTCTTTGGCAACTGAGAAATATGAGTATAGTGAGTTCTTTAAACACTTTTAATAAACTTCTCAAATTATTTTTATCTCACTTCTCTTATCTGTCTAATGAAGATAAGGCATTCAGCAAGCACATACTTAGCACAAACTACTTGCCAAGCACTATGTTTGTTACTGGAGATATTAATTTGGTGGAGATAGGAGGCAGGGTGGAGTGGGAGACAATGTCTCATGAAGTTCAAGCTGACCTTAAACTCATGATAATCCTGCCTCCACCTTCCTGGGTGCTCCCCTTGTGTATGCCTGTATTCCTCTGCTTGTGTGCGTGACTCCCTCAGGGTGGAGAAAAAACAGTGCTTACAGAGAAGGTAGAGCAGAAGGGAAGTGTGCCAGATACATAACCAGCCAACCTCGGGGGAAAAAGAGACCATACGTACATCAGAGAAGTCATCGTTACAGAGTTAAATTTGGGTTAGAGATGTGATAGGGCACTTGTATAACATATGCAAGGCCTGGGGCTTAATCATCAACCCCCCCCCCCCCCACACACACACACACACAGAACCAAATTCTAAAAATTAAGAGGAGCAACATAGGAAATATTTTAACAATTTATAACTATCTGTTACTGTCTATTAAAAAGAAAAACTAGCAAGTTTAGAAACTTGGTCTAAGAGATTTTAAAAAAGTGTACTGTTCTTGCAGAGAACCTGAATATGGTTCCTAACACCCAAGTTGGTCAGCTTACGTTTGCCTTTACCTCCAGCTCCAGAAGATTCAATGCCTTTGGTTTTGGCAGGCATCTACACTCACATGCAGAAATCCACACAAAGCCACACACAATCCAGACACCATGCCCTAGCCCACATATCACCTTAATAGCCATACTGCTTGTCTCTCTCATAAGCAAAGGGTGCTTAGGGAGAACATCAGAGGGTAGAAAGTATGACAGATAAAGCTGGATGGGTGGCTGGAGGCCAGCTCTGTGGTTTTGTTGGGGATGTGAAGGAGAGTGAGCTAGAACTGATAGAACATGGAGGGACTTCTTATGCTTCCAAGTTCAACTGGAAGGTAATGGAGGTATGCACATGAGAAGACACCATCTTAAAACCAGATTCTGACTGCCCTATGGAGACAGGTTAAAAGAGGCCACCTCAAAGCAAGTGGGGACTATTGGGCTAATAGCCAATATTGGGGAAATGAGTAGATTGAGGATCCAAGGTAGAGAGAGAATCGAATCCAAAATAAGATGTCGTAAGAAAGCAATACAGACCAGAGATGACAGGGTAAATGTGGGTGACACTCAAGGGCTGAGCTGATCAAGCTGGCTGGGTAGTAGAGCTGGAACCAGCTAAATAATATGTATATCAAGGTACTGTGAAGAATAGAAACTGCAGAGGCGGGCACCAGGTTAACTCAGGTTTACTGAGCCTCTGCTATGGACCAGGCTCTCAACTCTCTCTTCACTCAGCAGGAAGACTCTGGCTTCTTTATAGAATCAGATACAAGGCATACAATGCCTGAGCAGGTCATTTTAATGTTGCACTTCTGCAAGGCAGAACTAGGAGTTGAACTCAGTCTGCCATGCCTCTAAGCCCAGGATCTCCACCATTAGTTCCTGCCCTGCTGTACATCTTTATCTTTCTCTTTCTAGCACAGTGAAATGTCAAGTCACACTCTACTGAATATAGTGGGTCTCCTATACAGAATGTGACTGAAATTGCTTCTCCACCTGTATCCTCCCCATGACTCCCCTGACCCTGCTCCAAGCACTGTTGGAAGGAGACAGTTCCTTAGGCAGGGAGAAGGAAGGAGGCTGGCCTTGCTAGCTGGCAATGTTCCACTCCCTATGAATGTGAAGGCATGGCTGCCTTGGAGACCCAGCAAATGCTTGATGCCTAAATCATTGGCAATGGTACAGTTGTTCCCTATGTTGACTACTAGAAGAAGAGACATAATGTAGAAGTATTTCTGTCGCCACAAGTCACACCATAAAAGTAGTGTGGACCAGCAGCTACACCACAAGTTTTAGAAAGCCAACAGACGTTGACTGCATTGGCAATTCAAGGGCTGGTCCAAAGCCAAGTGCTCAGTGTCTTCCGGCAATCTCCATCAATAACTGACACATTCCATGCTATGTCTGAAGTCTAACACTCCAAGATGGATGGATAGGCATTTGCTTTGCATTGCTCTACTTGGGTCCAAAAAATTCAAGGCTATATGCCTTCCATTAAAATATGTCTCTACACAGTCATAGGTGCTACAGAGTTTTCAATCTAGGGAACTTAATTCCAGAGCCTTTGTATATTTTCAACCAATGGGGTAAAAGGGTGTTTCTGTTTCTCTTTCAAAATAAAAGGGATTTAATATTGACTGAAAATCCACTTATGAGACTATTGCTTCACTGTCAGAAGACTAGAATTTGGGACAATTATAACTTCTTGGAAAAAAGTGAATGTGTGCAATTTTTTTTTTTATTTTCAGAGACCACAGTAGATTGTGAGCATCCTGTTTTATCACTTTGTACACTATTCTTTTGATTCAGGGTCTCTCTGTGAACCTGGAGCTTGACTGGGAGCTAGTAAGCTCCAATGATCCTCACGCCTCTGCGCTGACAGCCGTGGGATCACAGAAATGCATTCTTACCATTGAGCCATCTCTCCAGCTCCAAGAAAGAGATTTCTAAAGTTAAAATTGTACACAGACAAGATAATGTACCTCTTGACAAAAACAAACTTGGTATTAACACAAAAGAAAGGTAAGTGGAGAGTAAAGGAGGTGGCCGTGCATTAGAGGCCCAGAAATCTGAATCTTCCAAAGATTCTAATGTTGAGTATTCCATTTCTTTCTGGCACAAGGACCGCCAAAATCAAGCTGGTTCTTACTGGATTCTCTTTCAGTGAATGAGTAGACAAATGAGGCATGCTGTTGTTCTCATAACTTTGGTTAGACCTCTAGGGACATGTGTCCCATTTCAATTAGAAAAAGTGTTCAACAAGGCTTTGCCTGTACAGAGATAACTCCACCAATACTATGCACACTCTCTGGCCCTAGAACACATACCCCCAGTTTACACAGCTTAACTATCCCAGAGGAAAAATAGGCTCCAACATTCTGTCACCCTCTCATTGTACCTAGGCTCTCCATGCTTATAACACTTCCTGAATATCCTCAGACCAGAATAAACATCATACTAAAAACTCTGCTCTAAGATGTTCTGTTGATCAAAAGTAAGTATTGCCTATTTTTACATGTATTACTTTGGACCATTGTCCTCATAAGTTTTTCCAGAACAATCTTAAGGCAAGCATGTGGTCAATAGATAGTTTTGAACAGATGCATTCCCAGCAGATTTCACTGGTCTTCCCAGAGAATTGCTGTGCACAAGGAGATTCCGTTTACACAACTATTTCTTTTCACTTACCAACCTGAAGTGATTTCTACTGCTTTTTATATCACCTAGGATTCACTTCAGTGGGAAACCTGGTTTTGAAAGAGTATATTGAAAATGTTTCCCATTCATGATTCAGACAAGAGAAACAAACTCTAAACTTGAGCTCTAAAAAGTTTGCCTAACACATTTCTAGCAGCCCAAGTGAGGCCTGATTTCTGTTCTGACTCCATCTGAATTGCAAAATTCCAACGATAACCTAGCTGCCTGGCTTTCTGTTACCAAGGGAAATGGGAGAAAGGTCGTTTTCTATGTTTATGTCTGTGGACTAGAAAACATGGAGGAAAACTGGCAGGTGAGGGCTCTGCAGAATCACATCATTTTGTCATCCAAATCTTACAAATTATTTATTTGATCAGGAAAGACAGCTGCAAAATGCCATACATATTGACAGGTACTGTTGGCTGAATTCTTTTTCCATTTTTCCCAGTTGGTAAAGAAATTAAGGAGGCTCTTAAAATTCACTCCTCATTTGTGTGTGTGTGTGTGTGTGTGTGTGTGTGTGTGTATGTGAGAGCGGGTGAGTGCGGGCATGCGGGGCTGGGGGTGGCATGCACAGAGTATGGAATCAATGCTGGAGTTATAAAATCAGAGTATTGACTATGGCCAATGTGTATGATGGATAATAAAATGTAACTGGGGCAGACTGTTCTCAGCAAAAGGGTGCATTCCTAAGAGTTGAGAATGTAAGCAGAGTGTATATACTCCATAATAAATCTACAGAGTTGAAGAAAGCTTTCACACTCAATAGACTCACATTTGTTCAGTGAGTTGGCAAGAAAATATTTCCTAAAACTGTATCTCTTCAATGTAAAGCATATACTTCCACAAGACTCTGGTAAAATTGACAAATTAAAGACCGGAGAGCTGGTTCTGATATATTTTGATAGAGGAGAAAAGTCTGCACTTAGAAAACAAATACTCAAGACAGTCTAATAAATATGTGTTTCTATGTGAACTCTCTCTTGTGGGCTCCTGCTAATAATGCCCCTTCATGTCTCCTATAGTAAAATCCTCCTCAGGCCCCTCCCATTTCAGGAGTTCACACTATCACCTCCATTTGTGGATCTCCTCTATTGGTACTAGATTTTGAACTTACTGGACCCTTTATGAAGGCATTCATATTGTCATCCTCAGAGTTAATGTTTTCTTTTTAAAGATAATTTTTGTTATTTTTAATTATGTGTATGTGTGCTTAGCTGTGAATATATGTATGTGAGTTTGCGAGTGCCTGGGGAGGCCAGAAGAGAGTGTCAGATCCCATGAAGTTTAAGTTACAGACAAAATTGGTTTCTCCATAAGAGCAAAACAAGGTCTTAACTGATGAGCCATAACTCCAGGTCTCATTGAAGTTAACATTTTAAAAGTCAATCCTTTGACCCCAACTAAGACTCCTAGCAATATCAGATATGTAGCCTGAACTGGTCATCTCCTGTGACCAGGCAAGACTTCCAGTGGAGGGATTGGGATACTGACCCAGCCACAAAATCTTTAACATACAATTCTGGATGTTCTGAAATAAGGTGATACAGAAATTGTGAGAATGGCCAACCAATGACTGGCCCAGCCTGAGATGCAGGCTGTGAGAATGAACCCACCCTGACACTGCCTGGAGCACCAGGACCCAGAGGCTGAATGGTCCAAATATGTAGGACTGAATCAAACTGGTTCAAATCACATGACTAGAGGGGGGAAATGTCAGTGTAGCCATGACTAATGATATTCTGCTGCACATGTAGATTAGTGCCTACCCCAATTGTCATCAGAGAAGCTTCATCCATTTACTGATAGAAACAGACGCAATAATCCACAGCCAAACATCATGCAGAACTAGGGGAATTCTGCTGAAGAGGGGGGAGAGGATTGTAGGAGTAAGGGGGCCAAGGATGTTACGAGAAAATCCACAGAATCAACTAACCTGGCCTCATAGAAGCTCAGAGTCTGAACCAATAACCAGGGAGCCTACCTGGGACTGACCTAGGCTCTCTGCATATATGTGACAGTTATGTAGTTTGGTCTGCTTGTAGGACTCCTAACAAAGGGAGGTGGGGCTGTCTCTAATTCTTTGAGTGGCTTTTAGGAACCTAGTCCTCAAACTGGGTTGCCTTGCCCAGCTTTAATACAAGGTGGTGAGCTTAGTCCTACCACAATCTGATATGCCATGTTTTGTTGTTATCCCTGGGAGGCCTGCTCTCCTTTTCTGAGCATAAATGGAGGAGTTAATTGGGAGGAAGGGCAAAGGGGAAGTGTGCATTGGGGGCATGGAGGGAAAACTGAGTTTGAAATGTAAAGTAAATAAATATATAAATAAAAAAGAGAGAGAGAGATCAATCCTTATGAGTCCTAGGAGTTTCTCTAATGCCTAACTTTATATACAGAGATATTTTTAAAAAAATACTCATGGCTGTCAAATCAAAACAGAATGTTTCAGAATAAATGCTTCAAGGGGAATTAAGGTGCTGAACCAAGAGGAGATAATTTCAGCCTCTGCTTTTCGAATTCATGGAAGGTTCCTAGAATTTACAGAAGAAAGGCCTTGACAATTATTTGGCATGTGCTCCCATTCTGCAGATAAGTCTCGGAGCAATTAGGGGAACTTGTAAGAAGAAGGAATGAGTCACTGAGCCAGCAAAATCAAGTAATCCAGAGCCTCTGCCCTTACCTTCTCTGGTCTCCTCTATGTCATTGGAGATAATCCTACCCTCCTTCCTACGATGCATTAAGCAAAAGTCTATGTGCAAAGCCAAAGTTATCAAAGGACATTAACAATGGAGAAAGTAATACTGTTTTTTTTTTTTTCTCTTATTGTTTATTTGTGGGAATCCAACCCAAGGCCTTAGGCATTCTGGGTAAGTGTCATGCGCTGAGCCACTGTCCCAAGACTTTAATTTATTTTAAGATCTCACTTATGCTATTCTACCATAATACCTTTATTCAATAAGCAATTATTTCTGACAAGAAAAGTCAAAGATAATATACAGTTCCTCACTCAGAAAAAGAAAAAAGAACTTTTTCCATGGCAGTTAACACAATAGTCATTCACCACTTCCTAAAGACCTCTTAGAGCCACGCTGTGCAACTTTCTCCAGGTCTGTTCATCTTTCATTTTTCTTGTCTTTTCCTTTCTAAACCATAGGATGCCATAAGTTTATTTTACACACCTCAGACATTTCTCCCTCATTATTACAAATGAAGATGAGATCTGAGAACTATGTTATAGTAATTTCCTCTGGGTTACTATATATTCGGTCCATTTATTTATACTTTTCATTTTCATTCTGTGGACTTTGCTTTTTCCATCCCTTCCCCTCCCCCCTGCTGTTAAGCCTGGTTTCAAATACACCAGAGTTGTAGGGATCCCCTCATCTCCCCTGTAACTTGATATGAATCCTTTTTAGGGTGTAGGTTTTCTGTTTAACATTTTAAAATAAAACTCAATAAGCTCCGATGGTCTCAGTTCTACTGTCTTTTAGCCAAATTTTCATGACACAGCGTCCCAGCTCAGCACTGTTGTTCCTGCATTGTATCACTGGCTAGTGACTCTCATTTTGTTCCTCCAAAGTCCCATGTTTGTTCTCTTGCCTCTTCCAGGAGCAGCAGATAAACAGACAGAACACCTTGACTCTTAGACACACACAGCAGACTTGCTGTTACTCAGAGAGCTGAATTGGCTGCCTTAGATTCTCTACTACTAAAGCATCCCCAAATATTCTAAAGTCAGGGACACCAAAGCTCACAATTCCCTCCTGGGCATACTTGCTATTGAGTGAGATTTATTTTGTCTCTGTTTGAATACAGCCATGTTCCTATCCTGTTCCTGTTTTCTGGTCAGCCCTATGGTTTTCTTCTATCTGCTTAACTGTGCGTTCCTGGCTTTAAAATGTCATGTCTATGCTTTGCCAACATCTAAGGTTAGAAAAGTGTGGTGACTTCTGAGCAACTACATTCGCTTTCAGAAGGAGTGGTGTGTCCACATCTGTTGGAAGGAGCCCAGCTCCCACTCTATTGACATAATACATACATGTTCCCCTTATCTTCATTCTCTGAAAGCACAAAGTAATTCTTCCAGGAAGCTCCGCATTTCTTCCTTCAATATGGAAGGATATTCAGTGTTTAAGCTCTCAGGTCAAGGCCATAACAGTCCTGACACACAACTTCAGGCTAATTCTTCTCTGAGTTTTTTTTTTTTTTCCCAGCTAGACTATGTTTATATGTGTGTATATTTGTACATATACATGTACATTTGATTATCTTACATATGTTATATGTGTTTAAGTATGTGTGTATACAGTGTGTGCACACATGGTAATTAGTCTTTTCTGGCTCAGCCAATTCTCCTTAGCAATGGTATGGATATTTAATTCTCCTTCCAATTCCTATGGACAAGGGATTTTATTTTTTATTCTTCTGATCTCAATAAAAAACAAAGGAAGCAGAGATCAAAACTAGGTCTTTTTTACTTTCATTAATTCATTAATTTGTTTGGTTCTGCCAACTGACTATGGTTCATCCAATTGTTCCATGCCCATATTCAGCATAGCCTTCATTGACTCTGTCCACATGAACTAGGACTAAATATCACACTGAGAACTGTCACCCTCCATCCCCAGCCCCATCTGGCCCTTACGTGTTCTCACATACACATTCACAGGCCCTCTCAACATCCCAGCATTCATTTCTTTCACCTGCATTGGACTGAATGCAGCATCAGCAGTGCATTTTTTTGTCACACGTAAGTAGTGAAGTAGAAAGATCAACACACTACTTAGAACACAGAAACCACAGTAGGGTCTGTTTATTTAATGTACAAGCAAACTCTCAGAATGCACCTTTCTGGTCAGATGTGACTTTTTCTGACAAGATGCCGGAAGGGTGGGGAAGAGAATGATAGCATAGTAAAAGCAGGTTCAGAGGCTCAGAGGGCAAAGGCACCACCACCAAACCTGAAGTGCAATCCCAAGGGTGTACACGATAAGAGAGCACCTATTCCTTCAAGCTTCCAAGCGGATCTCCCACATACATGCACAGAATATGCACACGGGGGGAGAGAATGAATGCAATAGTTTTTTTCCTTAAACACAATGGAAGAAGAAGGGATAGAGAAAGGAAGTAGAGGAAGAGACTCAATTGCACTTCTTATTCCTATGCCTTTCTAATATAAGTCTTGATTTTTCTCCCTCGGCAGTCAGCCCAGGCTTTCTGCCTCTCCACGCACCCCCCACCCCCACTTTACATTTAAGGTACTTCCTTAGGCTTCATTTTACCAGCCTGTCGCTCGCTTCCCTGCTGATCCTGTGGTATTTACCCTGCCCACCCTTCAGTCACTTAATTCAGCTCCCACCGGCATTACTGAAATGGAGAATGAACTTCTTTGAAAATCCACCTGTCAAAATAGAATAAAAATGTTTTCATTGTTACATTGTTTATGAGAAATGAATGGCTTGCTCAACTACCAATCCCAAATTTATATTCAATTTGGGGACTATATATTATTAAGCCTTTTCCTTCTCACTCCCTGGTTGTAAAAGTCTCACTCTAGGTCTTGTGTGGTTGAGATTAAGAGAGAAGGCATTCCTTGTAAATCAGTATAATCTTCACAACAGGGCATCACAGTATTGAGAATTTCCTCTCTGTCCCGTGCATTTTCAATTACATTACATGTTCCTACTTAGTAAGCCAGCTTAATTCTACACGATGTCACAATATTAGAACATGTCCAGGTTGGGAAAGGGGGTAATCTCACTTCTCTTGTAAGTTGTTTAGCCTTTGGCATTTATAAATCCCCCCCCCAAACACATGGGAAATCCCTGTTCCTTGCTTTTAATATGTCTTTAGATTTATTACATGAAGAACCTGCTCACTTAATCCTTGGCTGAGGCCAAGGTTTGTCAGCCGTCCAGTAGAGGATCCACAAAAGGTGGGGGCAGAGGGACCAGAAATTACAAAACCAGGTGACTAATGAATGCTTCAAACTTGAATTCTGCCTGCATTCTCCACAAGAAAGACAAGGATGGGAGGAGGCTCTAAAGGGCTCTGCATAAATCCAGACCCATTTATCTTGAGCTTTATTCCTGGACAGTTGAACAAGGCCAGCAGGCAGGGCAGAGGCTGAAGGGCCCTTTGGGGACCAAATTACTGTTTCCAAATGGGTATTGTGTTCCAGGTGTAGGGCAATATTATCTGAGAAATTTCCAGAGATTCATTATTCTTCAAAGAGCTCTGCTGGAGCATTTTAAATGATGGAAGTTTGTGTCTTTTTTTTTAAAAAGAGAGTGGGGACCTTAATTCTAAATGTATTTTAAGCATTTTTTGGCCAAAATATACATTCTGGAAATGACCAAAGGAAAAGTTGTCACACACACATACACACACACACACACACACACATACACACACACACACACACACACACACACAACTCTAATTTGCTACTTCTACTGTCTTTCTGCTCTCACTAATTCACTGGTGTAATGGAGCCATCTGCACATTCCCACTGCAAAATCAGAAGGTTGGGGGAAGAAGAGAGCAGGCTCAAACCTGATCTCTACTTTTCCAAGTCTGAATTAGGGAAAAGGTAGTTAATATTTTGTTTTTCTGTTGGTATTTGATATCCTTGGTGATCACAAAATAAAGATAAATGGAGATAAAAAAGAACATGCTCTTAATGCCTAAAATGTCTTCAACATCGTTGTCCTGATAACACTTTTTCCCATTTTTTCTTATGCACAGCCTGAAAATTGTCTGGGTTTAAGTTATAGCAAGAGGTAGATTAGTCTCCATCACTCGAAGATCCCGAAGTCAAAGGTCCTGATGACACCTTCCTTTTTCTGGCTATGTGTAACATCTAGAGACTGACCCATCATATTAATCTCACTTCAGCAGCTACTTCTTCCAGAATCTTATAGACAGGATTAGTTATTCTTTCAATGACTCATCAACAGCAGGAAAAGGGGTAGAAAAAACATACTTACTGTCATGCCACTTACTGTCACATGGGCAGGTCATCTAACTCCCCCCCCCACATGTCCACTGGGAGCTCACACCTGCCCTCCCCATTTCAATGAACCATTCCAACAATCTGATGGGTAGAGTATTAAAACACACACATCTCTTCCCGTCTCTAAGTCATAATTCCTCCACCAGGTCCCATCAGAATATGTTTCAGAAATCAGAATTCCCTAGTTTTTAGAAAGATAATACACTATCTATTTGATGCATATTACAATAATTATGTAAGCTCTCGTCCTTAAAACATATGAAACATTAAAAAGGACAAAGACTACAGAGAATGCCACATCACTTTTCACTTGTGGGAAATATAAGAGAATCAGTGAGACATCAGGTCCCTCCCCTGATTCATTGAGCAGTCACTGAGCAGAAGATTCTGCATGTACTTTGAATAAGTACAAAAGCATGAAGTGGGGACTTGATAACACCAATGAAATTAATATGAAGTAGCTAGTATTAATCACTATTTACTGAGTATTACTAGGTCCCCTAAAGACTGTAGATGTGCTGTGTTGTTTAATATATAAGCATCATAAGTGACCTTCAGAAGGAAATCCAGGGTGATAAAGAATGCATGTCAACTGCCCAGGTCAGTGAGTGAAAACAGGCAGATCTCCTACAGGGGGGGCCATCCCTAAGCCAGTTTCTTCCTGAGGTGAGAAGTTAAGTGGTTTTCAACGAGGGAGTTACCAGCTGAGATCTGAGGACAAGTGGCCTCAACCCCCACGTGTGATTCCTTGAGATAGAGGTGGAAACTGTTTCTCACTGCAAACATCACCAAAGCCTGGGCGTCCCTAGCCAGCTGCTGAATGCAGCTGCCAAGTCCTAAAAATAAAAGGCTCACATCAGCCAAATCACACTTTGGGAACTACTGATACACACCAGTATTTCTTCTCTTGAAATGTGTTCTTACTGGCATGCAGATTTGGTGGCAGAGTGGATGAGGAGTTTATAAAAGGTGGAAAAGACATTAGGGATTTCGATCTCTTCAGCATAACAAATAGTGAGAGAAAACATGGTAAGCAAAGGCCAATGGGAAAGGGAAAAATCTTTAGACACAAAGACAGTGAGAGAAAATCATAAGGATTACTATTACCCCTTCACAGAAAGTAACTCTCCAATCACTTCTGACAAAAGTAGACTCTGTCTAGAGCTTGCAAGGCCTTGGTATTGCCAGTGTAGACACTGGATCATAGAACTGCCCATGAATTCTCTCTGGCTTGATGCTTGTTTCCCTTCTATTCCTGAAGATAAGAAATCCCTCCCCAGGGAGCAGAAGCCCTGCCTGCTTCTTACACTGACTTCATCTTTGCATACATTTCCCAAAGGCTGAACATTCAACAGATAGTTTACTCTACAAAAATATAGCAGCTGCCATTTTTGAAGACTCAGAATGTACCAAGTGTGGGCTGTTTTTCATAATTCTCTCATTTTGTCTTGTTTTAGGGGTCTGGTACTGCCCACAATTTCCTGAGGAAGAAACCAGAGCTTAAGGAGCTTAAGAAATTCACTCAAGACCACACAGCTAAGTGACAGAGGCTGGGATGCCAACTGAGAGATTTCCTAGAGCCTGCTTCCCTGATGTTGTGCATGTGTGTTGTGCCAATTTATCCATGGGGGCTTGATGCTCATGGGTGGTTCCTTTATTTTCTGTGATCTTGCAACCTCTTTCATTACTGCATTAACCTTGCCTCTGTACTCTGTGACTCTAATGTGCTTTTAAAACCTCCAGTTGCAAAAAGCACAGACTTTCCATGTTGCATATTTTTTTCTCTCTATACACCTCATCCAAGTGATTCATATAACATTACAGTTGTGTTGAGCTTACACAACTTGGAAGGAATGAAGGTACAATCTAGGTCCTTCAGTAAAGTCCAAGATACATTTAACTCAAGAGTTACTTTGAGAGGTTGAAGAAATGGCTCAGTTAGGAAAGTACTTGCCACTTAAGCAACTAGCCTTATGTCCAATTTCCAGCACAGAAAGCCAGGCATGGTATCACATACTTGAAATCTCAGCACTAGGGAGGTAGAGCCATCCCTGGCACCTCCTGGCACCAGCCTACCATGCTTAAGCCGAGTCCAGGCCAATCAGAGATCCTGTCACAAAGAAATAGTAGATGTGTCTGAGGAATGACATCTGATGTTGACCTGTGGCCTCCACATACATACACACCTGCACACAACATGACCCAGGCACCCATACACATATGCATATATAGTATACACAAAAATTGTTTTGAGCAGCCAGTTTATACTTACTAAGGATGTATTAGGCACTCAATATTACTGTTGGAAAACAAAAATCATTTTCTGTCCAAGTAAAAGGGAATAGCTAATATGCACATGGAATTAAGAGATGAACTACTGTCACACCAGCTGTCCATACACAATAAAATTTCAAAGAGATCACCACCCAGTGGGGTGAAGAGCACACAGGAAAGTCACAAGACTTAGCTTTGAGTTAAGGTTCTATAGTATCCTTATGGTCGTTTTCTTGCTTGTTACAAACTGATGAGCTTGGGAGAGAAGAATAAAATCTCCACCACTGAAGAGTGAGGTACACTTCTGTAGTGGGACACCCATGAGAAAGAAATGAGATAGCTCCTAAAAAGTCCAAGGTAAGGTGTCCAGAGTGCAGCTAAGTACTGGAAAGGTCCTTGCTGATTATAAAACCGTGCAAAAGGGAACATTTTGCCAAGGTCTAGTTCCCTAGAACACCTGTTTCTTGCTATTTAAGGACTTTTAATTTTACTCTTGACCTTTCAACCACTTTTTGTAACATATCAAAAATGGTACCACTGTTACGGAGTATGTATGACTAGCTGCTTTTAAGACTTAAGACCTCCATCGTGGAGCTAAAGCCTTGTTTGTTTAGCTCTCTAGGGGCTATCCTCTGACTAGCAACTGATGATAGTTATTATTAAACATGTCATATCAGTCTGAAAGTTCCTGATGCTGGGACAGGAGTTCTTGCCACTCAGGATTGTCTCCAGTGTGTCCAAGTGCCTGACAGCACCTGAGATAAGCCACCCACCAGAATCAGGAATCCTCACTGAGCCTCAAAACCTTTAGGCCCAACTGTGGAGTAAGGTACATATGCCTTTTGGCTTTTCACCGTATAACTTTTATTTTCTTCCAATATACCCAACCTTGGAGACTTTTCTAACCAGGTGTGTTTGTTATTCTGAAAACTATTTAAATAAATAAATTTAAAAAGAGCAACTTGAGCTATAAAATTCACATCCCGGATACATTTTTCCCATATTTCTGCTATTTTTTAAAACCCCAGACTTCCAGCCAGTAGTATCATATCAGTGCATGAGCTGTCATCCCTACCCTAGACACTGGATTATTCTTTCTCCCATCTCTCAGGCACCCAGTTTCTCTGTAGCAGAAGTGGCACAAACCATTGTAACTTTATGGAGAACCTGTGTCACAGGGCAACAAAATGCTGCCTGAGGTGGCCAGCCCATCAGCACCACAGGAAGCAAATTGGATGTGAGGCTTCAAGCCAGCCCCTCCCCGTGGTCACACCACCATCTGCGTGCAATGAGCAGTGATAAGGAGGCTTCAGCCTGACACCCCAGTATCCCCCCTAATGAAGGCAAAACTGTGATAGCCCCATGTTTTAGAGTGCTTCACTGAAATTTCCCCAGGATTGCTGACTATAGACAATCTTCTCCTGATTCTGGAGCCATATAATAATGTAGCTGAATAGTTTTACAGAGGATTCACGCTGAAAATGGGCCACAGTTGAGTCCATGCTAGATGTGGAAGGGCTTAGCATGAAACATACATGGCAACAACTTGTTTTCCATGTTATGTGTGTAGGGTCATCTGTCAATGCTGTAAGGCAGAAAAACATTCCCGAAAGGTAAGAGTTATGCGAAGCTGTAATCTTGACTGGAATTTAGTCATCCTTTGTGTGTGTGTGTGTGTGTGTGTGTGTGTGGTTTTGATCATTTTCCTTTTATGAGCACCGTATGCACAGGCTCTTGATTGCTTCTGCAATGGAAAAAGGAGAGAGAAGCTTCACTGAATCCCAATGATCTGCTTTGGCCAAAAGCAGACACCAAAGCTGTCATTCTGAGCACTTGCAATCGGAAAATCCTATAAGGTAAAGATGAATGCTCTTGGTAAGGAACTCTCAATACATCTCAAGTCCACAGAAAATCTGTTCTCCCCGAGCACAGCTAAGCCTTCCTGTCTACTCTCTTTAGACAATAGGGCAAGGAGGGGAGGCTGGGATGGATCATTCTCTATAGGTTCTGTGTGGCCAGAGCATGTGTTTCAGGAAGGCCTTTTTCCATGAGGAAGATCTGCTGGGGGATCAAACTTTGTGTCCCTTCCTCCTCCTTCATTCCATGTCACACAATTAAAAGCTGTGGGTGGGAGGAGATGAATTGCTCATTGCCCTCCTGCTCTGTGGTCCTTTTGGATGGCATCATCGGACCCAGATGACAAGCTGGGAGGCAAGAGGCTTCCAGCATCAGCATCTGGCCCTCTGGCAGCCGGTCAGGCCTTCAGTTCCAGCTTGGGCTGTCTCCAGATGTTTCTCATACTTCAGTTTGTGAGCCTCATCCTACCTCTGCAGGGAAATTTTCACACACAGACATCTCAGACCAGAAGAATTGGCAGGTTCTTATCAAAAAGATCTTTTGTCTTCCCCTTTGGGGGAGTATTTTAGGTGCTTGAAAGAGATATATCTGAGAACATCATCCAGACCATGTCTCAGAAAGAATTCAGGTGATGTGATGGGGGTTCTAAACAAATCACCTTGTCATTTACGTCTCCACCACCCTCTAGCATTATTTTCCTGCCTAATGAAATCAGATTTTGATCAATACTAAAGGTGGTGTAAAAGAAAGGGGGGAAAAAGTATCACGTGGGATTTAGAAGAGCTGCCTGGTTATGATCATAGAGCCTGGGGGTTAGTAGTATGTATACAAGCCTTAGTTATTTTTGACCCAGTACTCATCACCTACTTCCCAACTAGGGTATTTGTACTCCCTAGAGCAGCCTCCACAGGCAAGATTGCCTAAAGCAAGTCACCCAGTCCTCATGATGGGAGGAGCAGCCATGAAAACATTGAGTACAATAGAAACTGCAATCTGAGAGGAACTAGTTATGATACCAGGTGCATCACCAGCTGCAGTTAATTTAATCCTCATCCCATACATAGGCTCTTCCCACGCTTTAAACAGTGGAGTTAAAAGACGCTGATTAGCATCAACACACCTAGACCTAGGATATGACTTACTCAATCCCAAAGCCTCTGAGATGTCATCTGTCACAAAGATGGCCTAGAACCCTAGAACTTCCACACTGGAACCAATCTTTGAGATAATCCAGGGTGGGTACCCCTAAAGATCTGGCTAAAATATGCCTAGATTCTTTTTTATTTTTCTCATTTTTTAAATGAGGAACTAACTCACTATACCTATAAAAACCACTGCTGGCTCTAGAGTCAGCCTTCATATTAACGTTCATTCTGTGGCTCGGGTTCTAGCTTGACAGTAATAGTACTGGTCTTTCTCATTCATCTATCTCATGGTAGACTAGAACCCACACTTGGCTTCTCACAGGCTCAGCTGTAGGGCTGTGGCCATTTGCTTTTCCATAACTGTCCTGTTTTTCAGTTATCACCACTAAAACTTCGCAATGCCTGAAAAATGACCTTGATTATTTATTTTACTTGCTAACTGCCTGCCTGCTCCACTAGGACAGAAGCCTGTGAGAACAGGAAGATCAACTGTCTTGCTCACAGCTACATCCCCAGCTGCTGCTCAGTGGGTAGTCAACAATAAACCGCTGAATATATGTGTGTCTGCTGGCTTAGGTGCAAACTGCTGCCCATCTACTGGAAGAAAGGAGTGCTTTTCTATGCAAGCTTGTATTGCTATAGAAAAGGACAGGAAATTCTTAGCAAGTTGACATGAAGGTCTTAGCCATGCAACCAAAAAACAACTCACAATGCAGTGGAAACTTCATTCCTAAGTGATAATCAATAAATCACAGAGCAAGCAACTAGTGTTCACTGTATAAATCCTAAACTACCTCAGTGGAGTGAGCCCCTCCCTTCTATTGTTGTTATTGGTTGGTTTTTAGACAAGGGTTTCTCTGTCCTGGCTGTCCTAGAGTAACTCTGTAGACCAGGCCGGCCTCGAATTTACAGAGATCCACTTGCCTCTGCCTCCTGAGTGCTGGGATTAAAGCTATGAGCTATCATCACTCGGCTGAGGCCACTCGTTTTTAAATAGGGAGTAGATTTTAGCCTGCCCCAAAGGACACACCCTGAGGTAAAGAGAAGAAAAAGCAGGATTTCAGGTAGGGTTATCTATCCCAAAAACAAGAGAGAAAAATTTCTGTAGGAATTGTAATAATATTTGGTTTAGAGAATACAGCATAACTCTTGAGAAAATGTTATGAATGTGTGTATGTGCATGTGTGTATGGGTATGCATGCATATAACGGCTTGAGGTCAACTTCCAGTGTCTTTCCTCAGGAACTATCCACCCTGCTTTTCTTAAGATTTATATTTATTACCTTTACTTGTACATGTATGTGAATATATGTCGCATGTGTACAGATGCAATGAAAGGCCAAATAAAGCATTGGATCTTCAATAGATCAAAACTGGAGTTTTAGGGAATTGTGACCTGCTTATTGTGGGTGCTAGGAACTTCTGTAGTAAGAGCAGCAAGTGCTCTTAACCATAGAGCTATCTCTCCAGCTCCCACTCAGCTTTTTGAGAGAGGTTTTCTTCCTGGCCTGGAGCTTGACAAGGAGATTAGACTTACTAGCTAGTCAGAAAGCTATAGGGATCTGCCTGCTTCTGCTTTCCCAGTAAAGGAATTACAAGCATGAGCTACCATACCTGGCTTTGTTATGTTGGTTCTGGGGACTGTATTTGAGTCCACCTGAATATTCAGAGAACATTTTCCTAACTAAGCTACCTTCCCAGCCTGGACAGTTATATTTGTGTTTGTTTGCTTATTTGGAAGTGCTGGGGATCAAATCCAGAGCCCTGGACATTTTAGGCAGGCACTCTAAGCCACATGTTCAGTTCTTTCGAAGGATATCTAGGATGCACAGAAATGTCGTCTAGAAGCAAGAGAAGAACTTGTAAGTTAAAATATCTGGGGTTATCAGTGTGTGGAGGCTGAGGGTGGCAAATCAGTACTGGCCTTAGGTAGAGACTCAATAAGAAGAAACACTCTGTGAGGGTCTGCTGGTGAGGGACGAACTCTCTGGAGAAGTCAATCACACTGGATTGTGATTATAGTTCCCCAGGTCAGCTCACTGGTTTGTGAATGTGAAGATTATCACTGCCTCCAGGCATAAATAGCTTTTCTGCTACCCTTAGGGCATCTCTTGCTACATTCCTCTTCCATGGGCCTCAGTGGCTGGGGCAGAAGAATTCTAAGTGCCCAGCCCACTCTGATCTTTCCTCTCCAGCTTCTCAAAAGGGGAGACCCTTGGTTTGGTGTGGTCTGGCAGCAGGGTGATCCCCCAGGTTGTCCTCCTGGCACAACCTTGGCAGACAACAGGCAGAATTTAGGCCATTAACTTCTGTTCTGAAGGTGGATCTTTTTCTACTGCTTGCTATTAAAATAATGTGGTCTTCTAACTTTCCAGCCATTAGTGGTGGCTGATTAATTTTCAAAGTGAGTTCAGTTTTAAGCCACTTCTACAAATAGACACTTGATTGAGTTGAAGAGTCAGGAAGAAATTGTTATTTAATTGTGTTTGATTCGGAGACAATCAGTGGCTTCAGAGACTCACCTCTCAGTGTGCTCTGATTAATTATGAGTGATATTCCTTCCTTGTGTTGACAGAACACTCCAGAATTTCCCCATGAATATTTGTCTGGAAATGATCCCTCCCTGTGACTGAGAGTAAGATGGATTAAGAAGTATTATGATAAGAGGGGGAAAAGGAGGATCTTCCCAGAAATGGGATTGGTAACATCTCCAAATCCTGTGTTTCTGACTGTGACTTGACTGTACTTCCTGGTGATATACCACCAAATCAAGGTGTGAGGGGGGAATTATAGTGTGAGCCCCTGAGCCCAAAGAACTAATGAGCTGGGTTCTAATTCTACATCTACCCTATGGGATAGTAGCCTCAATTTCCACATATGTAGACTGAGGAGGAAATAGACCCTGTACATAGTGGCTATTTTAGAAAAAGGATAAATTACACACAGTAGGGCCTCAACTCCATGAGCTACCTGCCCTTTCTGCTATAGGACTGAATGCCAATTGATATAACACGCTTATTTTCTCCCTCTTCAAACACAAACCCTGAGCTCAGGACCTTTGCTTTATTTGGGAAACAGAGAATTGAGGGAGGGGGTTAAGGCCAGAATTTTAAAATTACAAGACTACCCAAAAAATTTCACAATCTTCTTGGAAATGAGACGTCTAGCAATATGGAGTCTACATTCCAGTGTGGTGACTGTTGGCTGAAGGCAATGGACGCTCCCCCTTTACACAGCACAGTGTGCCGGCAGTTCACTTCAGACCTGCTGCTCCCTAATGCCCTTATAACTCACCTTCTTACTTCACTGATGTAGTTGAGCTTTTTTTGTTTCTGCATCTGCCCCCAGCTCCCAAACCGACTATACACAAGTAGACTTATTTTTACTTATAAATACCAGGCCTTAGCTTGGCTTGTTTCTTGCCAGCTTTCCTTAACTTTAAATTACCCCGTTTGTCTTTTGCCTTTGGGTGTTTACCTTCTCCTACTGCTGTAACCTTCCCTTCACCTCCATGGCTGGCTGTGCAGCTGGGCAGCTGGCCCCTCGTGTCCTCTTCCTTCCCTTCTTCCTCTCCTCCCAGATCTCTCTTCTGCCTCGCTATTGGCTACTCAGTTCTTTATTAGACCATCAGATGCTTCAGACAGGCACAGTAACACAGCTCCACAGAGTTAAATAAACACAGCATAAACAAAAACAACACATCTTTTAATCTTTAAACAAATTTCCAGAGCATGAACAAAAGTAACACACCTTAAAATAATATTCTATAACACACTGCTCTTATCACTTCACTCAGACACCATTTCCCAATACTACATCAGTAGTAGTTAGCAGCTACAGAAACTCTCTTAGAAAAGCTTTGGAACCAGCTGCATGACATTGAGAAAGTCTCCTGCTGGCCCTGTGAGTTCTCACCTCAACCACAATATTCCATAGCCTTCTCTGCATCACATAAGTTTATGCCAGCAAGTCTGCATCAAGGGGAGAAATTTAGGTCATTTTGTGACCAGAAAGCTTTAACTGGAATCGAATTGGAATAAACTTAAACAAAATGAGGATGGCAGAGCCAGGCTGAGAGACGCAGCTTTTACATGCTGTCCAAAGCCTCTGTTCACACCTATCTGCACAACCATTGATACTGTGTGACTCTCAACTGCCCTGAAAATATATTCTATTTCTCTGTAATCAAATTTGTTTATGCCATAAAATGCCCTAGCTCCTTTGTGATATATATTTTCAAAGCCAGAATTGAGAGCTGTAGAATATTATTGGGAAATTAAAGGGCCTTGCTCTCTCTTAATCGAAAGATGAGTTTATTCAAGGGGCAGCGTGTTTGGTAGTTTGGACCCCTGATGTTTCAGAACTGCTATATAACTGGGTAAGGATTATGTCATTTCTCAGCTTTCCTTGGCACTGCTCTTATTATTTACAATATTTACTTCAGGGAAATCTTGGCCTGTGTCATATTTATCTTGCTGAAAAATGGGCCTGTAAATGTGTATCACCTTTTGAACAAAGCCTAGTGCTGTGGTACTAATTTGGCTCATGAAGTGTGTAATTTAGCTCCTTTGCACAGGGGCAACATTTGTCTCCTGCTTTTATTAAACTACCATAAAACAATTTTTCTTGCTCATTATTGAAATATGCATCACAGAGGCTGGCACACACAGCACTGGAGGATGAGAAGTCTAACGGAGTTGCAGAGACACTCTGCCCTGTTTTCTCCTTGTCCCAAGAAAAAAACTGAGAAAACAAGATGCTTAGGAGGAAAGCTAGTTAACTTTCCCAGTTAGTGGGCAGCAGGAAAGAAGTGTGCATATGTGTACATATATAATCTCCTGATTTATTTTTCATTTAATTCCAGAGCATTTCCTATCTCTTGGAGGTGAGCAGCATATCAAGTTTGCCACCAACATGCCGGGGAGCAGTCTCCTCACAGCTGTGCACAAGGAAGAGAATCATGGGGTGAGAACTAACAGTAGAACCAGAAAGCGTACACTTTCCTGCCTCCAGAGCTGTCTTCTTTGTCTATTGGGTATTGCCTTGGATACATTCTGCACCAGATACTCTGACACTGTCACTCCATCTGTAGCACATCAGCGGAGAGGTGAAGCAGCCTGCTTCCCAAGCCAGTAACACAGGAAGGACATGGATAGACTCAAGGTGAACTGGATGGAACATCTTAGAAACTACTCATGGGCAGAAAACTAAATACACAAGATAAAACAAAAACAGATCCAATCCTTCTCCAAAAAAACTAGTTGCCACAAAAGAACTCCAAATTCAGTTGAATGGGATGCTCTTACCTACTCAACAACCTCAACATTCATGGCAGCTTAGAGAAGGAAGAAACAGCTGCCAGGATGCATTAAGACATGCTGGTTCCCCCCTGTGTAGGTAGCAGAAGTCAACAGAACCAGGAAAAGGGTTACAGAGTGTATATACTACAGAGCATGTTTCTATCCGGTTATGCTCTGTTGAATACTAGATTGAAGTCTACCTTGAGGCGCCTACAGCACTGTGAAAACTTCACAGAAATAGAAGAGACACAGTACTTGCCCTCACAGCCTTTTGCTCAGACTGGGAAAATGAGCTATCTACCTATGATGCTAACTTTAAACAGAAGCCAATTCCACTTTTCAACCCCATATCCTGTATCCTCTTTAGGATAAGAGGGTTACTTGTTCAGGAAATATCAATGACTGCCTGTGTGCTTAGCTTGCCTAGAACTGAGAGACTTCTTGGATTAGAACCCTCACTTCTAAAACCAAGAAAGTCCTAGGCAAAATGCAGCACTTGGACAACCTAAGACTAATGTGTTAGACTCAAGATTGTGGGGTCAATACTGCAATGACCATTTTCCTGCCTTCAGGCAGAGATAATGAGTAAATCTGTCAGGAGGGATGCACTGCATATAGTAGTAGTCACTGCTGGATGTCATTAAATGTTTCTCTGTTATCAAAACTCTAAACAAATCTAGAAACAAAAAAGTGACTTTCATAAAGAATTGAAGACATAAACTTAATGAATTGTTTTTTGTTTTGTTTATTTCATTTCATTTCATTTTATTTTTTTAGATAAAGCTTGCCAGGCAAGGTAGTATATGCATTTAATCCCAGCACTCAGGAGGGAAAGGCAGGTAGATTGTTATGAGTTCAAAGACAGCTTGGTTAACATAGCAAGCTCCAGGGCAGCCAGGGAAATGGGGAAATCTTGTCCAAAATAAATAAACAAACAAACAAACAAATAAATAAATAAGTAAATAAATAAATAATAAACTGAAGAGTATATAACCTAAAGTACCTATAAAGTTAAAAATATGAGAGGAGATATATATGTCTTCAACTATGCTTAAATGTTCAGTTAATGTCTGGAACAGCTGTCCTCAACCTGGGGGTGATGACCCCTCTGTTCACAGGGGTCAGAAATCAGGTAGTCGGTATTACAGATGTTTACATAATGAATCATAATAGTGGCAGAACTATAGTTATGAAGTAGTAACAAAAATATTTTTATGGTTGGGGGGAGGGTCACCACACCATGAAGAACTGGATTAAAAGCTCACAGCAGTAGGAAGGTTGAGAATCACTGATCTAAAGTAATTTAGCAGCACATTAAGTCATCTTCAAGGTGCCCCGTATGGGATTGTGCAAGTCAGACAAGACACACTTGCCAAGCAAGGAGTATTAGACATTTCAAAACCCTTCCTTTCTGGTGCGTAGTCTGCTCCAGTAAATAATTTTTTGTGTAATCAATAGCATTTGTTATTTTTAATGAATATGAAGGTCAGTTCTCATCCCCCCACCCTCCCTCAATATGCCTTTTGAGCAATTTTGATATTGCAGAAGTAGTTAATGCCAACAATCACAACAAGAAATACAGGAAGGTGTAACCAGCTGAGACCAGTGTATCAGATCCCAGAGTTGAGTATCTCTCTCTTGTTCTCTATGCATTTGCATGCAGTAAATTCTAGAAATTACTTCAGTAGAAGCCATTGCCAACAGCAATACAATGAGTTAAGTAATTGAGAAATGAGATACCATGTGACTTTTCAAAGTTCTAACTAATAGTTACAGGGTAAAAGGGAGTACAAAAAAAATTATAACATGAGATGTTAGTTTTCCCTCAAGCATCAGACTACCATGTTGGGCCAGATACAAATTATAAAGCTTCAGCTTGTCAGCTGATGTGCAAGGGAGAAATCCTGTGGAATCCCAACTGTGAAAAGCTCCGGCTTCTCCCTTTAACCCACTCTTATTTCTAATGCTTATAATCTTTGTTTTCTAGATTACTGGGCCTGCATGTGCAAGCACACACACACACACACTGATATATACACACAAACATACATACAAATACTTATATACATATATACACAAACATATATACACATATGTACATATACACACACTACACATATATATGCACATAGATACACATGTGCATATATACAGACATATGTACACACAGATACATGCACACATATACACACAAAGTACCTCTGTTGTGTCAATAAAATTTATTTGACTACTTTGTCCACACTTAAGGTGAATACCTTCATATTCACAAAAGATACCTCATGGACATGTTATCCCAACAAGATGTCTTGGCCCCTTGATGTCAATATTACATTGTAAATTTTTCTAGCAAAGAAAAAAAAGTGAGCAAAGCTTCATCTCATGCCTTCTGTATCTCATCAGGCTCTTTGGAAGGCCAGGCTCCAGATACACCCTGCTGAGAAGTTTCACCCCTTGATCAGCTTTGCAGTTGTCCATTTACATTAGTCCCTCTGGGTTCTGGACTCAGGCATGACTTACTCCAGAACGACATGGCACTTTCCAACCAGAAACACGATATTACTACTCTCCCTGCTTCACTTGAAGGATGGCTCACAGGGCAGATGAGATGAAGATTTAGAAGAAGCAAAGTGTATGGGTCTACATGCAAAGATTATGTCAGTAGTATTCTAGAGAAGGAGGTATGTGATTAGTCTCTGTAAACTTTCCTGATTGGCAGCCAATTCACACTGAGAATCAGAACTGGTTGGCTCTTCAGAACCACGTAGCATACAGCCTCCCTCCCTTAAATCAAGGCGATCCCACTCATCTGTCAGGCTGTGCTCTATGGTGCATCAGCACCAGTTTGTTCAGACCAACTGGCTCTCTCCCAGCGTCCCTCGTGCCATCTGTATTATTTAAGGAGACTTATGGTTAGTTGTCTCCTGTTGTGGGACACAATCTGTGACACCCTAGGCTGGCAAGCCAGCAGGGAAAAGCATTGATATTATGGCACAGGGGAAAAAATAACACTCAGAAAACAGGTAAAAAGGAGATGTGAAGTGTGCATCAGTACTACAAACAGCAGAGAAGGGTGGTTCCTTCTCCGGTGGAGCCTGGATTCACATCAGGATAGGGTACTGGTAACGGTGGGGTACACATGTACACTAGTATGTGTATGCACAGGCACACTTGCTTTCAATTTTGATAAAAGTTTTATTTTAACTTGGTTTAGAAAAGAAACAAATGTCAAGCATCAAGGGCTTACAGATAATAATAATAATAATAATAATAATAATAATAATAATAATAATAATAAATAGCCACCCTATGGCTGAATAGTAAAGCAGGGCAGATAATTGTGTAACTATTAAGACCATATGAATTTATGCATACTAAATTAAAAGTAATCAAAACTCTTGCTCCAGGCTATGACCTGATCATGCTTGGGTCAGAAGGGAGTCAGCCTTCTTCCAACATGTGCTCTTTAGGACAAGTGGAACTGGCCACAATGAGAATGTTTTTGTTTTGTTTTGTTTAAATTTGTTATTACATTTACTTATGTCCCTGCCCCAGTGTGTGCATGTGTATGTGTGTGTATGCATGTGTATGTGAGTGTGTGTGCATGTGCCTGTGTGTGTGTGTGTGTGTGTGTGTACTTGCATGCCACAGGGTGCATGTGTAAATCAGAGGATAGCTTGATTGTGAGAATCAGTTCTCTCCTTTCACCATGTGAATCTCAGGGCTCAAACGCAAACCATTAGCCTTGGCAGCACATACCTTGACCCACAGAGCCATCCTGCTGGCCTGATAGTGAGAGCTTTTAAGATTACAGTTCAGGTCAGAGATGGAGGAGAGAGTGGAGCCATGTTAGAAGATGGAGTGTCAGGCTGGCAGTATAATAGGATGTCCTCCCTGTTTACATTTGAGGCAGAGGCACTGGCATCTTAGCAGAGCTTTGAAGTAAGCCTGACATTTCATTACTGACTCATCCCTACTCTGCTTCACCTCCACCCTCACCCCTCACTCTGCCCAGGCCCTCAGTGCCATAATATGTAAAATGGACACCGATATTGACTGTTCCTCTCAGAAACAAGCCAGCCCCATAAAGCAAGGGTGAAGATAGCAGAGGGTTAAAACTATTTGAAGTGTTGATCTGCCTCTCACAAAAGCATGATCTCCTGTTAGGATTTCTCTTTAAAAGGGGTATGAGGAATTTTCTTAGTAGTCCTTTGGAATTCATGAAGATGAGCCAGCATAAAGATATGCTGTGGAAGGTGGGGTACCATTAAAATCTAATGTGCCCTTCAAATGAGGTTATGGGCTTCTACTGCTACAGTGAAAGAGATCTTATACCACAGAGACTGTGCTCAATCTCTATAGCAAAGATGACATAAACCACATGTTTATTTAGACATTGCTTCCTTTATTTAATTAAAAAGTATGTGTGTGTATGTGCATGTGTGTGTGTGTGTGTTGTGTGCATGTTGTGTGCGTGTGTGTTGCGTGTGTGCGTGTGTTGTGTGTCTGTGCGTGTGTGTGTTGTGGTATGTGCGCATGTGTGTATGTTGTGTGTGTGTGTGTGTGACTTGCATAAGTATGGGGAGGGTGCCTGCACCCATCCAGGACAGGGAGACCAGAGGCAAACATCAGGTGTCTCTTCTATCACTCCCCACCTTATTCACTTGATAAAGGCTCTTATGGAACCTGGAGGTTGTCATCCTAGGCTGTCATCCTGTAAGCCCCTCACAGCACTGGAATTATAGGCTGTGCTTGACCACAACCAACTTGTTATGTGAGTGCTGAAGATTTGGACTCAGATCTTCATGGCTGTACAGAAAGCATTCTTACACACTGAGCCACCATACCCTCCCTATTCAATGAACGTTTAATTATGTATGCTCTAAAAGGAATCTCAGAATTGCCTTGTAATTGCTGCCCCCCCACTACCAATCCTCACAACAAATAGTCTTTTTGAGTTTATAAAAACCTAAAAATTTTCAACACCATTGTTGTTGAAAAGCTCTATACTGTTCCAAAACAATTGTCAACAATAATTCCTGTGGCAGAAATTCCAAGGGTAATTGCGAAGTCCAGTTTGGAACTTTTAACTCATCCTCCAGCTTCCACTTAGTGCCTGAAGACCTAGATGTCTGCTCAAAGGGAAAACAAATTCCCTCTACTTAAAAGCAGCATGGATTTGGTGGATAATAGGGGAGAAATCATCCTTCTCCCACACATGATTGGCTCCTTTGAGTCATCAGTGAAGCTACAATAACTCCCAGAAAACTATCCTTCTTAAGTGGCCCATTTAGACGGGAAATGCTCGCACACCTGTCCTGAAGCCACTGACTGACAAACCAAATCATAACCTGAACTTGGTGCAAAATGCTTCTGCCTTCTTTCCTTGACCAATACCGGTGCTTGTTCATTTATCTTTGTGTGTTTTGTGCCTAGCTCAGTATAACTAACAAAATCTGTCAGCTCCCAGGGGTCGGAGACATGACTATTTAATGTGCTTCTAAACAGTGTAGCAGTCCTCTGCCTACAAAGAGAAGGTTTGTAAAACAAAGCAAAACAAAACACCTAGTGGGGATGGTTTGTTTATTTGTTTGTTTGTTTGTTTTAATTTTCTATAATCATCAGTGGAGAGAAGTAAAGAAAAAAAAAAAAGGTTCAAATTCCTACCTCCCATGTCTTTAAAACTAAGTGATAGTTCATGATTGCCTCAACCTGAGGATACAAGGCATTTCCCCCTAAGACAGTAAGTCATGATGAGCTCTTCAAAAACCTCCCTTCAACTCCCCTCCAAGCTGAGCTGTGTGGCATAGACCAGTCCACCCTCTACTTCAGTGCCCATGCTCACTGAAACTACTGGAATCACTGAGCATCTCAGCACTAGTTGGCCAAGCACTACATGGCCTCTCTGATAGACCTACTGAGTGCAATACATTATCATACGCCAACTGTTACCCATGATATCACTCTCCACTGTGGCAGGATATGACCACCGAAGCAATGGCTGTTCTCTGTCATGGCTCCAGGATCGTAAGAGTGGTTCGTCTCTGTTGTCTATGCAATGACAGCGAGCACCATGGTATAGTGGATGATTCATAAAATCCAAAGCTTTACCAATTGAAAATCTAAGGAGAAGTTTATTCTCAACTGCTTCATAATCACTTTTCATGTAAGCCTTGTCTCACTGAGAGACTGTATCTGGAGGGCACTTACCACACAGCATCACAATCCCTTCAGATACATCAGGTCACCTGATCTAGTAGTCAGAGCTTCTATGGAAGGGCCTAGAAATCATTTATTTTTAGCAATTCTCAGATAATTCTGATAAACAAAATCCCATGAAGAAGGCAAAGCAATTGTGAGCTTCATTTCTAAGATATATAAAAATAGGTCACAGAAGAGTTAGTTCCATAGCTGTCTTTAACTTTTGTCCCTATGCCTAACTTTGATCCCTGTCCTTCCAGAAACCGTGTGGCATGTGGTAGAGTACCTAGTGTTTATTCTTGGAGGAGACTGGAAGGACGGTTCTGAGACACTGTACTCAAGATTTCTAAATGATTGATACCTGACACATATTGTTAGTGTGCATGTGTGTTTGTGCCTCAATGTGCAAGTGGAAGTCAGAGGAAAAACAATGGGAATAACTTCTCTCCTTAGACTAAAAGAGTCCCAGGTATCGAACTTGTGTTCTTTGGCTTGGCAGCAAGGAACTTTATCCATTGAACCATCTTGCTTGCTCATGGTGCCCATTTTCTATTCCTGCCATCAGGTTTTGGTCCACATTCTGATATAAGCACCATCCATTCTTAGAGGGCCTCCCTCTGCTAAGGAATTCATCAGCAAAAATGCTGCACATGAGGTTGTAATATACAGAATATCTCTACAATACAACTCCTTAAGCAATTATCCTGTACCACTGGGTCATATTAGGCAACTTAATATTCCCCATAATGAAAGTGGAGTTATGGGATTTTTTAGTGCATACGTTGTTAAGTTTTACTTTAATCATTTGTGGTGTTCTTTTATATTATTTTACTATTGCATGTCAGAGTAATCAGTGACAATTAAATTTTTTAAAACTTGCATTGAAAATTAACTCTCATCAGAAATAGGATTAAGACCAAGGCTTTCATGGTTCTAAAGCTGAACTAAGTGGAGGGAAAGATGTTACACAGGGGGGAAATCTCCCTTGACTTAATACACACCAGTGGGCTTGGATGATTTCTGAGAATTTTCCATTAGTGTTTTCTAAAATAGCCTTTGGTGGTCTGTGTGCTCAGCTTTGTTCCTAGTCAATTCTAGCAGAGATGGCTGTACCCCAACAAGGAGGAGGCTGGGTACTGTGTGCTCCTGTTGAGATTTGGGGAGCAGCTGAGTAAAGAACTGAAGCATTAAGTGGGTTCCTCACCACTTCTGATTTACATAAACTTGGTAGGATGGAGAGCAGAGGGAAGGGCCCCTAGTCCAGGTTTGGCAAGGTAGCAAGCAGGCCCTCTGTCTGCCTCTGGGATACCTACCAAGGACACAGTGCCTATTCAGAATCTTGAGTTCACAGAGGCCTTTCAATCAGTAACATATGGCTGTGAGAGTATGAGTGTTATCCAAACAGACTGAGATAAACACACTCTGCAAATCAAATATCTGTATGTAAAACAACAAAGCTCTGAGTTGGAACTGCAGAAACAGAAAGCCAAGTCTACTTGAAACCGAGAGAAATGAGCAAGCCATTATGCCACGTGAGTTTGCAGAAATGAATGAGCTGGCCATACCTTCTTCAGATCATTAAGACCAAGTAGCAGTAATTTCTAAGGACTGGCCACAGAACTCGCCAGAAACAACTCGAGATGGCTGAGGGCCAGCACCCTTTCTTTCCCTGGAAGAGCTCATGTGGATGAGGCTGGACCATATCAGCACTTTAAATAACCAGTGGTTCAATCACACCAGCTTGTTAGCCTTTCATCACAGAAGCGCTTTCCCCCTCCCTCCCAGATTCATGATCTCAGATTAGGTAGGTGGTGGGGGCGGCTCTAAATATACCTTCCTGTTACAGGAGATCTGGATCAGGGAAGGTGCTTATTAATATCATGGAGTGTATGGTTTTTAATGATCTCTGAAAACAGCCTGTATGGGTGTGAATAATGACACTGTCTCATCGCATGCGTGGTCTATGCTTTTGTCTCAGACAGGTTCATTTTTCACTGGAGGGGAAAGGTTCATGCCGCAAGAGGGGGGTAACCAGTTGATGTTACAAGGCTGACTATTAGGCCCCTTGCTGTTCCACATGTCACAGGGAAGGACTCCAGCCGGCAACCTTAATGCCTACTTCAGCATCTTGAAGAAATTAATGAACACAGCTTCTATGGCAAAACATTTCAATCAACCCTTACCAGCTGTGCCTACATTTAAAAAAAAAAAAAAGGAGGAGGAGGAGGGGTGGAAATGCCCAGGTTTATCAAAAAAAGTTTCTTCGAAAGATCAACCATAGTGTTGGCTGTGTGGGGAGCCATGGGAGGCGGGAAATATAGAAAAGCAGAGGAAAGAAAGAGAGAAAGGTGTCCGTAGCCAGAGCCAAAAGATGTGCTCTGGCCCCTGTGTTTGTTGAACAAATTAAGCACGTTCTGGTTTTTCACCTGCTGAAGTAGCAATAGTGCATATGGCCTAGAAGTTAAAAATAAGGAAATATGCATACATTACCATACTTAATGGACGACCCTCTCCATTTAATATGCAAATTTCCTGAAATATTACTGAATGCCGTCTGTTCTAAATGAATAAATTTGAATTGCAATTAGAATAATCCTTTATAATTAATGAAAACTGTCAATTTTAGTTCATAAGTAATTTGATTAACAGGATGATGGGACACTTATCAAGTTCACTGGACTGCTATGCTATGGGAAAACTGACTGAAAACGGGCGGACCAGGCACTCAGGCTGCACCCGAGTATTATCCTAAATTATTGATAACACAAGCTAATGATCTCCAGAAAGTGAACTCTAGGGGCCTCATTTGAAGGGACAGCCAGGGAGGGCAATGGACAGCCTCATGTTGAGGCTCTTTCAGAACACAGCTTAACTGGTATTTTTGGCTCACGGGAAAATAAATGTTTGGAAATGCCAGGGCAAAGGAAAACATTGGCCTTAAACACAAATTTACCATTTCCAGCTGTTTCTGGAACAAAAGGAAACAATAGTCAGAGAATAAATGTAAGGAGAGACAATGTGAAAACATGTGGAAGAAGTTTCTGGTCACATCTCACAGGAGGAGGACATGGCCACAGCAGCGGGCTCATGCTCTCCTCTTTGTTTCTTCCTTTGGATCGAGCAGGAATAAAAACTTTGAACTGGCATTAACTGGACACAGACATGAGACCATGTACACTGGGGGAGGATTCCTTTGAGACACACACAGAATTCTTAGGGCACAAACAGAAAGGTGATCTTGTGGCCTTAAAGAAATAGATACCCACGTATTATATTCTCATTCAGGAAGGCAAGGGAGTTGAGCAAAGGGTTAATGTTACAAGAGAATCCCACTATTTTTTGTTGTTGTTCACTAATATGAAGATGGTCAAGTAGAAAGGGCACATTTTAAAATGTTTATGAAAGAATCTTGGGTTTTTATTTTCAAGGCATTGATAACAAATCTCACTGCAGCCATACCAGGGGTGGTAGCATGAAGTCATTCAATGCATTCATATTTTCCTGGAGGATGAGAAAGTCATTAGATACTACATGTGGAAGCCTCAATGAACCCCTGTCTGGCTGTACCGATTCAGTCCTGGAAGGACCTTCTTTTTTGGGATGTGACATGGAACAAGAGGGTGACAACCTTGTTGAGAAGGAGGCTCCAGGCTAACCAGAGTGTTGTCCGGTACTGCTCTCCCTTCCCTGACACACACTCAGAAGTGCTTTCATGCCAAGGATGGATATGCTATCCAAAGATCTCTCCCTCCTAAAACCTTGAGATTCATGTGTCCAAAAAAATGACCCAACACAAAGATCTCAAGACTGGATAATCATTTCTCCCAAATACTATAGGTTCTAATTATGTGACCTCACCGAGGTACACAGTGGTATCTACAGAAAAATGTCAGCTGTAATAATCTCAAATTATCTGTACTGGTAACAAATACATCTTAGTTTATTGAATTCAATGAAACTAAACAATCAAATAAAAAACAGAAAAAAATCCCATGGATAATTTTAAAAGAAGCTATAACTTACTAAAAGTAATTCTATGTATAGACATTATGTAGTTATTTAAGCCATTAACTAATAAGGGAATCTTGGGAGTATATATTATACTATATGATAGAAAATTAGTCAAGGTCCAGGAAGATGGTGTCTAGGGTCCAAGGAATCATCTGAGGTGCTTGGGAGAGTCGGGATTTAAACCCATGTCTTTCAGTCTCTGAATCCTCAGTCATAAACTGATTATGTACTTTGGGTTGATTTCCACTTTATACGTCTCTCCACAGAGCTGGCCATGTAAATCATGCTATAGTTTTCCCATTTTTCAATTACATTTTTATTTGCTTGCTCTGGACCACCATGATTGCGAGGGTGTCCTGCATTTTCCAAGCCAGCTCAGCACATACACATTGTGAGCCACTGCCCCCACCCCTATGCATGAAGCAAGCAGGTCATAAACACTGCCATTCATTCTGCCATGTGTGCTGCAAACCATCCTCTAGCGTCCTCTGCCTCCCACCATGTGTCCCTTTGGAACACAGTTTTTAAAACATGACAAGCACAGGGTTAGGCTCTTCCTTTCCTCTCTACATGAGCATCCTGCACTGCCACTGCTTTTGCTAGCCAACTTCAGCCCTGGGAGATGTGTAATAAAAGCTGTTAGCTCTTTGACACTCAATAAAAGAAACAAACAAGAGACCAATGATGTTCTTGGTTATTAAGCTGCCTATTAGACCCAAATAAAATTAAGCAGCTGGTGGCCCTATGTCTCCACAAAATTAATATTAAGAACTGTCTTTGAGCCATTTAGAGCCTTTGTATATACACTCCAAGCCTCAAGCTCCCTCATTCTTCCCAGCAATGCTAGCTTTTATTTTCTTTCTCTACTCCTTCTTTATGTACGTAACACCAAGAAGATTTTTTCCTTTCTTCCTTAGAATCGATTCTCATCTCTCGTGATATCAAGAGAACCCAACCTGGACACCAACCTCACTGAACACTGGCAGGAAGGAGATTGTATAGAACACGGAGCTTGCTATCCCAAGGGTTCTTGACGCACCGCTGGTTTTAGGGTTTACATTCACTTTGGGGAGATATTTTTTTTTCTGTGTTTTAGTTCAAAAGCAAACTTATGATTTCAAAGATAACATTGTGGATCTCAAGCTCTAGATACATATTTAGAAAAATAATGGCAAATATATTTTTCTATTGTAACAACAGTAAATCGTATGCTAAAGAAGAGATGGTTTTCAATCTGTGGAAGTCCTAGGAATAGTCTGTGAGTGATAGACCTTACAGAAAAACTTGGACATATTGGACATAGCCTTTATTGGATAACTAAAGCTTGGAGGTGTGAGTTAATGAGGGTCCCTAAAGTTACATAGTAAGTTGGTCCCCATCATCTAGGGAGACGCTTTTGTCCCCCCACAGGACCCAGAACTTTAGCTTGGCCCACTGGCCCACTTTGCAAAGAAAGTGAAGCATGACTGCTGAATGCATTTTATTGCACACAGGACAGAAAGACCACAAAGCATACATAGAGAGAAGCAGACATGAATGCCTGGAGCCTACACTCCCTTTTCTTCAGCCTGAGAAGCTCCATGTGAGGTAAGTGGGGCTTCTCCATTTGAATTCATCTGAAGGTTTTGGGTGAGGTTTTTAGAAGGCTTCACAGCAATGATAGAAACTCTTCAAACCACCGGAAGTTTCCAGTCTTAATCGTCTGTGGCCATTCAATGTTTCTTACAGAAAAACAACTGTGTGCTCTCTCAGCCTCTCCCCAAACATGGCTCAAGGACAGACAAACCTGGGGTCGGTAATTCGGACTCTCTTGGACCCAACACATACTACTATTTTGGAATTCAAGTTGAAGGTGGGCTTCTACATAAAAAAAAAAAAACTGCCTCTGGTCTGCTCCATCTAGCCTTGTAGCAAGCACATTCCTTATTCATGGAGCCAACTCAGCCAATATGCCTTGGCCTAGGAGTCTTTGCAAGTGGCTATTAACATTCTCATCTGGTAAAAGAACAGAATTTCTTTCCTGGTTTATTCTGCTCTGAATTCAGACTCCATATGTTTACCACTTGTTGGGCCTGCAAAGATGAACAGACACCCTCAGAGATTGACATGGGTGGTCACCTCCCAAAGAGCTAGAACTAAGCCCGCTTTCATTAGCTGCTGGCATTTATGAAGATCTCATAATGAAATTAGGAAAAAAAATTTAAACAACATTTTGGAATAATAGCAACCTTGTGGAGGAGGGGAGGAACACTGGAGTGACTGGGGTGACATGTGGTCTAAGTGGCCAGGGAGGGAAACCCTGCAGTGTGTTATCTCAGAGGCAAGATCACTGGACTAGGAGAGGCTGGGGTGAAGAACAATGGTCTGAGCTTTAACATGGGAATGACCAAATAACAAGCTGGAAAAGAGCAGCGAAGCACAAAGACCTCAAAGGAGGCTCGCATCATCCCACAGCCTTGAAGCCATCATATTTAGGAGTGTTGTATTCCAACAATGATTTTTTTTTTCTTTTTCAGGATAAAACAACAGTTAACTACCTTGGGAAGCCTTGAAATAGGAACAAGCCTTCTCCTCTCCACAGGCTCCTGCTCAGCATTTGTGGGAATAAAGGTTAGGAGTTTTCTGGCAGGAAAAACAACTGGGCAAACACGTAAGCAGTGTTCATTCCTATGGCCATTTTATACTGTAGAGTCTCAAGTTGGCCTTGACAGTTGGTGTCCACTAAGAGCGTGGTGGCATGAAAGTCAAGAACAGCAGGCCACACCTTTTCTAACACCTGGGGCTACAGTGAGTCAGTTTCGCTTAATGGACACACTTGCCCCTTTGCCTTTTCATGCAGACCCTGCCGCTGACGTAACTCTGAAACACAAGTGGAGGAAGTCAAGAGTGAACTAGATAGAGTGCCACAGATACCAAGGTCCTTCTGTGTTCATTTGCCTAAAAACCCGTGTGTTGTTAAAACATGTAGAAATTAGCCATATGGGAGCAGAGCTTGGATACATATCTTCATCTGTCTCCCCATTTCGGGGGAATCAAAACTCAGAGGATTTTTGCAATATGTCTACTCAGAGAGGAAGGAGAGGAGGTGCTTGGAAACAACTAATACTAAACACATGTTTATGTCTGACCTCCCAATATGGCTAATAATGACAATTCTGTAAATAGATTCAGGAAACAGGGTGGATGGTTGCAAAGGGAAGCGCCCCGGTGAGGATGGTGGGTTCCATTTCACCCCTGTTAGCCCTTAATTCTTTCTTACCAGGACAGTCAGCACAAAAAATTCAAATCAGTTAGCCTAAATAAACTAAAGCAAACACCTTACTCTGAATTAAAATCTTGGGCCCTGTGCATGTACCACCGTGCCTTAATGGCTTTCCAGACTCTCATTTGGCCCCAGTTACACAACCAGCTGACACTGAAAATAATTAATGCCCTTTAGGACTCGCATCTGCTCCCGTGGTTCCAAGTCAGGGTTTTTAATTGGGCTATTTTGGCATTTGGAGACAATGGGAAGGTAAAAGAACCTTTCTTTAATATTTTTGAGGTCAGCAGATAGTCCTGCCAAAGGTCACCCTTCAGGTTCACAAATGAGTCATTTGTATCACCTAATGCAATCTGTGACTTGCAAATTGCACGGAGATGTGTTAGAGCACATTAATTAGTCCATGGGATGAATACAGGATCCATCATTACTAGCCAGGGCTTGTAGGGTTGTGCCAATACTTGTTTTGGTGGTTTGTGGTTGCTATATATATATATATATATATATATATATATATATATATATATATATATATATATATATATATATATATCACTTTCCATTGTACTTAAACCCTGCTTTTAGATCTTCAGTACCCAGAGCCCCAGTTACTGGAGTCACAGAGGTAACATTGCAAGACAAGTAGCAAGCCCACATAGTCTTGTTGTTTGGGTGCATTTAATTATACAACTCACCATGCTAAGGTGGTTCCTTCTCCATTTATGATCCATAACATTTCAAGGTGGGGAGCGGAGGGAAAGAGCCTGTTTCCAACACCAGTGCTACTCTCAGAGCTGTGCTGGGCTCTCTCAGCTGCTTGGCAGCTCCTGCTTATAATGAAGGCATTATTAATTTCAGTTTCAGGGGATGGAAAACCAGGATGTGGACACTGTATGGCTATACCATCTGTGCAGATGACATATATTGATTCATATCTTCTCCCCATCTGTCATTGACATTCTGCAGCAACCTAGGTCATAATCTTCTCTTTCCTAGAATTCCCTCCTAAAGCAACTTTGTACCCAATATCTTCTCCATGGTTTGCTTTGGTAGCTATCTAGCACATCTGAGAAAAACTGGTAGCAATTTGCCTGCATCTGTCATCCTTCAGGTAAGTCCCTTTGACCCAACAGAACAATAGCAGACCACATCAAAAGGGAATAGGAAAACAATCGCTCTTGCAATCTGCTCTGAGACAGCATGGGATTGGGGTAGACATTTCCAGCGAACCTTCCAGTTCTCCAGAACTCTGTACATTACAAAGAGGACAGAGGTATCATTCTGCTCCAGAGATCACTACATTTATTTTGCACAGAAAGATAACGATAGCCAATTAAATTAGACAGAGCAGATATAGAGGCTCGAAATGGGAGATTTAAAATTACAAAGCTCAGAACCAGCGGGTGGGTATGTCATGCTGGACATTAAGGACAAGCAAGTGTTGAGCTAATAGGATATCTGTGTGTACTTTATGTTGAATATACTTTTTTCCAAAGAAGAAAACAATCTGTTCCCATTATTGCCACTTCAGAAGTGACAATACCCAAGACAGAATTCACAGGGATTTAATTTCAAGGGCTATTATTTATTCTCTTTTCCTTTCTTTCTTTTTTTCCCTACCTCCTCTCTGTCCAGGTGAAATTGGACACACAAATGACTGAATTTACAATGGACTTTTTGAGAATTCAAGTGGCCACTTGTATCTGCAAAGAAGTAAGTGCTTAATTGCAGCCCAAGTGAAAGGCTGAGCCTGCAATCAGCCAATTAGATGGTGTTAGGGAGGGCCACATGGGGAAAGTGACTGGATGGGAGGGGCTCTTCATTAAGTTACAGCTAGACTGCTCAGAACTGGGGGTACCTTTTTGCCCCTTTACTCCTAAACACTAAAATCCCCTAGAAACCAACAACCAATGACGTTCCTTTCTCCCTACAGGGGACGATTTTTAAGATTTTTAAACAGTGCCTAGAAATATTTATACTCAAGACAAAATGAAAGTCCAACCTTATCTTAGTCATAAGATCATTGCTTCCTCCTTTCTCCCCTTCTCATTAAATTACCAATTAAAACTTTGCTGGCATTCTCTATTTAACATTGAAAAGAAATCCATCTCTCAGGATTTCCTGAGCTTCCTGCCGCTTCCAACTATTTTGTTAAGGAAATGTCCCTAGCTTCAGAGGGTGGTCCTCACTGGGATCACTCAGCTAGATATCAAAACAGAAACCTTGGTTTTGATTAAGCTTTTCAGCTCTCCAGAGGTTTTACAGTCCTGGGGGAGAATAAAAAAACATGTGGGTCCAAGAGTGGGTTGGGAAGAGAGCCACATCATATACCAAAGCAAAATGACAGTATTAGTTTCCATACATAAGTCAAGCCTAGGTTGAAAAAAGCCAGTCAACAAGCAATGGTCAGCCACACCTTTACTCCTGATTTTTCAGGGATGGGTTCTAGTTCACCTTAAGGTTTGGAACATGACAAAAACTCAATGATTTGGAATTAAAAACACTCACAGTCCATGAACAGGATGTGACCCATCAATATGGAGTTTCAAAAGCAATTGTCTGTGAGAGAAAAACCAGCATGGGTACTGTCTCCTCTCAACTGACACACTATTGTAAGATCACCCCTGAAACTTGTTTGCACTCTGTTGTGCAGTTTTAACCACTTGCCGTTGTGAGCCCTGGGGGCCTTCCCCACAGCCCAGATGTACCATTGACAAAACACAGTCCTTGTGAGAATTTCAAGACCAAATCTTCTGTTCCCAGTGATCTGTTTATCTCCTGACTTTCCCTTACTGGGTTCCCTATGGGACTCAGGCAGCCCAGCCCACCAGTTTTGCTTGTGACAAGTGGATGAGGAGGAGGCTGATTACTGGGAAACTGTTCTCTTTCCACCTTGGTGCCTCCTGCCTTCCCATTGTGAATACTCACTATCCTTCCCATACACAGTTGTTACAGAGGGCAAAGCCACTTTAGCGTGGTTCATCAGATGTCTCTAAAGCCACAAACTAACACCCTGGCAAAGCACACAGCCATGGACACTAGTGGTGAGAAACTCTCTATCACTGTTTGACAAGGCCCTGGGAGGGGCAGGGGTGGGGCAAACTGACTGGCGAGCTCACTCTTCCTCCTCAGTTTAGCTTCTTCTCCCAAATGTTTTCACTACCTGTGGAAGGAAATCCAGCTCCTTACTATGGCCTGTCCACTGCTCTAAGACTATCTCACATCATTCTTGCCCACCTTTTATTCCGTTACTGCAATAAACTAAGTTGAGTCCCATCTTGGGCTGCTTGTACATGTGGTTCCCACTGCCTGAAATGTCCCCTGTTACATCTCAGCTCTCAGCATTCGCCATCCAGGTTAAAAGCCATTTTTCTGAAAAGGGTGTTAAGATTTCACAAAGTAACTCCTGCTTTTTGCAAATTAACTCCCTCCTTCAGAAATCTGCTTTATTTTACCCAGTAAGTCACTTAGTGTGGTGTGGTGTGGTGTGGTGTGGTGTGGTGTGGTGTGGTGTGGTGTGTGTGTGTGTGTGTGTGTGTGTGTGTGTGTGTGTGTGTGTGCATATGGGTATCAGAGGATGATGTCAGATGTCAGATATCTCTGTCTATCACTTTCTCCATATTCCTTTGAAATAGGGTCCCTCACTGAAACTCAAGCCAAGATGGTAGCCAACAAAGCTCCAAGAACCCTCCTGTCTCTGTGTCCCACCAGGCTAGAGTTGCAGGTGTGTATGTCCACATGTGGCTCTTTAACATAGGTACTGGAGGCTTCAACTTAGGTCTTTACCTATGTACAACAAGCTCTGTTTTCTGCTGAGCCATCTCCCCAAGACCCACATGTCACTTTTGTCTTATATATTGTCCATTTCCTCCTTGGGATGCAAGAAGAATAAGACAAGACCCCTGTCTACCTTGTTCGTATCTTTATTGCCAGAAGCAAAGTAAGCATAAAACAAATAGGAAAAACTATTTGGTGAAGGAATGGATAGTTACTAACTAGCCAAATAAAAGAAGAAATGAATTGTTTTAGTCATTTATTAGTTTGTTGCAACGCTTGGGCCTCAGCTCAAAACCTTGTACCTCCCAAGCAAGTTCTCTACCACTGAGCTACAACCCTAACCCATAAAGCTGATTTTTTTTTTCTTTAATATAGGGGTTTTTATTTAGGACTCTTAAGTACAAGGTCTTCACAAAGTCCTTGGATTCTCTCAAATTTCGTGTAAATGTTGCCTGTGTTTTTAGGTGAGAGGAGTTTTAGCTTTCTTAGGAGTCCTAAAGCTTCTCTGACTCCTAAAAGATACAAGAGACTGTGGGGAGGCATAATTATGATAGTTCTGATTTGTAGATAATTCCATGTCTGACTAACATTTCCCTGATCCCTCTGTGGGCCTGGGACTAATTCTAACAAGTTAATATGCAAAGTCATAGGAAGTACTTCTTCTATGGAAAGAATCTTCCCTGTTCTCCTCCGTCCACTGAGATATGAAGCAGAGGTAAAGATGAATCACAGCAATTATCTGTGACAATAAAATGGCCTTGGAAATAGAAGCCATGCCCAGCAGAGTGAAAAAAACCGAAGTCAGTGGCCCAGCATCATGAAGAACCACCAAGCCACTGTGGCAGGTGAATGGAAGACATCAGCTGCCACCTGACCTGGTGCCCACTGTATGCAAGGTAAAAGGTCATAAAAGAGTTAATGTATGCATACATCAGAACAGACTGCTAAAGGTCCTAATTTCCAGTGCCTGTGTGTCCACGGTCTGCTGGAATAGATGTGGGGAGAAATGAGAAAAGTATGTAAATCATGGCAAAAGCACTCAGTCAGCAAGTGTCAAGCCTGGAAGCTTCTGAGAAGGCAAAATCACAAAAGCTAGTAAGTAAGCCTCTTTGATACGTGTTATTTACACATCCCACATTCAAATATGTCTCTAATGTATGAACTGGATTCCCAATCCATACAAAACAAAACAAAACAAAAACTTTGCTTTTTCAAAACAAAAAACCCTTTTCCAGTATTACTTTTTCTTCAAAATCTTGATGCTGTGGCTAGATAGCTGGTCTAGCAGTTATGAATGCCTGCTGCTTCTCAAGAGGATCCGAGTTCAGCTCCCAGCACTGTATCAGGAGGCTCACTGCTGCCTGGAACTACAACTCTGAGAAATCTGATGCCTTCTTCTGGCCTCCATGGGCACCTGCATATGCATGGCATATACAGACAGAAGGACATAAACACAGACATGTAAATATAAAAATACATCTCTACAAAAGCTAACAATGAACACCAACTTATATTTCAACAACATAGCGAGTTTCTTGCTCACTTTTTATTCATTTACTTCTGAGAAAATAACAGTGCTATTTGTTGTATTAATGTATTGGATGTGGTGTTGAAATTTAATATTAATTTTTATATATTGATTCAAAGGCAATGCTCAGAAGTAATGACATCACCATGAAAATTTGAATCATTATTTATTAAAATTTTCTAACCCACTGCAATTATTAAAAATAACTATCATATTCAAATGATTATAGACTCAAAACTATGAATGTGCTTGGGATTTACTGTACAGTATTATTTGTATGTAATAGTCTTCTTAATAAATTGTCCATAGGGACATTAGCAATTTATTAATTGTAACTCAATCGATATGACCACAAATGGAGAACATTATTATTTACATAGTGATGGCCTGTGTGAAAGCCAGACTTCCTGGCTGATACGAGGAATTACAAGAAGTTAAAGCAATCCAGGGTCTCTTTAGCCTTACCGTGAGCTAATTAGAGGTGGCTTCCCCTCATCTCTGCAATATGAGGCTGGAAGCAGAGGTGGAGGCTGCAGCTTGAGCTTTCCAGCTGCGTCCCCTTAGACAGACTGCTTAACCTCCTTGGTCTCCACTCTTCCCTACAGCACACAAGGACAGTCCTCTCACTGGCAGAGGTCCTGGGAGCATTGCATAGGATAACTCCTTAAATGTCAGGTACCATCCTAACTGTCCTCATCCACATCACCAATATCCGCTGTGCTCTCTCCTGACCTGAACTTTCAAGTAGACCAGTTAAGGTCTGGGGATGTCAGGCCCACCTGTTTATTACTGGCCTGGTTTCCTCTAGACTCATTTTTCAAGACTCAATAGACTTCCTAAACTGGGTTTTAGCTCATGGCACTGCTTAGTTCTCCATCCTGTCACCCAGAACCCCCAGGAGCTCCTTTATTTGGCTCTTTCCTTTGAAGAGCTGAGGTTGAGTTGACAGATAAAGCTATGGACAGCAAGGCCATGGTTTATCACTCTCTGAGCTCCTATTATTGTTCATGCTAATAATACAAAAATGAAAATGGCTGCAGAAAATAAAGGGTTTTTTTTGTTTTTTTTTTTTTTAAACATCAATGCCAGTAGGCACCACCCATATTATGCTAAATGCCACTCTGAGTCCTTCCCAGAAAACTCTGGCAGCCAAGTTCCCAGAGGCAGCCTGCACCCAACAGATAAGAAGAGGCAGAAAAATTTCTATTAGACAAGACCAATGACCCTGCTGGCTTGGTTGAATTTAGTAGCAGTAACTCGGTTGTCACCGACTCATCTCCTTGTTCCAGGCCCTGTTCTGAATACCTCTGGAAAGATGCCCTCCCAGAAAAGTGCTGAACACGAAAGCACAAAGACATAGGCTTGATCCCTAGAACCCACATAAAATAAGTATGTATATATAAATAAACACTGAGGCATGGTGGTGCAGTCATGTGATGCATGGCGACATATCTCCCAACACTGGAAAGACTTGCTAAGCAACTGGCCTAGCCTATTTGGTGAGCTGCAGGCCAAAGAGGGACCAACTCTTCCTCATAAAGTACAAGGTATGAACTGGATAAATAGCTCAGCAATCAGAAACACACATTGCTCTTGCAGGGGAGCTGAGTTTGATTCCCAGCACCCACATCTGGTGGCTCCAACTACCTGTAACTCTGGCTGTAGAAGTCCATGTACCTCTGTCACCTGCAGATGAGTGCAGTACACATGGGTGCGTGCGCACGCCTCCACACACACACACACAGAGGAGTGCCTTTCATAACAAACCATAACAAATTACATAAATTATTTTATGTAGCCACATCATTATTTCTCTTTACAGCCGAGGAAATGGGCTGAGAATGCTTAAAACCTTTTTATGTTTAGTGTGTGTGTGTGTGTGTGTGTATGTGTGTGTGCGTGTGTGTAAACCTGTGCATGTATGCACATATTTGGAGAACAGTGAACAAGCTACAGGAGTTGATTCTCTTCTTCCGTCATGTGGGTCCTCAGGATCAAACTCAGGTCATTAGGCTTGGTTGCAAATACCTTTACCTACTGAGCCATCTCCCCAGTCCCAGTGTTTAGTGAGGTCACCTCAAACAGAGTAAGACACAGACAGAAATGTGCAGATGGAGTCATCACCTTCTGGAGATATGACTGACCTTGTTCCTCATGCCACTACCCTGTTGCTTCTGTTCTAGAAAGCTGCATGGAACACTTATGAGTCATTCATCCACGGCAGCCACAGACAACAGTTTATGAGCACAACATATATGACAGTTAAAATCTAGGGTGTCAGGAGTACATGGTTCCAGATCCTAGGCTACCTTTCATTTCTAGACTCCCCCTCCTCATCTCTGTAGTGGGATGATGTTAGTGACTGCTTCACTTCTGGGGAAGACATGCTGAGCCCCATAAGTGCTCAGCCCCAGCAGCACACATAGTATATGCTCAATAAATAGCCTAGTTGACTCATTATTTTCTCTCTCTCTCTCTCTCTCTCTCTCTCTCTCTCTCTCTCTCTCTCTCTCTCTCTCTCTCTCTCTCTCTCTCTCTCCCTAGAGAAACATCATCAAAATTAAGAAAAACTCTGTTACATGTTACAATGGGCATTAAAAACCAGCCCTCCACCCTCATCACGATGATACAATGTAATTCTTATGTAAAAAAAATGTAATTTTTCAGCATGATGTTCCCTATCTGCAATTACATCAAAATCACATTAATTGAGCTATAACACTGTCAGGTTCGGCAGCTGGAAAGCGCATCCATACATCCTAAAAAGATGGTCATTAATTCAGCTCTCTACAGCACAGCAATGAAATTGGGATGTCCGTTCTCCAGCCTGATTTACCGCCTTTACCGCCTTTCAAGATGCTTAAGTGGAAACCTCTACAAAAAGATTTAAGTTAAGTGACTCCCATTCTGCTCTGAAGCTCATTTATTATTGAATTAAGTTTTCATTTCGTTTAAAGGAAATAAAGAAATATTTGAAACTAGGTAAAACATTAAGAAGAAATCTGCTATTATGATCCAGGAAACTAGTTTGTCTGTCTGGAAATGGTCTCTCTCTGCTCTGCCTCTGTCACAAAGCCAATTCAACTCATAAATGTCACCGATCTGCATGAACTTTTAGACTTTTGTAAAGGAGCTCCCTCTTGCTTTGCTTGTCATTCTTTCCTCTATTTTATGTTTAGATTTTTCTGTTTGGCTTTGAGAGAAGGTCTCACATAGTCCAGGCTACCATGGACCTACTACGTAGGTGAATATAACTTGAAACTTCTGATGTCCTGCCTTCAGAGTGCTGAGATTCCAGATGTGTACCACTGTGCCTAGTTCATGTGATACTGGGGATGGAAGCCAGACTTTCATTCACTACTAGGCGAGCTCTCTACCAACCCAGCTACATCCTGCAGATCTCATCTGTTTTTTTTTTTATTCCTCCCTTTAAGTGAAGAAAGTTGAAAAGACAGAAATAAACATTTAATTTTTTAACATCTAATATTCCTTTGTAACACATAGGGATGTAAGGGGTTGGGGCTAGAGAGGCAGAAGAGCCATCCTGTGGAGTACTGGTGTGTGACAGACAATTAAGGTACTAAAGGACATCCAGTAGGAAGAGGTTCCCAGCACTCTGACTCACAGATAAATTCTGTGTGTCAGGCTAATGAACATTTGCTTTTCCTGGTGGTTTTGAGTAAATTCAAGGCCAAATTATCAGCCTCTGTATCAGGGACCAGTGACAATGCCTCTCTGGAAGCCGTAGTCCTGCCTTTTCCCAGTCTGGATAAAAGAAATAATGTGACTATCCAGTGTTTTCCCCTCTAAGCCTCACACAAAAGAGCCAAGAGTAATCACATCCCCTACATCAAGAAGTCCCTAAAGAACCAACACTCTGAACAAACTGTATTTTCTAAAAAATCTGTGAGGACCCCTATAATGGTGTCATTTACACCCCAGTCACATGTGTCTACAGCACAGGACCCTTCGTAATTAGGTATATACACTATACCAGTTCACTGCCTAATTAGCAAATTATGTTGAAAATAGCATCCTGCTAATTAACGGTTATTATGGCATTTCTGAAGCTAAGGCTTTAATTACCACCAACCTAATGCTTGTGTACAAAGATGGAAACAAGGGTCCCCCTCCCTTTTAACTGATCAATAAGTACAAAAGATTATTATAAAGGCAAATCGGCTGACAGCTGATTAATTTGTTTGATGCAAAGTTGCTGTGTGTTTCATATTATTTTATCGGAGTTGCAAGGGAAAAAGGTACATAATTTGGTTTCATTAGCAACCTTTGTGATTTATCACCAGAAAAGGCGTACCCCCCCTTTGTTGTTTGTTCAATTCTCCCTGTGTTTTTTTGCCTGTACTGGCATCAAAGTCAAGAGCAGGAAGTTTTAATTAAGTGACATTAATGAGGTCGTTGAAAATGATACTTCAGCAATTCAGCATGCTGTTAAATGTGTTTACTCTATAATGTCATCAAAGGTGATTGTTTTCCCTCGTAATAGATAAAATTCATTACCATAAGCATTGTACTTTTGAGTGCTGGAAATGCAAAATCCAAGTTAGTCAGGTGTATCTGTTACAATTTTCCCTCCTTTGGCTGCCAATTCAAATTACTGGACCTAAAACAAAACTTTACCAAACAAGGCTCTCTGCCTTTTTTTTTTTTTTTTTTTTTTTTTTAATTGTACCATGTTTAGCAATTAACAGACCCTGCCAGCTAGGAATAGAATAAAAGTGTACATTCAAATGTCTAATGAAGAGAAGCTAGAATCTATAGTTGGGGTGGGAAACCATCCTTCGAGCTGTGCAATCACATTGGATTCATTTTCTGTGTATCACCCCTTCAATAGTAGAGCATGCCCCACTAAGCAACACAGAATGAAACATGTTATGGAATTCTTTCTCCTTTAAAAAAGTTCCAGCCTCCCAAACACAATTCTGGAAATCAGGGGGGGGGGGGCGGGCATCTTGTAAATTTTCCTAGAAATTAAAAAAATAATGCCTTTTCATGTTTGTGAAATGTCTAAAGCAGGATAATGCTTCCATTTTACAGATTGGACCAAGTAAGGAAAGCAATTTAGTTTAACTCAGAGGCAAAGTAAAAACCATGCTTGCTCCCCTTTGCCTCACCAAGTCTAATACCCCCAAGATTCTAAACAGTCTCTCTAGATTTCATAGCACATTTTCATATCTTGCACTAATTAAAAAGTTTGGCAAACAAATTATTTCTACGATAACCTGTTTGGATTTGAGAGGAGACACAATGAGCCGCAATGCTATGCCAAGCAATCTCTTCAAGTTAAAAGATCCCGGATCCTCCCTCACCTGGATTGACCCAATGGTGAAAACCTCCCACAAAGCTACCTGCTTCCAGGAGAGATTGTTTTGACTGGTTTCATTGCCAAGGGTTCTCCAGAATGAGATTACTAAACTTCCAAGCCTAGGAAACACACCTGCACTCCTTCACTGACCACCCCAACCACAGTCAGAAAAACTGGTTTGTGGCTGACTTTCGGAGGTATCTGGCCCAACTACTGTGAATGAAAATGTTAGTGTTTTCCTTTCCCACTGTATCCCTGATTTGGTCCTGGGGCTAGGGCTTGATGAGATGACCTGAGACATTCTTCCAGTTGTCTTCAAGAAACTGTTTGCATTAAAATTATTACTGGAGTCTCTAAGCCATCTCAGGAAATGTAAACTTAAGTAGTAAACTCGAAATTTTCAACTAGTTACCTACAGAGGAAGCATTGTAGAAAGGGCAAGAGGGTAGCATTTTATTGGGGATCAGGACATATGTTGGGAAAACATTACAATAGTTCAGAAGTACTAACTAGAAGAGAAAAGTTCTGAAATTCCTATTTATGTGTTCTCTCTCTCTCTCTCTCTCTCTCTCTCTCTCTCACACACACACACACACACACACACACACACACACACACACGCTCAGGGGCAGTTAATGCTTCTGGAGACAGAGAATTGTCAGTGTCTTTAGACATGAGTCTCATTTACAAATTAAGGAGAGGATGCTCTGGAAAGAGCCAGATGCATGTGTCCACTTGTATTTACTGCCTAGAATTTAAACTTTGGCCTCTCTTTGTGAATATTTTTTCCTTTAATTTTTGGTCACCTTAACTTTAACAGATTCTTAATAAAATGACAAAATGGCGTGGATATCCACACATGAGACAGAAAGGACCGTGAGAAGGGTCCTCTTTGAATGAGACCATGGCTGTGTAGAGAGCCTGAGTGTAGGCTCTCTGGAAATCACTTCAGTATTGCATCAAAAGTTTAAAAATATATCCTTTGCTCCTGTCAGTGCGCTTCTAGGAAATGTTAAAGACATCAGAGATGCTCACCAAAGCATGATAGACAATGATGGAAAAATGTAAAGGGTCAATGTCTAACACGGCAGATTGGTTAAATAAGTGATGCTGTAATAACATGATAGACTATTATAAGACATACGGCTCTGTGCATATAAACATACATATATACATATACATGTAGGTATACATATACATATATATTTGTTCAGCATGTCCACATAGATTTTAATGCATTTTTATGCAGGCATTGATAAAAGGAGAGAAAGCAGATTTCAAAGTGTGAATAGTGACTATCTCTGAGAGATGGAATAAAAAATAATTTTAATATTTATACATCATTAAACTATTACATTTAAACACTAAAGGTGAAAAATAATCCAACAATGCTTATTTGGAGGTGTTCTGAGATGTTATTAGGAATGGTACAGTGTGGTTTAATTATGCAATGGTAGCATTATAATTAATAATCATTATACAATTTATAACTCCATCCAGGGATTTTTTCCTTGATAAAGCTCCTCACTATTCAGGTGCATGGAACTTCAAGACTACTGAATGCTAGGAGCTACTGTGACTCTCAGGATGGCACTCCCAGATGATGTACCTTTAAAAGACACTTCCCGTATTTCACAGCCAAAGAAAGTAACCTTGACCAGTAGAAAGCCTCCTTAAGATTCATACAAGAGTGGAGGAAAACTTTGAAGTCTCAAGTCATTCCAGAACCCAGTTTGGGACATTGGATGGTTATGTCCCTTAATGTTTAGGTGACTTCTTTTACAGTGATAGATACCCTAGCCTCTGGGACTTTAGAAGTTTCTGAGCCATCTTTGTTTTCCAGTTGTGGGTAAATAAGTTTATCTTGAGCTGAGGCCAAGTGTAGTCTTGTCTTCTATTTTACTTTAAGTCCTAGTCGGTGAGAAACCGTCTATAGATGCATTTAAATTTTGCAAAATAAAAATGTTCTGACAATGGATTTAACTTTTTCACTGAGAGCATTTTTCTAGAGGAATGCTTAAAAATACCTTCTATTTAAAGAGAGAATAGGAGGAAAGTTGGACTACATATGGGAAATACACCATTCTAGATAGCCATCACCTCTCTGAAGAACTAAGATAATTACAACAAAAATGAAGACATGGGAAGAGACACACAATACAAGCTATCTTGGCAGCTGAAGATGAGACGATCAATACATTGTTTGCCCAACATTTCCCAATTACATTCTTTTTTTATTTCTTTATTTATTGTGTGTGTGAGAGAAAGAATGGGGTAGGGAGGGAGTCGACTCTCTCGTTCCACCATGGGAGTCCTAGACGTCAAACTCAGAGTGTCAGGCCTGGAGGAAGCACCTTTATTTGATGAGCCATCTCACCAAGCCCCAATCATACTATTACTAGAAACGGATTGTTGAGGGATTCTGGGAAAAATAATACTTTTTCCCCTGAAGGTGAATAAATTGAATAAACGTTAAAAATTACACATCAAGGGGCTCATGGATTTGTTTGCCTATTTGATAAGCCATGAGGGAAACAGAGTAGATAGAACACTGGTGTCACTATCCTATAAGGGTCCCTGTAACATGTGACTTTACCTTCCCTAAGCCGATGGTTCCTTTTTTTTTTAAATCTCTCAAAGGGTATGGGAAAGCTAAGTAACCTCACACAGAATAGTACAAAGACAAGGGAGCCTAACACTGTATTTGAAAATAAATGCTCCAAAACAAAGAGAGTCTTTGTTGCTCCAAAATCAAGATGCCTTTACCGGCTTCTAATGGGCGCCATACTTCCTTTTGCACTAAACATACATACAGGGATGATCTGTACTCATTGCTTTTTGATGACCCTCTTTTTATTTGATATTATTAAAACCCACAGAAAAAAGGCCCACCTTTCCTCAGCGTCTATAGTATTGATGAAATCCACATATCCATGGTAAAACAAGTGTCATGAAGATCTTACCACACCCAATACAGACAGGCCAAGGAGAATAATGTCCATGTGGGTTGGGCAGATGAATGTGTGCATGGTATGACTACAAGAAATGAGGATGATTACAGTGACAGTGAAGACAGTCTGGATGGCTTCTGGAGGCTGAGTCACACTCCAGAGTCACACGTATCTAAGGAGCAGAGCTGTTCTTTCATGCGCTCATTCATTCACTCAGTCTCAGCAACACCAGTGTAGTATGGTGTATTTTACAGACACTACCACATTAGATGACAGCAGCTCCTCAGTGACTAGACATGATCTCTTAAAACTGCCTGGAAGATTACACACCATGATGCTTCATGGAGACGTAAAGTGGAGACTACTGAACAGAGAGGGGAAGGCAGGAACTACTTTCACTATGAAGAGCATATTCTCATGCTGGACAAAAATATCTTTTTCTTTACTCTCTGCCTAGCTATGAAGTTCAAAGGTTTTCCATAGTTCCAATAAGCCATTCAAATGTCAACTCTCAGACAGGCCCCGATGTGATCAGAGAGAGAAGGATTCCAAAAGAGTACCAACATGCATCATACTTGAATTAGAACCCTGGGAGCTATTTAGTCAAATAACCACCATGGTGTTGGTCGGCTACTGTGGAGATCACAGGAGACAGTTCATAAGATGTGTCACTCAAAGTTCAGCACTTAGTATTTTCTAAATGTCCTTGCACAAATATGCAGCCTGGTACTGGGTTTAATGCTTTCTGCATTTAACTTTGCTCCTGACAGTCTACAAGAGAGGCATTATCATCCTGTGAGACAGAAGAGGAATCAGGATGCAGCCAATGCTGACTGCTTACAGAATCTAAAGTATTAACAATTGCTCTATAAGTTTTACGTGTTATTTATTTGGGAGCAATTTCATTCAATGACTCCTCCCAGATACTCCTTCACCCTACTCACCCACCCAACCTCTTGCCTATTCTCTCAGACACACACATACACACACACACACACAGAGAGAGAGAGAGAGAGAGAGAGAGAGAGAGAGAGAGAGAGAGAGAGAGAGTAATAATAAATACATTTTTGAAAAAATAATAAAGAAACTGAAATTAGTATTTGTTTTTGTAAAAGAATGGGCCAGAGTTTTGCTTGGTTTCAGGAAAGGTGTCTAGAAGGCACACAGACTCTCACCTACCTCCTTATTCCTCTCTAGATGCTATGCTTAAGAAGGAAGGACTTGCCAGAGAATGAGTACATTCTGTAACTACTGGTCAAAGACTGTGTGCTGAGGGCACAGTTAAAGTGAACCCCAGTAGCACAGCCCACAGGCACAGGTAAGATATTTGACACAAATATGCCTACGGAAGCACTAGAATATTCCCCTCCCCCAGCTTGCCCAGTGGACCTTGTTGAAGTCATGGGCACAGGTGCTTCTGCCCAACTCTCAAATAAGAATATGAAAACCCAGAACAAACCAGCTGCTTAGACCATCTACATATCCTACAGGCAGGCTCTTGATGCACGCACACACACACATACACATATAAATTAAGAAAGATAGATCTTGTTTTTTCTTTGTTATTTTCATGTAGTTACAGGGATTCATGTGTGTGTGTGTGTGTGTGTGTGTGTGTGTGTGTGTGTGTGTGTGTGTGTGTGTGTTGCTTCCATCCCTTTAGTGACTGTTAAAAAATGTCCATGTTTCATCACTATGCTCGTCTTCTTATTGGACAGCATTTATGCAAAAGAATATGTTTCAGACTCTCAGGAACATAAAATATGCCGGAAGTGGTGGCCATGCATTCATTTAAACAAACAAAACGAACTAAGTATGTGCTGAATAAAATACCAGGACAAAACCATACCCAAACGATACTGAAAGTTGCCCAAATACCCAGAAGTTTTTCAAATATGACTCGTGCTTCATTTTTATGCAGCGATCTTTTCTCTGGACAACCATTCTCTGAGGTATCTGCTTTTAGTACTTCTACACTGGGGTTATATCTTAGTCATAAGGTACTTTTTCAAGTTTGTGAGGCCTTGGGTTCAATCCTCAGGAACTCCCAACCCCATACATACACTAAGATAGACTGGTTCTATTACATTATAAATGAGAATCTTGGCTTTCCAACCTCTTCCTAATGTCATAATTATAGTAACACAGGTCTGTGTGCACCCCCAGAATGTCACCCATTATAAAACACGTTGCTAATTCTATTCTTGAATTTTGTGAATACTAAACAATGAAGGAGATGTGGGTTATAAGAAAAGATAGCCTTTGGCATGGCACCTTGTTAACCCTGTTTCTTGCCTTGGTCTTGGATTCCCCCTGTCTTCTAATCTATATAGATGGTTCCTTAAACCAACTCTCTTAAAAATGATCCTAAGACATTCTCCAGCTAACCTGGAATTTGTGTAGAGCAAGCTGACCTGGCACTCACAGAAATATACCTGCCTCTGTCTCCTAAGGCATGCACCACCATGCCTGGAAATCCTACATTCTCACTCAGGCTTACAGTGCATGATGGGAATTCATATGGACTCCGTTTACTTGTGCTTCATACCCCCCCCCCATCACTCAGTCACACGTGCATTCTAGTGTCTATCTGCTTTCTTCCTCCTTTGGACTGGAAACTCCAAGCTACCCAGAACTCTCTGTCTTGTGATTTTAATTACGTTGGTTCCTTTCCCCCAGTAGAATATTCTAACCAGGGTAGGTTCTTCGTGAAGCTTACTAGGGGGTATATAAATAAAATGGAGAGTGGAAAATGCCATAGAGGCAAGTGGGGCAAAAATACCAAGCTGATTTAGAGAGGACAGCATCTTTCCATCCAGTTATACCAATTGTGGAGGAGGAGTCAAGGGTAGGGTTGTTGAGGGGCAATCCAGAGTCTGGCCTTGGGGAACAGGCTGGGTGAGAGAGACTGAGTGGGGAGGGCCATTCTCATCCATCAGTGCCCTAAATCCAGCCTCCGTGGCCCTCCACAGTATAAGGAAGTGCAGCTTCCTGGATATCAGAGGGCTGGGTGGTGGGACTGCAAGTGCCCAGAGTCCTGATCACAGGAGTTCACATCAACTCTGTCTTTCAAAGGGATTTTTATTTTCTAGCCAACCTGCTTTATCATCATTGAGAAGATCTTCCATATAAAAAGATTAATAAATAATATAGTGAGGAAGCCTAGGGTTCATTCTGGGCTCTTCAGTACCCCCGGAAAGAAATAGGCAAATTGGACAGAAATCAAAGCAGGGAAGCTACAAGGATTAAAGCAAATAGCAGCAGGAGCTGCTCATAAGGGCTCCAGCAGCACAAGCCAGGAATAAGCAAGGCTAGCACATGACAAAAAAGAGCCGAGGATCAAATACACTCCCCAAGCAAGGGTGTAGGCACACCGATGAAGGGAAAGAATTGTTCAGGGTCACGCAAAGGGGTAGAGCAGAGAGGAACGGGATGTAATTACAGAAAGGAAAACTTGGGCTGAATATCAGGACAACCTGCTTAGGAGCTGGCTCTATTTGAGTGCAGAATGGCTTCCCAAGGGAGGAGGTGGAAGCCCCATCGCTTGAGGTGCACAAAGCCACTGGTCAAAAGCTGAGAAAGAGAGTGTGAGGAATGATCTGCCTGAGCAGGGGGAGGGATAGGTGACCCCTGAGGCTGTGAGGCTCCACACTTCAATGACACATTGTGATGTATTTCATCAGGTACCCACCAGTGAGAGCCTAAAGCTTTGCCCCCAGAAGCTCCCAGCCATTGTGCTTTCTCAATATGCCACTCAAGAAACATTCCTTTTCACTTCAAGGGACCCTCCAGGGCTCCATGCTGCCAGTGAGGGCCCTGGGAATAATGCCTCACTGTGGGCCTGGCACTCTTGAACTGTAAGGCTGCATGCAGCCTTGAAGGGGGTGTTAATTCTGACACTTGTGCCTTGGTCTTCGCTCCTGAAGTTGGGGTGCTTTTGTTTTATTTCACACTTCTTTTTTATCATGAGACCCTGTCCTGTGCAATATAAAAGCATGACTTTTAATACGTCCTCTGATGTAATAAGACAGCTCTATTTTACTCTCATGGAAGTGGGTCCAGCATTCTAACACAGATTTGAGTGTCTTCCAGGGTTGTGACAACCAGTGAGATGTCGTCACGTCACTCTCCTCCTCACTTTCTGTACATTTGGTCAGATAAGCTATGAAGAGGTAGTAAATAGGACATAGTCCTGCTGTTCCTTGTGTCCCAAAGACAGACATGCTGCCCCTGTGGTTGGTTCCGTTCATCTTCTCCAGCTGCCATGATGAAACACACAATCCCATGACCTGGATGACTGACAGGTCACAGAAGTTGCTAAGTTTTAGAGGCTGAAGGTTTCAGCTCAAATCTCCAGCAGAGTACAGATCTGGTAAGGACTCTACTGGTTTATAGATGGCTGCCTCCATGCTACATTCTCATATACCCAGAGAGCAACTAACTTCCTTTTATAAACACAATAACCCCATAATGTGGATATTGCCCTTATCACCTCTCAATAAGCCTATCTACTTCCCTCCGACTGTTATCACACTGAGAGGTACCATTTAAACATCTTTAGTCAATAACTTTCCAAACCTGCTCTTCCTTCAGGACCTTTAATATCAACTTTAGCAATCTTTCCCGGTGTGCTGAAGATGGGACCAGGGTCCTTTCAACAGGCATCCCCAGTATCCTAGATGTAAGTGTCAGGTCCCTGAATAAGGGCTTGCCTGTCCCACTTTCCACCCAGTCTATAAAAGACCAGAAGCCATCCAGTTATTGCCAGCTGCAACTTTGCGGCCTGGCCAATAAGGTTCATCATATAAATTTTCTCAGAAGTAGTACTGTAAATGGGGTCCTTAGAATGCCTCACACACCTTACATGCATTCAACTATTATTTACCATATGCAAGACAAGGGCCTGAGACTTCACAAAAACCAGAAGTAAACTGGAAACTAATCTACAAGCTTTTACAGACCAACCTGGAAGAGACAATAAACATATATACTCTGTGCTCCCAACATACCCAAAAGCATTATCAAGACACAGTCATGTGTTAAGATAGAACCCAGGGAAGAGAGCTCTTAGAGTGTGTTGAAATGATGACCAGAGAATGAGTAGGTCATATCCATATACCAGAATAGGAAGGAAGCTAAAAGCCTCAAGTACCTCCCAGTTCTATGTTGAAACGAAACTGAAGCTGAATTATGGAGAAGCTACATATGCTGAACATAGTGTACACACCTTAATTATATCCATTAGTAAAGCACCATAAACAGACTTTACTTTGGTGTGATGTGGTAGAAAGCAACTGTTTGCATTACAACTCACAGTATACAGAGGAGGAGATATACTGCTCTGTTTAAATAGCCAATCTGTAAATAGTCATCACTCACAGGAGATCACTCAAGCCTGCTATCCCAATGTGGAGACCTTATCTCCAGCGAGGTGAAGTAATGGTCCTCCTCACATCATCTAACCTACTGCCACGGTGGACATCTCTTCTTACATGCTCTGTAGAGAGCACAGTATCCCTCAGAGGAGTAAATATCAATCTAAGGGAGCCCTGTGTGGTAGAATGTGAATGTACTCATTCAGAATCCTGATGCTGTCTCATGAAAGATTCTCATATCCCCTCCTCCTCAAGGTTACTGCCCACATGCTTTCCCAGCCTTCTTCTAAAAGCACTTCCCTGATCTATTCTGGGAGAATTCCCTTGCTTTCATTTCTATCCAGCAAAATCACTAGTTGTAGCCGTGGCTGGTAAGAGAATCACAAGGCAACTAACCTAAGAGCGGGGAAGCAGGGACCACACTTGCAAAGTGTTTTGCCTAAGAGAGGAGCAAAGATCATGAAGACTGTGCCCATAATGCTTTTTTTTAGTCCACATACCTGCTGAAGCCAGAGGGTAGGATTTGTCAAAGAGTTGGAAGCCTCACATCTGGATGTGGATGAATCTATGGAATTGCTCCAGCTGCAAATAGCATCCATTGTTGTTCACAAAGCCACAAAAATCTAGGCCATTTAAATGCATTTTTTAATCTCTAATGCTCTGCAGGTATTAAACTAGTGTGGATGATCAAGAAGCATAAGGATACAGAAGGACCATCTCTGAGGACAGAGAGCTAGCAGGTGGTGAATCTGGGATTAACAATGCTTGTTGTTTGCCTTGGTATTCTGTTGCTGTGTTCCTAGGAACATTCTTGGAGGGACAAAGAAGACAGGAAGTTCATAAAAGTTACTCCTTCTCCAGCCCTTTAAAAGAGCCAGGAGTTGAAAGCTAGTCTTCTGACCCCTACTGGCCAATTGGGGTGTAACTCCAAAGGAAAGTGACCACAAAGGAGGACCCTGAGATAAAACACTCCAGCTGTAAAGATGACTACATAAGGACTGAGACTGGATATTACTTATAGTTATCATCTCTGTAACATGTGGGTAGGAAATATCTCCTTTCAGCTTCAGTGAGAAGTCTTGTCTAACTGAGCAGAACTTAATTGAAAATGCGAGCCACCTTGAAGATCACATTAAGGTTAAGCTAACACCTTCAAGAAAGTTAATGCACATTGGTTATTGATTGCAACTGGCTATATTGGGGTAGAAAATAAAAAGGTTGAATACAGGGCATCTGCTTGAATGGCTTTTTGTAAGTACCACTGCCTCAGTTTGTTGTGATTTAGGGAAGCATTCTGAATCCATACATTTCAGGAAACACAATGATGTGAAAGGTTAGATCCAAATAGTAAGGAGTAGGCAGTTCAAATCTGAGACCTGCATAAGATTTCATGACCAAACAGTGTTGAACTCTTCTTTTCACAGAGGTAACTGGGAAGCAGAGGAAGGACCCTTGACATCTAGTTGATGGCTTTATGTTTTATATGTCCTAAAGGTTGACAAAGAGCACTTTTATAAATGTCCTTTAAAAAACATTTTTATTAATATGGGTGTTTGGCCTGTATATCTGTCTGTAAAACCTTCCACAAGTTACTCCACATTTCAGTGCCTAGTGATTTTATTTGGAAGGCAAAGGTAACAGCAACAGTCAGGGGACCATAACAGAAAGGTACAGTACTGAACACACAAGGAGTCCCCAACACATGAGAATTATCACTCAGAAACCCTGGGACTGGGAAGGTTTGGCTAGATTTCCAGTTACTGGGAGTTCCTAACAGAGGTTATTCTAATACAAGGAGATAGGGATCCAGCTAATAACTGCAGGGAGAAATGCTGAGAGGGCTTCTAGGACATCACTGTGTAATGACACAGAGACGACACCATCTGCCTCCAGGTTGGAACGACAGGAACAGCAATCAAAGCAAAGGGTCTTTACAAGAATGTTCTTAAAGAGGCAAGAGGAAGGAGTGAAAGGAAGGGAGGAAGGATGGCAGAGAGAGGATAGACTGTTCAGATGGCTGGCTAGAAAGAGAGATGATAACTCAAAGATGAATACAGGGCAGGCAGCTGACAAATTGAATCCCCGGTCTCTCAAAACATCACATTAATGCAAAGGGTGGCCAGAATGACACACAGACTAGTCATCATTCTAACTAGATAGCCTTCAAGGAACCTTCACAAGTGATTTCAAGGGCCTCAAAGAGTCTTGATGTTTTGCTTGCTACTTAACAAGTTTGTACAGACTCAAACCATGTGTGAGGCACTGTACCAGATTCAGATGGCACAGTGTTGAAGAAACAGGAACCAGTGCATGTTAATGGCTTACAGTCTAACCAGACAAACAGCTATGAAATCATTACAGAAATAAGTAGTTAATTCTAGTTGTGAACTGGGTTGTAAGATGCACCCCTGGTTAGTGCCAAATCCCTCCAACAAAGCTTACAAACAGAATCCTCATGCTCCCCATATTCCGGGCCTCTTATTAAAACAACCTGTGGTCTTGTCCTAGGAGAGGCTATGGAATGTCCTTTTTTTCTAAGTCTGTTCCAAGAACAAGCATCTTTGAACCACCCATAACTCCTCAGGTGAAGTGGGAAACAGAATGAGAGAGTTGAAGAGATCCAGGAATGGCCCCCTAGAATAGTTCATGCAACACGGCTACTGTATGTTATGCCAACCAAGTCAGTGAAACCATTTATTTCATGAGCTCTAGGAAAATATGACCTCAAGAAATCAACAGTAGAAACTTCCAGATGCTCACCAGCACCCTCATCCCTTCTGAATGAAGAATGCATGGACCTCTGCTCCATCACACTCATTTCCAGGAAATTCAGACTGACTTGCAGCACTTCCCAGAGAACACCACAAGCAGCCATGAGTCGCTGATTTGCGTGAGTGAGAAAGAAAACTTTTGGAAATTCATGCATTATTCATCTTTGCCATGGTGATATACAGCTCTGCAGTTTGAGAAGGACACAGAAGGGAGCAGCCAACAGAAATTATAAAGGTGGAATAATGAAGACAAAATAAAGTTCTGAGAGTAAAGAACTGGATAAAAAAGAGTCAAGGGAATGCACATCTGTCATACTGATCAGGAGTTCTAGGTCATGATTGTCAGTTCAAGACCATCTTAGGCTTAAGTGAGACCCTATTCTAATAAATAAATCAATATGGACAGTGAGATGGATTAATCAGTAAAGTGCCTCCCCTGCAAGCATGAGGACCTGAATTCAGATCCCCAGAGCCTGTATAAAAAGCCAAATGATAACCACAGTACTGCGGTGGGGGAGGGAGGGTGTAAGACAGATGGATCCCTGAAATTCATTGGCTAGCTGAATCGTTGGGCTTCACATTCAGCGAGAGTCCCCGTGTCAAAAAATAAAAGTGGAGAACGGTTCATTCAGTACAGACACCTGGCATCAACCTCAGGCCTCCACATGTACAAATGCATATACCCACACTAGTAAACACACATACACAACACTGGCATGAGTGGACACCTTAAATATAAAGATAACTTGAATGAACAGTGAAGACATGGACGTGGTGCAGTTAACCTGAAAAGTCCCCTCCATGATTAATTAAAGCATCCATGCTAACAAGAGCAAAAGCCAGCTTGCTTTGATCATCAAGCACACTAGTTTTTGGCAGGGTAGTTCCCAGAACTGTGAGGTTTTTAAAGTAGCATATTCTAAAGAATCCATTCCTAGAGGGTGAGTGTGCTTCCTAAGAACTGGCCAGGGACCCAAAGTGACATGCAGTCTCAGACACACAATCCAGTTTTTCCTGTTCTTGGAGTTAGGGAGGTGTCAAAACATCTACATTCTCAGGGACTGGAAAGGAAGACCTTGTTCCCTTCTTTGCTTGGGGTGATCTGGAATCTTCTCACACAAATGTTTTGCCTGTGTGATGTCAGGAGAGGCCTGAGGGCAGGCCAACAGCATCTTCTGCATAGCTGAAGGACAAGGAGGCAGGTTTACCTAAGCATATAAATAGAACACTGATGAACACTGGGATGGCTTAAGGAGATGTACACAACAGTGACAGGGGCATTATACAAGTGTACTCTGTAAGGACCTAAACTGCCTAAAAACGTTCTTAGAAATAAGTCTTCCTGCAACTGTTTCTCAGGTGTGTTATTTTTAGCCACTCCACTGGGATATGCATGGCCTAGAATCCTGCCTTGAAAGAGCCCAGCACATTTTACACTGGCTGCTATCTTTCCAAATTCATCAGTTCTCATCAGAAATCTGGACACCACCAATACAAAGAAAGCACAATTAAAGCCCACGATGCGGCCTCTGTGAATCAAAAGACCCCTGCATTGTTTGCTTCTCACTCCAGCTCTGCTAAGCAGCTTTGCCTTTGACTGACATGTGACATTCTTGTCTTCATAGGCAGAGGAGCCAAGCTCATGATGGTTATCGACATCAGCAAATGTCATGTCTGAATACGCCCCAGCCAACCCTTCTTCTCCCACAGTACGCCTGCCTCCCACCCTCCACTCATTTTAATTATACAATGAAGACTCTCAAGTGTGGAGTGGCTGCCTGCTGTATCCCACAGGCCTTTAATTGTACTCTGGCACTGGGTCATGGCATTTTATCACTGTGCCATGGTAAAAGGCACATTTGCAACAGGAGTCAGTCATGGGACATCTTCTGGAAATGCCAATCGATTTCACACACACACACTCACACACACACACACCAGTCATCTCTAACTTTCTTCAATGTAGACAAAAGAATGCTAACTTACATCATTCCTCATATACCATCACCTACTGTCCTTACCATCCGACAGCACCCCTTGACTTATTCTTTATATTGATGACCTGCCGCTAAAGGCCTCACCCACAACCGCCGGTCCCTTAACAATTTACAAAAGCTTCTCAAGCAGATTCAGTCTTCTGTGACCTTGTTTCCTGCTGTAAACCTACTCACCACTCTTGCTCTTATGAAACACTGTCATCTGGGAGAAGGGCACATTACAAGCAGAGAACTATGCTGAAGCTTTTTTTTTTTTTTCAAAACAGCCCATTACCCCCAGGAATTTCCTACCTAACCAAAAATAATCAAACCAAGGAAACATCCCTTATCTAGACTGGCTGTCCAATCTGAGAATAGATCCTAAATCATACATAGTCTCCCCACCTTGATCCAAGGACCTCACATTCTACTGCTCACAGGTTAGCCATTCATCCCAGAGCAGATTCGGAGAATAGACCCATTCTGGAAACCCATCTCTGCTTCAATCCAAATTGGAAGGACGAAGAACATGTTCTTGCATTTAGTTTCCTGTAAGCCACTCTTCCCTACACGGAGCTTTCCACTTGAGAGATTCTTGTTGTTCCTTGTTACCACTTTGAATCAGTCCCTAGGGGTTCATGGTGATGCCTCCTCCCAGATGTTTCCCTCAGACTGTGAAGTAACATGGAAAGTTCCAGGCTAGCTTCCACAGGGTGTAAAGCAAAGGAGAAATGGGTTGCTAATGCTTTTTTTTTTTCCTTTGTCCCCTGGCCAGAAGGCCTCTAATTAAGAGTCACAAAATTGTTTTTTGTTGGAAATCCTGCCTACTTCCTCTAGATGTCATTCACCTCAGGAGAGCAGAGGAAGCATGGCTCTATGTATAAGCATCATCCATTGATCCTTTGTGAGAATTCCCAATGAGAGGTAAGCAGAACAGGTTGACTTCAGAGCCAGAAGCCAATGAAAATTGGTCATTCTCCATACTGATATTTCTCAACAAAATGTCACTCACAGAGACATTCTCCTATCACAGTCTAGTAGTTTCCACTGACTGCTACTGATTCCAGCCTTGATGGAGCAAAAAAAATAAATAAATAAAAATAAGTACTCATCCCTTGATTCCTGTGGAAAGTACTCAGTGTCTCTTGTCCACAGCAAGATCACAATAAGCATTATTTTGAGATCTGCGAAGAATCACAAATAAGTCATAATGGTGAAATGGACACTGATCTGAGAATCATGCAGAAGGCAATATATATATATATATATATATATACACACACACACACACACACACACAGACATACTGGACTGGTAGATGTAACCTATAGGTGACATCTTTAAGTTTGAGGAGGAACGAGTGATAAAAAGCATCTGAGATCTTATCATGCTCAATACCATGGAAGTGTGTGGGTTCAGTGGGTAGAGTATTCCACAACCCTTCTAGAATTGCTGAAACTCACTTGTAGCTCAAATTTCTATCTTTCAGCTACAAAGACCAACCAGGTGAAGGGCCCAACTGGAAAGTGAAGCCTGGGCACCTAGCAACTGCCAGGCTTTGCCAGATTGGAATGACAGCCTTGGGTTTTAGACCTTCTGATGTTTCTGGAGAAAATGAACATTGGATCTTAATACAAATCTTTCAATTCTAAAATATTAATTCAAACTTAGAAAAAAATTAATGCATCTGTCAACTGACCCCAGTGTGTGGCTTGCTGCCATGCAATACCAAATGCTTTGATTCACGTATTGCCAGATTTAACCAGACTTTTGCATCATTTCACTTTTCACTTAGCAATCTGTGACTTCTCAAATTGACTATAAACACACTTTTGACACTGACACACTTTTGGCTGGTTGCTGTGCCATTCATTTATCACACAGGGACTGTGCTTTTACATTGTTCTGTTTAACAACAGCTCCAAACAGATGTAACAGTTCCCAAATGACAGAATATGAAGGCAAAAGAGGGAATTTGGTGCCAACTTTAGGCAACACCCCTCTTACTTAAATCCATTCCAGGGTTGTGTTTGGTTTGGTTAGATTTATGGCAGGTGCATGTTCATAATGGTTAATTGCTAAGTATTTCCAGGCCACAGTAAAATCCATCATGAATCAGACAGACATGGAGTATGCTAATTCCCCATCTCATAATGTACAGATTCAGTGGGGTCTTCTTCCCGCCAATGTGCATTCCTAAATGCCATTAATAGTAATGGGAGTGAAATGCAAATATGACTGAGTAAGTAGACCTGAGTGCATGAAATAGATTCTCAACCAAAAGGGCAAACTGCCACACAGCTCACTGCCTTGTACTAAATTAGGGGCTGGAGATTCTCTGGTGGAATCTCCAAGGTAGAGATAATGGCAAATAAAAGAAGGTGGTGTGTGGGTGTCTTGTTCTCTGCTTAGCCACTACCAAGACTATCCCTGGCTTACAGATCAGACACAGTGAGATGCTTTGAAGCTCGCAAAGAGAGACAAAGTGCAGCAAGATGTAAACCGCAGGTCTTGGAGAGAATTAATGAAAGGAGACTAAGCCAGTTCAACACAGCTGCCCTTTAGCCGCCCACTAAAAGACACTGTTTAAAACCCACCAGCCTTTACTGGAAGGCACAAACCAAGTCCACTCTGGAGTATTCAGGAAGGTTGGAATTTCTTTTTTTCATCCTGGAAGTTCAGGATGGCTTTGGTATAATGAAGGCCATATCTTCTAACCATGGTAATGTTCACACAGGAACCTGAGCTCCAGGCTGGGCCAGGGTGGCTTCTCAGTATCCCTCTTGCAGAAGGTGTTGCGATTAAACTATCACATTTCAAAGGGCTCCTTACAGTAAATAGGAAAGAAAAGAAAAAAAGGGATCCAGAGCCTTTTGTTAGTCAAAAAGCTAGGCAAAGGTGATAATTAACCCATTTTTGTAGAGAAATCATTTGGACAAAAGTCAAAGGATTTACCACCCTTGCAATTGCTAAGTCTAGATAAGGACATTATATTCTACTGCACAAAGGGAAAAGTAGGCCCCTACTACTACTCTATCTCACATCTGAAAAAAAAAGCCCTTATTTTTTTTGTTGTGCCCCCCCCCCCATACACTGATGGACTAAAGGATTTCTCCCCCTCCCTTGCACTAAAACATAACTTCAGAGCCTGGCTTTTTGCATTTTGTTAAATATTCAAAGGTATTGTGCAATTAGCATGTCATTAATGAATAATTAATTACAGCTAAAACAGCCTTCAGATTTTTTTGCAACTAAATTATTTAAACAGCAAATACAACAATACAGTGACATGCTGTGGTTGGTGTTTTGCTATTGTGTGTTTTTTTTGTTTTTTGTTTTTTTGAAGGTCAGTGATATCAGGATTTTCATTAGTTATATGAATTATGTGCAACAAAAGATGTTTCTATTTTTCCCTCCTTACCTAAAAGTTGCTTCATATGCCCTAAAAGAAAAAAATTAATTCAGTTCAGATTCAATTTCCTAAGAATTAATTGGCTGCTAATATCTTAGCACTGTAACTGGGGATATAAGGCTTAGATATCTGAGTTTAAAAGGAAAAAGTGAACTTACCTAAGTCTGTTCTTTTAAAGTGACTTACACACGAAAAAGTTCTTTTTCCTAGATATTTAGTTACCACTTTTGAATGAAGAAGTTCATTAAAATCTCTTTTATTGAGAAAAAAAAAAAAAAACCAGTGAGTATTACATAGCTCTGTATCCAATAGTTGTACTTTGTTGTTACTTGCAGGCGTACATCACCAGTAAGATGTGAGCTCCTATTTACAAGCTGCACATCTGGGATCAGTTGACTTATCCATCTGCTAACTACCTCAGTAAACAGTATGTCTGGGACGGTCAAACCCTTGCATCCATCACAAATTCCTTCTTTAACTGTGTGTTTACGTGACAAACCTCTGCTTAAGTATATTTCAATACTGTTTTAAGCAGTTGTAACTGCCCCTTTCTTCTCCATGCTAACTCCAACACGTTTTTATTTACCACTATGACTGGGTGGGATTCTGCTAGCCTCGTAGATAAATAAATGACAGGAACCCTCATCCTGTATCAGAAGAAATAGCAGAAGCTGTGAGGCTGACCTACTGAGCCCAAAGATCATGGGCTTCTTGCATAAAGTCAGTGCTTTGAGTCATAAGTTCAAATCTCTGTGAGGCCATTTCTGTCCTGTTGTAATAATTCCAGCTGGAGGGAAGGGACAGAGAAGAAGCAAGGAGCCTTTGGAAAAAATAGTCAAACCACAGTTGAGAAAGATCAGCCACCAGCAGTTTCCTTCTGCTGCCCTAATGATGTTAGATACACAGAACTGCCTAGTTCTGTAAGAAGTGGGCATTTTAAGGCTTGGGGAGACTGGATGAGAAGAAAAGGAGGAGGAGACATATATTCAGGGCACCTGAAGCCAAAGAGTGCAGCCTTGGACCTTACTGACACTTTTTCACATTCGCTTTATTGTGTTGGGGGTTGGGTATCAGAAGTATGCCTGCTCCATGGTACATGTGTGGTGGTCAGATGACAACTCTTAAGAATCTCGTCTTCCCTTCTACCATGTGGATTCCAGGGAAGAAACTCAAGTCATTAGGCTTGGCAGCAAGCATCCTTACCTGCTGTTCTATATCGCTGGCCTCTTGGTGGATTTTAAAGCGATGGTTTCATAATTGTGTGTGTGTGTGTGTGTGTGTGTGTGTGTGTGTGTGTGTGTGTGTGTGTTTTAATCAACCTGAAATCAAAGAGAATGGGAGAAAAGGGAATAGGGAAAGGCAGGGGAAGGAAGGGAATGGAAAGAAAAGGCAAGAAGGGAGCAGCAGCCTTCCCTAATTAGGGAGGAACATGCAGAGTTCTCTACACACAGGAGGGGATTTACTGTATTTTTCCCAATCTGCCCGTACATATATATGTATAGCAGGACTTCAGACTTCACACGGTTTGATCACATCTTGAATTTGAGGAACTGAAAATCTTGTGCGCCTGTGTATTATTGTGCTGATGCAAATAGTGGACTTTTCTACTCGAATGACCATCGTTTTCTCAGGGTATTCTACTTGCCACTTTCAGTTCCTGGCTTGTCTGCAAATGCTCATTCCACATGTGGCCCAGCAGGACAGAGCCTGGGGGCTGCCAGTTAAGGACCCTCCTCTGAGTTCAGGAGTTATTCTGGTTCAGTCCAGTTAAATGACCAAATGAATACAAGCCATTTACCTAGGCCAGGGAGACAGACTTGTCAAAGTCATGGAGCTCCAAGCATATCAGCAATAATGACAAATGCCATTCTCCACCTGGGGAACACATGATCCAGACACCGAACCCAAATGGTTTATAATTCATTTGCTTTTGTGAGCTGCCCCATGAAAACGGATAAACCACTCATGTGTGAAGAGGTGTTCTTAGGGGTGCCTCCTATTTAACAAGAGGGTCAGGGTTGATAATGACTACTAGTATCTGTACAGGCTATTAGCCTCATGAGCAGTAGGGGTTCGCTCTAGCAGCCTCAATCTTCCTGTCAACCTGGTGGAGTTTGATGATGGTGGATCCTGTGGCCACCCTGACCTCACGTAGTCTCTCTGTGCTTGAGATTGGAAGGCACTGCACACTGTCTCTCTGGATGTCAGGATGTCAACCTGTAAACTCAGGTCCACATGGACGGAGGAGAACAGCATGAGACCAAAGCACTAATGTGCTTCTTGTGAATTCATTTCTCAGATCATTTTTCTCTGGGACTTGTAGAGCCAAGCTTAGAGTCTGAGTACACGTGAAAAGGAAACTAAAATACTGTAAAAAGGAGAAATAACCCTGAAACAATATGGACTGATGCATGTCAGGTCTATCTTTACTCTGCATTCCTCAGAGGAGAGGGGAGATTGCAGAGAAGTAACTGCAGAATGCATTTTTATAATAAACTTTAGACGTTATAGCTAGTAATTGGCAGAGGCAAGTTTCAAACTTGGGACTCACTCAACAGCATAAAACAATCCTCTCTGCCTTGCATCACTAAGAACCAAAATGCACTGTTTTTTGTTTTTGTCTCCAGGGCAGAGTAGACAGAGTAAAACTTGAAGTAAAATTGGTTTTTGTGCAAGCTAGAACTAGGCTTCCAAACAAAACCATCCTACTCTGTGTCCTGGTGTTTCAGGAAACTCCTCCGAACTCTCAGCTGCTCATCTTTGGAAGCTGTGTAGTACGATGTATATTGATCTTACCACCATTCTTGGAGAGACACAACATTTCTGATTCCAGTTGTTTTTTGAGTGGAAGAATTATTTACAAAAGATCATTGCTGGCTGTTTACACCCTTACAAAATGATTGCTGCCATCAATGGGGAAGGTCTTAGGTGCTGTAGGTTCAGCCCACAACCAAAAGGAAGAGACAGACTAAAGATATGCTTAATTAAGGAATAACTAACAGGAAATTAACTGTAACAACATCCATCCATCCCTACATCCATCCAGGCACAACAAATACTTTTAGGTTTCATCTGCAAACTCCCGTTTGAATGTGCTTAATGTTGCCTTAAATATTTATCTGTGTGTATGTGTATGTTTACATATGTGTATATGTCTGTGTGTGTTAGCCTATAAATATGTGTGTGTCCATGTATGTGTCCATGACTGTATGTGTCTGTGTGCATATATGCATATGTATATGTAAGTATATGTGTGTATGTATGTATATGTGTTTATATGTATGTATATATAAGTTTTATGTGTGTATGTGACTTAGAAACACATTAAAGGCCACAAAGCTAATAAATGACAAGACCAGTTTTGGAATCTGGTCAAATCCTAGCAACACTCTTCTTTATAATCCCGTGCTGCCAAGGAAGGCAATGCTTTGGAAGACGACAGGAAGATGACACAGACTTTCAGTACAATCTCAATGGTACAGTTTCCTCAGGACATGCAGAATAATGGTCTGTATTTTATGAATCCATATCACTGAAAGGGGTTTGTGTATTAAGAGAGATTTCAAAAAGAAAGCCAAGAGGCTTTGCAGACCATGATACTAATTGGAAGTTTAATCTCAGATTCAGTTATAAATCATACCCCCGCCCTCAACACACTTCTAAATCTAACTTCCACAAACTTTTGAGAATTTCTTTCAAATCATGACCAGAGTCTTCCAATTTATCTTCAGACATCCAAATAATAATTCATTCTTTGATGTAATGCTTACTAAAGAGAAAGAAATTTCAAAATATTGTACACCGAGTCCTAATGAAATTAACTAGAAGGTTCAAGATGTCAAGCACATACACCTCTGTTGCCTGCACCACTTCTGTTAATGAAAAAAACTTCAGAGCACTCCATGAGTGCCCTGTGCCAACGTCTCTGCAGAAAGCACCTGTGATGATCACCCATTTTATATAAGAGGAAACTGAGGCATGGCAAGTTTCAATATCGGGAATAGTCAATAAAACAATGAAGAAATTGCTTGATCTGTCTGAAAGATACTGCAAAGCAAAGAAAATCTAAATAATTAAGAATAAGACCTCAAATAGACAAGATCAAGCCACACAAGAAAATTGATGAGTAAGAAGTCCTTAGAAAGGCATATTTGATTTTTTGGACATGATAAATAAGCAGTTGGTAAGAAAGAAGGAAATAGTGTCTGCTCAGGTGATGGCATTAAAACTCTGAGAGCACTTGCATCACAAACATTTACCAATCAAGGCTTAAGGAAAAGAACAGCCTGGCCCTGAGGGCTCCCTCTTCATCTGACAGGCCATGTTAGCACCCTTCACTAAGGAGAGCACCTCAGCCGAGCACCAGACTGACAGCATGTATCTTATTTTTACTGGGTGTGGGCACCAGAGATGGAATCAGAAAGACCCCACAACTCTTGATTCACATCCCACCATGGATGGTTCTGTCAAATATTTTATAGTTACCTTAAAATCAACTAGAATTTGTAGAGGGAAATGACTAGCAAACAGCCGTTACCTCTGATGAGGAAAAATACATCCCTCCCAGCCTCAAAGCCTCACATAAAGTGGTCCTTACAACCCAAAGGATTTTTTTCTTGCAATTCTTCTTTGTGGAGATATCTTTTACACATGGCTTAAAGGGGAAAGGGGAGAAAAAGAAAATGTAAAGAAAAAGAAAACCTGCCTGAAATGAAAAATTCCAATCTTGCCTTTGTAAAAACCTCCCAAGCTCAGTGAGCCGCCCCTCCCCCTTGATCCAGGCCTCTGTGTTTCCAGGAGCAGGGGTTGAAAAACATTGTCCCGCTGTATTGAGAATGACATCTGACAGAGCACCACGGAGTCCTAACTTGGGTGAATTTAAATGACAAGCTTTGCTTTCTGAGTCCTGGACCCTCTCTTACAATAGAACAGCTTGACTGCTGCCTGGTAGAAAGGTAAAAGCAGAAGAATCAAAGTTGCCTTCAAATCCCCAGTGGTGCCATTGACCTGTCAGAAGGTTGTGACCCACCCCTGTTAATCCATGCAAATCAGATGCTTCCAATTTGCCTTCTGATTTGAGTACCACACCTTTAACTTCAGGAGGCACCCTGTGAGCGAAGATCCTATCACAGACTTCAATTCACCTCTCCTTTTTTTCTTCTTCTTCAAAAACACGATGAGAACTGACTTCCTTCCTGCCCTGCCCTTGATCAGTCAGGGAAGACAGTCTCACCCGCTCCGTGATTAGCATCCAGGCAGCATGTTTTTTATAGACTAATATTATTATCTAAATCATAAGCCTCTTGCTCTCAGCACACACCCCCACACACAGATTAATATACACACCCTCTGGTGTTATCATTTTTGCTAACAGTCACCTGGTCATTTTTATAACAAATAAGAGAAAGGGCTGGCACACTCTGGCATAAGCTCCCCAGTAAGGTTGTGTTGTAAGACCGAAAACACTGTTTGCAAAGCACAGCTCATTCAAAATCAAACACTCTCGACAGCCAATGCCGTCCATGTGTCACATTTTGAGAAGAAACGTACATAAGAAAAGAACATTTTAAGGTCAGTGCTTTAACTATCAATCCATGATTGTCCTTCTGACTCACAGCATGCCCCCAATGTCACTCAGATCTTGTATTGGACCAGATTCTTTATGCATCATATCAAGGTAATTAGAAATCCTAAAGGGAGGGAAGAAGGGTTATGCAAACTATTTTAATAAATTGGCATTTTTCTGAAGCTTGGAAAACTACTGTATTAATGAGCCCCTGGATATTTAACAAATCTGAAAAATAAACAACTCATAAACACATTGCCTGTATTTTATAGAAAATGATATTCCTAATAGCAATTAAGCAAATCAGTGAAACCCAAGCTATAAGGAACACCTATTCTTGAAGGATATCAAATATTTAAATAAATGGTTATTTTTTCAATTTACTATAAATATCACCCTTTCAGTCTTTTTTCCTGAGAGGTGGGGGAAGGGTTGAAACAGGGGTCCTCTGAATAACCCTAGCTGTCCTAGAACTCACACTGCAGACCAGTCTGAGAGACCCATCTACATATCTGTCTTTTGAATCTTTAACATAATTTAACTCAATATCTAGGATTCTTCTGAGACTAAAAGTGGTTTTATTGTCCATATGTAAAAACAAATAAGCAATTCCAGTATAAAAATGAGAGGGTTACAGAATTAGACACACTATATAGCCATAGTAAATATAGACACACTATACAGACATAGACATACTATATAGACATCATATATATATATATAAACACACTATATAGACATAGTATATATATATATACTATATAGACATTCTATACAGACATAGTATACATAAACATACTATAAAGATATAGTATTTATAATAGACATAGTATACATAGACTTACTATACAGACATAGTATATATAGACACACTATACAGGCATAGTATACATAGACACACTATAAGACATAGTATATATAGACACACTATACAGACATAGTATACATAGACATACTATACAGACATAGTATATAGAAACATGCTATATAGCCCTAGGAATTAAATTCATACAGTAAGGAACTTTGACCAGAAAAAAACATAAATCAGTGAATCTATTTATTCTTGGTTGGGGGTCATTATTCAAAATAGTAGAAGTAAGTGATCCTTTCTGTGTCCTTGGAGTTTGGCAGCAAACACACCCCCTTTCCATGTGTGGGAAGGCCATTTTACTGATGAGGGGGAAGGTGAACAGGAGGAGAAAAGGAAGTTGGGGAGCTCAAGGAAGCAGCTATTTGCCAACCAACACAAAAGCATTGTATCAGCTGAAGATCTATTCTGAATTTATTGATAATGAAGAAGGCATCATAAATTGTCAGGAAAAGTCAAGTTGATTCAAAACTGCCACTAAAGTAAATGTTAATTATTTAGAAAAAATAATTGACTGCTATTATATAATGCCACACACTAACGCTGCAATCTCAAAATAGTAGTAAGGTTACATGGGAAAGCGAGAACAGCAAAGGATGTGCATGTATTATATATGCAAAACACATATAATATATACAAATGAATATTTATGTGACCCTAGGAAAGGGAAGACCTTACTAAACATAAATGAAAAGGGTGAGTGAAGCATCAAACCACTTGAGAGGCTGAGGCAGGATTACCACAAATTCAAAGCCATTTTGGGCAACAGCGTGTAAGTTCCAGAAAGCCCAAATCTGGGTTGGGTAGATGGTTTGGCAGGTAAGGATATTTGCCACCAAACCTGATAACCAACCTCAGTTAGAGCTCTGAGACCCACATGGTTGAGGGGGAAAATGAACTCTCTACAGTTGTCCTCTGTATTCCATTCTGGGAAACTGAGGCACATGTGAGCACACATAGACACACACATACAATGAAAAACAAACATACAGAAACAGAAATAAAATTTTAAAGATGATCAATAGAGTTAATAATATTAACATTTTAGATTTCTAAATTAAAGACAAAATTCAAAGACAGACTAGTTGGGGAAGGGAACAAAGTTCCCTGGTGGTTTCAAAGAGTGTCTACAAATTCTTTAAGTTGCCACACAAACCTCAGAGAAACTCAGCTATTCACCCAAGGGAGCTGGACTAGGATTTCTTGTTGAGTAACAGAATTGGGTGCAACATGAAACCTCAAGACTGGGTTGGAAGGCATTTGAGTTTCTTCCCAGTTGGCTTCTCTAACTGGCATCAAGAAAACCAGTTGTCCTGTTCTGGTGACACTTGAATAGCCAGGGAAGTCCTCATATGGTTTGACCAGCATGTGCCCACAGCCTTATGCATAAGCCATGGTGGAAAGGGAACCCCAGTTCCAGAGAGTCCTTCCTATTACGGTGGCCATTCAAAAACTCCTGTGACATAAACACACTCTGTTCAGTCTGTTTTGATGTGTCTTGTTTTTATTTTGAGATGTGGTCTCTCTGTATGTTTTGGGCTCCTGTGTCTACATGTCCCATCCATGTATTTATTTATTCTTTTTTTATTGTACATAAAGAAAACATTTATTGTTTGAAACTTAAAATGCACGAGGAGAAAAAAAAACAAAGAAAAATTAATAGGTAATTCAGTAATTCAAAGAAAGAATGAAAAATGTATGCACAACAACAGAGAGAGAGAATCACAGATCTCAAAATATAGACTGCAATTAAAAGCAAAGAATGTATTGCAATTGACAAATAGGCTGTTTCTTAGTGGAGTACTTGAATGATGCCAGTAAGCTGCATAGCCTCTAATACACGAGAGTGTGGGAGTCTAAACAAGTGTCGAGTTTCTGGAGGGAAACTTAGCCACATTGCAACAAAAGACTTAAAAACATCCATCTCCTTTAAATCAAAGAGCACACTTCTAGAAGTTGAGCCTAAAGATAAAAACTCACATCATGACCCAAAAATGTGACCACAAGACATCCTATCACTCCATTTCAACAATAGCAAAAGTAAACTATGAAAACGGGCTATGATGCCAAAGCAGAGGATGTCCTAATAAACGATGGTTGTGGGATATATTGTCCTGCGAGTTATTTCAAGCCTTATGCAATACTTTCAAACACAGTATAGTCAGTGAGGAAGCACATCGCAAAACAATGCAATTCTGTTTTATAAAAATACAATGTTGATATGCAGAAAATATTCTAAAAACAAAACTAAAAACGTGTAAAAAAAAATGATGCTTTCTTTCTCCGAGTCCAAATTATTTTTTAAAGGGTTTACTTTTCTATGACCTTTCAAATTTTCTTCAAAGAACACAATTAAGGCATTTATTTTTTAATTTTAATTTTTTTAAGAATCATTTTAGGGGCATGAGATAAGGGACATGCTTACCCCTTGCGCTCAGTGTAATTCTCATCTGTGAAAGTCATTTCTATCTTAGAAAAAAATGTACAACACACACACACGTACTTATCTGTGTTTTGCATGTATGTTCATATTTGGCTAAGTTTCAGGTTAGAAATGGTCTTTTTTAAAGGAAAGAAAATAGAAAACCTAAATTCTGGGAAGACTTTCCCCAGGTAAGACAAGACAGACTTGACAGCACTCAGCTAAACCTGAGCAGTTAGTAATACAAACACAATGTTTTTGTGTGTGTGCACTTTGCATCTGTGCAATGCACAGACAGATTAACCATCTTTTCATACAAACACTGAAGGCTGCCCACTGCGGAAGAAATGGACTAAGGGCGGTAATATCATGGGACTTGACTGAAGCAATCCGATAAAGCTGGTGGTGTCTTGAGGGCAATACACTCCCAAATGAGTAAATAACATTTAGCCCATCTACAAACACAGACCCTTTTCTCACAAGTCCTAAAAAATGAAATAGGCATTTCCTAGTCACCTCCCTATAGGAAGGCAAATGAACACACGAGACTCAGTGTTTGACTGAAAAGCCTCGGAGACCAGGCTTGCAATATAATTACATGAAATCACTGAGAATTGGGGAATGATCAAGGATGCTCAGAGGCCATGTTCTTCCAGGACTTTACAATGAATAAATACACCAGTGTGCAACTTTCAACTGTACACACCCCAGGAATGCTCTACAAGACTAGGAAGGTTGTCTATGATGTGATCTAGTGTCCCTGTGATAAACCTTTGTGTTACCAGAATGTAACTTACTCCACCCTATCCCTAGTCCTGGGACAACTCTAGCCACTTGCTGAGTACATGCTGGGTGTTTAGTTTGTTTGTTTGTTTTAAAAGAAACACCTTTTTTTTTTCAAGGCCATGAAGCCCAGAAGAAGGCTCTCAGGGCAGGGTAAAGAACGATTAACTAGCAGTACAAGGACTCGCTACAAACCCGCCTGTGGGATCAAGGTCATATCTGTGGCTCCATTTCTTCTTCTCTATGGATAAGTGTGTTTGGATTGTAAGTTCTATTCTAACATAAAAGGCCTCCAGTTCCATGGTTGATGAAAACAATTCAGGAGAGTCAGTTCTCCAGGCCAGGCCCCTATAGTACACCCTATAACCACACCATCATTTAACAAAGACAATAAATTCATTTACCAGCAAGAAGGCAGAGCACCCACAAGGCATCCCAATTCTCCTTTAACTTCTTGGTGCCTCACAGATAACGTTCACTTGCAGGCTGTGGCAACCTGGCAGTGAATGATACATACGGAGCACCACTTTGCTTAAGGCCTATTCTGTTTTATAACAGTTACGGTTCCCACCAGATCTGAAGTTCTAAAGAAAGCTGTCCTGGACATAATCTTGAGTCTTAAAAACTGTTCAGTGGTTTATCTCAGAAAACAAAGTTTTCCCAACAGCTTTGCAGCAATACTTTGCCATTAACTTTGAGAGAATGGTAACATGGGCTTCTTTCAAAAGCTCATCTCTCGTCCGGTCACAGTGAGAAGAGCTTTGGGACGGACTCCAAGGCATGTCACAACCCAGGCTTACAGAATACAGCAAAAATCCATTACAAAGCACTTCTCTCTGACTAGAAACCAGTCCCACTCCCTCTTGTAGCCTCTGTAGGCATCTGCCCACATGTGAAACACACCACAGAGTGGAAGAAGGAAAACGCCGGGGAGCCAGCATTTCAAAAGTTAACAGAGAAGTTAGTGGCAGCGATCCATCACGTGACTTGAGGGAGAAAAAAGAGAGAGAGAAACAGCACCAGAAAACAACCAGAGAGAACCAAGACATGAGAGTCTGACATCAAAAAGTCCACATCAGCTATCAGGAGAGTATCGATATCCATGTGGATTCATGCACTATAAAGCAAATATTCAGGAGGCTGAGGCAGAAGGATATCAAGTTCAAAGCCAGACTAGACTGCATGCAAGAGGGAAGGAAGGAAGGAAGGGAGAAGGGGTGGAGAGAGTAGGAGGAGAAAAGGAAAGAACAGAGGGGAGGGGAGGAGGAGATGGCATTCAATGGAATATCTAACCAAGAAAATGTTAGAGTTTTTCTTTGCACAACTTATCAGAAAGTAATCTAGTGGGATCTATTTCTTTCTCTTCTTCTCAAAATGTTTATGAATCTCCCGTTTTGAAGCAGTGGTAGCACTTGGATACGGCAGAGGAAACCACTGCTAACACCATGGTCTCAGCCATCCAAGAGCTCTGCTGTGGGGAAAATTCACAGTAAGCTGCTACTCGTGCCAAGTGAAAAGCCATTATGATAAAAAAAAGTGGGGTGCACACTATGGATGGGAGGAATGGGACCTGAAAAGGACTGAATGTTACATGTAATCCATCCTGTGGATAAGCCACAGGCAGCCAAAAGGATGGAGAGACCAAGGAAAGCCAAGACAGACATTAAGAAGTCAGATGTGCAAGCCTTAGCCATCCAGTTGTCAGCATGAGATGACCCAGCAGGAGGAGAGGCGGGCATACCACAAGCAGAAATGACCTTAGGCTTTTGTCTCTAAGACAACAAGGAGTCAGACTGTCCAAATGACCTGTCTTCAAGCAGGAGCCTCATATAATATCATTCTAGGACTAAGGGAGATGACTCACTGGGGAAAGCCAGTGAGTTATTCTAAAAACCTGAATGACAGATCCTGGTGCACTTAGCCTAACAAGGAGAATATGAGAGACTGCTCAGGGGGCCCAGAGATACAGGGAGGCTTTAACTGGCCACCTCAGCTGGAGATATAGCTCAGTTAGTAGAGTGACCAATTGGCATACATGAAGCCCTGGGTTCCAGCCCAGTGCAATCACAGACACACATCTGTAATCTTAGCCTAGTACATCATCAATCCCAGAAGCATGCCAAGTTCACCAAAGTCCGAGGAAGGACTCAGAGTTTGGCAGTACCGCTAAGAACTGGTAATCTAACCCTCCATGTTGCTCAGAATTTGGGTGGGGCCCATTTACAACCAAAGGCCCTCATTTTTTTGTTTGTTTCTTTGTTGAAGCAGTTAGTATGGTAGACTGTTTATTCTAGAGGAACAACAGTGCTTTTTCTTCTTTATTTTTTTCTTTTTTTAAACTTCACACAGGACATGACATCTGTCTACAAGTTCAGAAAAAAAATACGGAATTTCAGTAGTGGATATGGTACAAATCCTCTGGATGTTTAAGAAAATATTATACATTTGTTAAACAGATATAACTTCAGTAAACAGGTATCTTAAGACATGATGTATCAAACAAATACTCCAAGTCATGATATCTGGTAGCCAGACTAAAGAGGTTGAAAATAGCATTGGACTATGAGTCAGAAACTGTGACGTTCAGCTCAGGCTTGTCACTAGTTGTATAAGATTTGTGTTCCCATGCCTTCAGATGAGAGGGACAGAATGAAAGAGCTTCGAGGTTCTTTGAGGCATTGGAGATGCAGCTCTTTGTAGAATGCTTGCTTAGCACTTTCTTTTGAATAATTTACTTAATTTTTTATATGCATTGGTGTTGTGCTTACATGTGTGTCTGTGTGAGGATGCCAGAACCCCTGAAACCAGAGTTATAAACAGTTGTGAGCTGCTATGTGGGAATTAAACCTGGCTCCTCTGGAAGAGCAGCCAGTGCTCTTAACATCTGATCTATCTCTCCAGCCCGAATTCCCTCCATGCATCTATGAGCATGACAGGCATGGCAGTGTGTATCTGCAATCCCAGAAGACAGGAAGATCAGGAGTTCACGATCACATACCAAGTTCGAGGCCAGCCTAAGTTGCATGAGACCCTGGCTTTATAAAAAATAAAATAAAAATATTCCTTCACTCGGAAAGTTCTAGAATTCACCTCCATGTTGTAAGTTAGCTTGATAGTTGTGTGACCACCACATAGTCACACAGCTACAATAGAAAAGTAGCTTCAAATCACCTATCCCTTTGCAGCTAGAAAAGCTTGGACATCTTTCCTGTGTTCTTTTTTTTTCTTCCAGAAAGAGAGGTTGTGGGTGTGAAAGAAAATTGTAAACTTGTTCTTGATGAGTTTGTGTATTTCTTTATCCCAATTATACTTTGCATCTCTGGGAAGATGAATACCATTTTAAAGTTAAAGGTTTAGTGAAGAGAGAGATTGAAGCAATAGGCACCTGTTTTTAAAAGCCAGTCAAGTCACAGTGATTTACTCATGCAAATTCTACATCTGTCCCAACCTCTAAATGTTCTGTGGCATTTAAGTTTAAAACCATTTTTCTTAAATGTTGATATAATATTTGGGATTAAAGTAGGCACACACCACCTGTCTTTAAATTGGCATAAATGTTACAAAATGGGATGGCATACTTTTTCTAAGCCTTGTCTCTAACCAGACCCATATGTAAATTTCACACAGTAGTATTTAGTAGCATAATTAATCCCTACTTTATGTTATGAGTAATATTTCCTATTCCCGACCCTGTGACGTCCTTTAAGAAGATCCATGTTCCAATTAGACTAGCCCATCGGCGCTCTTTTAATGAGCAGATTAATCATTCAGATGGGTACAACGGTGTCATCACAGGTTTTAAATATGATCATCTACATCCTAATGGTGCAGCAGAGCCTTGGCTTAGAGCAAAGAAAGGTATGGAAAATTGGGGAGAGTTTCATTTTGTTCTCTATCTGGACCCATTCAAGACCCAGAAAACCTTGAGTGGTGCAGAGGGACCGATTCGGGCAAGTCATCATAATTCAGTTCCAACCACTTCTTCAAAAAGTTACATTCATTGGCTCCCTGAAGGGTTTGCTGGCATGTGTGACTTGGAAGTAGAGAGATTTTTTTTTATTTTATATTTTTCTTAGTTGTTCAACACTTCTTTCCTACCTCCATGCTCATCTTTCCTCTGTAGGAATGGACTAGAAAGGAATTTGCAAATGACGTTTTTATTTCACAGATTTATTTTCTTATTTATTTTGAATCAAGGTCTTACTATGCAACCCTGGCTAGTGTGGAACTCATTATGTCGACCAGGTTAATCTTGAACTTACAGAGATCCTCCTGCCTCTGCTCTCAGGTGCTGCTATTAAGGTGGTGTACCACCACACCCAGTGCAATAGCAGTTTTAAAATAAAATTTTGATTTCAGACAGTACTCACCTATGTTACTCAAGTTGCTCTCTATAGAAACACAAGAGAGCAAAGGAGAGAGAGAGAGATAAACAGGAAGACACAGAAAGAGAGGACAGACAAAGACAGAAAGGAACACAGAGAAAGAAGTGAGTCTTCCCAACAACGCCATGCCTGCCTTTCCACATGGGATTCTCAAAAAAAAAAAAAATCTATTTACTTTTTTTTTAATGCTCTACCTCCCCTCTTTACAAAATCAGCGTTATAGCCAAATCTTACAGACTATAAGTGCTTTGGGCAAAAACTATTGAAAATCTGTTTACAAAGAAAAGTTTCAAAAATAAGAATTTGCTATAAATCATTCCCCATAACAAATCTAAATACTTTTAAATGGCAATTCCCAGACCTAAGACATGCAAACTAATATAAGCTTTCTTTCCTTTATGTAATCGCTGTCATGAAAGCCACCAGTTCCCTTTTTCGAGACTTTAGCTTCGTATCCAGCTTCTCCACTCAGGTAAGTGTCACTCAAAATATAGACACATGGCTTGGTCTTAAAAATAAGGTTCAATTATCTCCTTGGACCAGCAAGTCATTGTTATATTTTTAATACCAGTTGCTCATGGCCAATTTGTCTGCACCTACAGCCAAGTGTGCACTGCCAAGAGAACACTGACTTGAGCTGACAGTAAAGGATAGTAACTTAGGGCAGATGTCAAGTATATGATAAAGCAACATAATAGGGTGGTGCTGTTAATGTGCTCTGGGTGCCCAAAGTTTACAAAACACATCTGTAACAATACCCCAAATTTCTGGGGCTTCACAGCCTAAGAAGAATAAAAGGAAGAAGAAGCAGAAGAGGAAGAAGAGGAAGGCTTCCTGGAAATAAGACATTGGGAAGAGAACTGAAAGACTGAGAGCTAGTCATCCACTCGACTTAAAACTGATCTATGTTCTTCACAAAATAGTATAGATGTTATGTCAATCCATCTTAGGTGATGATCTCTCTATTTTTGCCTAACATTAAAAGAAGTAGTCTCATTTTTGGAAAGCTAAATAAAACATGTTTATGTCTTGAATCCTGGGGCAGAATCCTTATCTACCTTACTGTGAAATGCAGCCATCTCTTTACTACACAAGTTAAGTCTTAGGTACCACCAAGACCTGTTTAGGACAAATTTTCTCTTCGTAACTCTTATACTGGCTTTTTCTAGACATTCTCTGTCAAAATCTACTCTGGAAACACACTAACGCACCATCTTCATGAAAAAGTCAGTATTGGACGTTTGTTTGGAAAGAGACAAGGAACTGTGAGTTACATAATTGCAAAGAATCCATGCTAGGATTTCAAAAAAACAGTTGGAAATAGAAGATGGCTTTAATTGGAAAAGAATGGTATAAGGTATGTTGGAGAAATGTGGAGGAGGGATTTCCTGTCCCCACATTCCTGATTTGGAAGCATCTTTAAGTCAGGTGCAACCTTGCACATGGATGTGTCACAAGTATTCAGCCAATAATCTCTCAGGAGGACAATTTTTAAAAAAGGAAAAAACTATAAAAGGTACAGTTTCTAAAGCTTGTAAATCTTAAAGTTTGTACATAAATTATACACAGACTCTATTAAAGATGCTAACTTGTCTATCTAGGGGTGAGTATATAAATCTAGACCATTACTGAAATGTGAACGAAACATGTAACTTGAACATTTTTATCTTTTCTGCACTAATAACGCATCGTAGAAAAACACGTGTCAACAACTACAAATAACTGCATTAAAATAATTATAAATTAGTTCTAGATGTCGAAGGCTGAGCGAGTTGTTTGATGCTTTCTCTGAGGACCCAGTCCAAGAAGAGTTAATCAAGCATAGCAGCTTCCTAATCAGAACAGTGAACTAATGATCCTATTTCGGAGTAACACCAGTCAGACAGAGCTCTCAAAAGGTAGTTAACATCACATTGGCGGGAGGGAATGACAAGCCAAGTCCTGGCTTGGGTAATGCATCATTCATGGCCCTCTCGTCCTGACATTTTAACGTTATCTTGTTTTACTGTGTCGGCCTAACACTGCCACTGCTGGCAAATTAAACTGTGAACTTACAAAGTGGGTGGCAATAAATACAAATTATGAGAGTTCAAAAGATGTCCCTGGAGGTACACAGCGAGATATAGAATGTCTCTGAGATTTTTTGTCACAGTACTAGTCAAGAGGCAAAGTAGGACAGGCAGATTTAGAAACAGGAGAGAGATGAGACAGAGACAGGGACCAGAGATGGGGAGGAGAGTGTGGGGGCAAAACAAAACTGGCTGATGAAAAGATTCGTTAAGTGAAGAAAGGCTACTTATCTAAAACAACGGAAATGAACTTAGAAAAACCATGTAAATATCCAAACTTGTTCATTTTGATCTTTCATGCAAATGGTTTCATCAATCTATTCAAAAACAGAGCAAGGCTTTTAAAAACTATCAGGTATTCTGGGTAAAATTCACAGAGAGAAAGGATGGGTTGATACACCAGGAATGTTGGCCACTACAGAGTCCTTGTTAAGTAAGATCTGGTGTGCTGTTGCTACCTCCCCACCCAGCCCAACAAAGGAAGGAAAAAGCAAAGAGGAAAGCCTTTTTTATGTGGCTGTGAATATAGTACACTAGTGTGGGTGTCACTGAAAATCCAAATGTCCACAGGAAGCAGATAGAGGTTGAGAAGTGAAACTCCCAGGGTCTTATGTGCTGTGCCCATTTCACATGCTTTCCCTGGACAGAGCATCCTCAAGCCAGGGAGAACAGAATGAAAGATAAAGTGTGTCTACAAAGTCTGCCCACTTAAAATGCCCACAGCGAGAAGCATGAATACCCCAAATGAAGGGAGTCTGCCCCCTCTTTTTTTTTTTTTTTTTTTACTAATGTGGAAATTTTTTTAATTTAAAAATCAAATTAAATAAAAAGAGAGCTAACAAGCACCACAAAGATTGAATTTTTATGTACCCTAACATAGAGACTTTTGCTCTCAATTTAGTCCGATTCCACTAATGAATCTTATAAAATGTTTTATCTGCCTGTTCCGTGCCCACAAACCACTCACGGGAGACTTGAGAATCATCACTTACTTCAGAGTGCAGATATCAGTTGGGCCATATGTAACAACGGTCTGTTTATTTTTCCCATAAACCATTGGTTTCATAGAAACTCATTAGCATCACCTGTGTTAATTACACTAGCAAACCAATCAACAGCTCCTTCTTAATTAGGTTTTCTTTATTAAAGCCGGAAATTGCCAAGGAGACAAAAGTCACCTGGGGAAATTATGTGAAAAGGAGTGTTCATGCCAAGTTACACACTAAAATAATAATAAAATAGCTGGGTTTGTTTACAGCAAAAGAAAACAATATTAATATTCAAGGTCACTGGAACACTCCTTATTAATTATTCTCATTATATTAAATCATGATAATTTCTTCTTCAAGAGGGTCGGCTTAGGAAAACTCTTCATACTTCACTTTGACTGGTATCCATTTTTAACATCTGGTCAGTGGTTAGTGCTTGCTTATTTCATAAACATAAACACCTACAGATTAAAGCAGTTGAGACTAATTTCACAAGCATATGTCCCAACTATAACTTCAAGTTCTCCTAGCATATAAAAGTCAACTATGAGAGGAAAAGACACATGGGTGGCTCTTGGAAGCTAAATTCCCCTAAAAAGGAAGAGGTAGAGAGACTTTCCAGTCATGTTCTCACTTGCAGGAGCTCTACAGTAGGTAGGAGAGGATGAGATGGGGAAGTCACAGTGCTGAGACCACAAAAACTCGTGTGTGTGTGTGTGTGTGTGTGTGTGTGTGTGTGTGTGTGTGTGTGTGTGTGTGTGTGTGTGTGTGTCTGTGTGTCTGTGTGTCTGTGTCTGTGTGTGTGTGTCTGTGTGTGTGTGTCTGTGTGTGTGTGTCTGTGTGTGTGTGTCCATAGGTATTCATGCCCACAAAGGCCAGAGGTCAGTACTGAGTGACTTCCTCTCTCTACACCTTATTTTCTGAGATATTAAACATCTAGTCTGACTGGCCAATGAGCATCTGGGGTCTCCTGTCTCCACCTTCTAGTCTTGGGAATACTAACATAGGCTGGCATCCCTGGCATGTTATGTGTGTACTGAGCATCTGAACTCCGGTCCTCATTCTTGTGTAGCAAGCAGTTTACCTTGGCACCATCCCCCAGCCTCCAAAGAAGACTTTGTCTTTGTAGTTTTTGTCAGTGTCAGCTTGGCAGGAGTTTCCAGTTCTGGTTTTGTAGAGGTATAAAGGGAGAGAGGATGTTGAGCAACGTCTTAGATAAATTTATCGCCCATGCACTGGGAATAGCAATGCCTACACCTGATTCTTGTGAGAAGAATAAGTTCATATTTAGATGGTAATTGGATGAAGGAAAGTCACTGAGTAACCTTTTTTTTTTTTTTCTATTTCCATTGGTATTGGGAAATACCCTGCTGAAGGAAGCCTGTGAGTTCTGATTCTGTGTAATCAGATTATGAGAGAAAAAGGAAGAAAGAAATTTAAAAATCAACAAGATTTGGAAGCTAGGCCAACAATAAAAGCAAGCCGCTAGCAAACGTAAAAGACACACAAAAAAGTAAAACCGCTTGGTAGCATCAAACCCCAGGACTCATCAGTACCTGTCTCTTTGCTTACTTGAGCCCCCTGATAGACATCTTCCAGTCGCAGGTCTGAACAGAAACAAACAAACACAAAAGAGGCTAGTAGCAAGCCAGAGAGACCCTGCCTCAAATACAGGAAGGTAAAGACTGACACCTGAGGTTATCCTCTGAACTCCACATGCCTTCATCCATCCTCCCACCCCCACCCACACACGATGGTGTGTAGTGTGTAGTGCTCATGCTCCACACACACACACACAGGTGTAGAAGAATGAGGAGAATTACCCCTAAGCATCCAAGGACCACGATCCTAAAAGAATAAAAAACTACAAAAAATACAAAAGGCAAGGAAAAGGGGGCCAAAGGATCTCTTTAAAAAGACACTACACGTGACCTCAAAGCCTGCTGATGTATGAGCACCAGGGGCAAAAACCTCTGGTTTCTAAAGGCCCAGCAAACCAACACCAGTCTGTATTAGCCTCTAAGAGCTAAGCCCTGGGGATGGCCTCTCACCTCCCCTTGGCAAAGTCAGAGAGAATTTAGACTATCTTCAAATTGCTGTTAGTGTTAGGGGATTACTTTTGAAGTGAGAGGACAGCTCTACTGTGATGGAAGAAAACAGAAGAAGTGTGCTTATATATGGGAAGTAAGAGGTATGAATGTAGATATCAATGTAAGTCTTTTTCCTGATCAATTTGCTAATTGCCACAATGATCTTTAACCTTTTTCAGAGATCCACATGGGATTCTCCAGTGAATGAAACTTCAGCTGGCACAAAAGCCAAGGTGTGGGTGTTGTGTCTGTGTGATGGGCTGATGACCTTTGCAGGAAAGGTGCTTATCATGACAGGCCATTGTCTTCCCTGGTCACTTAAATCTGCATTCACAGCTGCTCTCTCTCTCTCCCTATCTTTCCACTTCCCAGCTGGGCATGATGTCACTCAAGCCTCAGCTGACTTCTTTGCATCCCCTACCCCTGGAGAGCATACACTGTCTTGCCTATTTGTGTTCATTGTTACTTAGCTAGAGAGATATTGAAGGGGCAACAGAACTGTAGGAATGAGATTAGAATGGAGGACCTTTAAAAACATCCTTTATGAGTCAAGAGCAGCCTTATGCAAAAGAACCTTACACAGAAGACATTCTTAAAATAACAATAATAATTGAGTTGCTATGGTTTTAGGGTTTTACTCAGCAAATTCTAGCAGCTCTTGGCTATGGCGGGGGGGGGGGGGGGGGGATGAGTGACAAATAAACAAGAAAGGTTTAGGCAATGTCCTTGAGCCTCAGTGGATTTCCATCCTGTTCAGAGTAAAATCTTTAAAGCCTTTATATATATGACTTACGGGACCCAGTAGATGAATGCATGGTACTTCCTTGCATTCTTTTATTTCTCTATTCATTTCTTTCTTCTCTCTACAAAATATTCTTTTATGTCTTACCACCCTCAAAACAGTATCTTCACATGTTTAAATCTCCTTTCCACCATTACCACCTCCTCAGGATTTCACTGACTTCCTTAATCATGTTAAACTGATAAACACATGGACACACACACTACACACTACACACCACATACATACATGCAAACATACATGTGCACTCACACATATGCACACACACTCATACCATTAATCAGGTTCAGCAAATCAGCCAAGTATGATGGCTTATCATCTACTGGGGTTCATATTTTGTATGTGGTTTCATGTTTAATGTCTGAACTCTACAACCCCCAACTTCACTTGCTATAAGTTTTGAAAACACTGGCACCTAGTGCTAATAAATTCCAAGACCCTGGCACAAAGAAAGTAAGCAATAAATATCTGCTGTCAATGAGGCAAAAAAAAAAAAAAAATGTATTCTCTAAAACACAAATTCATTCCTATACTGTTCTAAGTTAAGTGTCTCATTTAAAAAAAGCTCTAGTGATTCCTACTAGTAGGTACAATTTCCACACTGTGTTTATTAGAGTAATTGACATTACCTAAAATGCCATCAAGCACCCTCAGGTTTTTACTGCTGTCTCATACCCCAAGGGACCTGCAAATGCCCACATCTTACAGACCCTTCTCATCCTTAAAGCATATCACTGATGCTCCCATTCATTCATGACTCCTCTGCACAATTTGCTAATGTGGGTGTTTTGGGATCTTCAGAACCCCAGAAGTCCAACTGCAGCTTATCCTCTTCCTAGCTCCTATCCCAGCAAGATGATGCATCCAATAAGTTTGAACCAACCAATACATAATTACCCTCGGCTTTCTTCTTTCCAGTACTTGGATGGGTTGGAGGGCTCTGTTCAGAAAGACTGATGAAATAAAAGCATTGTTCTTCAAGAAATGTGAATCTGAATCTGAAAGTCTGTCAAAGATACCCAAACTTATGGTGAGCAAAGTTCCCGGTCTCAAGTAAGCTTAGATGGAATTTTTGATGTTTCACACTCCGGAATTTCTCAATTCTCACTTGAGAAGCACTACCAAAATCCACAACTTGGAACTATATTCCTTTGATAATGAACCTAAATTTCCACCATTTTGTATAATATTTTCAAGTTTATTGGTGATAGAAAAAAAAAACCTCATTGGAAATAAACACAGTTTAGAGATTGTCTTCGTAGGCAATCTCTTGAATACACACACACACACATTATCTCCCTGATTGGCAATAATGGCTTTTTAAGGTGCTGTCATGATCAATCTTAAAAATACATATTTAGAACACGTTAAAATGTGTGTATTATAAAAATGTTTTTAGATAAAAACTATTTACCCAAAAGACTATAATGGTTTTGAAGAGTATTTTGTAAATCTATACTTGAGACTTTAAGAGAAAAATAAAAGATTTCTGACCTGAGATCATAAAGACTTTACTGAAACCATTAATGTTTATTGTTTCTCAAGACCTAAAACATGTTGCAGGGATGTGTTTCAAGACCAGAGGAAAACAAAACACAGCCCATCTTCTTACAAAGAGCCTTCCATATGCCATTCTGGCCTGTCCCAGAAGCTGACAGACACAAGTCCATTATACTAACTAATGGCACACTTAGAAGAGAGGCTAGTTCAGGGACTTTGGCTAATGGGTACTGTCTGGTGGTCAAAGGCCCCATCAGCTCTGGTCACTAACAGGAGTGCTCAGACCCTGCATTAAGACATTGGTCACTGAGGGACATCTGATAGAATGAACTGGAACCTTCTCCCCTTTCATCCCAAGTCTCATTCTGGAGAAAACAAAAGATGAATTAGCTCATGTGAAAATCTAGGTTCATAAACCTCCCATTCCTCCTTCCATGGCCCAGACTCAAACAACAAACAAACAAAGCCATGTGGATAAAAGACTCAAGGCTCACACTGGGCGCTAACTGGTAACTCTTGGCTACTTCTCCCCAGGTAAGAAAATGGGATTTGTTTTTAACATGAAAAAAATTCCAGGTCTGGTGAATAGTAGAAAAAAATGAATCATTCCTAATATTTAAAATTCTATATAGTGACTTCATATTTACCCCAACTCTCCAAACAAAAGATTTTGCGGATGTATAAGAAAAAGAAGAGTTTAGGATAGAATAAAATAAAGGAGTGGCAAAAGAAGAGAAAGCAAAGACAACAGCAAGAGATGTGCTGACGAGAATCCAGGCAGCACTAATGCTGCTCACCAGCCTGCAGCAAAATGTTACAGGCCACTTACAAACAGAAGTTCAAAAGGGGACCACAGTCACGTGAGAAACATGGCTGGACATAAACACGTGGGTCTGGAGTTGAAAAGGAGCTGGCATAGACACATTTTTCACAGTTTTCCTTCTTCAGAATTCACAAGTCTTTTCTGAGTTTCCCCAAAATCTTTACCTATCGAGTCCGAATGGCCAGCTGGGTTTGATTAGAGGAGCCACGTACCCTGTAACCGTGAAAGGGATTCTGAGTTGGTAGGACTTGGCTTTACAGCAAAGGATGTTAAGTCCCTATTAGTTAACAAAAAGGACAGATTTTCTTCTCACACCTGAAACAACCTGCTTTCTTCCCAGAGCCTGTCCAAAAGACTGACTGTCTCAGACAGCAGACAGACACAGCTAAGAGCCTTCACAGCTAGGCTTTCATTCATTGCTGATCAAACCAAATGGATCCTTCTTATGTAACACATGAGTTAGGCTGACCTAGCGATTCATACATAGCCAAGTAGTGGTTCATTGCACTGGCTTTTCTCCCTTCCCTGCAATGTTACAGAAAAGAATCTAAATGCTGGAGGGTTCCTGAGCCCCTTGGTGGGAGTTCTTAGCTCACATCAGTGGTAATGGGACTTAAACCCAGGCATTGGAGACAGAATGGATTTCTTTGTTGGATACTTTCCTTCCCCCTACTTGATTTCGCACTAGCTATGTATGCAAACCCATAATAAATCACAGGGAATATAAAACACACTCCACTCCCTCCACAAGTTGACCTAGGTCATTTATCATTCGGTGGATTTCAAAAGGATGGTAGTGTTTTTATTACAAAGGCCTTGTCATTACAGAAATGAGAAAAGAAATTATTGATCACAATTAGATAGTATATTAGCAAGCCCTGATGCCTGTGTTGCTGAAGGTTTCAACCTACATCATACTACCCTCTGTTAAAATTCAGGACAGCAATTTCTGTTACACTGGAATAACTGGTATTAAGTTCATAAAATGTAACCTAAAAAATGTAATTATATAATTTGCAGTGCCAAAAGCATTCTGGTCAATATAGCTGAGACTCTAATATTTTCAGGTACTATAATGGTATCCTATCACAGTACTGATTAAAGAAACATTTTGTTTTTCATCTGGATGGAATGGCCAGTGTAATCACTGAGGCATAGAAAGCTAAAATATTTATTAGTGAGTATTCCTTGGTTCAGGCAGTGAATGTCAATTTAGGTGTGGAAAGTTACAGTGTAACTCTCAGCTCAATATAGTTACTTTGGGGTTCTTTGGATACTCCTGGGGTGGGTATCCCAAGCTAAGCAAGAGATTTTAAAACCTACTTCTACATAGGCAGGCACACACACACACTGTTCAGATTTCAAACCAGTCTCAAAGTGACAATGATCATCATCATAGAACTAGGGTCAACCAACAGAGACATGCCTAAAAAGGAGAGCCACTCAGTGGACATAAGCCACACAACAGTGAGGCACACCCAATAGCCAGGCTGCCAATCCATAGTTTCTGCTCAGCAAACCAATATCTGAACCAATATTTCCTTACAGAACACACAATTACAATTATAAATGTAAGAGTTAGCATCCCATTCTATTCAACCAACCAAGAACTGACAAGCACCTAAGAAAAGGGTTCTTCAACTCAGTCACTGAATCCAATTTCTTTCACCAAACTGCGATCTCTCTCTCTCTCTCTCTCTCTCTCTCTCTCTCTCTCTCTCTCTCTCTCTCTCAGCAGCTTGGAAACCTATCAGAAGGTGTTTTTAAATAAATAGTACATTTCTTATCTTTTTTTTCTGAGAATGGAAAAGGTATGAAGGAATGTTCTCTCAATGGGTTATACAGAAAGACCTATCAGTTCAGATCTATCAGAATGGTGGCAGATAATGGGGTTACCCTACAACATGTCAATTATTACAGATGAAATTGTCAACACCATGTGTGTTCCAAAGCAAGGCATGAAGAGTGGTGAGAAGTTGGCTTTGTTTAGGGAAATACATTCTGTGACTTGGTTTTTAAAAATGCACCAGGATGACTTTCTAGTGGTCCCCTAAAGGAGCTCTTCATTACAAAGACCTCAGATAGACCTCTTTCTCATAATGAGTGGTGCCCTATGTAGCACAGATGAGCGTGTGTTTATGGGGCACACAGTAGAGAGGCTATGTGGCCAATCCATCAGAAACCAATGTCCCTCAATGGCAGTTGTATAATTTCCTTTCATAGCATCTTGAATTTTTTATTACACATATATCTTATTCTTTGAACATTTCATTCATGTACATAATTTAATTTTATCTTACCAACCGCCTACCCCCTTTAACACTCCCTTAATGCTCATTTATGCATTTATCACACTCCAAACTTTATTATTTATTTATTTATCTATCATACTGGGCCCAATTAGTGCTCTCCATATGAGCATGATGTGAGGTCATTCACTGAGACACAGGGAACTTTCTAATAGCCAAAGTCCCAAAGAAAAGTAACTCCTTCAATTTCTTCTTCCATCTCTTGATCATGCTTTTTTCCTTAGACAATACAAGGTCTATAAGCACTAAGGAACCCGCATTTATTAAGACAGAAGAGGTAAGCCAGAGTGGGTTTAGCCACACATAGGTTCTGTCTCTAAGATGAATAGACAATCAGTCTTGTGCTTCTGGAACTCTGATTTTCCATAGTGAACACTGTTAGGAACACTAAGGATCGCACACTTATAAAACACCCTGTAGAGCAAGAGAGATGCTCAGCCTAGGAATACTTGTCACTAAGCCTGAAGATCTGAGTTTGATCCTAGGAATCCACGTGGTGGAAAAGAGCTGACTCCTGAAAATTATCTTCTGACCTCAACACACACATACACACACAAAATAAATAAATTAATGTAATTAAAAACAAGTTTTTAAATGAAAAAGGGCTAAAGCCCTCAGTGTAGAAGCTAGAAGAAAGAATCTATTCAGAGTCTACTAGTTATAAACCAAGTCCATTCTGCCTTGGGGAGGAGGGAGGAACAGGAGAAAGGAGGGCAGACAGAGCCTACAGGGAGGGGAAATGGATAATTCCAGCTCCCAAATCAAGTGAAACCGCCAACCTTGTCAATCCAGATGGTCAGACAAAGGGAAGAGACCAGCCTCACACCCTTCCGCAGTCTACCCATGGGTTAACTGGCATCTCTAATACTCTTCACCTAGTCCGACCTGACAGATGCTAACCTTAGCTACTGAGCGAAGACAGGCTGATGGGCCTTGGCCGTACAGGGAGAAAAATTTTGATGCTTCTCACTTATGACATGATTGATTTTCTTTCAGCAGCCCTTCACTTTGGGAAGTGGCGAGGGCTGGCTCACTGCGCCCCGGTGCGCCCTGACCCCCGACATGCGGCCGCTGTGAGGCTGGAAACCGATGACGGCAGAAACCTAAAAAATCAATAGGCCCTGTCAGTCAGGGGCGAGTCGGACGTCTTTTAAAAACCCAATCACGACATGCATTCGCTGCGTGGTGTGGATCCACTGCACACTTGAGAACACAATGAATTTCCCCCTTCCCTGACTTATTTATTTATTTGCTGCTGCTTTGCACCTTTCTGTGAGACAAGAACGCCTTCACCTTTAAGTCAGCCAGGGAATGGGGCAAGTGAGTCGTAAGGTTGGATTTTTGTGATTTTTTTTTTTTAGACCGGAAAAATTCCCTGGAAACTATTTGAATAGCATGGAATAAATAGAGCACGTCACCACTGCCAACATAAACAATGACATCATTTTTTTTCTTTTTTTACATTATCTGGAAAGAATTTAGATATGACTTTTAAGTCTAAAAAACCCATGAGGTCAAAATTGCTTAATAGCTTAATAAACTTGATTAAGGAAAAACTATTGTTTGATTTTTCTTTTGGGGCTTCTTTAAGTTGAAGAATTAAAGAGAGGAATGCATACATGCATGCGCGCATGCACACACACGTGCACACATGCTCTCCCGCAGAGGCTGGTGTTCTCTGTTGAGGAACAGCAAGGACTAGAAATGATTCAGTTACCAGCAGGGTCAGAGAAATGTTCTCCAGTCCGTGGAGAAGAAAAATCAAATCTGCATCTGTTCTCTGGGAGACAGACAATGCAAAGGATGGCATTTAGCTTCTCCATGATCTGAGCCAGGAGTGGATAGTGGGGAAGGGGGGTAGAGGGCAGCAAATACCAACTGTGACAAACCACAAAGATAAGGGAAAAACCATCGGCTTGCTTAGAAGGTCGTCATGTAGAGAAAGAAAACAGCTCCACACTGGCACAAACTGGAAAAAGGAGGCACTTGGAGCCCAGAGGACAGCAGTAAAGGATTGGTTGTTGTAGTAAGAATTGTAGTGAAACATGTTTCAGAATTCCTGACATGCTTTTCTAGGTATGTGTGCACTTTAAAACTTGCCCCAGTAAAGATCCCTACGTTAAAAATAAAACAAAAAGGTGTGTTGGGGGGGGGGGGGAAATCTGTGTTTGAATTCCCAAACTAAGCCAATTAAAGGTTTCTTTATGGCTGGAAACCTGACAAGCTACAGTTTCCCTCTGTTGCAGTGTGTGTGTGTGTGTGTGTGTGTGTGTGTGTGTGTGTGTGTGTGTGTGTGTGTGTGTGTGTGTGTTTTAATGTAATATTAATGAGCCAGGATGGAGGGTCATAAAAAGTGATAGGTTTTTGCGATGGTAAATTATAAATCGGTATTGATTTTTCCCGGCACTAATGCAGCCAGCTTATTGTAAGACACCACAGGCAAAGTGCACTTTATCAGATTAGACTGGGGCCAGTATCAAATATACATGAGAATAAGGATGCATTTGTGAGTTAGACTAGACTTTTCTTCCCTAACAATGCATAAAATTTTAAGGAAGAGAGAAAGAGAGAGAGAGAGAGAGAGAGAGAGAGAGAGAGAGAGAGAGAGAGAGCATGGATCCCAGGAAATTCACTGTTTTTTTTTTTCCAAAGCAAAAACTTCCAGAATTATTGCTCTTGGGATAATTTGTTCCAAAATGAATAGCTGGCGGTAATAACACCAATTAAATTATAAATGGTTTTGGTTAAAGGTGATTCTAAGTTTCTTGCATTAATTTGTAGCTCAGGTGGGTACCCACAGGAAAGGGGCACACGTGCTTGGGCTTCTTCATTGCCCCCAAATCTTCATATGTCACTGCTCTCCCAATGCTCACATGGAATGGGGAAAAAGTGTGGTTTCTTAATGCCTAAGATTTCCCTTCCAATGGTATCAGCGTCTTGAGGACTTCAGAAGTTACTTTGGTTCTGATATTTAGCTAGAGTAAAGAAGCCAAAATCAGCAGACGGATGGAGATGTTATTCTGTCTCCTCTCAAAGGTGGGTTGGCTTCTGCATCTCCTCTGGCTTTGTGGAGAATTCTAGCAGAGCTGTTTCCAAACATTTCCCGACTTCTTCCTAAGACCTGCTGGCACGCTCTCTATCAAAATCTGTCACTTTCCTCCCAGCCTGTGCAGAGACTGTGCCTGCACCACGTAATGACCAGCCATGCCCAGATCCTAGGCCCAGTGCTCAGACAAGACTCCTCTCTCTGTCTCTATAGCAAGAACAGGAAACCAGCACATTCACCCCCCCACCAAAAAAAGTAGACCTTTTTAAGAAGTCGGGGAGAACATGTGTTTATTGACAGTTCATTAACAAACATCAAGCCCCCTGCAAGCTGTTTACCAAGGAATGTGGTGAAGTGAAGAAGTGTGAATATAAATAACTAACAAAGAAAAATGGGAGAAAACATCTCAGGGCAGTTCCACTTCATAATATATTCTAAGCTGTTTTCTTTTCTGCTAGATATTTTTTAAAAGGAAAATACAATTTTCCATGGCATACAGGACAGTTCAAGAATAGGTGTTTGTGTGCTAACTAGCATCTAAAATATTGAAATATATTCTTTAAAAAAAAAAAGATTAGGGATGCAATTTCTTCTCTGTGCCTACATCAAGAGATTTAAACAAAATCTGCATAAAAGGAAAAATAAGGTAGTGAGTTCCATCATAATAAGGTGAAGGCTATAAGATTATTGCTTATTTTGAAAGTATGAAGGCTGTTCAAAACCACAGCAAAAGTTCACAAAGACCAGACCCCAATCTTGAGAAGCATAAAAAATCTAAGTTAAGGGCAAGCCAAATCAGCAAAGAACTTGTACTAGTCAATAAGGTGTTTCTCATTTGTTACATCAATACTCACAGTGGGCAATACGGAATGAGAGTAGCTAACTATTTCCAAATGTTTGCAACAAAATGACTCCAGGAATTACAGAAAAGAGGGAAACCATCTTCAGACAAGAACAAATCAGGTAAAAAACTAATAGAGCCAAAGGAAATTACAAAAATTAAAGGTTGTTTTCACGGAAGTTTAATCTTTTCATTGAGAAGAGCTCTTTATTGTATGTCAAATCAATACTTTCTTTCTTATATAAAATAAAAGCATACATATTTACCTATACTCATTTAAATTTATTAGGAATGCCAACATCCTCATCTGCATTTTTCATAAAATTGTGCAGTAGTTCTCTCTGCTTTAGGGGTAAAGCTAATAAACAAACACATAAATTAGTGTATTTTAATTAAATGCTATCCCATGAAGTAATATTGTACACTACCGCCTAAAACAAGAGCAACTTTCTTACTTAGGATCAAGTACAATATTAAAATATTAAAACTCATTAAAAATTAATTTAAATACTTTATAAATGTTCACATATTCTGAGTTCTGTGTTTTTTAAAGGCTTTTATGTGGTTGTTGTATTTATGATGCAATCCAAAAGCTCTGAGCAAACAGTGTAGAAAGGAACTTCACAGAACCAACCACAGTCAAAGAACTGAGCCCTTTGCTAGTTTTGTTTGAACTATTTCATCAAAATGCCACTACTTGAATTTCATTCTTCCTGGGAAAAAATCCAAAAAGTGTGTGAGGTACACATGGCATAACATTATCATTATTGTAAAAATCTGGAGTGCTTAATTCATGATCTAGCTGAGTATGGCACCTGACTGGTAGTTCTTAAGTAGTATCCAAGTTCACTCAACCAGAGTGGACCTTAATGCCTACTATGTGCCTAAGATGAACTACAGATGTGAGCTTTAATTATTAATTTATGGCTTAAGAAAGAGGATTCAAAGTAAGTCACACCATCCAAGATTAAACCACAAACCCAAACTTGATAGCTAAGGTAGGTAGACAGGGTTAATATGACTGGAAATAGTTTTGAAAATCTTAGGTCAAACAGAGAAGTGCATGAAGACAATCAGGTACTGAACGTAAATTGGTTAACTTATCAAATAAATGCTAGCAGCTACAGTGTTATTGATAGCATTATTCACACAGAAAGATTCAAACATACACAGATTGACCAAAGCTTAAAGTCAGAGGAGAGGGACACTTGAGCAAACTTTATACTCAGATTAGCAGTGGCTTACTAGCCATCACTGTTAACTGTGAGAGTAAGGAGCTAAGACCAGCAAGGTCAGGCTGAGCTACCTGAGGACCAGAACGGTGTCTGCCTTGCTGCCAAGCACATTGAAGATATTTGATAAATATTTATCAAATAAATAAATACTAACTAAACGAACATTCCTGTTGACAAGGTACTTGCAGTCTAACTTTCTGTCCTTGGCATTCTCTATCATAATTTCAGATTGCTTCCCCCCCTTCAAAAAGTGACTTAAAATATACACAATCAATTATTAATTTGGGGAATATAATCTGTTGGTATTTAAGAGAAAGATACATGTTATAACCTAATGAGGCCCAAACTTTCATCTACCATGTTGTATACTAAGGACAATTATCCTAGAAGCAAACCCGGTCTAATACATGGCTAGTAACTATGAAGTCTTTCTGGTCAGGTCTCTTACTCAAAGGTACCCTGTCACAATGTGGCACCGAGCCAGAGTAGGATCTGCTGCTGCTGGCCCCAAGCCCCACCCCAACTCCACCAGGCCTTCAGCTGAGCAGCCTGGAGTATCTCTCTCTTCAGCTTTCTGCTCTACCCTGGCCCCTCTCAGCTTCATGGCAGAATTCCTGTCAGAAAATGTCAGTTTATCATTTCAATCAAATTAATGTGAAGGCCCAGAATGTGGCAAAATAGCACCAGTATTCCTGTAGTAGCTGGCCCTGGGAGGGAAAAAAAAGGGGGGCTATATCTTTCATTGACTGCAATTCTTGGCAACCTGAAGATATGAAAGAATAGAGGAACAATGGATGTCAAGGATGCCTGTAGGGGTTGATGTATATGTGTGGGATTTGAAGAGAAATGGCAAGCTCTCTGAAAGTGTGGCTGGTTTGGCATTTCCAGTATGCCTGCTTCCCAACACAATGTAAGCCCTGTTGCATCCAGGAATGGAGGCAAGAAGCATCTGTTTCCTATATTGGTAAGATGTTCTATAGATTTGTATCGATCCGCTGATGATGGGAACTACAGAACAAAGTGAACTAATTAAACGATAAGCTCCAAGACTATCTACCTTCAATACTGTTTGAAGATGCATTTAATTATTGTGTGGCTGCAACAACATGGAAAGGAACACACTGTTTTCCTGAATGTATCAGGGATATTGACTGAAAGACCAGGACTTCCAGAGGCTCTAAGTTCTTTGGGAACTCAAAGGCAATAGGAAGATACTTCGATGTGGAAAGTGAAGGCTCCATCATAAGAAGAAGGAGGAGAGTGGTAGAAATGCAGAGGCAATGGCCAAACCTTAGGGGTTGTGCTCAACCAAAGCCTACAGTGAGTAGGCTGCAGGCCTGGGACAGCCTTGTTTCAGTACCTTATCTGAGAGAATCTATTGCTGCAAAACAGCTGTGGGGAGGGGGTGGGAGGTGGAGAAAGAAAAAGAGAGAAACTATGTCTCCTTGAACAAAAAAAAAATCCAACAATATTAAGTAATATTAAAATGCTGGCCGCCTTGAAATATTTTAACTCAACAGGAGCTGATTTCCCAGGGATTTCAAAAGCCCCCAAATTAGACCAAGAACCCAAAAGACAGGATAAAATCATCTGTCCATTCAGCTCTCGGTTTTAGTTCAAGCCCCTGCCTAGGAGTCTCTAATATTCCAGTGGGAGCCTCCATTGTGATGCCAGCCTTCCCACATGGCTTGAAACTGATGTCTGTGATGTTCATGACCACTGAGGTTATTTGGGTTTGGTTAACAACCTGCATCTCTCAAGCCTCTTGTAGGATGACTGACTTTAAACTTCATTTCTTGTTCTGTTTTCTTGCTTTAAAAAAAAAATGCTTTACCGCTTATAGACAGCTTTTCTTATTACATAACTGCCTTCGTCATTTTTTTAAGGACAAGCAATGTAGTACCAATAAAGTGTTCTGAAGAATTAATTTTAATGGTCCAAACACATGAGCTTTAACTAATATCACATCACAAAGTGAGAACATTATCATTAGTATTTTTAATTGTTGTCCTTCAATTTTCTTTCCTTTAAAAACACATTTATCTTAATATTTTAAAATTATTTAGATGTATGTGTCTATGTGAAGATGTGTGTCAGTATCTGGGCTCTATCTCAGACTAATTATCTTCACATCTCTGAAGGCAGAACATCTAATCAAGGGTGAGCCTGGAAAACTATTGGGGAACTTAATTTCCCAAATCTTTTACTAAAAGTAATAATAATAATTTAAAACGCAAGTGTGCTCAGTCCTTGTTCTTAACTTTTAAACTGCTTTTATTACTTTTATTTTACTTTATGTGTATGAGCATTTTGTCTGCAGCTTTGACTGTGCATCATATGCACGCCTGGTGTCTATGGAGGCCAGAGCAGGGCATAGGATCCCCTGGGACTAAAGGGACAGATGACTGTAAACTGCCATGTGGGTGCTAGATATTGAACCTAGGTCTCTGGAAGAACAACCAGTACACGTAACCATTGAGTGAACTCTCCAGCCCCTACTGTCCTATTTTTAAGTTCTTTGTCTTTTAAACATCTGAAATCACTTATTCTTTCAGCATTTTGCTGATGTAATAGCTCCCAAGTCACCATTATCTAACTGTTTTTCTATACTTCAGATCAGTAATAAAGTTACTAAAACAGAGGAATCGGGAAGCCTGGAGAGATGGCCCAGACTGCTAACTCCTAGCTCAGTGTCTGGGAGAGTGGGGGAAAGAAAGGGACAGTCCCTTTATCAGGAAGACATTGGGTGCTCTGAAGCTCAGCCCTGAATCAAAGAGTGAGCAGTACTGATGTCTCAAATATTCCCAGAGATTGAGGACCCAGCAGGGGCTGGGGGCATTAATTTAAGGGCTGGTGTTCACTTACCACTTAAGCCCCTTCATCATTAACTACTTACCCCAGGAATGGCCCATCAGCAAAGCCATTCCCAGCAGTCTGGCTCTTCCATCCAGTAGAGGAACTTAGGTCAGAGGGCAAAAGCCTGATAAATGCTGAGCTGCAAACTAGCACATATCCCCAGCCTCTGTCTCCTGCTCCTGATTAATTAAGATATAGCACATTTCCCATCCACTTCTCCCCCAATTTCTCCTTCTATCTCTTCCATTCTAGATCAGTAGTAGGGGTGGAAATGGCAGGAGTTGAGTATTGAGTGACTGCTGGCAACAAATCTGGACAAACTTTTTTTTTTTTTTTTTTTTTTTTAATTTAAAAGTCACTCTGTCTTCTAGCTCCCTGGAAGACTAGGGTAGCTCTTTGGCAGGGACCTCAAACTCAAGCCCTGTAAAAATCCTTAGAAACATTGTTTCTCTATGGAGAGAGCACCTGCAGTTGGTAGTGGCCAGTCACGAGAATAATCTCAGGATTATACATTTTTCAATTATGTGAGAAAAGTCAGATATATAAACTTGAATGTGAAATCTGATTTTGTGATGTTGTTATCTAATTCACAGGTGTTGTTGGTTGATTGGTTGGTCGGTGTGAAAACAAGTCTTACTCTGTGGTCTGGGCTAACCTGGGACTTACTATGTAGCCCAGGCTGTCCTCAAACTCCGGATCCTGCCTTTTTGTTCTCTGAGTGATAGGATTACAGCTTTGTACCACCATGCTCAGTTCAATTTTAAAAGAACATATAGCAGACTAAACTAAGAACATTTTTGAGGAGCAAACTAAGATATGCAACTGTTTGGAGACTTAAATAAGTAGAAAGCTTGAAAGAAACAAGAACCGGAATTTGCCAAATTGAGATTTCAGTTCAACAATTCAACTAATTATCAGTCATGCAATTAATGATACCCATCACCATTTCTATAACATTTAACGTGTTCTTTTGCTCAACAGCCCTGAGTCTGTGGTGCTACAAACTCCCTTGAGCATTTTTTTTTCTTTCACTTTTCTGGGATCGTTTTTTCCTCCATAAAATAGCATTGCTATCTCCCACAATGCTGGGAGTGGGCGATGTGCCCTGTGTAGGTATAACACAGAGCCTGGAGGTTAAGTTGGGTTCTTATGGTTGTTTTATTATCCCTGCTGTTCATTGCCTCTCCTTGTGTTCAGTCCTACGCCCCCTTAGCCATAGAATCCTAATACTCCTTTGAACTTTAAAATCATACATAAGTTTTAAAAGGCTTTTTAGCATCCTTGATTAACTTGATCCTCCTAATAATCTGATGAGATGATCAGATAGTCATGGCAGGGAGATGAGAGAATAAAAGTCCAAAGAGGCTTAGAAGAAGTTCCAAAGTTATTTAGATAGACATGGCGTTCTAACCCTGTTGTTTCTTCTTCTCAGTAGACATAAGAGTGTGAATGGGGAAAACCTCTGAATGGAGAAATATTCCATGTGTCTGGGTGAACCCGAAAATCTAACAGGGATCATAACACAACTTACTGTCCAAGGAAAAGATCTGTGAACAATTCTAAAGAGGCATAAATGAGCTGGAATTAATATAACACAAATTCAGTGAATAAATACTTGTGAGTGAAAATTATTAGAAAGCCAATTATTAGCACAAGTGTAGACTAAGCTAGTGAAGTAAGACCTTTCTCGTGGAGGACAATCAAGGGTCCCTTCCATGTACATCCCAGCTTTGCTGGGACTGGTAGCAGAATACTCTCTCTCTGAAGCACAACTGAATTATTAAATATCATACTTCTAGCATCTAGCATCAATGTTCGGGAATGAATGAATCAATGGATAGTTGGATGGATAGATAATGGGTGAATGGATGGGTGATGAATGGATAGATGGGATGTCTATGCTCACAAACACAAAAGGAGCCACGAGGTTGTCTAAAGTGGGAGTAGCCCATTCTAGTGAGGTGTTCAGTGGATAGATAACAACTGAAGTAATGTAAAAGCCTTTAAATAAAGTCTATTGTTCTTTTGAGCCAGCCTCCTAGAATAATACAAATATAGCTCAATGTTATGACTGTTGAAGCTTGCCCCTCTCAGAGTCAAGGGAAAGATATCCATTTTAAACATTTCATCCACTTCTTTCCTTCTGGCTCAAACCTGGGCAAAATATAACAAATGGAATTATCACCAAGAGAAAGAAAACATTTTTTTGAATCTTCAAAGGGACATCATCCCTTTGTCTCATCAGCAGCCTCATCTCTTGCATCTGTTTCCCAGAAAATTCTGGTTTCCTGGGCTTCTTCTGGCAGCCACTGGTCCTGCCTGTCCTAGACTCAAGACAGCTCCTTTGCCCTAGAGGAACACGGACAAAATGTCTAGCAAACTTCACAGCCTTTCAGGCACACCTCAAAACGAGTGTAGATGTCTGGCTTTCTCCTAGTCACCTCCAGCACTATACGGAGCTACAAACGTTATCATCACTGCATCCAGAAAGTTTCTGCTTGCAATCCTCTTCTTCCAGCAAGAAACAGAAAGGATCAAGGAAGAGAAGGCTTTCTACAAGGCTCCGTCTCCATCTCCATGGCAGAGCTCAGCTTCTTGGTTCTTAATGAGATGTATAGTGGAGCCAAATGAGGACTGTGGAGATGGCTGCTACTGTGCCTGTGATGAACAATCTGTTGTCAGACCAGAGAGCAAACATGGACCTCGTCATGTCAAATGATGGATACAAATAGTCAGCCTTGAGGCCTTTAGAAAACCTGAGACAAGTTCTTAGTCACAGTGAGCACTGTAATTCTCCACCAATTAAAATCAAGTACATGATGGAGGTAGACAGAAACCTGGACAAGGGCTGTGGCCTTTCTTATTAAAGTCTTTCTGCCTCTGTGTGTGAAGCCCCTAATGCAGCTTGTGGTCATGAGAACAGAGGGACTGTGAGTGCGGAGAAGAGAAAGGCAGCAGCCACTGCCTTCATCCCTCAGATCTCGTCTCTTCTCAAGATGATGGAAGAGTCAGTCAGAGGTCAAGTGCCAATCACAGACATTCATTCATGTGTCCATTCATCCAAGACATCATGATTGATTATATCCACACACCAGGCATGCTATAACTCACTCCTTCCTCCATTCCAGACAAATCAGACTTCTCCTGCTAGATACTATGAAATATAATATTTCTACACCAAGTTCTAAGTTGTACTGCCCTTTATGAGTTACAGTATTAACAGGAAGAATTAAATGTGCAAAAATTGCTAGAAGAGAAAATGAAAATGATGGATTGCTTGAGCAACCTGAACAAGAAAGCAACAGGACTCTAAAATGGCTGTAAGGGAGGGCAATAAAGAACGCGAAACTTTGAGGTTTGGTAAAGAAAAGGTAAATAAAGAAACACGAGCCCCCTTGACTGCACAGGGTGCAGTCAGAGCGTAGAGTGCATCTAGGATGGTACAGACTTGGAAAGTACAGGCCTTGGGAAAAAATGTAGGCATGGCACCAAGAAGGAGCCGGTTGTGGGATAGCCCAGGTAACTCATGCTACACCAAAGGCTTTGAAGGCAATAATCTTGGCTAACTAAAGTTCCTTGACAAATTAGAGGCATAACAGAGGAAACTCTTGAAAGAAGACTTCCACAGCTACACAAGATAAGGGAGTGACCAGAGGAAGCTGTTTAGGCAGGGCATCACGTTAGAAGGAAACGAAAGGCGGGAACACCGGGGATGGCCGTCCCTGTAACATTGCTAGTGCAGTCCTGGGGATGTGGTTACATACAGAGCTGGGCAACTCAGCAAGTCTTGTTCCTCCTGAGTCTTTCACTCAAACCCAAACCCAAACTTCAAGCACGACGGTGACTTCCCTGCATCCTGTCCTCCTCATTGGCCCTGCCCACAGTGACATTACAACGGGCACAGAGAGGAATATATTTTCATGTTTAACAAAGCTCCAGCAGCATAAGCTAATTGAGTCACACTGCTTCTGCAAGGTGACACATCAAATCTCTTTTCTGGTTTTCATGCCTGAGGTAATCTAACTCTTCACATGGGCTGATCCCAATAAAATGTAACACACACACATATGAACCCCACAAAGTAATTTTAACCTCATAGAACCTGATAGGTGCACCAAAATTCAGGCTTTCTGTAGAAGCAGTAACATATCATAGACAGGGGAAGAGGTTGTAAACCCCAGTTCTGCTATTTACAATCTGTGTGATCCTGGGAAATTCTCTACCAAATCTTCATTTCTCCATGTGTAAAATAGTATTAATATTCCCAACTTCACAACATGCTACACAGAGCACAGATCCTGGCACATAATAAATACTTGATAAGTCATGGCCACCATTGGCTATTATTGCTATTATTGACAGCACCACCATAGGCCACTGTTTCATTAATTTCAGGCTATAATAGTGTGTATACGTATTGTAGCATACCAGATGGCTGCTTAAAAATATATGAATCACTTACAGAAACAGCTTTAGACATTCCATTGAAGAAGTAAACTTGCTGGTTTCTTTTTTAAATTAAATAAATCTCTTATTTTATGCAAGATGTGTCTTCTCAGAGAGAGTATTTTTTAAAAAAAAAACTGTTATGTGTTTTGCCATCACTTCTTGACAAAATATTTTCCAATAAAAGAATGCAACACACACACACACGTTCTGGTGTCAAGAAATTACATCAAGCCCAAAATGGTAGTATTGCCAAAAGATGACAGTATTTGGCAGACTTAAAACTGTTTGTCATCTTAAAAGTATTTAGGCAAAAGCAGAAAAAACAAACTATTCAATATTGTGGTCACTTTGGGTGATGAAGGCAAATCATTAGGATCCAGTTTGAAATATTCTTGGAGACCCACCCTTCCCATAGCAGCTGCTTCATCATTCTACATATCAAAATCAGAACTACTTTATAAAGTTTATCTGTGTTGACATTTGCACAGCTGTAAGAGTTGCAAACCCCCTCTTCAGCTGCTCATGCGAACTTTCCCTAATGCTTTTGCAGCATTTTAAAATTGAAAGCATTTACTACTTGCAAGACCTTCAGCAACACATTAACTTCCCAAAACTCTTTCCTTTTCTATTAAAAACATGAGGTGAGGTAGCAAAGAGTGAAATTATTAGCCCAACCTGGTTTACCACACTAGGCTGAAAAAAAGAAATGGGTTTGAAAAATCTTGTTAATACAAGGACATTTAAAGAGAAAAAAGGGGGGTAACAGTATTAAAACCCATGAAGCCACAGATTATTCATTTAAGATTTCCTCAACATTTCCCTCACATAATTTTTAAATAAATCCTTGTTAGGTCAAGAGAGGTACCCCATTCTGTAAATCCAAGGCCTGAGCTCATATAGAGATAGCAGCCAAAGTACTCAGAACTGCTTTCTCTAATGATTTTATTTTCAGCAGAATTAAAAATGTATGCCCTTTTGAAACTATGAATGCGTATCTTGTGTCCTTACTTTTGGACCATTCCTCCTCACTTCTTGGAGAGACATGGATGTGTTTTTTCTGACATGCCTCATGAACTCGGTCAATCACAAGTCTTTCTTAATGGAAACCACATGTCTGCCCAGAACTATGTAATTATAATGCTAGGATTCTTGGCACTGCCAGGAAAAGGGGCATTGTCAAACCAATTAAAGTTTATTTACTTACATACCATTCTGGATCAGAACATTCTTCCTTTTTTATGCTGATGCTGAGAAAATATATATCTCATCAGGTTGTTGTAATTGTGTGTGTGTGTGTGTGTGTGTGTGTGTGTGTGTGTGTGTGTGTGTGTGTGTGTGTTTGGACAAATTTATGTTTCTTACCAATTATTTTCCTGGTTTTCAGTTGTTGTTTTTCTTTTCTTTTCTTTTCTTTTTTTTTCATGTAGCTAAGTTTCTTTTTAAAGACATCTGGGAACAGCATCAGGAGATGCTCTGTCAATACAGCTTTGCACATTTCACACCAAAATTATTCTGCTTGTCTACTTTGCTGCTAAAATGTAATTTTATAAGATTTGCCTTCACAAGGGGGCATATTAAGAGCTCTGCTGTTTCCTTAGACTTATTAGGGGTTGAGTGTGACCTATAAGAAGGCTCTGCTTGGTCTCCAACTTAGCTACCAAATGGATAAATTATAGAGGGGGTTGGAGGGGGATTTCTCTGAGTCTCAGTGTTTTCCAGTTGAAAATGAAGATAAAAGTTCTACTTACAGCCATTCAGTGATAACAAGGAATGCCATGGAAAGGGAGACAACAGAGGAATAAATTCATGAAGATAGGTGCCAAATAACTGAACAGTAAGCTTCTGAACCAATCATCATTCCTGTCTGTAAAATGGTTCTAATCACATAGCTCCTAAGAGCTCCAGTAGTACTCTGGGTTTTAAAATGTGAGAAGAAAACACCTAATAACGTGGAAACTTGCCTACTATGTCCACTGTGTCTGACTCTAGCAGGTCTTGGAAGCTTAAGTTGAAAACCACACTCACAAAGAAAATAAAGGGAATGAATAAGCTTCCAATTTAGAGCAGGAGATTGGTGGATTACACATGCCCAGTTGCAAATAAATAAATAAATCTCAAATTGTATTCAGAGTAGGGAGAAAAAAAAAAGACCCGGGGATTCAGTTACTACAGAAACAAGAAGAAAAGGCAAATATATACCTTCCTGTCTCCTCTATCTCTGAGAGAAAGGGCCTTAGCATCTTCTTAATGTGGGTGGGAAGATGAGATGAGCCATGGTATCCATGTCTCATCCTCATGACACTTCCCACACCTTAGCCTAATGTTCTGGCCAGTAGAAACACCAGAAGCCTCTGGAATCCACCTCAGATCAAAGAGAACTCTGTATCTTTACACTCTGTATCAAATTGATGAGCTTCGTCAGTCATTTTTCCACTGAAGAAAGACAAGTGAGACACTCAAATAATATGAACAGATAGATGTGTGAGCTGATTTTCTACGAGTTCAATGAGAAAGCTGACTCAAGACATCACTTGGGTACCATATAGAGTGGCTTTGCCTAAACTCAGCAAGTAAACCATCTTCAAACTTTTAATTCACAAAGTTTAATACAGGTACACACGCACAATCTGAGGATGCCTTATGATTTGCTATGTTAACACACTCAGAGAGCTTTGAGTCACCCTGGGACAAATTCTCTGACATCAGTGTGTCTACTCTGGTGCTCCATTACTCTGTATTCTTTTTGAGTCAAGTTCCTGGAACTCTGTGCCCACCATTTCCTCTGACTTCAACATTTATGATCATGAGAGTTTGGTGCCTCATAACAATAATGACTGATCCTATATCATTCTTTTACATCTTATCACTTTTAAGTTACCTTCTATAGATATTAGTTTCTATTTTAAAAGTCTCAAATATGCTATTACATTAAGAAATCCAATCCAGGGTGGGAGTAGGTGCTCAAGTCAATAAGGTGAAAATTCATGAGTGACATTTTTCACTGAATGAGAATTCTTCCCTCTTGTCAGTATTGAATAAAAATAGCCCCCTACTTCATTCTTCAAATTTAAACTAATAATATAGGAAATCCAAGGTTGCTTTTTCCCACAATGGGAAACTCCAAACTTGAAAATGTGTCCAGTTGTTTGTTTGTTCCATATGAACGATCTCAGAACAGATACGTGGTTTGAAAAGCACATGACTGGTCCATAACACTACACATCCAGTGAACCAAGCCATCCTCTGAGACCCCGGGGTCTTTCCATTAGTAACTTTCTGTCCAGCAAGCCATCTATCTATTCATATCTTGGCCAAGTTCTAAGAACAACTCACCTTTTCCGAGTGTCAGCTTCATAAATGACAGGATTTGGGAGATGACAGAGTAGGTCAGTGACTTTCCCAGATCACCTATCTCTTACTTTTTCCCAGTATCTCATTGTCCTTGGAGCCTCATGATGCCACAAAAGGACAAGATCCTAAATATTAGGGGTACCTTTCGGTGTGATATTTTACTTAAGAATAGTCACACTGAAAGGCAAACTTTTGGGCAAAGTAACAGCAGATCCATGCCTGTAGGCTGTAGGAATTCCTGGAGGTGTCTGCTTCAAAATGACATGGACACGAAACTATCATAGGATTCTGTGACTATCCAACTACTAAGTCCTCTCTGTAGTCATGAGACTAGGAAACTAAGCTGCCTCCCATGCACAGAGCCTTTTGACATCGCACTGTGTGGTGCTATGTCCTGCTATGGAAAGAGCCCAGAGAAGGATATCATAGGGCTGGGATTTAACATGCGTTTCTCTCTGTGAGCTCCAATACATTCCTGAACCTCTCTGGCTTTCTCAAAGAAGAGTTGTGAGGACCTACTGGTCAGTTAAAGAGAGAACCCAGCACTCTTCTTGGCACGAGACAGCCAAACGATAAAACCTTGGTCCCCATCTGTTTCTTCTCCCAGAGCATTGTGTACTACCCCACCTAAGGCTTAGGGCAGCCTTGATTTGAAACCATGAGCTAAGAATATGATCTCATGCTTCAGTCTGAAACATCAATGCAATTTTGTAGCATGATGCACGCAGAGCACCTCCTAAACATGTTAGTTAAACCTCCTGGATTCCAGTTGTACAGTGACAGGGTCAAATGCTCCAACGACACCAAAAACATTTCAATTCAGCCTTTCTGGGGATCAGCCCTGCTTCTGGCTTTCAGTGTGGGAGAATACAAATGATTATAACATATTCTGGATGCCAAATCAAACTTTAATTTATTGGTGACCTCATGGCTTTCAGGAGTATTACACAGGACTTATCTGGAATTCACTTTTTCCTACGCCCTCTCTTTTATTGGATAAATGTGATGATTCCACTGATTTCTTGGATCCTTTTTATCTAGAAAGGAATTTTTCTGGAAGTACTTAGCATTGTTTTAATCAGATCAGGAACTACATCCAAAACTTTATAAATAACTTGTAAGCATATAATTTCTTAATATGTTTCCTGGGTAAATTAGTGATGGATCTGCTCCAATTTTTCCTAATTTTTCTGAAATATTTCAATTAATCATATATTCTATAGGTTAACCACAAAGATTGCTATGCAGATTTTGAAAGCTGTGATTTCTCCCTTTACCCCCTAACCCCCTCAAATGGAAAAGGTATGCACTCACTTTCTCCAAATCTTGCTTTTCTAAGTGCCTAAGCAGGAGTTCAGCCTGGATTATTGAAGTTTGCTCTGCGTGTGTGTTTATAGAGTTCCAAGGACACTAAACACATGAGGTGCTGGTGTAATGGAAGGCAAATTTTAATGATGCCTTGAGAAAACTTTGTGCTTAGTAAAAGCCCACTTACATAGCCCACGGAAACTGCACACCTCCACATGCTATATATATAGCTGTGCTTCTAGTTGGTAGTCATCATATTGAAAGTACCGAAGCATTTAGGACCCTTACTGAGAAAAGGAGGCTGGCATATCACATATCTAAATATTTAGGATCTAGAAAATGAAGCAACACACTTTAAATAAAGTTTTGTTTTCTTTTTTATTTTGTTTTGTTTGTTATTTTATCATGACAAATATTCCTCCGTCTTTTCTTCCTTACAAGTGAAAGTCCAAGTGTGACGTCTTAACTCTTAGACTCTTACATCAAGTTCCGAACACTCAAGAACTTGATGAGTTCATCATGTTAGCTCATTTCTTAGAATTCTAAATGGGATCTAGATTTTTTTTTAATGGCACTGAAGATCAAACCCAAGGATACAAGCATATTGGATAAGCTTTTTGTTATTGAATTACATCTTCAGTCTCTGCAATTCAAATTCAAAGGAGCCCCAGTCATACGTGTAAATATACCAGTGCCCACATCGCAATGTTCCTCCTCATTCTTCTGACAAATAGCCCTCTGGCCACTTCTCACCTCAGCTGTGCACACTGAAACATTCTCCCACTGAAAAGAGAACCGAGTCTTTAAAATGGGATCTAAGCCCTTGGGACAAGGAATTCCTGGTCCTGTGGACCTCTTGTCCAAACAGAAGGGGGATTGGATAGACACATCTGGGGACCTGCACAGGAGCACAATCCAGGCAGTTGCACCTCTCAGATGATCCATGGTCAGTACTAGATAATCAGCCCTGATCTGAGAAAACACCAGCATTCCATATAGCAAGTGTAATGTGAAATGCCTCTGTAAAACATTTCTCATCTTCATACCCAGACCTGCTGGATTCCCACCTACTCCTCGGTTCCTTCAGATGTAGCTCCCACGCTCTAAGGGCTGAGCTGCTTACATCCACCGAGGGAGCCCAGCGCGTTCAACTGAGCTAGCTCTTGCCGACTAATCATTCCTTTCTGGCCTTTACTGATTTCTTCTCCCCACACGCCCCTTTTCAGGGTTCCCTGGTGTTGCTCCTTATCGTACTCAATGTATCTCTCAAACTGACACACAAGCGTCGTAGGAATGAAGACATGGTGGTGTGGGAATGCCTTTCTGTATGCTGTGAAAAAGGAGCTGTTTTGGCCCATGACAGGCACCATAGAAAAAGTAGGAGGAGAAATCACAACATAGGTAGGAGAATCAGGGCAGTCAAGTCAGACCAAGCCTGAAGCCCAAAGAAAAAGCATGTAAGGAACACAGGGGAGCCATGGGCCACGTGGCAGACAGATTAATAGAAATGGGTTGAGTTAAGATGTAAGAGCAAGCTAACAACGTACCTCAGCCATAGGCATGAAGAATATAAGCATCTGAGTCATTTCTGGGGGCCTGAGAAACAGCAGGCGGCTAAGGGGTCTGGGGCTGTAGGTCTGTGAGTCTGGATCTCTGACCACCCCGAGACCAAGAAACCTCCTTGTAACAACATGTGGCATATCACATCTCCAGAACCACAGAAGACCAGTCCTCTACAGTCCCAGCCCTGGTATGCAGTGTCTGCAGGAGGCCCATCATGGGCCACCTTTGACTATGTGACGCTGTGTGCATTCTCAGCTTCTGAAGACATCTCCTTCCCCAGATACTACCTCATTCTGAAAAACTCATTGTAGAAGTCTCCTCTCTAAGACATCTGAGGCCTTATTTCCCATCACTTAAGACAGCCATTACCTTCTTTCTTGCTCCCCATGTTTCCTTCTTAAACTGTTATTCTCACCCTCTACCTCATCAAATGCTAAGACTTTTATTTCCAAAATTATGAGCTTCTTCTGACCAGTTGTATACATATCAAAGACAAACACCCAATATATGCTTGCCAAATAAACTTAATTCTAAGTGGTTTCTTCTCAATTGTGAACTCCTTGGTGTTTTCAAAAGTCCCCAAACCAACTGCTCCCTAAAGCTCTATCCTGACCCTGATTTTATTTCCTTTATAAACTACTTGACATTATATTACATACTAATTTCTTTTCTTTACTGGGATATGAGCTCCACAAGGGTAAAGAGTTGTTTTGTAATAGCCTAACTTGTTTTGTGTAGTAACTCAAAGAAGCAGGCATCCCATAAATAACGGATACGTAGATGAATGTACAAGCCAACTATTTCCACTTTCTTACATTTCAATTATTTGCATGTCATTTTGCCAATCCTCCAGTTCCTCTTATTATTTACTTAAGGCTTCTCCTTAAATTTATCCTAATTTAGTTAGGGAAGATTATTTTTAAATGTAGCCAGTAAATAGAAAGCAATCTTAAAAGCAATCACATAATATTAATAATTAAAGTCAGAGACTAGATCTCTGTGAGTTCAAGGCAAGCCTGGTCTACAAAGTGAACTTCAGCACAGCGAGGGCTACACATAGAAACCTTGTCTCAAAATGAGAAATAATAATAATAATAATAATAATAATAATAATAATAATAATAATAATGGATTGGAGAGATAGAACAGCAGTCAAGAGTGCTTGCCATTCTTACAAAGGACCCAAGTTCCACCCCAGCATCCTTGTGGAGTGACTCACAAAATCTGTAATTCCAGCTCCAGGGAATACAGCACCATCTTCTGGCATTCACAGGTACCTACATTCATGCACACATACCCACACAGATATATACACATAAACACATGGTTAAAAATAAAGTATGTAAAAGAAAAATCAAACCATCTCTGTATATTTCCTAAAATTTTGTTATGGGCACACACTGGAGTTTCACTGATAACTTAGAACCTAGGGAAATGCTTTTAGCTTGATCAGGACTTTCAATCCCCAGCCGCGCCAGATCACAGAGTAACATTATGCATGCTTTTCACCTAGTCTGAAAAATGTCCACAACCTGAAAAATTTAGTGCCCACACCCTAAGCGTTTCTCTGCTCTGGAATCTTCAAAGGCCTACCCAAATGCCACACTTCTCATATTACAGTGAATAATCCTCAAACATACACAAGAGTTTTTGTGTTTCATTTTCTCTTTGAAAGAAAAAGAAAAACCTCACAGAAAAGGAAACAGAATGAAAGACCCATATTAATAGTTTTTTAACAGAGACACAATTCATATCCACTCACATTGCCTTATAATATGTTGACAATATAATACATATAATATTTAAACAAGGTACAATCTATATAATGTACCAAGAATAGGAACTAGTCACCCCAAACTATGGAGACATAACTTCAAAAAACATTAATTCTTATAACTAGTTTCAATACAACTCCTAAATATTCTGCACTTTAACCAACACATGCCTGATCTATTAAGAGGCACTTTTTTTTACAATTAACTAAGTTTACATTTTAGGAAGCTTAGACTCCATCAAAGGATCTGCCTTCAAACTTTCTCTCGGAGAAAAGGAGACATGAGATATTTTCAGATTCAAAAACAATTTAAAAAGGAACTTCTCCAAAGCGTTGTGAGAAGTTTCTGGGGTTTTGTCTCTTAAAATGCTGTAAATAGGGGGCTGGAAAGGTGGCTCAGCAGTTAAGAGCACTGGCTTCTGTTCCGAGGACCTGGGTTCAATTTCCAGCACCCATATGGCAGTTCACACCTGACTGTAACTCCAGTTCCAGGACTTTTGACATTTTCACACAGAAATGTATGCAGGCAAAACATCGATGAACATAAAACAAAAAAAATTTAAATTTTGTAAATATACACAAATATTTAAACCTATTCTAAGTAGCTAGTCTTCAGGGTTGTAAACAGACAAAAATTGGTGTGCTCCAGCGTTGATGCGGTGTTAATGAAAACAGCTCAAGAACAGAATTTATGGCTTCAGAAATAATGTCATCGACTGATCAAAAATGAGGTTTTTCCCCCTCTGAGTGTCAAAGAGACAAAAGAGTCAATAAGAAAAAGAGAAAGGAAGAGAGAACAAAACAAAGAAAAACCCTACCAACACTTTAATAAAGCATCCGTCATCCACCTACCACTGCAAAGGCAGATACAAAAGTATCATTCTAAGTACACTAACCTCTGATTTTCCTGCTGTTTGCTTTTCCTGTTGTTAGGCTACAGAGTTGTCCACAAAACATTAGCATTTTTGAGAAATAGTATCATACAAAGCATCTTTGGTGTTTTCAGAACCCTAAAAGTTTCTGAGTCTTTTAGGGGTCCAAAAGATCTAAGCAACTTTTCAAGTAATAAATTCTGGACTGACACTTGGTTGCCCAAGCTTCAAGCAGCCTGAGGTAAGCATGTGGTGCTTTGAAAGCATCAAGGCTGTACTAAGCCACATTGGTACTCATTGTATTCTCCACCACCTTGCAGGAAACGCGTGCATTAAACATAACATAGTAAAACCAGAAATTTTGCTACACCAGTTAAAAATAGCAAATTTTATTAAACCTTGAGCCTTTCATATTTAATATTCTTTGGTAGTGAAATGTGAAATATGAGATACAGAGAAGTCTTTCTCCTGCATGCTGCAGCAGTGTTTGCTTCCAAGCAAAGCACAAGGCAACTGTTTGAGTTGTAAGTTAAACTGGTTGGATTTTTGTTGTTTGTTTTGTTTTGGGTATTTTGTTGCCTTTTTAAAAAAATAATTGCAAGTTTATCCATTTTGTTTTGTTTTCTGTTTTCCCAAACAGCATTCTTCTTGAGAGAATAATTGAATACACTGAGGGTATTCCAACATGGATATTTGGCAAACTGCTTTTAAAAATGAGTGAAATATGACAGTCACTTTAAAGAGATGATTGACAGTGAATTGCCAATGATAAAAATTTAGGAGTTTGAGTGAAAAACTACAGTTTTGGAAATCTTGTAACCTCATGCTGAACTTAATCTCTCCTGCTTAACTTCTGGTGAGGTTAATGGTGACCTTGATGAATATAAATTTTTATGTTGAATATGAAGCATTCCACATCATACAATGAACATGAACAGTAGACCAACATTTCAAGCCAGCAATGTATGAAGTCAGAAAATGATGATCACTCAAAATTAGATCTATATCAATGGAACTGTATGTAAAAACTAAGCACATTTGTCATGCCAGCTTCAGGTTCCACACTGCAACTCACTCCGAGGAAGTCACCCCTTGTCAAGTTCTGGTGGCATGGCAAAGAAAAATATTCAAATTCTATGGGAAAGACTAGTAAAATGCTCTCTCTTCTAACCAACTTCATATATTTATAAAATTGAGTTTCCTGCACATATTGTCGCCAAAATGACTTACAGTGACAGAATGAAGAACCAACCCTGAGCATCCTATCTTCTACTGCCTGACATTAAGGAGATTTATACAAGAGTAAAATAGTGTCGCTCTTTCCACTAAATGCTTTTGTTTTGGAAAACAGAGCTGTTTCAACATTTGAAAATATATTGATTACAACATATGTTCGGTTTCCTAGTTTGCTAGTGTTATTTCAGTAAGAATGAAATACTTTGGGGGGGGGGGTGTTAATGTGCCACACTGAACACAGAGATACAAGCTCTTTAACAAAAGGTCATAGGATCCTCAACTATTTCTAACATGGTGACCAGGTCCTAAGGCCAAAAGATTTGAGGAGTACTGATTCAGTAGCTAAATTCTGATGTCTGTACCTGAGAGGGAGCCACAGAGCATGACTTGGTCACATATAAAGCATCTGTACAATCATTTCATCCCCCTGAGCCCCAGGTTTCTTATCTGTAAAAGTAACATCCCCACATACCACAAAGCTATTACAAGAATCCAACCAGGTAATAGCTACTCTGTTCCTAACACATAAGGGATTCCTAGTAATTACTAACCACTGATAGTCCCTTTGCCTTGAACTTTTGGGTCAACTTGTCAGCGTAACGTTCAGATTGCTGAAGGAAAAGTGCCTGTGTATTAGACACAATTATCCCACCAGAGTTGAGTTCTCCTTCTCCCCAATTAATGAAGAAGAGGGAGTGGAAACCCCAACTGTCCCCAGTTAGCTTTCTCATGACTTATTTGCCAGTATCTTTGGGCTAAAGCCATATAATAAGGTAAGAAAGAAAGGAAAAGAGAAAAACCAAAACACAACATTTTTCTCCTTTTTCCTGCTACTCTTTAAGTCCTTAAGAGAAGGCACACAAACTGCCGGAAACAAAACCATTTCTTAACTTTCCCCTATTACTTTATCCATAATCTGAAAATATAAAGCTCCTTCCACTGGCTGCCTGTCTAATTCTTCTTTCTATTCTTGCTTGAGTACAAAAAGGACCTGCCGACCAAAGTGTTCCAAACAGTCACGGCCTCACTGAAAAAGGCAATATGCCGTCAACCTGACATATACTGTGCTTTTCCGGTCATTGTCGACCCGGTGATTGATGGTGTAGTTCATTAATGTGGGACGATTGTCAGCTTTTCCTGAATAAATATAAAAAGAAACAAAGAAATCTCCACCCTTTTCAACCAGAGTGAATTATTTCCTATTTTCCAGGCTTAAGGATCCATGGGGCATGTAGCTGAAAGTAAATAATGAGCATTTCCATAAGCTTTAGTGGAAGGAAGTTTAGTTTACGTTCAGGACTGAAATTCTATGTATATAAGTATATATGTGTATGTATAAACTATATGTATATATGTGTGTTTCCATATAAAAGGAAACTATATATAATGGAGAAAAATTAAAATGTTTCACAAAGGTGTGTGATTAAGGCACCTCTGACTGTAGATTAAAATATTACTTCATCTTTAAGAGTCATAATCATGTAAAATGAAGAGAAATTATCACCTCTGGAAAGCTGTAAACTAAAAAGTCTGTCGCATGAAAGCTACATATAACAAGCATCACAAGGACAAAAAGTGGCAGCATGGATGGAGCTGGGCAGGAAAGTAGATAAAATTCACTGGAATCAGATCAAAGTTTGGGAAAAACAGCAAAATAGATTTCGATTTTGATTGTTCTTTACTCACCACGAAAGTTAGGAATATGTTCGTTGTCTGGTGCGTTTGCATGTATAGGAAGGATAAAGACACACTAATATGCTAACATCTTGATTCTCTGTGCTGTAACTTCTCTATGCTGTTGTTTTGAACTGTTTTAATCAGGTCTCTGCTAACTCCCTTAGTCAAAGATAAACAAACACCACTGGGTGTGTCTTGTTTGTAGTTTCAGGGTACAGAAAGCAGCATCTGAACCGGAACCATCCTGGCAAAAATAGAGCTCACACAATGGTGAACAGACTCCATTCCTCTCTGGGCCCTCTGTTCCTGTAGAGACTTTCTTGGGTGGAATGTGCTAATGACAATAATAATTTATTCTGAAGATGTGCTAAATTTCTGGAGTTGAATTGTGAAGTATTTTGAACACCACTGGAAGGCACAGGAAGCTGAGAACCCCGGAGAAGCTGGCACTATGCCACCACTTCAAGTTCCAATCTGATTGTAATAGACAGTGATTGCCCAGAACTAGCCAGGGGACCTTGGAGGGCTTCCTCTTAAAAATGACAGGTTGCCTGTGTGGCACGCATTCCTGGGGCCCTTAGGGGAGGGGATTTCTTTTTCAGGATGTGCTCATTCTTAACAATGTGGGTAAGGGGACTCAAGGCATAACAATAGCGTGCATTTCCCCAGCACTAAGCATATGCCAGTAGGCACCATCTAAGAACTATGGCTTACATATTATCTTCTCCATCTCTAACTCTGTTGAAGGAAAATATCTCTATTTGTATTTTAAGATGAGGATTGAAGGGCTAGGACTTCACATGTGGGTTCTTCTAGGTTCCCTAAGAATAAATAATGGACTCTGTCCAACTTCAGAGTCAGAACTGTGAGCCACTATGTGCTGTGGCTTCTGATTAAACTCAAAATATTGGAAGAGTCTCCATCAAGATAACACAAACACACACACTTCTTTCCATTCAAATGCTTCTCAAAATGAGTTCTCATCTCACGTGCCATTTCTTCTCATCCTAACTCCATCAAGTCAGCAGAGTTGGTAAACACATGATCCTTCTACAGAGAAGCATAGGAAAGTCAGTCTGCCACAACAAAGTTGTTCTAAGATTCAGCAGCTCTGACTAGAAGATTGGTGAGTAGAATTTGGGTCCTTCTGTCACACTATAATTTGCTGTAAAGTAGCAACCTAAAGATAAATATTATAAGTCTATCCCAGAAGTGGTGGTACACTTCATTCTGCACCTTCTAAATCCCTTCTCTTGTCACTATGAAAAGCACATTCTGACTTAGAATCTTTTGGACATATTGTGTACCCCAAGTCCATAGGATCCAGTGATGATACTCTGGCTTAGCCAGCATGAGGAACAGCTGAGAGTCCCCCCAAATGCCATCTGGAAGCCAATTTCTACATAATGCAAAACTCTTCCAGGAAGTAGCCAGCCAGCAAACCATCCACTTCTGCTACCTAAATAGTCACAGCAACACTTCCAGCTTGTCACAGAGTGATGAAATCAGGTTGTGGGAAATGCAGAATTTTAAAGAGTAAAGTGTCCTAGGCTCTTCACATCACAGTGGCCATTGGCTGCAGTGTGCAGGTTCCGATAGCTTCCCAGCAAAGTAGGATGGATATGTTTTCTGGAATCTGTCAAGGACTTGAAATTCATCCAGAATAACCCACAGAGTAGGAAATAGCCCATAAGTGCAATCAATGACCCAATCAGACCTCAAAGTGTCCCTAACTGATGACACGATTCACCTCAGAATTTCAGGATGCCAGAAAATGAAACTTTCTGCCTGTGTTACCACCTGCTCAAGTATGAGAACCAAGGCTGAGCACGCATCCCCTAAATACCATCAATAGAGACAATGCGCAAACTCTCTGCTTTCAAAAAATGTGTTGAGTTGTATGCCAGTGAAAAATATAGTAAACACTGATAATATACATACAACGGTTTATTCTGTAGTCTTCAGGACTCCTCCTTCCTATTTCCTCTCCAGCAAATTGGAAATTATATTTGTAACCTGATTTTAAAGTGCTCTTAGGGTGCATTTCTCAAAGCTATTAGGAGGCCATTTTATATTTCTTTCCTGTGTATATTTATTTTAAGATGTCCAGGAGGGAGGTAAAAATTGCAGATCACAGCATAGGTTTGAACAGGCATTGTCTCTTCTACATAAAGAGAAATAAAATGTCAACTTTTAAATTAAAAAAAAAAAAGATAGTGAGGAGATATATTAGTGTAGCTTTTTACTTTTTATGGGGATATACTTTTAGCAAATTTGATAAAAAGCTTCTAGCTTCTACCTGGGAAAATACCTACATAAAAAATATTATCTCCATTTTAAAGTTTCACTGCCCTACCCCTGAAATCTTGTTTTGAATCTTGTATAGGTTAAATTTTCCTAAATTATATATTTCAAAAACCAGAAAAACAAATTGTTTCATCTAATTGGCTTCTCATATGTGGTGCGCTTTTCACAGTCATAGGTGGTGTTTAATATTTCAAGTATAGTAGCTATTTACATTTTACTGGAACCCAGACCTTGTGACTTTCTCTGTCATTGGATGCATTACTCAATTTCCGCATGACAGTATAGAAGAGAATTAAATTAGAAACAGTTTAGACAGCTATGTTTACATCTCAGCCACTTAAGACAGGGACTTCAGAGAGGGGCCTCTCCATCAGGGAACTCAGTGTGTTCTCAGGGCAATCAAACTGGAAGGGAACTCAGTGTGTTCTCAGGGCAATCAAACTGGAAGAGAGAACTGGGGCTACAAAAGAACTGGGGGGCTGGAAAGTACCACAGATAAGTGTGATGATTTCCATGGGGGAATTAAGGGCTGATATTGTGAATCTGCCACCATCATCCCAGGGTGGTGGTGACTCTGTCTGTTTTTACAATCTAATTTTACAATAGATTAACTTTTAAAAGTCTGGATGGTGAAGAGACTGTATGGGGTATAAGAACAGAACTAACCAATTTGGTGATTAGTGAATTCAGCACATTTCCCCCACTCACTTCCACCAAGAGAAATGTCAAGAACCATAATCACCAAATGACAAGGCAACCTGAAATCTTGGTCACGTAGTTTACCTTTGATGTTACCCAAAGATTAAGTTTACAATTCGTGAACTCACATATCTAAACATAAAAACAATTAGAAATGAATCAAATGGGAGAGGAACATAAAAGAAAGACGCAGGACTTATTCCCATGGGTCCCAGCAAAATAAACATTCATTTAATACACCCAAACAAAAACGTGCTTCCAAACTGATTATCCAGGGCACTTTTATGCCCACTCCTAAACAACAGAAGGCGTGCAAGTACCTGGGTTCTCACTGATGAGAAGACTCAAGCATGGAGTCAATGTCACATTTTCCCCAGCTCTGTTCAACACATCAGAAAGGCCCATTGATGAAAAAAGCAGGAAAATGATGCTGCACTATACCTTCTTGATCCGAAGACTGCTGTCTAAGGTGTTCACTGCCTTAGGAAGCCTCAGAAAGGAGCCTGACTTGTAGAATTCTAAGAACTCCTGCTATTTACATATGCTTTACTTTCAAAAGAATGTCACCTTACTATTAATGCAATGCTTAACAAAGGCAATGTCAGAAACTGTCGCTGGTGGGGTGGGGGTGGGCTTTGTTTCTCACATGCCGTGTTTTGATTGGGATCTGTGTTAATTCATGTGCCCTCCATGTGAGACAACTGAAAATTATCATTGTCAATACAATTTCCTAACAATCCCAGAATTCAGGCAATTAGGTACAAATAAGTCATTGTCAGCAAAATAAAGAATGTCATCTAATGCCTCGGAAGAATAAAAGAGCTGGAAAAGGAAGAAAAGGAAAGGAGAGAGAGAGAGAGAGAAGCAGGCACATAGAACTTGTTTATGGGAACCGAGTCAAGGCAAAAAAAAATGTAGCTAAATAAAAACACAAAAACAAAAACATGCTTTTAAGACACTCTTTTAAGCCAACTCCTAAATATGGCTTTTCTGAAATGATTCTGGATGGGTGTTTATATGCTAAGATCAACATTTAAATTTTGCTACAAAGCTTATTATGAACTATATAAGCAGTTCTAAGACTCTAGAACAACACTGCTTTGGGTCTAATCCACTGAAAACACACTCTCTGCACATGAAAGTTTAGTTCGCTCTGGTTGGGAAAAAGTGAGGAATGTGCTTGCCTCTGAGTTAGAAGAAAGTTGAGGAAGCACTTTTTAAATATATCCTTCTATGAATGACCAGAAAGGCAGGATGCCTCTGTGCACCTCAGGGATCTTTGAACCCAAGATGTAGGTGGGAAACTGAAGGAAGCATCCACACCTTAAAACTTATGCTCACTCCTAAAATTCAGTTTCAATTAAAAACAAGCAAAAACTAAAAACCATTTTTAGTTCAGAAATGAGAAGTGTTGAAAACACCTAAGTCTTGTTTTGCGCAGATTTATTAGTCAATTTCACCAAACTGGGAAACAACAGACAGCACAGACAAGGACAAAGGTCCATTTCATCAGGACATGGTAGACATATGCTATTCTCTAACCCTAGGAACTTGTCAGGTCCCTCTTCTTAAGCACGCTATTTTACTTAACAGTCTGAACAACTCATCGAGCTTCCACATATAGGAGAGTAGTTCTATAAACAAGTAGTACCCACAAAAAGGAAATGGCAGCACTGAATGCTTATGCACGTCAAGCTTTTGACTCCAGTATTCTGTGCCTAGGAGTTATACTAACACTCTAATCAGAGCCACAGCTGAAGATTTATATTCAAAGATGTTTATCATAGTGATGCTTACAGTCATTTAAAAAACTGGAAATAATCTAAATATACAATAATGGGAGTGGTTAAGTGGGATAATAAATCACCAGTAAATATTTTTCACAGAGCCTAAGAAATGGCTGAGAAGAGAAAGGTACTTGCCACCAAAGCTTGTGACCTGAGTTCAATCCCCAGAACCCACATGGCAGGAAAGAACTAATTCCTACAAGTTGTCTTCTAACCTCACCAGCACAGTGGCACATGTATGTCCACAGGCACACATAAGGCAAAACAGGTGTCAAAACTGAAGACCTTATAAAAATGCTTGTTGATAGAATTTATCTCATTATTCTGATATCTTACAACATTGTGCTAGTTAGAAGTTGTAATATGTAAATCAGTGCATATGGATAAACAGGTTGAATTAAAATCAGTTTAGAGACACATGGCATTAAGTTACTAAAACCTAGACAAATAGATGATTGCTAAATAGATAAATAGATAGATGATAGAATGATATATATGTGTGTGTATATATATGCATATATATGTTTGTACATATACAGGTATACACATATGTGGGCCATACAGAGTCAGTAAGGTACACAAAGAAAATATACTCCAAGTTAATGTCTCTGGGTATTTAATGATAAGAATTATTCTGATTTCCTCTTTCAACTTGACCATATTACTCAGTGTTTCCACATATAGCATTTTACCAAAATAGCTTTAGATCTCATCCTTTTAAATTCTTATTTATTATCAAGGAGGCATATGGTGGTCAGAAAAGAATTTTGTGGAGTCAGTTCTCTCCTCCCACCTTTATATGGATCACACTCAGATCACGAGGTTTGCATGGCAATCACCTTTATCTGCTGAGCCATCTCATCAGCCCCTGCATTTTAATTAATAGAATCTCTTTGGGACTTAAGGAATATAAGATGTTATTCTATTGTAGGATATATGACTTTCATACTGGGCCCCATTGATTGCCCCAGGGAATCTCGAGTGTTTCAAGGATAAAGGGGAATCCAAGCCCGGGAGTACCACCTCAGCTTTATACTCAGCCATCTCAGCTTTATTTTTATTATATATATAATTTTATGTCAAGCCAAATCCTCTTTAATCTACAGACAAGAAGATTTCCTTGAAAAGTGAAAGGTCTGCCCAAGTCACTGGCTGGTGAAAGATCTCAGATCAGAACTCAAAAGTTTGCATGCAAATCACTTTGCATCCACTCGTGTGTCCAATGAAAGGTGTGTGTTGTCAGTCCCTTGCTTTATGGTGGTAAGCGACTCACGTGGAACCACTCCTTCCCATGCAAACCATTCTTGCCTGCAAAACCTCTCCCATTAGTGACTGCAGAACTGAACAAAGGAGCCCTGTCTATGTAGCAGCCTGAAAGCCAGTTAAAAATGAAATAAATAATAAATAAATAAATAAAATCAAAAGATTAAAAAGTCCTTTTATAAGGACTAATATTTGCCCCTAAAATATCACTGAAGGGCTTTCTTTTTCTTCAGTCCTCCACACAAACTTCAAACTATGACTGACTTCTGAAGGACAACTTCCTGCCATGATTCAAGCATCATGTACAGCAAACAATGTAAAGAAATAGCTTAAGGATTAAATATTACATGATATTAACTCAGCTGACACATTCTGCTCCACAAGATCATGTTGCCTATGAATAATTTCTGGCAAGATTTTGTAAGTATATTGGAAATTATTCCCCTTGAATCTATGTTAATCTATAACTCAGGCAACTCTCAAAAATATTAACTATTGTGCCATGATATCCAACATAGAGCTTGACAACCAAATAGCAAATATTCTGGGATCATATTTAAATGATAACATGTGGGCAGTAGGCAAGAATATATTTTAGAGAGTAAAGTGCTTTTTCCCTAACCCCAACAGGATCTTACTTTGTATTCTCAGCTGGCACAGAACTTGCTATGTAGACCATATTGGCCTCCAAATGGAGCTCACAGAAATCCACTTGCCTCTGCCTCCTCTGATAGGATCAAAGGTAGACAGCACCATGTTCAGCTCAAAACTTCATATTCGAAACAAATAGATGAAGAAAGCACTGCCATGGCACAGCATGGCCAAATCTTCAAGGATTCAAATGACCTGCAGAAACTTTGTGATGTTCTTGCAGGCAAGATGGAGATAGAAAAGGGGAGAGGGACAGAAACAGAAGAATGCTGTGGGCAGGCCTCAGTTATGAGTGCACAGAGTAGCCTGGACTGTTATAAAGATTTAGTCACAAACTCAAACCCAACTTCAGGTCTTCCCACACCCTCAAATAAAACATCCCACTTACTTTTACTGACACGGCTGCCCCTGCCCCTTCGTGTACTCTATTGTTCCGAAACATTATTTATCTTCTTGCATGCAAAGAGGAAATGGTTTATGCTCCGTTTAAAAACCCTGGAAAATACTCCCCCAGAAGCATGACTAGTTTGCATCTTTTGGACAGCCGAGATCAAAGTGATTTAAAATGCTTATTTTTAAAGTAAACCATTTACACCAATCTTTGGGAAAAGAAAAAAAAATAGCCTTTCCCTTTAAGAACTCTATTCTTGTCCATCAGACTCTTTAGAGACACCAACCAGCACCTTGGATGCCTAAGATGCCACTGTCTGGGTGGTGAAGCCTATTTAATCTGACAATATCTAATGTCATTTCTGTCATATCCGCTGGGAATGGAAGCAGTGCTGGGCAGGAAAATACAAAAAGCTGGACCTTGATAGCAAGATCCAGCACGAGCATGGTCATCAGATGGAAGGGGGTGGGATGGAGAAAAAGAAAGCAACCAACGAAAATGAAGAAAGATACTATTTTGGGGGTTCATTCCAAAGGTAACCTTTGTGAATCTCCATCTTCTGTCCCCAAAGAGGAAATTCCTAACTCTCTATGCATTATGGACACAAGCAACAGTATGTAAAAAATTCTACAAAGCCCTGGGATAGGAGGAGCCCACTTCTCTATCTGAAGAGTGATTTGAAGTACATGGGGGGGGGGGTCACTTTATCTGAGGGACTGAAATAGCTTTCCCAGCCCCCTGGTTTTATTTCACATCTCAGGCACACAACGCCTCTTTTATGAAAACCCAGCTTAAATATTAATGTGTGTTTTCTTAAGGAAGTGGAAGGCAAATCAACTTCCTGGTAACCAGGGTATCTGATTTCTAAAATGGTCTAACACTGATTGTCACAAGTCTGCCAGATGTGAGGGCTGAAAGTCTTAAAAACGGAAAGGCTGGCTTTTATGCACACTGTTGTGCGGGTCCCCACTGCTGTGAGGGTCCCAGGCTCCTGGAGTTACATCCTCTGCTAGTGTTTTTGTTAGCTAGCTGCCGGAAGCCTTCAACAGCCCAACTTGTTTTGTGATCCTGTAAGGACCCTCCTAGCTCTCTGTTAGCCCTGAAATTGAGAGTGTGTTTGTGTTGGTAAGTGTGGTTGGCCGATTCAAATAACGAGAGGGTTATCTTGAGTAGGGACATAACAGGGAAGGAGGTGGACCCAAAAGTTTGCTACAAAGCCTATTTTGAGTAAACCTTTGTTCTGAACACTCTTGTTACCTCCTGTATCCAGAAACAATGTGTTTTGTTACCAACTCCCCACCACCACCTCCCTTCTTGGAAGGCTAAGTTTGTTTACTGACATTTTCAATACCAGGCAATACAAAGGGTATTTCCTTATATTAACTCCAAATGTCACACACACACACTCATACACACACACACACACACAAAGACCAACAAAATTTTGCTCTACAGAAGCCTGCCTCACCAGATAAGATGCTCACAGTCCAGAGAAATACATAATGAAAATAAACTCTGATCTTTAACATGACCAGAGCCCAGGTTTCATCTTCCTTGCTATATATCATTCAGAAGCTACTGGCACTGCCTTCCTCTGTCCACAGAAGAGGGGCCAGGGTGGATCTAGATGTTGCTTTAAAAATAAAATGCTTACAGTGTGCAATCTAAGGAAGACCAGCTCTCTCTGCTCAGGTCCACGGTGCCCACTGCCATAGCTAAACTGTGCCCTGTGCGCTTCAGTCCCCATTGTTCTCTCTTAGTGCCTCTGTGACTGTATTTACAACAGGGTGTTTTATTCTACTAAGGAACTCGACTAAAGGAAGGTCAATAAAAGGGCTCCGGTCCAGTATGGCTGATGGCCTTCTACGTCTTTCTTCACTGTGTGAAGGCAGTGTGAAGACACAGGAAGATGGCATCACTAGCCAAGGATGGAGGTCCTCAGAGGAAGGAAGTCACCTTGATTGTGACCTTCCACATCTGTAAGAAGCTAAACTTCTGTGGTTAAGCCTCTCCACTCTGGGGCACTTCTTTGTGATAAAGCTAAGAATAAGTCAGGGCTAGAAGGATAACTCATCAGAGAGTGGAAACTGTTGGAAGACCTGAGTTCAGTTCCTAGCACCCCATCACAATCACCCACAGCTCTAATTCCAGAGGGATCTGATGCCTCAGGCCTCCACATGCATTTACAGATGCGTATACACACATATAAATATAATAAAAATAAATATTTTTGAAAAATCATTTAAAACAGGCCTTGTAAGCTATCAAAGAATAATACATAGACGATAAATCAATTTTCAAAGTGATTTATATTTATTAAACACTATAAATATTCATTAAATACCAAGTCAAATATAAGAAACAGGGCTGTGAGCAAAAGCTTCCAGGCTGAAGGAGGACCAATGATGAGCACATCTCACAGTGTTGATTAACACTCCCTGGAAAAGCCTGGCCCAGATGGGGAGAGGACCTACCAAGAGGGAAGGAAGGGACTCACAGAGGTTTCTGTAGAGGCAGGCCTGAGAGATGAGGCACAGGAGGCAGGTAATGGGGGAGGAGGGTCCTCTAGGTACATTGATCGAACACCAGAAGAGCCCAGGGCATAAGTGAGATGGGAGGGTCTGAATGTCAGACCTAAGATGCACACTGAGACCTGAGCAGCAGGAGGACAGGATCCAGATTGATGTAACCACTGGAAAAACAATGAAGGGCTTCCACTTACTGTCCCCTCTCCTACAGTAACTATAAGACACAACCCATTAAAGGCAGAAAACATTTTTATCCTACGCATGCCTTTCCATCTCACACACCTCACAACCAGACTTTGAACAGTAATATTCCATGTTTGAAAGGATCAAGAAGGGGATACCTCTGCCCGAAATGATGAAAAGATAGGCTTCCCAGGCTGCTAATAACCTGGATGGATATACAGTTAGGTCCAGGTGGAGACCTTCACATTTAGCCCTCTCTTTAAAAGGTACATGTACACGCGCACACGGACGTGGGCACAATGTATGAGCACTCTATCTGAATGTATATATATGACTTTATGCCAGAGGAGGGCATTATAGATGGTTGTGCACCACCATATGGTTGCTGAGAACTGAACTCAGGACCTCTGGAAGAGCAGCCAGTGCTCTTAACCTCTGAGCCATCTCTCCAGCCCCAGGCCTTCACTTTTAAAGAATAGGTTCTAGAATCCTCTTTAGCTATGGCATCGTCAACATTCAGCTTTCTAATCACAGGGTGTAAAACATTACCTCTTGTGAATTTTTTCTCAACCTTTTGCGATTCATGGTCAGTGAATCTCAACATTTAAACCTCTCAGAAACTGATTGGAAGCTAAAGTTACACAGTAGCCTCAGGATTCATACTTAATAGAAAAGTGGCACATGCGGGGGAAAATACAAGGGAATGTTTTTTTCTGGAGACTGTCACCATGTACACAAAATTAACAGACATAAGGATTATTCATGTTATAATTAAAAATAGCTATAGTGCTTCGAATGCCTTCCAGTGAGCCATACTGTTCCTTACATCACCCTTACAGTTAGGATAAACAGAGAAATCTAACTGGCTTCCCAAGACAACTACAGTGATGCAAGCCTATTTCTGACCACAGATACCTGTTTTCTCTAATGTTTATCTGAGCATGTGGCTACCCAAAATAAAAACTGTATATCCCAGACCACTTTATACCTAAGTAACCGTGTGATCAAGCTCTAGCCAATGAAATGAGAATGTAGTGTTGTTTGTAGTATTCAATGTCACTGGGAGGAGGGGCTCTGCCCTGAGTCTTTCCTCCTCCATTCTGCCAGTAGGGATGTGCAGCAATGGTTATGGCCCTATCCTTGATGGCAGGAATGAGGCTACTCTACAGAGATATCAGAAGAATGTGGTACAAGCAGCCTCACACAGCTTCACCTCAACTGTGGGCAATTGACCTCCAAACTTCATTGATGTAAAAGCAATACATTTTTTGTCTTATACAGACTAGTGTAATGTGGCTTCCAAACAGAGGTTTTCACACTTTTAATCAGATAGAATCATAACAGTAGTACCCACTGGGGGGGGGGGGGAGCAAATTATAACCCTGTTCTATTTTTACAATCTATAAAGAGGATGTTCAAACCCTCCTAAAGTCATGGTGTAAATCAAATAATAGTATGCTGCTGTAATGGCTGCTACATAATATCCCCTCAATAAATGTCACCTTCCACCTACTCTATTTCTCATACAACAAAACTCACCGCTGACTACAGAGTGTTCAAGAGCTTTACTGATTGATCTCCATGACAACCAGGAAACACAACATCCAAGCTGTATTCAAAGATGACATCCACAGCTGGCTCTCTTAAACATTCTAGGGGCTCAGCTTTGGGCTGAGCTTGAAGCTCCTTCTAGAAACACCATAAGTATGGTGTGCACACAGTCAGAGAAACCTGAGAGAGCTAAAAAGATTCGTCATAGAGGGGGCCTGGGATAGGCTGTCTTTCCTTTCATGTTGCTTGTCTGCAGCCAACTTCCAAAAATCATGCCAATTTAACACACTACCATGCCCTAACTTTAGGAAAGCAGAAACAATCAATGCATTTGTGGGTTTTCTCCCCACTCACAAAACTGCATGAAGAGCAGAAGCTTGACATAGTGGCTCATACCTGTTATCCCAGCACCTGGGAATCTGAGGCAAGAGCATCAACAAAGGTTCAACACTAGTGTCTGCTACATAGTGAGTTCCAGACCATCCTGGACAACACTGTGGGACCTTCTCTCAAATGCAGCAAGGAGTATTGTGTTTAGTCATTGGATTTAGTGGCTACGGATCTTTCATCCCTGTGTTATATTCCAGTCATTCAGGGGCATGAGCTAAAATTTTCACCTGTGGAGAAGACCTACATCTTAGGTGGAAAGTCAAGACTCAAAGTTTTCATGAACAAAAGGAAAGAGAGATGGAGAAAGGAAGAAGGAATCGCATATGGTCAAAATTAATCTTGTAAATCATTTATGTCTTCTATAAAGTACCACACAAATAGATTCACATTTCTGGCCCGTTGAAAATTGAGAACACTGAGTCAGACTAAAGAAAGAAGTGAAAGGAGGGATAGCCATGTGCTCGTATCTGGCATAAGAGGTATTCAATTCTGCCATTAGAACATGAGAAATGAGGCAGCAAGTCTAGAGTATTCCTCCTTGGTGCTCTTGAACCTGCAAGCTCAACAAAGCTTCCTGGATGTGCTTTGTTCATGTTTCCAGTTTAATAAACTAGAAAGAATGTTTTCAAAAAAAATGACAAAACCTAGCACCTGGAAAGTGATCTGTGATTTCCTAGAATGGGTTCTAATGTTTGATCCATGCATCAGTCTTTAAAAAGCTACATCAAAGCTCAGCTTGTAAGCTTCCTTCTTTCCAAGACAGTATTCCCAGCTATGCTTGGCTTCTACTCTCTTGTGTCTGAGAGCTGCTCTCTCTTGGAATAGTCTTTTGGGTAGGAGATGGAGTCTTGTTTAGGTACTCAGTCATTGGAATCTGTTAAAATGTGATCAAGTTAACTTACAATGTGGCTAAATAGAGCTTATGTGAAACTTGTCTCCACTAGTACATTCAAAGCAGTTGCTCCTTTTCCCAACATAAATATGCTTTTAAACAAAATTATGGCAAGCAAAAGCAGTGAGATTCCCAGGAGTTCACCATGGCTTCTGAAGAGCCCTGGTACCAAAGGCTCTGTGCCCATGACTTAGATGCCAGATGTCAGGATCATTACTACTGGGACCAGGCAAGGACAGCTGGATGCGCATCTTCCAGCCAACTGAAACTCATGTTCAAGGTGTGAGATCCATTTATAGCTTTATCCTTGGATCAAAACTGACCTGCCCAGAAGAGCCATCAAAAAGGAAGACCTTCCTTGACCTCTTAAGTTGGTCTAAGAACTAAGAAAGGGCCAGGCTTAGTAGCAGAGGCCTATAATCCCAGTACTCAGAAGGTTGGAGGAGAGCCAGGGCTACACTGTGAGACCTGTCTCAAAATTTTATAAAAAGAAGTTCGTTTACAACAAATGATCACAAAGACATAAAAGAGTCTCAGACTAAACTCTCTGGAGTGTACATCCACTAAAAACATCATGTTAGACATATACAAAATTTTAAATGTTCTTGATAGGCACATTTTTAAAAGTTATATTATATTAATGGCATTTTGTTCACCATGCCATATACAAAATACAATCATTTTAACATTTAATCAACACAAATTGTTGGCAGGTTTTGTAATCTTCAAGATCCCCAGTGTGTATTTTATACTCAGTAGACCTCCCAATTCTAAGTAGCTCCTTTCAAAGTGCTTAGTAGCCACGTCTGGCCAGTGGTGAGCACACCGGACATCTTAGCTGTTAAGGAAAGCTGACCTACTCAACAACCCATAGATTAATTTTCTTTGGGCTTTTACAGTGATTTACGTTTTTTTAATGAGTTGCCATGATTCAAAACACTGACCTTTGGCTTCTTTGAAAAATCATGCCCAGTAGCTGGCTTCAGCTTCACAGTATGAACATGTAGATGGAAACATCATGCATCTGAAAGCCACCCTTCCCCCAAGGAGCATTCTCTTCCTGTAGGCCATTCCAGTCACTCCCTGTTTCTCAATACTTAGCATTTCCTGCCTGGCCATCACCCAGTAGGTATAAGAAAGAGCAAAGTCACAACCTTATGGGTCTAAGTAACATCAAAACTATTGGCTTGTTTAATGTGGTAAAGTTTGCAAAAAGAAACATACTTATGCATTTGTGCTTTGTTTGTGTTCCTACCACTTATCATTTCTGTTACTGTGAACTCTGAATTTAAATGGGGTCACGGCACAGAGAAGAAACAAACTCTTGCTTATTGATTCAGGAAAAGACAGGAAATCAGCCTAGGGAAGGAAGCCTTTCTGGTCGTTCTGTTTTTCAAATAACTAAGACACAGACTGAGAGGGCCAAGGAACATTTGAACACCTGGTTATTCAAACACACCACTTAAAGACAATCCCCAACGAGACCAGCTTGGACACATGAGTGTTCCTGCCTCTTTATTTCTGTATGTGAGTATGGACCCAGTTTATTCCTCTCTGTGTGGCTCCCATTTCTCTGAGGCTCACACCTCTCCAAGACCCACTAGTGAGCAGCATGCCTGCTCCCCTGCTGGCATTGCCCTTCTCTCCCCTCACACGGACCCTGAAGGACCCCTGAAGGCCTTGTCCCTACTCCTTTTTATCTGAGGTCAGCTAGGTCTAGTCTAAACCCTCAAGCTTAGACTCACCAGTTCCTCTATGTTAGGCCAATAACATTATCTACACAACAGTACACTGGTTTCAGCAGTGATGTGGGAGCCAAAACGTCAGTGTTCAAGATAAAAATTACATAAAGTCAAATTAATTCTTAAAAACCTCTTAAACTTCACATAGAGTACGGGATGCTATCACTCTTGACCTTGCACATTGATGTCTATATAAAGAAGTCGAATTATAAATAGGTTTAATCTTGGGATTGTAAGGCTGCAGATACATACTGAGTGTTATACAAGACATTATTAAAATGTTTCTTTTCTCTTAGAATTATTTTTTCTTTGTTATTTTGCTCACTTATATATAGTTGCAATCAGGAAGACAAATACATACACAATGAGAACTGACTGTGATGATTTTTAAAATTTATTTATTTGTTATATGTGGGAGTGTTTGTTTGCATGTTTGGCTGTGTACCCTGAGCATGTTTAGTATACTCAGAGGCCAGAAAATGGTCTTGGAACTGAAAATACAGAAAAGCTTGAGAACTGCCATGTAGGTGCTGGGAATTGAAGCCTGCTTTTCTGGGAAAGCATCTAAATTCTTTTAACTGCTGAGCCATCTTGCCAATTCTACTGTATTGTTTTTAACTAGATAGCACTAGGTAAGTGTTTATCATGCTCCAAGTCCCTCAGCAAACTCTTCCAACCATCCTATAATTTCACTTACACAACGACTCCACAATGTACTGATCTTTCTTTTTGTCCCCATTTTAAAGGAACAATTATGAGTTAGTTGAATAATTTGCCTCAAATCCTGCAGTCAAGAAGTAGCTAAGTTAAAACTTGAACTAAGTCAGCCAAGTGGTCCTGAAGCCAAAGCCTTCAGTTTTGTGATTGTATACTGAAAATAAATCTATAATTGCCATCCACTGAGTCTGAGAGGCACTCATCTCCTCTCAGGCCAACTCCTGGCCGCCCCAGATCTTCGAGCTATCCCATATTCCCTCTCCTCCAAACACTTCTGTCTTCTCCAATCACCAAGAGTCCAGTAACTGTTTACAGATGGTCAGTGTTTCATACCAAAAGTTCAGAAGACACACAAGCCAGCCATAATTCCCACGGCTGGAGGAAAGTCTTAAAATGTTTATTATTTAGAATCCATTGGGGGTAAGGACACCCCTCCCTCCCAAGACTCCATGAGAAAGCACTTTAGAAAGTCACCACATGATTTACATTTTCTCATTTTCTTCTGTAAAAATTATAAATCTCTACATAATTTCCCACAACATTTAACAGGAGAATATTTAAACTAAGAAGTGTCTTGTGGACATAAATGTCAGGCTCACATAACTAAGTATGTCACATTATATAACTAAATAATCGTCTATACTTCCTGTGTGTCTCCTTATAACCATACTGTAAATATAAATGGGAAAAAATAAGTAATAATTTATGAAAACCGATTTGCATTTCCAAATATAAAATGTGTAAAACCCAACTAATTAGCAAGAGTGAGGGCTGAGGTGTTTCTATAGCAACCATAAAAATGTTAAATTATTTTTTCTCCAAAGTGTTTTATATCTGCCTCATTAATGTTTGTTTTTCCCATTTGTTTTGTGGATATTTCCAAAGTGAAAGGTTTCAAAGATTGCAAAAACTCTCTGCTTTATCACAAAGTTCACAGCGAGGTTTCTTGCTAAGAACTGCCATTGAACAGCAATGCACACTAAAACTATATTTGGTGGAGAGTCTTGTTCACACCAGAGGCTGTGTCCTTTGTTCTTAGCTTCTTCCTAAAGTCTCCCTTTTCTCTTATTCCCCTGATTGTTCTGCCTCCATCACTGCTTCAAAGACATTAACCTAAGTTAAGATTTTCATTTCTGGCCACCTACCAGATCCTGAGAGGGTATGTGCAGCAGGAAGTCTCTGGTCATGCTCAGTGCCTTGAAGAGTTCCTTTGAAACTGGGAGCTTGGAATATCTCTACCCCTGGCTCTCAGTTTCCCTATCTGACACGGAGGTAGATGGGACATTGCCTGTCTATAACATTCAGCCACAGCCCATCTATACCATTCCCTGGGTTTTTTTTAAGGGGTCTCTGTTATTGTCTATGTAAATACTTTTTGTTTTGTTATATATTTATGGCATTTTGTTGCTATTTTTGAGACAGAGTCCCATGTAGCCCAGATTGGAAAAATAAACTCACTATACAGCCAAAGATGTTCTTGAGTTTCTAATCTTCTGTGTTAGTAATTTAAGTCTCCCCCATGTTACCCCCGACAGACCCAGCCACCTACATGTAAATGGTAGTCCACAAGCTCTAAGCAAGAGCTCTTAGTCTTTATTCTAGAGATCAACTGATGAGCTTCAAAAGACTAAAAGTTCCCTGAGTTTGTTGCAAAAAAACTTCATCTCAATGGGAAAGGCCACAGGTTTAAGAATGGGCCTTCAGGTCCCTGAGGGATGCACATGGTTTTGTTCATGTGTAATGCAAGTCTAACCTAGTCCTTGACAGGAGCCAAGTTTTGTCTTCTCCAACAAGCCTCTACAGTGCTACCTATCCCCACCCTGCTCAATCCCTTTCAAGTTTCACCTCAACTGAAAAGATAGGCCCCTACTTCCCCTCCTGGTGACCATCTCTAGTATCTCCGTGGCCAACTCAAGAGTTTATTACTCTACACACTGCTACAAATTCCTCATGTACTCTTTATCTTGACTTTAAACTTTTAGCCTAATCATATACAGCTCTTTGAGTTAGTATATCGTACAACAATCCCATCTCAAAGTCTATGGCTCATATAACTCTTCTCCTTCCATAGTACATAGTATAGCAAAAATCACAAAAATCACACAAATACATAGGACGCAAGCAAACTGTGGGGGTAGCAAATTACAGTTGCTGAATTATCCTCATCAATACATTGAAGAGGTACAGAGTACAATGATTACATGTCGTATAAATATAAGCATACTCAATACCCCGTGCACATAAATATAAACATAAGCATACCCTGTGGTGACCTCTTCCTGAGAAGACTGCCCCCCATGTGTGCTTAGCTCTTCTCTAGTGAGCACCTTGACAATGTTAGGGTCCTTAATTTACCCCAAGTTCATCACACAAGCTCCAGATCAACTTTGAATTTATTTCCCAATTTCTTCTTGCAATTTCTTTAGTAAATTGGAGCTGATGACCCCAGTGCTTAATTATGCTCTAATGCAGTCTCCTGTTGTTCAACTGGGCATTAGAGGAACAAAAATATCTTAACATTTAACAATGTTACTAATCTTAGAAGAGAGTCTGGAAATCTCCTACCAACACAAAGGGCAACCACACTCACTAGAGGAAAAAAATGAAACCAGAGACTAAAAACATTTGCTCATTTCCAAAAATGCTGTGTTTCAGAATTCTTCCAAACAGCCCAACAGTAGTTACTTAGATTCTACAGTTCTAATAAAAATAAAAACAAAAAAAAAATAAACCTGACAGATGGGGCTATCCAGTACACTTGCACATTCACCACAGTCCCAGCTGAGCATTCATAGCATGGACACACACACACAAAGCCAGGACCCCAGAACTACCTAGCATCACTTAAGCCTAAACTCAATTGAATCAATCACTAATTCCTCATCTTTAAGTCATGTGTTACTTAGGCAGCTAGTAGGATACCCAGCATCTGGTCTATAAAGGATTCTGAACAATGAGAATGGATTCGTTTGAAGAACTGTACTGTTGACAAAGAGCGTGTACACCCAACCCAGCTGGAAGGGATTCACTTATAATGCCCCCTTCCCAATAGCTATAATAATTTAATGCCATTAGTCTCAGTCTCAACTGTAAATGGCCCTAATGGACCCTGTGGTGTTCCTTCAGATTATATACTGATATCGGGGCACAGCTTTTACGCTCACATTACCGCTGCTAATTGTAAAATTCTTATGTTGGATACACTCGAGTGTTGCAATAAGTGTCTTCAGTTAACTTCTTAAGGGCAGAGCTTTAAAAGGAGCATTTGTCAGCAGGACAAAAAGGCAAGAGAATATCTCATCTGGTTTCAACAGTGAAGGGGATCCTGCAAGACTGATTGCCTGGCTCCTTATTTCTTTTACAACAAGCACTGTTGCTTCAAAATCTGTTAGCAGCCATCTCCTCAAAGGATTTATTTTGATAGTTCATGAATGTGTTGTCACACAGCATAATTAAGGCTTACAGAACTATTATCAAAACACGGAGGAAATATGCTCAGGGAGGCTGATGGCTACCCTGCCGCCTGTGTCTGCCGCTTCCCACAGGATGTGCCTTGACTGACCAGCTGCCTTCCAAGTCCTGACACTCGGCATATGGAGGCAAGTCAGGCCCCAGGCTAAAGTGCACAGGCAGGCTTCAGTGAGCAATCAATTACAAGTAACAGCCAACCCCCGCTTGGTGACCGCTTGGATTCCCACCATCGAGCGCTGCCAGCTTGCAACTACTTTGAATTGCAATAAAACTTGTAGGGAGCCGACTCATGTGAAACTCTCAAAGATATATGGCTGGGATTAACAGTAAAAAACACTAATTAGGGATGGGCTGAGGAATTAAGGGACAGGCCGAAAGGCTTTCTGCCTTCTAGTTTGTCTATAACAAAGGAGGAAAAGCGCTGAAAGCTGAGCCTTCTGTTTGCTGAACACAGGTCACCAGAGGAGGCTGCAGACTGCTGCAGCCATGGGGTGCCAGTCATGTGCTCCTTAAAGGGACGCCTCACCTCAGCAGTATTCAAAGACAGAAGGATGCAAAAGAGACAATTTGATAACTTTTATGTTCAAAAGTATCACTTTTTGTATATGATTTGTAAAGTATTTTTAGTCACCACATAAAATGGGAAAAATGAAATTAAATAATTATATTTCCACATGACCATGGTCACTGTTCATCTTCTCCTTTCTCTTTCTGAAACAGCAAAACCCTTGGGTTTATTTATCTGCTTTGGGAGTTGGGGAGGCTTGGAACCACTCAAAATAATCAGAGCTAATTCACTTGCAGAAAAGAAAATTCTTAAGCAAATATTGATTTATTTTCTATGTTGGGCACCAAAATATTCTTACTAAAACAAATACTGTCTATGCAAATCATTTACCCAAATGACTTCAGACAAAAATGTGGGAAGCAAACAAGAGCTCTTTGAGTGGTCTCTTTTTAACATGCATTATCATGGTCACATATAGACGAAACCCGAGAAAGCTTCTGAAATGGTAATTGTGCCATTTGACAGAATAGGAAGTAAGAGACTGTGCAGAGCAACTTGCCCACTTGTAAGAGCTGAAATCCAAACTCTCGTCCAAGCTTTCCTTGTCTTTGCATCTGCAAGCAGCATCCTCGAAGCCTGCTGTGTTCTCAGTTCTATATTCCCACAGAACTAGGCCTTTGGAACTAAGAAACCCTTCCTTCATATTATACTAATAAAGTTACAAATTTATAAACAACAATAAATTTTTAGTCCTTTGAAATTTTTGTAAAATGTATTTTATTCCTATTCACCTCCCTTCCCCCTGCTTCTCCCTGACTCATCACCCCTTCTTGTCCACCCACACAATTTTGTGACATTTTTAAGCCCATGGAGTTCAGCTTGCACTACCTCTATATTCCTAGATGTGTAGCTTTCTGCTAGAGCAGGGTCCACCCAGACCAGGGGCTACACTCTTAAAAAAAACTGACTTCACCTAGAAGCTCTCTATTGCCAACAGTTCCTCAACTAAAGGCTTCATGGCAATCTCTCCATGCTGGGAGCCTGTCTGGCTTGAGATTGCATGGGACTTGTGCATGCTTTCATTATTAAGGTGAGTTCATTTATGCAACTCCCCTGCTGTGTACAGAGAAACCGTTTTCTGCTCTTGTACAGTGTAAATATTTTTCACATGTATTGGTTTAATAAAATGCTGATTGGCCAGTAGAGGCAGGAAGTAGAGGTGGGACAACCAGACTAGAAGAATTCTGGAAAGAGGAAAGGCAGAGAAACAGACACCAGCCAGATGCAGAGGAAGCAAGATGAGAATGCTGAGTGAGAAAAGGTGCCAAGCCGTGTGTCTAAACATAAATAGAATCCTGGGTCAATTTAAGTGTAAGAGCTAGATAGTAAGATGCCTGAACTACTAGCCCAACAGTTACTATACTATTAAGCCTCCGAGTCAATTATTTCATAGCAGCTATGGGACCTGCTGAGTGGGACAGAGAAACTTTCAACTACAGTTTCCCTATAGTCAGTCTCCTACAGTTCTCTGGTTCTTTAACCCTTTCCTTGCCTGAACCATAAGAGGAGAGGAGATGATATAGGTGCCCAACTCAGGACTGAACACTCCACAGTCTCATATTTTTGACACCTTGACTAGTTGTCAGCCTAATACAACAGTTGGATTTAATTTTTATATTCATTTCCTTTTTATTTACAATAATAAACTTCTAATGACCAGTTTTCTTCTCTGTTAAGATATATAAAAGTCAGAGACATAACCTGAAAGAATAGGCACTAATGTGCTGCCTACTATGAGAAATACAACATAGAGGGGAAAGGGAGCCCAGTCAGCCCATGTCAAACGTGCTTGGTCGTTCGGGTCTAAATAAAACTTTTGTTTCAGTTTTAGTTGTAACTACATGTGTATGGTGTGGAGTAGGCTACATGTGAACCGGCTGCCTACAGAGGCCAGAGAAGAGCATTGTATCATCCATCTCAGGTCTTCTGTGAGAATAGTCGGATGTCCTCACCATGAGCCATCTCTGCAGCCCCTAAAAAACCGAACTTAAGTTGAAGCAATAGATGTTTTGACAATGAAAGGAGAGATCTCAGGGGCCAGATAATAAGGCAGTAGGCAAGTGAAGGGATGTGATGCTCAGAGCTGAAGAAATGGTCCTATCCAGGGATGAACCCCTTACTGGTTATCCAATACCTTAAAAACATATACATGCAAGTAACACTAAACAGTCTGAGTGAGTTGCACACACACATACACACATATTTGCCCACACACAAAAATAATTGTGTTTTAATAGAAGCCATGAAATTGAGAGGAACAAAGAGGATGTGGGAGCAGGAGATATAGGAGGGTTCGAGGGAGAAAAAGGACAGGAGGAAATACTGAACTTACATTTTAATTTAATAAATAAAATTCTTGGGTTGTATATAAAGCTGGAGGAGAGAGTGGAGGGCATAGTCACCTGAAACCATGCACATTCTCTCTCTCTCTCTCTCTCTCTCTCTCTCTCTCTCTCTCTCTCTCTCTCTCTCTCTCTCTCTCTCTCTCTCTCTCTCTTTCTCCCCCTCTCCACTCTCCCCCCCCCCAAGCTGTGATTACACATCCCACAAAGTCATTTCTGCAATTCCAAGTTTTTACAGATCCAAGCAAAGAAACCACCACGATAAAGTTCCTAGTCTTTCCAATTCTTTATGAGTATAAACCTCATCTTCACAAATCTGATACTAATCTCAATGTTGTCAAGGTGGGATTGCAAACTAAAGATGATGTTTAACCAATATACCTACTAGAACCTAACCTTTTGAGAGACTATGCAATTTTTCTAATATTATGATTCTTGCCTTATCCAGATTTGAAAAGTGTTATAAAGCAAAAAAAAAAAAAAAAAAAATCAGAGAAAAGTCCTCTAACCTGGCCATTCTGCTCAGCTTCTAATGTTAGCTCTTTCCAAAACAAGAGATGGAGACTAATCAAAAGTATGTCACAAACTACGGGATAAAACCAGGCCTAGAGCCATGATCCAAGCCCATGCTATTCGGTATTCGTGTGTGTGTGTGTGTGTGTGTGTGTGTGTGTGTGTGTGTGTGTGTGTGTGTGTGTGTGAGTTGCCATTTTGAGGCATGGTTTCATGTATCTGAGACTGGCTTCAAACTCTCTATGCAACAAGTATGACTTTAAACTCATGATCTTCCTGAGCTCAGGGAATAGAATTGTGCTCTACCACATCCAGTTTATACAACACTGGTGATCTTACCCAGAGCTTCATTCATACCAGGCTAGATTCTACCAAATGAGCTACATCTCATCTCACCATAATATTAACTCGACTGTGTAAATAGGGAGGGGCTCCATTAGAAAATAAATGTCTGACTGGATACACACACTTTGTAGAATCATATGTGAGAGTGGACACTAACCAGAAGCATTTACCACAGCTACTGGATTAAGAAGCAGGCTTGTTTCAACAGAAGTGAGGCCTATTGGTGAATAGGCACAGTCAGCTACAAACACTGCAGTTGAGTCAGCATGTTGTGTTTACAATACTCAGGCAGGTAAGAAGAGCCATCTTGTCTGTAAGAGTCCCACTCCAAAGGCTGCACAGTGACCAGTGTCTAGTGGCATGAAGTTACTTCTGCTGCAACCCATCAAGATCATGCATGAGCTTAGGAGGGAGCATATACATGGGCAGAATGGTGTACAGAAAGCTCTAGCCACCAAAATTCTGCATCTCTTTGGTCAGTCAGGCAAAGTCAGCCCACACAGGAGGCATCACTCCCTTTCCGGGGCAGAGGTCAAAGGAGACAGTGAATCACCACCACCATGCAGTGGTTTATAGCAGCTTTTATCTGACATCAGGTGCTGTGCTGCTCTGGCTCTTCTCTTGTATTTTACATTCACCCACCAGTGTTAGAGAATTTACCAATAAGAAAGACAACCAAATGACCTCCAGAGAGGTAAAAAGGAGGCAGTAGATGTGATGTCTAAGTGCATATAATATATCTACATATATAATCTTGAGATAATTTACCAAAAATAAAATCTTTAAACTTGTGCCTGAATATGTGAATTATGATTTTTGTTTTTCCCACACAGTGTATACATGATGTGACATGCTTTATTTATTGTAGCTGATTTATCCTCACTGTTTTATTGTTGACCAGCTTTTACTTCTTCTTTAACCTTATTAACCCTTGCTGGTATTTGACAGCTTAACACCCTCCATCACTCTACAACATTCACTCTGAGAACCGACATGGAACTAATGGTAGCCTTTTTATTTCCAATCTCTGAGGTCACCAGCCGCTGCCCCAGCCTGAACCCTGTAAGATGTTTCCATAGGTAGTTCTCGTTCAATGGTTCGTCTCCTTAATGTATCTCTACAGGTCTGTCTAGATGTTTGAAATGAGATGTGATTCCTGCTAACTTTGGTCAATGCCAGAATACACTGAGGAATAAGAGGAATAAGTTTTACTATTAGAAAGAAGAGGGGAAAGACCAGAACAATTCAAGCGAAACAACTTGGTGATTTTCCTCTTGGGCGTTTTATCACCTTTCAAGTTACATTCCAGAAACATCCATTTTGGAACACCTCTGACTGTCTCCACAGAATACAACAGGGAAACAAACACCTCTAACTTCTGTTGCCTGCTGGAACTGTGGATGAAACAGAGCACGGTAGGAGAGGCTTCCTAGCTCTGCTTTTCAGCCTGGATTGATTAACTCTAATAAATTCAGGGAGGTGATTTTAGATGATAACTGTCAAGCTGGGCCTCACAGCCTGTTGTTTATTATTTCACACGGCTCAGGGGCTCAGTCTCTGACATTTGCCACCCTAAAAGGTCATAAAGTCAAATTCTACAGGCAGATTTAGTATGTCCTTTGGTTGAACAGTCTTCTGTGTTAATGAAGACTAGTTTTTTTGTTTTTTGTTTTGATTTGATTTTTAAATTAGACTTAGGGAAGAAAAATATCAGATTAGATACAAATATCCCCAAATCAGGAAGAGCATGCTTTTGAAGAGCTGAGTCTATCATGAATACTTGCCATCCATCATAAGAGAAGAGGCTACCTAGAAGAAAGCTAACCAATGCTAACAAACCAAGTAAACAACAGTTACTGTCTGGGTAAAAATAGCAATTTCCCACCAATAAAGATGGGAACCCTGGTCTGACAGTTCACAGAGTCCTAGGCTGACCTTATCTCATCCCAAATATTACCAGGCTTTGCCTGTCAGTACAGACAATTAACCCTGAGGCTGAGTGCACTGTTCTCCAATGCACCATACAAATCAGAACACCAGGCCCTACACAGTCTCTGATCAGACTTTTCTTCCTCTATGCAAAATGTACCCTTCGATGCTCACTTCTACCCCGTTATACTAGTCAATTGTTTTTGCGAAGCTGAAATCAAATGGCACCATAGACTGGCAAAGGGTTTTCTATTGCTTTATTTTTTGACTACCAAGATTTCTCTCTTCTTGCCTTTCTCCCTGTGTCTCTATGCTATGAGAAGACAATGGATATATTTCTGTGTCTCACACAAAGTCCCACTGAGGTAATCAAAAAAACTGAAAAATGAATCAGAGGAAAATTAGGGGGCCTATCTTACATGGTTTGGGTGCAACCTGACGAGCATTCACCCTACCCCCACTGGCATTCCTGGACTCAGGCATCTATGTGGACCATTAGCACATATTCTCACAGCTGCCTCACATCCAGTTGCTGCTCCACTAGGAAACAGGAAGAAGGTTTGCACAGCATTTCTGCAGAGCAAGAGTCACTGTCTATATGACTTTTTTTTCCTTAGTAAGAAATTTCTTCTTGCCATTCTAATTGCTCGTTGTTGGTAAACACCTGAACAACATACTGGTTTATGCTGAAGATTTTCAGAGAGAAGTTAAATTTTTCCTCCCAATAATCTCTGCTTTATCTTAGAGCAGGCCTGGACCCCATTGTTTGCCAGGTAAAATTCACACCATCATGTAAGTCACCACTGCAATACCACTTACTCAGGGAGTCTTCTAGAACTTGCTTATTGGCAAACCAGGTTAGGGTTGCTCTGACATATACTTTCCCAGCACCTCATTTTAATATCCTGTGCTCACTCATGACTTCCTGTCATTCTTTCCCACACTTCCATGTCTGTGTTTTCCATGCCTTAGAATGAAAAAGAATCCAAAAAGATCATGCTGTACATATAAATTCCTCATCACCTGTTTCCAAAAACTGCTTCTTGCTGAGGCTTGGCATTCTTTATTTGACCAAGATGACTCATGCACAGGTGATCCTCATATTGCACTGTCCCCAAATGTCAGCTCTTTGTCGTCGTTATGTTCCTATAACTCAGCACTGTACCTAGCATCTGGCAAGCACTCAACAAACAATTAAAGGACTAAAAAAATAGGTTCTGATTCTGGTCCCTGACCTTCTGTTCCTAAACCTCCAGCTTTCACACAATAGTTGCAGAGCAGAGTATACTTCAGCTAATCTCTGTGTAGACCTCTACAACTTCAGAGTTGTTCATAGTATATGCAAGGTTGTCATATCCAAGCTTCCAACCCCCTCTCCAGTTCATATGGATCTTTCATTTACTCCCTTTTGTAAGAATGAACTTTTAGCCTATTTCCTTTCCAAATAGAGCTTACAAGGGAAAAAATGACTTGGGCTTGGCAAATGAGAGTTTCTATTATTAAAAGCAGGCTAAAGCTGGGACTTTGTGCAACTTCTTCCTACTTTCTACAGTGTCTCTATTTGAAGTGTGGAGCTGGTGTTTGAAACTCCCAGTAGGCTCTAGTTGAGGGAGCATCATCCTCGTTAACATTAATGGGAACTGGGCTAGAGCTGTAAAGGAATAGAAGTCCTCTGGGTCAAACCTACTGAGTGATCCAATGGGATGAGGAAAACTTGGGCTGTGAATGAGGGAGAGAGGATTATTCTTAATTTCATTTTCTCCTGAAACCTGGTGACAAGACACAAAAGAGGAAAAAACAAACAACAACAACAACAAAAAATAACAGAGACTGTTTGACTAAGAAAGTCCAAGTTTCTGAATGCAGGCTACCAGACTCCTAAGAAGTGTAAGGCCTAGAGAAGGGAGGGATGTCATTTTATCATGCATATATTTTTGTAGTCAATTTGAGACTGGGATGTAATGGGGAAAGAAGAGGTGGACTTGCATACAGGAGTGAGGATGCCACTAGTCATAAAGAAACTAATAAGAATTAGATATTTCACATAAGAGCCAAGACCTCATTTTGCTCACTGCTCTGTCCCTGCATCAAGTACAGTGCCTGATACCTGGTGTGGACCAGATAAACATCTGTTAAAAGATGCATAAGGGCTGATTGAATGGGTAGAAGGATGAAACATAAAGTGGGGAAGCTAACAAGAAAGGTTTCTATTGGCTGGAGAAGGGATTCAGCAAGTAAAGGTGCTTGCCTAACAAATCTGGTGACCTGAGTTCAAACCTCAGAACCTATGTAACAATGGAAGGAGAAAATCAACTACACAAGGCTGGCCTCTGGGCTCCTCTTAGCTCCACATACACACTAAGGCACGAGGGGGAGAGAGAGAGAAAGGGAGAGGGAGAGAGAATTTTAAAGACTTTTCCAAGAAGATGACATTGAGTGTGGGGTGATAGGGGAGGGGGTTAACCAGAATGAGTCAGGGAAGAAGTTCCTAAGATGAGGAACAGTGAGTTCTTAACATAAGAATAAATACAGAATATCAACAGGAGGTGAGAGGAGCTGGAGAGAAGGCTTAGTGGATTAAAAGCTCTGACTGCTCTTCCAGAGGACCCAGGTTCAACTCCGAGCACCCACATGGTAGCTCCAAGATCTGATACCTTCACACAGGCACACATGCAGGTAAAATACCAATGCACATAAAAAAAATAAATAAATACTTTATTTTTTACAAAAAGGGGATGTGAGAAAGGGACTCATGCCATGTTAGGGACCAGGGATAGGATCAAAGAGATGGAACAGTCCATCATCGATGGACTGACAGAAACACGGACATTGGAACGTAATGAGGACTTGCATGGAAATAGCAAACAGCCATGAGAATTCTTTTATCCACTAAAACGAAGTACTCAGAGTGTCTGACACATAAACTAGGAACGTGGACTCTTTTGCTCCATGGAACTCAGCCAGAGTTCTGTGAAAAGAAAATCTTAGCAGTCTGTTTTGCCAAAAAGTTAAAAAAAAAAAAAAAAAAAAAAAACTAAATAAGTAAAGGAAAAATCAGAATTGAGGAGTAATACATAAGACACATTCCCTTTGGTTAGAGTTGAACATGGGTTGTAGGCTAGCACCTGAGAGATGGAGGCAGGGCATGAAACTGAAGACCACCCAGAGATACACAACAAAACTTGTCTCAAACAACAAAAAATCCCACCAAACTGGTAGTAAAACTGTTAAGTGCCCAGCAGAGAGAGAGATAGTCATCAGGAAGGAAATACAGAAGGTCCCAAGAAAGAATACATTTAAATAACGAATGCACTTGTGGAAAAATGCCCAGCAGCACCCACAGAAGTGTGGGCTAAAGTCAAGTACAACTTTAAGCTCTTAAGTTGAGTGAAAGCAAATTTAGTGATAGCTCCACGGTGTTGGCAAGGGTGGGAAGTGTCTAGTACTGTCACCACCAGCCAATAGAGCTCGGCTGTTGGAAAGCATTTTGACAATGGGCATTGAGAGACAGGAACACATTTACAATGTTTCAAGAAGTAATTCGTCTCTGGAGATTTGTCATGATGCCCTTAAAGTGTTTGCTTGTTTGTTTGTTGAAAAGCCCTAGGGTTCTGCAGAGGTGCCTCAAGAGCTCTGGACAGCAAGCAGAATAATGATGGAAAGAGAAGAATGGGCAAGGCTTTGGGTCCCTACCTCAGTTACTTTCTGTAGTGGTAAGGACACCATGATTGAGGCAACATAGACACTAGAGTTCATTTGGGGCCTGCGTGGTAAGGACACCATGATTGAGGCAACATAGACACTAGAGTTCATTTGGGGCCTGCGGGTTAGAGGGCTTGAGTCCATGAGCATTGTGGTTGAGAGCATGGTGGCAGGCAGGCAGGCATAGCCCTGAAGCAGTAGTTCAGATCTTATATTGTAACTTGACCCACAAATACCATAACAAGGAAGAGAAAAAAGAGAGCTATGAAATGGCATGGGCTTTTGAAATCTCAAAGCCAGTGACACACCTCGCCCAAAAAGACCACACCCACTAGCCCTTCCCAAACAAATATTCAAATTTAAGAACCAATGGGGGCTGTGCTCATTCAGACACCAACTCTCAGAACAAGCAGTACAGTTCTGTTTTATATATTCTATCCCAAGCCCTGCTGGGAACCAGAGTCATACAACTTGATGTTTGTGAGAAACATAGTCTCATAAAGAAATGATTGAAATTACAAAAATAATTGTAAACATGGTTTCATATTTCACTATATATGAACAATAAAATGTTTACTATCTACACATAGTACAGAAAATCAAAAAACAGCATTTTTAAATAATAGCAAAATAATATATACTATTCAAAACAATATGGGCTACATAGAGACACAGAAAAAAATACTAACATATATACACACATATATACAAGTATGCACAAACTTAAAACCAAGATTATAGCTATCCTATCATACAATTTTAAGTATTTTTACTTGCTTTTAGTTACCTGTATATATGTGTGTAACTCTGGGTGTGTGTAAGCAATATATATACTTTTAACCACTGAGCCATACTTCCAGCCCCTTATAACTTTATTGAAGTGTTAAAAAAAATGAACATAAAATAAAAGTGCGACATAATAGACATGGTTGGTTTGTTTTTCTATTTCCATGTTTTTCTGTAACGTGATAAAAAAAAAAAAAACTTTTCTTTTTCTTTTTTAGACTTAAAAATTGGCCCATGATGGCCAGAGACCCATACATTTCCATTTATTGTTAGATCTCAATAACAAGCCAATAAGTTGGCCTAGAGGAGATAGTAACTAACACTTTTTGAACACAAAGATATATATTTTTAATTAAAATCTGGTCATAATTTAAGTCCAAGAGAGAGAGGCTAAAAAGCCATATTCCAGATGGGTTCAGAGAAGGCCTTGGGCAGTAGTATCCCATTTGTGTGGATCTTCACGGGGTTTCAAATGGCAAAGAATGAGGTAAACCTGGGGGGGGGGGGGGCGCAGGTAGACAGAATTGGATGGGCAGGTCCTGAGTGTACCTGGGAAGAGGGAAGAAGCACTTTCTGAAGAAGCACAAGTTACCTGAAGGACAGGAGACGCAGCTAGCAAGATGTTGAGTCCACAGGACGACCAGCTTGAGAATGAAGAGGGTCTAGTGAATGCTGGTAGAAAAGCGGCATGACACGTTCAGAAACTGAACTTTCTTGAAACTAGCATGTCTACAGTCTACATCATGAGTGTGGAGCTGTTAGCTGTGAAGAGTAGACCCCAGGAGATGTGAGAAGTGATTTTAAAAAAAGGAGAGAGAAGGGAAGGAGTATGGTGCTGAAAAGAGGGTGTCCCATTATAAATGGACGGCACAGACACGGCTTCTCTAGGCAAGAATGCAAAATCCATTGGATATATCTGTCCTTGGGAAATCTGGACTTTGGGGAGGAGAGGTAAGAAACTCCTTGCACCCCATCCCAGCGAGCTTTAATGGGCTAATCATGCATGCGTACCCAATAATTAAAGCCTCTCGTTGTCTCTAACATTTGTTTATTAGCAGTCCCAAATGTTTCCTGTGCTATATAAAGTTTACCTTTGACTTGAAGCAGGGAAGTGAAGGGTGGAGCCCTGAGAAGGGAGGAGGGAGACACCGTAGCTCCATGGCAAGAAAAACATCTCCTTTTTAAAAATAATGCATTCACTCTGAAGCCCAAGCCTAAAGGTCGCAAACTCGGACGAAGCACCAGTGATTTAGGGCTCAGTTCAGCAATGCATGGAATGTAAAAATACACGGAAACCGCAACACAGCAGGAATGGCGCTGCGCCTCTGGCAGAAATCGCCTTTCCCACACAGGCCCTAAATCTGACCCAGCAATGAAACTTTTAAAAATTTGTAAAAATAGAACAGTTGGGAAATCTTGGCCACTTTTAGTTAAAAGAAAAACAAAACGGCCATCTTTTCTGGGTGAAATTTGAAAATCTGCCACTGTCCTCCCCTCTTGCAAGATATGTTAAGGGTAAGTTGAGGGAGGGGTATTTTCAAATGGCATACTATATTTTCCTCCTTGGTTACCTGGCAAACACATTCTAAAATGCTCTGATGTTCATAAGTTGTTCTCTGATTCCTCAAGAGTCTTCCAAGGTGTCCAGTCAAACACCAATGTGTGTGGCAAATGCCACTTTAAGCTGAGTATTTAGCATCACTTACATAGCAATTATGGGTCAGAATTATCTCCAGTAATCTTCCGTCAGTGCCCTACAGTGGTAGGTACTGTTCTCCATGATGCATGGATTTAAGGAACAGAATAAGTTCATTAGTACATGGTAGCCAGGACTCAAGTTCAATTCCTTCCAATCCCTAACTCCAGCCTCCTTTTCTTACATTCACTTCTCAGGAAGGAATTTTTCACATCTACTCAAAACAATTATATTTAGAAATCAAGACATACCACTGATGTCTTGGTCAGCACTTAACTGGCTTTTCTGGACTGTTAACCCAACACTGTCCCAAACCAGGGATGTATTTCTAGCCTCTTAGCTATGTAGTATTGCACTCATTAAGCAGAAACTCTTCGGCTTTGTGTCAGAACCCAGGTTAAACTATAGATGAATTCTATGGAAGCCCAATTCAGAGTCTCCCTCCCTCTCTCCTTTCTCCTTTTCTCCCTCCCCGCCTCTCCTGGTCACCCCCTCCTTGTAAGGCATCTCACTAATATTTATTTTGGAATTGCCACGCACAGTATTATGACACAGGCTTCTGTAAAAATGTAATGTTCTCGATTAGCACTTGAAATGAGTCTATCCAGACAATGTGTTTTGCTCGGTGCTTACAACCAAATTATCTCAAGAGGCTATCAAGAGCTCTCAAGTCGCTGTGTTAACTACGCTCCTCATTTAATCCAGCCCCACACAGGCTGAAGAAAAGAGAGGGTATGATCTAAACACCACACACAGAGAAAAAGAAGTCCATCTCTCTCCCCCTCTTCTGTGTCTCCACCCTCCCATATCCGCCCCCTTCCCACTCCCAAACTAAATATAGAGGCCAAGCATCAAAACACAGACCAGAAAATTTTCCAAAGTGATGATCAACGAATCAGCATCACATGCCAACCGAGACTCAAATGAAATGCCCAGATTCACACAAGCATGGAAAATGGGAAGTGGGGTGTACCTGAACACGCCTTAGGAAGCTCTGCACGCATTACCCTGCTTTATAGCCATCCCCACCAACGTGCACCACAGGAAAAGCTACTGTGAGCTCAACTCCGGCTTTTCCTACCCGCCATAGGAAGGCTAGATCCTGGATACAGAAATACGGAAGGGTCAACAGACAAATAGTTAACACTGCACTCAAAGGCTTTTCTTCTTTTTTTAACATTTCCCTTATTGGAGAAGGGGAGGGAGAGAAGGTTTCCTTTCTTGACCCTACAACAAATTCCATTAAACTTCAAAAACAATGCTCTGAGATTCTGGAGGATACAGACAGGAAACCAAAGGAAAGCTTTACAGAAAAGTTTAAAAAAAAAAAAAAATGTGTTTTTCAGAGGGAGGGCCGTATCTTGATGGTGAGAGAGCTCATAGCAACTGAGAACATAATTAGATTTGAATGTCATGTACTTGTGACTGGGTGTATCACACATCAAAACAGATTTAGCATCCAATCCTAGCAGCAGAAATATACAAATGCCAGTGGCCAGTAAATAATTAATGATTGGTCCCAAAGTTTACAAATGCTTCAAGTGTCCTGCATATTTAATTCCATTTTCAACTTACTTGAGACTATCATTTTCTTTTCTGCAGTATCCATGGTGAATTTGTTATTGAGATCAATGACAAATTTCCTTTCTACCCCTCAAATACAGATACTTGCTTGTTTCTTGGGGCAGTTAATTTATGAGCATTTCTTATAGGCGAGATAAACCTTCCCAAAAAAATGGAGTGATAAATATGAGCTCAGTGTCATCACCATTGAGTTCATTATTATAAAATGTAGTATGTTGAATGAAAACCAGGCTTTATTTCATCAGTATCCTTAAGTCTTAGGAGAATATTTTTGAAATTTGACCCAGATGGCTAAAATTCATCACTGAGAAAAACTTGTTTCTCAGTGAGATTTGATGGTGATTTTCTTTTTTTACTAGGCTTATTTGGAGGAACACTCAAACTATATTTTCTCCTTAAAGAAAAAAAAAATTGTTCCCCTAAAATGCAAAAAGGATTAATCTTGATTGTGAAATCAAGAAACAAAGATACAGGCCTATTGTGCAATAATCAGCCCACATCGCAATGAATAAGTAATATTTCTCACAAACCCAAGTTAGATAGTGGATTTATTTAACCTCTTGGGGTCAGGTAATAAATACTAAGTGAATTATTCAGCCCAATGGCTAATCAATACAATTCCATGATATATTTTTTGTGTTTCATAAAAGGTTGTACACTGAAGGCAGTGAGCAATTATGGAAATTGGGCCGGAGCGCCTCTCAATTCCTCTCCCACTTGAAACCCCAGCAGGCCACCTTGACAGCAAATCGATTACTGCTCCAGTGAAGCAGCTCAGTGACCGTTGACCTCTTTCTAGCAGGCCTGACAGAAGAGAGAGTATTTTATATTTATTTTATTGAATTAACTCCATCTTGCCTGTACCAACGCTTTACACATATTAGGCTGGTAAGCTACAAGCTACCCCACCATCTCTCTGTTCCCTGGCAAAGCAAGCCCCGCCCCTACGCTCAGGATGTCTTTGTGCTGGTTTTCCCTTTCACTTTTGGCCTTGGTGTAGGATATTCTAATCCACCCTGAGACTCCAGGAGTTCCAGGTAATAAAAATTAAAAAATCACAGCAAATAATCCTTCTGCCCTAGGTTCCTGCCTATGGGTCCACTCAGGAGAGTGTGCTTACCTTATCCTGCTGACTTACCCCCACCCCCACCACCTCCCCCCCAAAAGGACAAGGACCACTCAATAATAGCTGGCTTACGATGGAACTGTCTGGGAACATGTTAAGGGAACAGCAATAGTTGAAAACATTTCCCACTGGAAAATCAAAACTAAATCAGAAGCCACCGGTCATCTCTGTTCTTGTGACCTGATTATTACTGCCTCTTTGAAACTGTAAGGGATGAGAATCCAGAGTGATGAGAACGAGGCAGCTGAGCTGCAAGCATCATGTCTTCAAGAAACAAGAAACATAAAGAAAGACTTGTTACCAACAACAACCACAAGCTGGTGAGAATCACCAAAAAAGCGTTCTTAACTGTGACCTCTGCTAAACAAAAGAACAGTTAGAAAGTACCAAAGCAAGCATGAGGGCAACTCTAGGAACTGAACAACAGAAGTATCCACAGACACAGTTATAGCTCACAGAACTGGAGGATGCCAGACTATATCTGAAAAAGGAAGCATAAGATAGCAATGTGTTACCTAGGTGATTGATAGATTCAATCACTGGACAGCCTTTACACCCACACTAGCTGCACACTTTGGACATGTCACAGCAGCATCTCTACGCTTCTGCTCTCCTCTGTGTATAAGAGTGACATCTTCTTCCTGTATCAAGCAATGTTGGCTTCCAGTGTTACTTCATCAAGTCCCAAAGTCTGTAACATGGGTAAAAAGCAGTCATTTTTCATCTCTGATTTATGAACGAGGAGAAGGACCAAAGAACTCGGGGAATCAGAGTCTACCTTCCAGTTACTTCCATTTCTGGGTTCATGTACACACGGACTTAGAGGCCTTTGTAGTTTAGTGTTAAACATTCACTCCTTGACTCTATCTCCCTACAGACCAAAAATGGAAGTGCTCTTCCTCACTCCAGTGATGGGGCATGACATTGTTCCAGTCTATTCATTCCTTGCCCCTATCATAAAGGGCAGTCTTAGGGGAGTTACTGACTTCATGGGGACAAGGCGATCATATCATAGATGGATTTTTTGGCTATAGAAAAGAAAACTGAAAGAAGGAAGTTAGAGATCAGAAGCAAGTCATTCCAGAATTGTGGTCAGTGCCTCACTGGGGTGAGTAGGCACCTGCAGGTTAGATTTCTGGTGGGAAGGTAAGGCCATCATTGAGAACCTCTTTAGCTCCTTCCGTAAGGAGGACCTCTGTCACCTCAGTCATCCACACATCCTCTAGGAGAGCAGGGCTGAGATCTAAACCCATCATAAGATCATTAAACAGAACTGCTTCTGCACAAATGTCCTCACCCAGGCTTGTGGCCAGTGCCATGTGACAGGAAGTGCTGGCAACCAAGGTTCTCAGGACCCTGTGAGGGAGGAACGTCCTGATTTTGCTTCTCCCTCTTTCTGTTCTTTGTTGTTGCCGACATACATGAGTTCTGCACTGTGTACCTCAGTAGTGTTTTCTCAGGGGGCCCACTGTTCGACATCCGCTACACCTTCTCAGCTCTGACAGTTTATATGTCTATGGACAATGAAAATACTTTTTCATAGATTTCTATCTATTCTCCTACTTAATGGATTAGGTCCTAGCAATGGGTCCCGATGGGAGATATCAAAAACACACAAGTCCAACAATTTTAATACCTAAGGTAGCTGTGTCGCTGCCACATCCCTGGAAGAGGGATGCAGGGCAGGACTATTTGAAGAAGATGGAGTAAAGGGACTTAGCAAATTCACCTAGAGGCCACTGTTCACCAGCAAGCCAACGGTGTTTATTTAGTCACTGTGGCTATTGAGAAGACCTAGAGTGGAGACAACTGCTGAGTACTACAGGGAGAAAGCTCTCACCTCACCTTGCCTTGGTGGTGCCAGTAAGATGACAATACGTCACGGTTTTTCAATGGGGAAGGGGGGGCTGCCTGATATGATAATATAAGGACAATTGGCAACATTTTCAAAGTTTCCTTTGATCTAGTGCCTAGGAACCCACCTGACTGTGAACGTGTCAGAAACAAGAGAGCCTCACCAGGAGAGTAATGCCATTGAGTAGAAAGAGATCCTGGTTCAGATGCCCCAGGTATAGGACTATTGGCAAGTTCTCTCTTCTCTGGGCTCCCATTTGTAAAATGGAGAGGTTACTTCCTACAAAATAAATATATGTCATAGTCAGGTGTTTACCTGGATGTGTGAGAAGCCCTACTAGGGATGTTGGCTCCCTTCAAAACCTGAAATTTTATCATCCAAAAGAGTCCCCCCACCCATCCACCCCAAAGGGCTAAAACAAAAATCCATTTACTTAGTCAGCTTACCCCCACAACCAAAACAGAACGAGCTCCTGGTAGAAATGATCTGACCAAGGTGACTGCAAGCACTCACTCACAAGGCAGCCCTGTTAAGTCATTTTGCAAAATATCACAGAGCCTTCTACTTGGTCCCACAGAAAAGGAAATCACTCACACCTTTGTATAACTCTATGCATTAAACCATAAATTATTCTTCCCCTTTCAGAATCTATACAAAAGTGATTACCTCAGTCGTTTTTCAATATTACTTTCATGCTCAGAAAAAGCACTATCAGAAGGTTATTTATTTTTTGCGGCATGTCAGGTTGCTAGATTATACTAGTTAAAATAAAACTGCTATATAAACTACTGAGTATTTCTGTGTGCATTACATCTTACAAATGTAAAGTAAGAATTTTCACAAGGTCCAGCCGCAGTCATTTTAAATATTTTGTTAGACCTCATTTTTGTGTCACTTCAGACATTAAGGAAGAAATCAGAAAACCAGTTGCTAAACTAACCTAGCAACTAGGTAATTTTTCTTATTTGAAGTTTCCTCATTTCAGAAAAAATTATTTAAATATTAGAAGTCATTTAATACTAATGATTAAAACCATTTCCTACCATTATGCCATCTCCTGAGCTCTTGGAATAGCTTTAAAAGATCCTTTTGGGTCTGACATGTGCTTGGCCAAAAGCAAGAATTGGACACAGAGATGACAGAAAGAGCACAAAGCCTTGAATAAGCTCAGCCCAGAGCTTTCAGTAATGGAGACCACAGATTCCTGATGTGTGCAGCTGAGCCTAAAATACTTCTGGAGTACCTCTGAAGGAGAGGGAAGGAAGCAAAGCAACAGCAATGCTGGACATCGTTTTAATTTTATGCCCCAAGCCGTTTTCTGTACACCTGCAGTATTAACCATTTGCCAAGTATGACAGATGCCTTTCCTTCAGCATCTCAATTAAAGCCTCCCCCAGAGGCCATGTGTCTAGGATCCTCTGTGGGCATTTGTGATCTAAGCCACAGAGCTCGAGGCTCTGGAGAAAGGGCAAGTACCACAAGATAACAGCCAGCACCAAGCTGGCCCTCACCTGTCAGCACAGGGACCCAGACTGGAGAGCTCTAGAATTGGACTTTAAAGATGCAAACTGACTTTCTTTGCAGCCAAGGGAAAGGCAGAAAGAGGAAACGCTTGAATATTTAATAAACAATTCTCTGCAAGTTTTTGGGTCCTGGCACACAGAGCTTGTAAGCATGATCTACTTTCCATTCACTCAGGCCACCTCCAAAATGGCTCCGCTGTCCAGATGACTAGTCTCAAGCAGCTAGAAGCCTCTCCTTTTCTTTTCTTCTCCAGCTGATTTGTTGGCATCCTATCCTGAAATCCTGCAGAATTGCTTTAATCTTTCATTAGAGTTTCACTTCAAGCCATAGGGAATGCCCAGCTTCAGTGCCCTAGGGATCGCCAGACAAGTTCCTGAAAACAGGTAAGGCAGCGTCAAGAAATACAGGGCACAACAAGGAAGAATAAAGGACAGCAAAGATACTCCACATGCATTTTTAACACACTGAATCTAACTAAAACGGGTTCCCTAGTAGTGCTTTTAACTAACAAGCAGGCAATACAATGTACTGTAAAATGCTTTATTTTAGTGCTTTTCAGTTTGGGGCTTTGTGACTGCTGCGGGTATTCCCATTAAAAGCAACACAGACAGTAAATCAGTTCACCCATACCTTTCATAGCCTAGGAAGCTATTTTCCTGCTGGGGAGCACACAGCTTTCACTGACATGGATGGTAGCTACTTGTATGAGAGAAGAAACCCTTCTTAACATGTGAATTTATGCTTTTAGACAGGTGGTTGTATGTAGACAAGAAACACCAATAAACAGATTTTATGGTAGCTGCTTAGAAACAGGTTCTGTATTCCATATCTCTAAGTGTCATCTTCATTAAAGCAAAGCACAGAGACTAAGCCTTAGCAGAGTCGAGTCACAGTTCACAACACAGTGTGGTACCTAACCTTACATATAACCATGGTTATGGGAACTAAGTTTGACTGGTCCCAGCACTTTAATAAGCCAGCAGTATTTCTGGAAATATGGTGATGCTGACTCTGACTGCAGCATTTCTGATCCCTGCATAAAAACATAGTGAAAACATCAAAGAAAGTGGTTGGTAATTTTTAATGTTGTGCACTATACATACACGGTACTAAGTGTACAGTCTCAGACATGTAGGACTTTTGTGAAGCATAAATCTGAGAGATTATCTCCTTTTAAAGAAAAGACATTGATATACTTGCTTTAAGGGAATGTAGCACTTAAAAAAAAATAAACATGAAGGTAATCTGTGTCACCTAAAGATTCTGTGTGGTTAGTGCCCTAAAATTTCCATAATCTGTGTCACCTAAAGATTCTGTGTGGTTAGTGCCCTAAAATTTCCATAATTTAAGATAGATATTCACATCCCCATAAAGAGGTTAACATTCTGCATATACACCAAACTCTGTGTGACGAACGAAGAGCTTTTATTGGGGGTGGGGGGGATACCTACCTATTTCCAAAGGAATCTGTCCCCTGGAAACAGACTGGCTCTCATTAGTGTCTCCACAAGATGTTCAGTGAGTTTTATTCACCACACCAGATGTTACTTGTGGTGAACTCTGTTCTGTCTCACTGTAGTGGAGACTTAAAGGCCAGGACAATATTTAACTTTTGCTTGCATGGCTATGGCAGTGGTAACCACAGACTACTGGTCTATCCAAAAGAGGGGAAAAAAGAGAGTGTAACAGTGGAATTTATGAATGAGAGTGCTTTGGCCACAGAGTATCCCCATTATAGCCCTCAGCCACCACAAAACTGCTGTGCAATTGGAAGAGAACTTTTTCCCAGGCAAAGGACTTTGCTGCTAGTGCCAGCATGTCAGGGGTAGCATGATGAACACCTGCAGGCAGCCATTCTCCTGCTTGGGAGTCTGGGCCTAGCCTAAATCCAAGAAGACCATGGATCACAGAGCCACAACCCTGGAGACCATTCCATTCACTCAATTTAGAGATGAGGATTCACTCAGAAACTCCAGAAGTGCAGAACAAATGCATCTCAGGAGCATAGTCTATCAAAGGAAAAACCAAACCAGAAGTTAGCCTGCCTGTGGCATTGAAACCCACAGCCGTGTCTCTTCCTGTGTCTAAACGCTGACCCTCTTCTTGTTTATTTACCTAAAAGCATAATCAACCAATTCAAATACTATCCCAAATACCATTCTGGCTAGGAAACAGTCAACTTCCTCCAAACAAGTTTAGACATATCACTATCTTCCCAAAGGAGGGGGGGGGAAACCCTACAATTTTATGTATGTATATGTGTGTGTTTTCTCAGTTCCCTATAACAAAAATTATATAGATTGAAATTAAAATACCAGTTTTGGCTTATAACTTAAAAATATATTTTCTAGATATGATTTTGCCACAGATACCATATTTACTGATAGCCTAAATTGTTCTAAGTCCAAGTTCTTAAGGCCAATATAGAGCTATCAGGTTCTGAGGACTTCCCACTGTGACTCATAGATCAGTTCCTATATCACATTTGCAAAGTAAGAAAACAAAAGATTAAATATGATGCCACAAAAGGGGGGGGAGATGAAAAACCTGCTGCAGCATGTGCTGTCTATAGGCCTCTTAAGATCTCTTCTGAAAGGAGAAATATGTGCCCACTATCTCCTTGAACAGGTATTTGATAAATGTAATGTTTCAGCAATACCACAGAATCCAACAGGAAGGCTTGGGAGACTGCCCAGTCAGTTCAGTGTCTGCCTGCCACAGGAGCATGACAGTTTAAGAGTTAGGATATCCAGAAAAGGAAAACCAGTCACAACAGCACATACTTGTAAGCCCAAAGCTGGGAAGGCAGAAACTGGGAGATCCCTAAGACTTACTGGTCAGCCAGGTGTTCCTAATTAAAGGACTCCAAGTTCAGTGACTCTATCTCAAAATAAAAAGTTAAGAGCAACAGAGGGAAACATGTAATGTCAACTTCTACCCTCCACATACATGCATGAACATACACGTGCATGTATGCACATGCAGACAAACACACACACACACACACACACACACACACACACACACACACACACACACACACACACACAAGAAAGACATAGAGCAAGAGAAAAAGGAGATCCAGATAGAAGAATACTGCTTTCCACTATTTGCAGATAGATTTAAGAAGAAAACAAATTTCTTCGAAAATCTGAATATACATGTAGAAAGTCACATGATTGTGCAGTACACCGGAAATGCAGAGCTCTTATACATGTGATCCTGTGAACTATGGACATGCTACCAAGTTGCTGAATTCTCAGCTGAGACTACAGGTCTCTGTTATCACTTTGATCATTATTCCATTAGTGATCTGATCCCTGAGAGGTGGTGAATCAGTTCTTCCCCCCAGTACACACACTGATATCATTTGCCTATGCTTTTCTCCAAACAACAAACACACCTGCATCTTTGCTTTCTTGCTCCTTTTGAGGACTCTCTCCCCCAACAGAGTAAGTCTGTACAAAGTGCATTGCAATCTCTGCCTAATACACAGTAAGTATCCAATGGATGGATGAATGAATGATTTGCTATGTCTCAAAGGTACCCCTGGCCTAATTCTATACAAAATACACGGCCTGGCAATCCCAAAGTGCTCCACCAGCCAGATCTGACAACAGCCTCTATTCAGGTTCCCATTGTGTCTATCGTTTAAACATCTCAAGGGGGAAAAAAAAAAAAAAACAAACAAACAGTTGGAAATAACTAACAAACACACAGACAGAGGCAGAAAGAGAAAGAGAGAGAGAGAGAGTGAGTTCAGGACTCTGCCAAAGGTCTTAATGACAGCAACAAAGCCATAAACATCTCAGGGCACTTCATACGTCATGAGGCCCTGTAGATGGAAGCGATATCAGCATCCATTGCCGCTTCTGCTTTGACTCACCAAGCCACTGCTCCAGGAAGAGGGGTGTGATTTATCCGGCATTCTATCATCCTGAATCTTCTATTAACCCGCACTTGTATAGTCACAGTACAATGATAAATGATAGTCATAATTATGATCCTAATTCACAGCAAGTCACCAAGGTATCCTCTGAATCACCGAAAAATGACATTAGGTGAGAAGTTCCTTGAGAGAAGGGATCACATTATACAATTCCCTAGGGGTTGGATACAACACATAATTGTTTAATAAAACTATATTGATCATAAGAATGGCATTATGACTAAAATGATATTTGATGTGTACCATGTGAAGAAATTATCTGTTAACTAGAATGTTTAACTACATTGCACACCCATTAATGTTTATTAAGAGGAATTTAGTTCACTCTTAGCGGGAACTAGGGCAATCTTGGTGTGGAGAATGCATGAGCCCATCTTCTACTTAATAATCAAATTACAGTGTTGGGAAGGATGTTGCCGACGACAGAACTTCCAATGAGCCCTAAGTTAACTGGAAGTAGCACAGACGCTACTATTGTTTTAATCTTCCAGAAACCACTATCTGGATTGTATTTGTTGATACAATTAATCAAACTCAGTAATTTGATCTGTGTCACAGGGAAGACGTGGCTGACATACAGGAGGAAAGTTAGCAGAAGTCATGTCACCTGGACTCGTGATAAAAAAAATTCTTATATTTAAATGCAAAACTTTTCCAATTTAAGTGAATGGGAAGGAAATGCCTGGGACTATGTTTATTACCACAGACTATTTACACAATTTTTTTAAATAAGCAAAAATTATGTGGTCCTCAACCTTCCTAATGCTATATCCTTTTAATATAGTTCCTCATGCCATGGTGATCCCAAATGCTAAAATTATTTTTATTTCTACTTTATAACAGTAATTTAGCTATTCTAATGGGTTTTAATGTAAGTATCTGATGTGCAGGATACCTGATAAATGACCTCTGTGGGAGTCGCACCCCACAGGTTGAGAAACAATACTCCAGAATATAGATCTGAGATTTTTGCCCAAGGGTCCGATAGGTACTTTATTATTCATATTTTGCCAGTTATTCAGTAGCTGATCCAATATTAACTAATATAGATAACATAGTTATTATGAGAGTATTTTTGCATATGCATGGCATGTGTGTTCTGGGAATGCATACACATCTGTGCATGTGGAGGCTGGCCTGATGTCCTGTGTTTTCTATGAATGCTCTCTATATTATACATTGAGGAAATGTTTCTCACTTGAACCCAGAGTCTAGTCTAGCTAGGCAGCTTACTTCCAGGGATCCCTTTTTCTATACCCCAAATGGTAAGATTATATATAAATCACCATGCGCATTCATAATTTAGACAAATGCTAGGGGTCTTAATTCTAGTCTTCATGCTAGTAAGTACCCACTGACCTATCTTTCCAAGCCCCAAACATATTTTAACTTTTTACATTTATTTATTTAGTATTGTATGTGCACAGACAGACATGAGTATGCATGACAGAAAATGTGTGACAGTTAAGTAACAACTTACCAAAACCAGTTCTCTTCTTCCACTCCGTGGAAGATCTTGGGGATCAAACTCAGACTGTCACCTTTACCAACCAAGCCATATTGGTAGTCCTCAAATTATTACTTTATCTTACACATACATGTCTCCTCTTGCACCCATTTGTATTTGTATATTTCTAAAGAAATTTCTTAAGGTTTGTAAATGAATTAGCTTCTATATACAAAACCACAGAGGAAAAAAAATGTGCCAGAACTAAAAACAAAGATTCAAAAGAAAGGAAAAATATTAAATAACCTTTGAACTTTACCAAATAGATTTAATCCTTTGAATAACTGTACAAATATTTGAGTATGTTTTGTTCATGTTTTCTTCCTTTTTATTATAGAACAAGATATGCTTTATAAAGTAGTCCTCTTAAAAGAAAAATAAGAGAAAAAAAAGAAACTATGGTTTATTATTTAACTTCCGAAAAGCCAACATCAAAGGTTAGGTTTGGAATTCAAGACTATATCATTTGTAATTTCTTACCGCTCTTTTTTTAATATGAAAGAAGAGTTAAGTCTCAAGAATTCTTATCTAGAACTTCTCTTAGCCAAGTTGAGTTGATGGGAACTATTCGTTTTTGCCAAGACCAAAAAAAGAAAAATCTATGTACAGTTACTCCCACCCCTTTGCCTTGTTTCTTCACATACTATTTCTGACTCAAAATGAAAATATTTTTATTGTTCTTTCTCCTTATATTTAAAAGAGCGGGGGGAAAAAAGATTCCTGAATGCATTCAAAGCATGAGACTACAATTTCACTACATAAAAGAAGTAATCTGAAACTCCCCAATGTAACAAACCAAAATGTCTATTTAGGACCAGGGTGAGGGGTGCTTCTGATTTGCATATGTTATCCCTATGAATTTCCTACATGCATAATTTTAAGGTACTTAATGAGTGGCTGAAATAGAAATGGAATTAGGTTTCAGACAATGACAGTAATGAAACTCAGGAACAATAAAATGGGAAATAAGTCCAGAGCTGTTTGGAGAAATCAAATTGTGCAGCCCACAGTCCAGTTTCTAATGGAACCGCAGCATCCTGAGATCAAGTTGTCACAAAGTCCTATCAAGATTAGCCAGGATAACGTGAACATAAAGGAGCATATTTAGATCATTTCACTTCTTCCATCTGCTCAGGACAAAAAGAGACAGCTGAGAAAATGACCCAGGATGCTCACCCTGACTCTCATTTCCCTTCCCTGTCTCTTGCCAATCCACCTGTGCCCTGGACACTTGCCTCTACCTATGTCATTACTACTGACCAAGACACAATTATCTCTGGGTCATTGCTCCATGTAACTTCTGAACTTAGTCTCCCTGCTTGTGAGTTCTGTACCCTATAGCTCTCCTTATACCCTTCCTAGGAAAATTCAAATATTACTTCCTTTAGCTCTAGATGAAATCAACCAATCCCTGACTAGAATACCTCCGACACTCCATCCTGACATCTATCACATCTTATCATTTAGATCCCTATTTGCATAGGTCTGTATGTACACACTTTTGATGGCAATAAATGTCTCTGCCACATGGGAATATGAGCAATAAATCCCCCCACACAAAGGTTTTCAATGATCTATTAAACTCACTAGTTTTATTATGGAACTGTACTGTTAAATTAATAATCAGTTTATCCATGATAACAAATGTGCTCTCCAACAGCAAACTCTGAGGAGGTGTGGGCTGGGAGATAGTTCAGTTGATAAACTGCTTGCCATGCAATCATGAAGACCTCAGTTAGAATCCCAGGTCAAAAGAAGGACATGGCAGTGTGTGCTTGTTGTAATCCTGGTGTTGAGAGGCAGAAACAGACAGGTACCTGGAACTCACTCACCAAGCGACCTACCCTAATGCGCAATCCCTGGGTCCCAAAAGAAAAACTGAATCTCAAAAAAACCAAGGTGTTGGCTCCTGAAGAACCAAAGGCTGACATCTACACAAACACACACACACAAATAAATAAACCGTGTTAAAGAGGACAAACCATACAGTATCATTGGAAATCCAACTAAGGCTGACACCTTTGTTTTTTTAGAATAAATGTTTACAAATTACATGTTTTGCTTCAGGATAAAAGCCTAATAATAATTCAGAACCTAAACAAGATGGAGTTTCTAAAAGCTCAATGATTTCTCTGACAGGCAAGTCTTAGAAATATAAGATCTGGTAGGGATCACTACCCACTAATCTGGGCTCTTCTGATAAAGTGTGAGGAGGGAACTCAGCTTTGTAGTGTTTGCCAGTTTTCATGGTACTCGCATCATGAGTCAGTTCAAACTTCCAGTGACATATCACTTGACCAGACCTGGGAAGAGACTCAGTTGATTCTTAAGAATATACATGGGCTGGCTCAATACAACACACCTAGGATGGGACATAAAGCTCCTACAACTGCAAGCTGCATCCCCTTCCCCTAATCACTTAGTCCATAGATATTATTTTGAATGTCTGTCATTGTGTTGGCCAAGGGACTAATATCCACAACCCCTTGCCACAGGAGTTTCTAGCATCCTCTGATGAAACCTTATCCAGATGGGAATGAAGATAAAGATGAGGGAATGGCTGAGAATTTGAAGGAGGGAGCTAAAATCTGTTGGATGGATGGATGGATGGGTGTCCCTGACAGAAGCAATGAGGATTGTATGAGAATAAGTAACTTGACTCTTATCCTAAGAATAATAAGAATCCTTTTGTTGTGGTTTGGATATAAAGTGCTTCCCGAAATGGCTCGCATTTTGAAAACTTGGTCCCCAGCTGGTGAGTGTAACCAAAATAGAGTATTTTGTTAAAGGCTAGAAACTTTAGCAGCCCCAGCTGGAAAATGTAGTACCCTAGGGAGGCAGATTGTTGGGGTACCTCTTCCTTCCTCTCCCTGGCCTTCTTCCTCTGGTTTCCTCCATCCCAGAAAATAAGAACCAAGCGATTGTAAGCTAAAAACCCCTGAAACTCAGAGTCTAAACAAATCATTTCTCACTCAGGTTGCCTTTCTTACTATTCAGTCATAGTTAGAGGGAACTAACAGCTGGTGGCAGATTTTACCTAAAGAAGATGAAGTCAGATGAGAATCTGAGAGGCTTACTGTGACTCCAGGAAGGCAGAATGGATGCAGAGGGCCTGAGCTAGCATGATGGCAGAAGTGAGGCTGACACATGAAGAACAGGGCTGAAAAGCATCTAGTGGAGCTACAGATGATGGATGTGGGGCAACACCAGGGATCCTCAACAACCAAAGGGAAGGAGAAAGCTGTCACGCAGGTAGATAAGGAAGAAGTCCGTGTCTTGGAAGTAGACGTGAGAGCTTGTGTTTAGTCACTGAGTTCATTGATATGGGTCTTTTATGGGTGTGCTTTAATTAAAAATAATTACTTGCTACAAAGAAAACCCCGGGCCTCCTACCACAACCTCCTGACCTCTTATACACACTGAAGTCTTCCCCACCAGTTGTCACAGACCCATGTACCACTACTCCCTCCCTCTGTAGGATGCCCTTCCCAAAACTTTTAGAAAACTCACAGAACCTACCTCACCTGCAAATTTTCTCAAATCCCCCATCAAAACCTGATTTCTGATTCTTGATTATTGATGAGGGCCAAATGCCCTCCCCCCACACACATACACACACACTAGAATGCTCTGCATTGCAGGCTGAAAACTTGACTCAGATCATGTCTCATTCATGCTTGTATCTCCTGGTTCTGTCAGGAGATAGGTCCCATGTTTTCTACATGTCATGTCAGTACTATATTTCTCAAAGCAAAGTCACAATAACTCATCTGATGACATGAACTCATTTAGAAAAAAAAAATAGAGTTATCTCTGGACATCCAGTTGCCACTTCAAACATTTGCTATAAAGGAGTGAATACATTTCCTGACAGACTTGACCAAAACCCAAGCAATACCTTATCCTAGTACACAATAGCCACTCAATTTAGAACAAAGGATGGGTTATCAGGCTTCAGATGCTTCTATTTCCTCTGGATCATCACACTCAGTTTCTGAAAGGATATCTTGGGAGCCTCCTTACAGCCAGGACGTACCTCTTCCTCTTTTAGGCCATCCATCCCACCACAAGAAGGCTTCCTTCTATGCCATGCTAACTGGGAAGGATCTGCCAGGTCTGGGTCAGTGTACCTAGAGATAACCCTTAAGAAACAGAGGGTAAGAACCAGGAAACAAATATTTAGCATCCTGTCCTTTAAGAACTTAGGGCTGACTAAATGGCTCAGTCAGTAAAATTCTTACTGAGTTCAATCTCAGCACTCATATTTAAAAAAAAAAAAAAAAAAGCCAGGTGTGGCATTCCCACATGCTTATAGTCTTCACTAGGGAGGCAGAGATGGTAGAATCCCTAAAGCTTGCGGGCCAATCAGTCTATCCAAATTGGTGAATTTCAGGTTCAATGAAAGACCTTGTCTCACTTGTCTCAAAAAAATAAGCTAGAGAATGTCAGGGACTGATACATTAAACTCTGGCCTCCACACACATGCACACATGTGCATGTATGCACATAAACAAAAAGAGAACCTAGTTCTGGGGCACATGTCACTCTAGTCTTGAGGAATCCTGATGGAACCCTACATCTGCCACCTCAATAACACCATTAAAACACCCTACCTGTATCTTCTCCTTCTCCCCCCTCTTGTCTGTCATCATTCTCCTCCCTCTCTCCCCTTCTGCTTCTCGGCCTACACAGACCATTTGTATCTCAGTCCGTAGAGAAGGGCTGCTTTGGGGGATCTTCAGACTAATATAAACTCATCTCACTGGAATCGCCCATTTCAGGATCCACAAAGCATCCTTCTAAAGAACTCTCACTGAAAACAGCTGGAAGGCTCTCCAGGGTGAGAGGCATTGAGTTCTGTTCTGTATCAACATCTGGAGACTGCTACAGCAGGAAGGGTTGTAAGCACTTAACTATACACCTTCTAAATGAAACCCAGGTAAAAATCCCACTTCTTCACAGGTAGTAAAAAGTAGCTGATGTATATGGCTTTCCAAATCATTTGCGTTCCCACACCGGCTCTCGCATTCTTTGCACCTTGATTTGGCTCCTGTTCCCAGTCATAGCCCATTATGCTATAATACACTTATCAATATATTCCGTGCTGCTTAAAAAAAAAAAAAAAAAAAAAAAAAAAAAAAAAAAAAAAAAAAAACCCTTCCTAAACTGATCTCAGAACAGAAGAGAAAAAGAAATCTTCTGACTTAACATTAAACATACTCTGTCATCCATTAGCATGACAAAGTCTATTTTATTTAGACACTGCCATTAATAATGAAATGATGTATGATTTCCACCCCTGCCGCTCTTCCTTCCTTGCACAATCAATTATACATTTAAGAAAATACTTAGTGGATAGAAGACCTCTAATGAAGCAGCACTTGAGGGAGCTCCTGAGATCTTCAAAACTGAAAGAAAGGTCTTCCAGATACATAAGAATTAGAGCTGGGACTGGGAACGGGAATCCATTCAAGATGTTTGTGCTGTGATCAGAAAAACAGACTTTCATGTCCTGTGAACTGAAAAATAAGGAGAAGCTCACACACACCAAATGCTTAGCCCAGTAAGGACTCCAAAGTGAATGAGACATTCACTTTGCAAATTATGAATGCTTTCTTTCCTTAATTCCAGCCAAAAAGCCAGAACTAACTTGAAATCAGATATTAGAAACTCAGGCTTCCAAGTGCTGTCCCTTAGACAAAACAGTCTTCTCTGTCAAATAAATAAATAAAATGAAGATTTAAGGTAGCTGGTTCTTGAGAACTCTGGAAATTGTCCAAACTTCAGAACTGAACAGCAATAGCTAGTAGTAGGTTTTCCAGAAGGCAAAACCAAGGCAGGTTTTCCTCACTCAAATCACTGCATATTGCATCCTGTTGTGAGAAGGGAGGGCTTATCTGGGGTAATCGCCAATATGATTTGGCATCCTGGTTGTCGTGAAAACTAACTTTCTACCATAGAGCCCAGCAGATTTCCCCAAGTTCGGCAAATCCTGATGCTTTCTCTTTCTCTCCCTCTAGAGGCAGAACATGAAGCAATAAATAAGGCTTAATATCTAGGCATTAAAAATAAAGCCGGGGTGAAGCCGGTATGACAGGAACAGAAAACGGGCCTGGGAAGAAGGTCCAGAGTTTGTCAAGAAAGAGGATACAAGAGAAAAGCTGGGGGGGGGGGGGGGGGTTGCATACAAATACTCTCTGGCCCTTCAGGGTCTGCGGTTCCCTCTAAGGTGTCTCTATAGCCCTGTATCTGCCTCTCTTTCCTCATCTGGCTTTCCCTACTATGTGTCATTCACCCCTCTATGTCACTCTCTCTGCCCCCTCCTTCCTTCCCAAGTGGGGAACAGGTCCCTCCTTATCAAAAGGGACCGATGAGTCTCCAGAAGCAGTCCTGCATATGGTGTGGATGTAATGAGACCTTGTCACCAGAGACAGCAGATGTCCCCTGACTTCTGCAGTGTGCCTTCAGAAACCGTTTCTCCTCTCTATCTCCCCTTGGCCTAATGATCCTCAATTACAGCTTCTCAGGCTTTTGGACAACAGTGGCAGGGGAGAGAGACTCCTCACAAGGAGCTGGGCTTGATTTTAAGAGGTTTGTGTGTGTGAACTCACTTCTAACTAGTGAGATCTTCCGCCATCAGGTCTGGCCCTGGGTTAGGGGTCAGAAGTCGACCTTCCTTTCTGGGGCCCAGAAACCTTGGAAGAAAAGTCAGCAACCAAGAGGCAGGTCCCAAGAGAGTATAGAGGCCAGAGATCTGGATTGTCTGTACTCTCTTTAATACCACATTCTAGCAAAAAGAAAAACCTGAGGTCTGACTTTAGAGCCTTTGACACATAATTGGTAGCCAATTTTCCTAAGTGGTGAGTCAATTTTCTGCTTGTGAAATGTAACTTTACCCTGGTGAACACCAGGCCCCAGGGTTTTCAATGTGGCTTAACAGCAATTATATGAATGTTAGGAAGGGGGAAGTGTTAAAGTCTCTGCATTTACATTTGTACATGTTTTTGCCTCTTAAAGGGATAGGAGATATCTCCTAACCAACTCACCCACGGAAAAACCCACCCGGAGACAGGCTCAGGATATCCTGGGAAAGAAAATCATTTATAAGCTACACTACAGAGGGTACATTTAAAAAAAAAAAATTCTCTCAAATATTCCAACCACTAGCTAGATGTAATTGGTAGGGGGTGACATTTAGGGAATCATAAGTGGTTCCTAGCTCCCGCCAGCTGTGTTCTTTGCATTGACCCCAACCCCTTTACTCTTCCCATTCCTGCTTCCAAACAAATCCCCGGTGGCGCTGCTACACCACCACCACCCCTTTGCAGGCTGGTCCCCCACCCCCAGGCAGCTCGGCTCAGCTCCACATGTGCTGTGCGACTCGGCTTTCACTGGCGACAAACTGGAGCCGGGGCCTTTCCGTTCAGGAGGAACTCGCTACGTGTCGCTAACAAACACCGCCTGCCCGGCTCTGGGCTCCGCTGCCCACAGCTCAGTCCGCACCAAAGAGCTCTAACTGTAAGAAGTAATTCATGAGGTCCCACAAAGCCACTACTGAGAGACTCGGAGCAGGGGGGTGAGAAATGGGGTGTTCCTGCTTCTGGGGCCTCCATCCCAGCAGATCTGAGAGACAGAGGCACAGTAGTCACATCCACAGCCCAACACAGGCAGTTTGTCCATGCTCTCTTTCTTAGGGCTCTCTCTCTCTCTCTCTCTCTCTCTCTCTCTCTCTCTCTCTCTCTCTCTCTCTCTCAGGAGAAACGCCATCTCTATCTTCCGCTAATCGTGCTTTTAAATTTTAGGGGGGGAGGGAAGAATGGGGTGAGGGGTCGGCAGGAATGACTGGGAAGGGGGATGGAGGGGGAACAGTGGTGGGAAGGGGGATGGAGGGGGAACAGTGGTGGGTATGTTAAAAAAAAAACTTTAAAAATTATTTAATTTTATGAGTTGATAAGATGGTCTTACAGATATAGTTTACGTACTTTTTGATACATGTTCTTAGTTTTTACATTAATTTATTCTTTCACACTTTCATACATATATTTGAGACATTCTGGCCATAAACATCCCTCTGCCTTCGATTATCACCCCCCCACACTCCCCTCTTTACATTAAACACCCATCCAGCTTTCATGGTTTTTGGTTTTGTTTTGTTTTTCTAATCCATCAGCTCTAATCCACTCCCAACAAAAAGTCCTAAAATACATTCTTTAGCCTTAATTGCTGTAGTAGAAAGTCATGCTATAATCTCACATATTTCCGCAAATGTGAGTGGTACCTCCTCACACAAGCTAATGCTATACTAACTCATAAAAAGATAGATCACTGCTGTGGACTTTTGGGGAAAACAAACTCATTTGTTTAAAAAAAAAAAAAAAGACACAATTATTAAAACAAAACAAAACCCAGCTGATTGGGAAGCATCTGCTAGACACGAGTTTACAGCCAATGGACTAGGAAACTAAATATCAAAATAAATTCTACTCAGAGATCATTGATTAGAGAAAAACACATAATCTAAGAAAATGTCCTCCCAAAAGAAGAGAAAGTATGTCAGCACAGACATTCATTCAGTACTTCCCTGGATCTGGAAGCCGAGGGGAAGAGAAGACTGTGTGGAAAGGAAGCTGACTGAAGGGTAGAGGAAAACAGCCAGTGTAGATGAAATGCACCAACAGGCTTGTCCCATCAAATGAGTCTCCTTGAGGCTGAGGCTGGGGCTCCTGGGTACTGTGTTCACCCCTGAGCAGTGGGTTTCCCAAAATCCCAGCCACAGTGAGATGCTCTTTTAAAAACCTCTATATTCCTCCCTTACCCTCCAGTGGATTTCTTCCTGCTCTCACTTATATCACTATATCTCTGGAATTACTATCTTAACACATCTTTCTCCTTAGGAGCTTAAAGGGTCAGGCCTTCAGGAAGAGGCCTGGGGGAGGGATAATTGTTGGGGGCGGGTGGTGGCTAACTGTCTTCTCAGTGGTCCCTGAGACCCTGCTGAACAGGCTGTTTACCTTTGACAGCAGCCCAGGGCAGATTTAGGGAACTGAGTTTCATGTTCCTGCCCTTAGCTTTGTGTCCATGAGGGCTGGTACATCCCTTTTTGTGGTTGTAATTTAAATGAGACAACCCACTGCACAGCTGTCTCAGTCAAATTATGCAGGGCCATGTGGCCTTTCTCCAATCTTTAAAAAGTCTGGAGTACCTCTGACCATGTTTGAGAGAAGCCCAGGGGAGCAATGACCAACAAAGGGAATAGCAATTATGCCAGTAAGGGTGGAAATTTGCCTAAATGAATGTATTCAAGGCCGCACTCAGCAAATGGAAATGTTAGTTTTTATAGTAAGGCAGAAGAGTGTCAGAATCAAGATCCTGATCTTTGGGGTTGGACACAGTGGGGCTGGCATTCTGGCTCCCCTATCTAATAGCAGCACTGAACCTGAACATGTTATTTAACCCATGGAGCTGGAGTTGCCTTCCTTATAAAATGGTAAAAGGGAACACTTACTAAGTAGGGTTGCAAGGTCTAAATGAGAGAATGAGTAGCAGACATGTAGCTTAAGAAATGCTGGCTATTACCATCATCATCCTACAACAATAATTACTATAATAACACACAGGACATGTAACTATGAATGCCAGTCACCATCTGACAGAGGAAAAAAGTTGTCTCTAATCCCTTAGTTTATAGACCACAGAATGGCATTCCTTCTCTCTCTCTCTCTCTCTCTCTCTCTCTCTCTCTCTCTCTCTCTCTCTCTCTCTCTCTCTCTCTCTCTCTCCCCATCCCTCCCTACCTCCCTCCCTCCCTTCTCTTTCTTTCTCTCCCTGAATCACACATACACTCATCTATGCATCTGTGTGTCTCTACATATATGCAATAAAAATACAGAATTATAAACAGAACGACCTGTGTGCATAACCACTAAACCTGTACAAACCAGCATAAACTATAGGCAAAAAAATAAGTAATGAATAAGCAAATAAAAAATAAGCAAAATAATAAGGTAATTGTTAACTTTGTCAATTCCATCTGATGATATACAACTATGCATTCCTTGGCAAAAATAAACACCTTAAGATATCAAAAGCACAATCCATTGTCTCCTTGCTACTAGGGGCCTTTTAAAACTTAGAGGTTAAATTACAGTCAAATGGCAGGAGGTGAGGACCCCACCTTAGGATACTTCCTTGGGATAAATGGCCAATTCATGTCTACTAAAAAGGGTTTTAGCCAAAGCATGATGGGGCTGGTGACCACTTGCTGGTTGTTAATTGTTACTGAATAAAGGTCATTATTGCTAATAAAAATTTACAACAAAATTCCAGAGGCATATAGATTATTGTAACAATCGGTCTTATATCTTTAGGGCTTTATACAGCATTTCTGTAGAACTGATGTTCTACATATTAGTTCTGCAGTAACTTTATCTTAGTACTTAATCCTGCTTGTAGGCAAGGTTTACTAGACATAAAATAAGAAGCAAAGGAAAAGAAATGAAAAACAGGAAATCCTGGGAAGGTTTCTTCTGTACTGAGAAGTCATCAGAGTCATTATCCATGGGGCTTAAAATGTTGTTTCTTTGGGGAACCTGTCAAAACATTATAATGTTTATTTTTGGAGATTTCAAGACAGGGGGTAAAGGGAGAAAGAGATGGAAGGAGAAAGAGGCAGGGAGGGAGGGGAGGAGGTGGAGACAGAAGGAGGAAGAAGAGAGAGCTAATTCTCATCTGAGGACCAAAATGTCATATATATATATACATATATACGTATATAAATTTCATCTCAGCACATTGCCAAAAAGAAACAGTTTTTAAATTTTTCTGAAATTCTCATTTCTTTAAGCTCAAGGCCTATGCACACAATATTGCTGTATGTCCCATAGGACACTATGAGAGCATGTGCCTTCTTCACTTCATCTTAGGATGCCCTTACTGTGGAGATCTTAAAAGGAATTTTCACCTTAAAAGTATACATGGGAAGTAGGTATGCTGAGTAAGTAGCCACTTAACAAGCAAACACTGTGTGTAATTTGGTATCCATTCTTCACATGTCATCTTTCAGGTCACTTCACCTAGAAAATAAGTCTAAGCTAATGAAATTCAGTAAGGCAACTATAGGGTGTTGCATTTATTGGTATCATCTACCGAGGGCCTCTCAGAGTTAATACTGCAAGTAGATAAACATGTTGGTCCACACTCCTCACATTTTACAAACCTACCATTTTGTTTTTACTAGATCCCTTCCCCAAATCATGCTACCAATAAATTAAATTCACCAACTCAATTAGCCTTGTAAGGAAGCTCATCTAATGATATCCCTCAGTGACCTTGTGCCTTAAGGTGGATCTTAGCAACAGATGGAAGCTGTACTTCTTGCTTTATCCGTATTACCTAGATGACACCTTGACACAGTAATAAAGGAGGAGAATGCTAGTTGAGTAAACTGTTGTTCATTCTTGATCTCTGCCTCACACAACACTCACACAAGCGTAACAATAGGCTATCCTCCAACACCAGATACAAAATTGACCATATTTATAGAGGCACATAGGAGAAAAATTTTAAGAGAAAGGAGGAAAGTTAAAGATCTGAAGTGTCCAATTCTCTTTATTTTATAAATGAGGAAACTGAAGCCCAGAGAAGGAGAAAGCCTTGCTGAGGCCCATATTCCCAAGGAACACAGTTCCCCTGTGCCCTGCCTCAGCATTCTACCTCCAGTCACTTCTTATCTTAATGTAAATGGAAAACTTAGCCTCAGAATGAGCATCTGAGCTTGTTATATCTGTGAAGGATCCAAAGTGTGCTTGAGCCTTAGAAGAAGGTGATACTTGAATGTGACTCATATTTGGAAGTATGAGTTGACAATGATTAAAAATGAAAATGATAGGAAATCAAAGTACGCTGAATCTGCTTAAGTAATTGAGTGACTTTGAATCTAACATTTACACCAGGGCATGGCCTGGCAAGGGCCATGTGACTGGTACAAGCAAGATGGATGAATTTGAAAGAGACAAGTGAGCCCCAAATATAATCCCCTTCAAGTATAAGATGCTTAAACATTCTACAAAGTGTTGCTGAGCAAGTCCCTAACCCAGGTGCTCCAATTTTCTTTATACAGAGGATACAGCAAAAACACTTATTAAGTAAATGTGCACACTGTTACCTGCTTTTTTCTCCTATCTGGAGTCCATTGACTCAACTGCTAAGTGTCTTTGCCATCTCTGAATGTAAGCAATGGCTCTCAACTCAGAGAACATTCCATCATGAAATCATTTTGGTAAGTCTAACAGATTTGTTCTCTCTGAAATATTTGGAAGCACAAGGGCATTTAGTTTGCGGAACAGTTGGTGATGATTTGGGAGAAGGAAAAACAAAGAAAACCCATAAATGTATAATTACACCTGTTAAAATTAACTCATTGGTCCAAAATGACTAGACAGTGGATGGAGGTAGACAGAAAGATATGACTTTCGATTACAATTTAATCCCACCTTGAAAGCAAGAAAAAAATGAATTTCCTAAGTTAACGTAGACATTTTAGGCAGGCCTCAAGCTCATCACTCACAGGCTGAAATAACCACTGCTTCCTCCTCTCTCTGAGAGGGGCCATCCTCTGCTTGCAAGGTCACTGACTTTGCCTTTTGGAGTCATCTGTCTGTGGTTCAGATTTTAATGATGCCAAGGGCTAGAAATTTTTCCCTGCACCTTCCCCGTGATTTCTTTCCTCCTGTTTGTTGGTCATTCGAAAGTGTGACAAGCCTACAGGCTTAGACAAAGTCATATACCAAGGTGGCTTTGAGTAGATGGAAGCATAGTACCTCATTCCTTTCTTTTCGTTATGACTTTTTTTCCCAGAACTATATTCTGCAACAATACCTCATTTCCTTTAGTGTTATTTTTGGAAAGGGACATTTATTAAGTTTGTTTAGGCTTAACTATAAGATAATTTTTAAAATGAGGACTATACTCTGCAAATTGCCAAGTTCAATATTTATATATGTCAGTACCTTCCAGAATAAGTTAACAGCCAGAGACAACTGCTTATGTGTAAAACTGGAAGACTCTTCCTAAAATTCCCACTGGGAAGTAACTGTTGATGAAATACCTCTGACAATAAAAACAAAATTGTCATGTTTCTGCAGTGTTGTAACATAATATGAACAGCATGGCTACAAACAAGTGAGGTGTGTGAGCTTTTAAAGAGTCAAATTCAACTTTAGGATGGGATTTGTAGAGGCTTCTCCCTCCCAGTGGCTGTCATAACTTCTTTTCTTACAAACAACTTAACTCCTGTTTGATGCCTCCTTAGAGACTTGAAATGCAGAGCTTTCCTTGGACCCAAACCCAGAAAACATAAGTTGCACCCTTCCCTCAGGCTGATTTCACAGAAAGTAAAATAGATAGCAGAGCAAGAACCAGATGGCTCAGAAGAACAGCAGAAAAGTCACTGGAAGCTGAGCCAGAGACTGGGCTTATGGGCCTGGCTTTAGGGCTACTTAGAGCAAGATTGCTGTGTTCCTCTTAACCTCAGGTTTGTCTGTCTCCAAAAGGAAGGGACCTGGCCACAGTATCTGAGAGTCCACATTTTTCATCCTCTTTCCTTTGGAAAGTATTTCAGATTTAACTAGGTGATTGCTGTGTTTGTCTGAGCTGAACAAGATATGGGTTTGCAAAACAACAACAAAAAGCTGATGTTGTAGGAACTGAAGTGATGTAATTCAGAGAGTGCTGCTCATTTTTAAAAAGTAAAAAAAAAAAAAAAAAGGCAAGTTCCTGTATGCTCTCTGATTCACTGCCTGTGAAGGGGGTGTGTGAGTGATGGGGTTAAGGTGTTGTCCATTCCTCACACTTGTATCTATGTGAAGATCAAAGGTTCTTAGCCAAAGACATGAGAGTCTAGCTGGAGAAGTCTCTGAATCAGCCAGAACTGAATGGGAAAACTTTTCTGTACTCTTATTGGTCATTGTTTTTTAACCTGGCTATTTAATAAAACCTTAAAGAGATTTCTCTAGAAATGCAAACAGTTTTTCTCCAACTTAAAAAACAAACAAACAAACAACCAGCCTCTATCAGGAATACAGGGTTAGTCCATGAGCAAATGCTTTGTAAATGAATGAATAGCCTATTTTTTTTTCCTACTCTTTCCCATGTTATTTAAAGCCATCTGCAGACGCAAGAAAGATAAACAAGCTATAAACATGAAAACTTCCCTGTGGTGGGGGAGTGCACGAGAAAATCTTCATGCTCAAAGAACCTCCAAAATTCTTCCAATCTACCCTCAGCCCTGCTAAAAAACAACAGTAACAAAGCTGCAGCCTGTTAGGCAGTCTAGAAGTTTCTCTTTTACCACAATGATAGTGGTGTAAGAGGCAGTCCCTGGGAGGTCTTTATAACAGAGAAAAAGGGAAGGTCTCTTCATATTCTATTTTCCAGAGGCCTGAGAAAGATGTTTCTAGAAGCCCACTGCAATGACACCATTTGTGTCCCTAGAGAATATGAAAAACAGACCAGACTAACCCAGCCCAAGTGGAGAAAGGGGTCAGTCACACAGATCTCAGGCTGATTTCTTAGTAATATCTGGCTGTGGCTAGAATTTTCCTTCTGAGTGATTCCACACACTCTAGACCATACTCTATTCAACACCCCCATCCTACCCCACCCAGAGAAGGGCTCAGAGAATACTGACATGCCTGTGTCAGCTGCTGGGAACAGAACAAGAGAGAGGCCGTTCCCAGTCTGAAGGTCTCTATACCTAGCTTATGCAAGTTGCCTGTTCTTATGATGGCCAGACATCCTGGAGATTTGGTCTCTCTCATAAGGTCTCAGCCATTTCAATCAGGCCTTCTTCAGACAACAGATTCCTTGTTTCTGTGATTTCTAGGTGGTAACTGTAATCCAGTGATGCCCATATAGATATAAATGACAGAAAGCTAGCTGAAACCCTTCTGAGAAAACTGACAGATTCCTGAGCAAACTAACCTGGAACAGCTGACAAAAATGAGAATTTAAGATGAGAAGAACGAAATCTGTGAAGGAACACAGAAATTCATTAGCCTGAGCTTCCGAAATAGTTCAAGGAATCGGACCTAATTCTGCCCTTTTTGTTTGGGGGATGTCATTACTAATGTTGCAGAAACACTTTGAGCTACCATCTATCAGAAGTCTGATGAAAGTAGAAAGCTAACATTTCACAATTAATGTTGAAAGTGCAGTGATTTGAAAGTCCCTTCATAAACTAAACAGTGTTCTACATAAAGAAAAATCTCTGCTTCTAAGTCACTCAGTTCTGAGAAATATCCAAAATTCCACAGTGCCAACACTGCAGTCTATAAGAAATTATTCAAGTATGTATTTGAGTTATTCTGCATTTTAATTTAACCCTTTGAAACATTAATCAAACCATGGCTAATTATAGAAATTAAGGAACTAAACGATGGAATCTTCTAAAAGATATTATTTAAAAGGCAGTTTATACAATTACTTGTATAGATGTTTGCTTTAAAGGGGAAAACAGTTCTACTGTAATGAAAAGGGTCTTAGAAAATTAAATTAACAAGGGGGGACCAGGCTGATATGAAACTAAATTAGCATCAAATGCAAATTACAGGGTACTTAATGGTAGAAACAGGTGCGGAGAAGAACTCTAAATGAGATAAATGAATAAAACATCCTTCTCCACAAATGTGGAGGCTGACACAAAGTCAATGACATGAATAATTCAGCAGCCTCCACACTGCTGTTGAGGTCAGCTTGCCTTGACCTTTGAAACAGGAAGTAAAATTCAGTTCAAATTTGACTGACTGGAAATATAACAGTTATTTGGGTTTTTTTATATAATAAAAAACCCACAGATTTTTTTTCAAAAGACAGACACAGGAAATAGACAACAGAATTATAATTTAATCTAAAGGCATTGGTTAAACACACAAAATAAAACTCATTAGATAAAATTTTACCCAAATTATGTTTCAATATGGAAATCCTACGAATAAAAATAATTAGAAGTGCATAGAGCAGATCCTCAGTGTATTGATCAAACTCTCTGTGGGATGAATCTCTAGGTCTTTGCCTTTCTTCATGTTATTTTGTTGTATTGTTGTCAGTATGAAGGAAGCACGCCATGATTTTTAAGGCACATATTCTTATTAGTAATGCAAAATTATCTCTTACATTTGTGAGATTAAAATTTAGCTGGATTTGAACTATGTGAACATGCTTTTTTTAAAATCTTCATTTTAACTTAATAGATGTTGCACACACCCCCACCCCAACTCATTTATCTTATAAAAAAGCAAAGTGAGTTCCTAAAACAAATTATTTTCATAACCAAGTGGCCCCTGCAGTTCTATGTTATGGGGGCTTCCTTCTCTCCTCCACACACTTCAAAAGCATTTGGTAAACTGGTGAGAGCATTGTCCTGATCAAATCTGGAGTATCAGAGATGGACGAGGCATGACAACAGAGCAATTTCTACAAGCTGGAGAGACAGAAGAATATATGTGGGATATCATCTCGGTCTTTATTTCATGGGCTGGCAGAAAGATGTTAGATAATAGCAGTTATCACTACCCTCCAATTAGTTCTATTAATGGGGCCAAACAACGTAGCTATCTGCCTTTCATCTGTCCACTCTGCTTATCAGATAAAAGATTATGTTGAAAGATGAGCTCCATTTGACTTTTTAGACTTGAGAGTTAATGCTATACCTATACACTTTAACTATTCACAAAAATACATTAGAAAACTAGCTTTATGTTTATAATTGGCATAGGAACAATGATGTCTTTTCCAAGCTTATGTGCTTAGCTGAGACAGAAATAAATATGTCTGGAATGCTGATTTATAACATTATTATTATTATCATCATCATCATCATTATTATTAATCACACGTCACTGGACAGTTACTAAAGAGAGATAAACCAAACACTGCTGATCTGACGATCATGACGACTGACCTGGGCGAAGCCTTTGTATACAGAGTGACTCCCTGCTAAATGAGGGCTCTGTAGAGCCAGCTGGTTCTCATTTTGAAACAACCGGCTTCTCTATCCCCAAGTGCTAAAGAAAATAATCCCAGCGATCTATGACTACACACTTGCACAGAGGCAGCAATGAGAATTTGATTGTGAAGATAATTAAAGTCATTCCTGGAACTTCCAGGAAAAAAAAATAATAGGAGGAGTATAAAGAAGCCATGAGGAGGGGATGCAAAATAGTCAATGATAGTATTTAAAATTAAAGGAGCACTAACCACTGTGCAAGTACAGAAGAGGGAACATCCACCCCAAAAGGAACGTGCTGAACCAGCCCAATTCTCCCCTTTGCTCTACTACTTTAGGGAGGCCCAGGGAGCCATCCATCCATCCAGCCCTCAGCCTCCAGGGTCCACTCCAGATAACCAAAGAAACTAAAGAAGCTACACAGACGATTGACACCCACATTGTGGGGTGTTTTGTTTCTGCTTTGTTTTAAGTTTAAATCTCAAATAAAATACCCATGGAGGCTCCTGGCTGGACTCCCCAACTTTCTTGGTTGATCTGAAATGATGAAATTAATGTTAATGAACAAAAGCAGTATCAGACCCTTGAAGGTGGGTCGATCATCTCTCAGTCTTCAAGAGGGTTGTGATTTCTTTAGGGTTACGCTGTCCTATTAAAAGTATCCATATACACAGAGTTCAAACATCATTTTGCTGAGCCTCCATTCTCTGCCTGCTTACAGATCTTATAAGCTATGGGGAAAGCAAAGATTCTGTAAGCCCTGGGTCTGTACTATCTGCCTTTAACAGGAAGGAAAGAGAGACTCAATGAGGATTCCGGGCCTTTCAATTAACCTGATTAGTTCAGCACATTGCTCTCATGAATGACACCTTATCTTGGAAATAAGGGGGAACTTCCTTCAGTGGGCGTCTCCTAAAACCAGGGAAATGCATCCTATTAGATGTGCAAGATGTCTGTCTCCTCTCCTCTCCAGCTCACAGGTCAGAGAATCAGGCTGCTGGACTAGCTGCCTGGCTACATTTTGAGTCCTAAGGACAGAAAGCGAGTTCCCATCTGCCCAGGAGACCTCGGAGGAGGCAGAGAAAAGGATGCCCCATGGGCAACGTCAAGCCTTCTTTCAGCGTCAACCAGGCACATGATAGGATTGAGATGGGGCAAGAGGGTCTTGAGGGTGGGGGTAGAGAGAGAAGGAGGAAGAATTTATTAACCCTTTCATCACAAAAGTACCATGTTACTATGCTTAAACACCAGCCACTGTAATGCTGATTTTATATTTGATAGTGCTGGGCTATAGTTAAGTTGCCCTACCAAAAAATTTTTAAAAAAAGAAAGGAAGGAAGGAAGGAAGAAAGAAAGAAAGAAAGAAAGAAAGAAAGAAAGAAAGAAAGACCCACAAAACAAAACAAAATACTTTTCCTGAAAATTTTTAACATACTGCTATCCTCAAGACGGGACGTACATGTATTATTTTCTTAATTCATCTTATTGTGTATAACAGACAGACTGCTTACCAGAGCACTTTGAGTGAGCAGCAACAGCAGGGGTTTTCACTTACTTGTCAGTTCTGTGATTTACTTGATCAATTAAACAGTTAGGCAACGCGGAGATTTGCATGGTAATCGTGGGAAGATTAACATTTTTAACTGAAACAAATTTAATATTTTATCTTGCATTTTCTGTTTCTTGTCATTTGTTAAGAGAGGACCCACTTTGCCTTATTGTGTGGCTGTAACAAGCCTGTCTGGAGGCAGAGATGAGACCATCACATTTAACAACTGTGCTTCTCACCCTTCCCTTTCACAACATTATACTCCAAGCGTCTACTGCCTACTGCGTGTGAGCAAGGTATTGTGCTGAGGGCTGGGGACAGGCAGCAGCCGGCAGCTGTGTCAATATGCCATAAGCATGTTGTCACCATTCTCTGAAACCCATCTGCCTTACTGTGTTTGGCAATACCAGGAAACACCAAAGTTTGAATTCCACAGCAAAGGGTCTTAGCAATCTCTTCATTGCGGCCTGTATTTTTTTAAATGACAACCACATCATTCTCAGGACGTATTGTGTGCCAGGCATCATGCTGACACAGCTTATAGATGAAGAAATGGGTGCTAAGAGCAGCTGAAGTGTCCAGGGTCCTGTGGTGCTATCTGAGCTGGGATGTGATCTGCTTCCACTGCCCACAGTTTTAACCAACATGTAGACTATGTCAGAGGGATGTAACAAAACCATGGGGTTTGCCCATGTTCGGTACCACAAGGTACGGGCTATCTTCAGCCAGAGGGGATCTTTCTTATGCATCTGGATTCAGTCTTATATTCTTCTATTTTAAAGAAGTCAATATAGTTAGCATGTGCTTGTAATCCCAATACTCAGGAGAAAGGCTAAAGAATCACAAATTTAAGGCTGGCCTAAGATATAAAAGACACTGTCTCAAAAGCAAAGGAAAAAAATTAATAACGTTTTCTTACTATCTCAACATATTCCCCCCCTAAAAAAAAAAAAAATTCTGAGACACTGACAAAATTCTAAGATCCCAGGAGCCATGTTTCACCAAGGCATTTACTTTCAGTCTATGTCTCTCTTTACAGCTTTTCTGGACAATCATGAACACAGTCTGAGACCAAGAGATGAGTGATGTCATGTCCAATAAGGTATAGCCATCAAGATTAACCCAAAAGGTAACTCATACTGTAAAGAGTTTCATGGTCTCTCTCTCTCTCTCTCTCTCTCTCTCTCTCTCTCTCTCTCTCTCTCTCTCTCTCTCTCTCTCTCTCTCTCTCTCTCCTTTTATTTAAGTTGTATTGATGTTTTGCCTGTATGTATGTCTGTGTGAGGGTGTAAGATCCCCTGGAACTGGAGTTACAGACAGCTATTATCTGTCATGGGGGTGCTGGGAATTGAACCTGAGTCCTCTGGAAGAATAGCGTCAGTGCTCATAACCACTGAGAGGTCTTTCCAGCCCTGTTGTTTCTCGAACTATAAATAGCAATCCACATAAAATATATTAGGCTCAGTTTTCAAAATCTGATTTTAAGGCCTTAGAATATTCCAAACCCAGTGTTTGTTAGGTGCAGTAAACCTTATTAAATTTTTGTAATACAAACATAATTGTGTGTATGTATAGTGTATGTAGTGTGTGTGTGTGTGTCTGATATTGGGGACTGAACTCAGAGCATTTGCACAGGTCAAACACAAAGCTATATTCACTGATCTATATCCCTAAAGCAGTGAGGCTTGAATCTGTAATTCACAATATAGACACATGTTCCCATTTGGAATATTGGAGCACTGAGGTTCTTGAGGCAGAGATACTAAGTAGTAAGTAGTCATGAAAAATCTCAGAGTCTTTGCCTTTGCCATTCTGTCTGGATTGTTACTTTAATTTTCAACCCCACAAGTTCAATGTGTAACTTAATAAGAAACTGAATAGGGACTGTGCTTAGAGAAATACATGAGGAGATGAAATGTGGGTACAAAGAAAAGTGAAATAATGGGAGAGCCATGAGGTGCTGGAAAGTGTTTCACTAGGCAATGAAAGATGGCAAGGAGAAAACTCAAGCCGAGAGCTGGAGGTTCGCAGTTTCTTGTCATTTGCTCAGAGGCCAGTCCCTTAGGCTGCATGTCCTGTCAGGTTGAGTCCACTGGCGTGAAGGAAATCCTCTGAAACATCACACTTCACAGTGTTCAAAATCTGCTAGCATTATGCTATGGCTATGTATGTAACAACTAAATTTACAGTGATCAGGGATTCTGTATGTTTTATTGTGCTTAAAGACTGGTCTTTATATGAAAACATAGATGTCCCAAACAGGGGAGTCTTTGTCTGTAACTGAAAGAAGTTGGTCTCAAGTTGTTTGAAGATACTCTGTGCTGTATATAATATGTAATAAAGATTGGAAATAGAATTTAAGAAAATATTAAGTCCATTTAGGAAAACAGAAGTTTCTAACACTGTTGGTAATGATTTCAAAGATCACTGAGTGGACATTTCACCAAATTCCTTTTCCAAAGAACTTCCTAACAGTTAAAAGAAACTGATCAGTTTCTCTTTTCTGTCTTTATAGTGTGTGTGTGTGTGAGAGAGAGAGAGAGAGAGAGAAGGAGAGAGAGAGACTTAGAGCTGTTCAAACTAACTTTCATTTTGGGGAAAGACATTAGTCAAGAGTGCACCCACAGCCATATTTCTAAATTATAAGATATTACTAACAGATCAGAACATTAATAAATGGGAAACACAGCTCTAAAGGGGAGAGCTCTTCCATGGTTAACTATGGAACAATAATAAATTGCCAAGAGAGTAGTTGTCGGATCTGATCTGCAAATGGAGTAAAGAAAGCTTTGGTCAGCCATGATTGTTCAGGAAAGATGGAGAAAAGAATGTGTCTCCAGGGTTAATAGCTCCTCCTCCCTGAGTCTCCAATGTCTAGTGCAGTACAGGCCCTCCAGCTCACCATTCACTGCTTTGGCAGGGGCAGTTCCATGTGAAAACACAGATGCTGACAGCATAGAAAATGATATTTTAACATTCTGCTCTGATCACTTTCAAACTGTCAATCAGTTGACTATACAGCATCATGAGCCCCCAGTGTCCACACCCTACAGGGGACCTGCTCTTGAACACCACATCCATCCTAATACACAGCATCAGAATTGGGCCAACTGAGCAGAGAATGAGAAAAAAAAAGTCTTGAGAAATTCCTGATAGTGATTACAAGGGCTTCCCCCCCCCCCCCCCCGACGCTTTACAATATCTACAGTGACTGTGTCCAGATTAAAAGGCCGCACACACTTCATTGAACTCTTTCCCCTTGTCTTGGCACTTAAAGCGTTAACAAAGACAATAGAAGGAGTGAGTGAACAGAGGAGGGTTTACTGGCACTGACTTTTAATCTATGGTCCTTCACTCCGGTTTATCTGGCCTCTGTGAGGAACCCCCCATGCCGTTCCTGAGAGGCAGAGCCCAAGTGTTCATAAGCTTTTTGTCAGGTAAAAGGAGAAGAAAAGAGAGGGAACAAGCAAACTTAAAGCCAAGGGGCATCTATAAGATGTCACCAGGCTTTTGTATTCATGTCAATGATTCACGATTAGAGTATCTGACATAATCTTATTGAGAAGAATCAAAAGCCCACCAAGTGAGAGCTGCTCCTGTAGCAGGGGGCAAAGGCACAAACAATATCTTCTTAAAGATGTGTTACCTAACATCATTATTTTTTTTATTATATTATGAAACTATTGTGCTTCAAACAGTTAGTGTGATGCTGCAGTCATCCAGGGCCATTTTGGAAGTTACTGTGTGGGACCAAGCTAGCCAATCTGCCAGCTTGTCTAGTGAAGCTGTAACAAGTGAGTTTGGGGGCATGTTCATGACTGGAACTAAGCTTTTCACCTTTAAAAATAAAAATTACCAAAGCACACTAAACATCATTGTATTTCCACTGAAGGCAAAGTCTAGCCGAGAAAGATGAAGTACTAATAGATTGTTTCCACCTAATCAACTTCATAAACTACTCTTTTTTTTTATAAGTGACCCCCCCAAAGGAAAATGTGGTAGGGTTTTCTTTTATTGCATTTGGGAAGTTGATTTTCTTCTCCATTAAGAATGTATTCTCTCTCTCTCTCTCTCTCTCTCTCTCTCTCTCTCTCTCTCTCTCTCTCTCTCTCTCTCTCTCTCTCTCTCATACTTTACTAGGATCAAGGCAATTAAAATTCTATTATAACAAGTACTGTAACATTAAAACCCTTATTTGATTCTGGACAAAGGCGCTTGTAACTGGAGAAATAGTTCGCACGGGAGATTTATCTTCATCGACCCACACTCCTAAAGACAGCGCGCAACCAAAGACAGACCTGTACTGTTCACCATATTTCATTGGCTGCAATAGGAGTCACTTTTACACTGTCCTGAACAGTGTATAGTTACATGGTCTGTAAAGAGATGGATAGAAGAGGTGGGGAGTAGGGAGGAGGGAAGGGGAAGAATTGGTAGTCTACTTTAGATAACATCTCATGCAAATTCAAATGATCAAAATACTATCTCTTTAGACTGGAACTTCTAAGTGGGGCTTTTTATATCTGGCCAATTTTTTTTTTTTTTTTTTTTTAAATTAGAGAGTTTGGCCAGGTGCTGGTGGTAGTAGGGAATGAGAATTTTTGTCAATGGAGTATCACATTTGTAGGAGGGTTGCTTGGCTTGTTTTCAACTCTAAACAACTTATTTGAAAGTAAAAGCATGTTTATTATACTGATGAATTATAATCACCAGCTGACACATAGGAACCTGCAGTGCTTTCCTGAATTTTTCCCAAACTGTTACAGAAACAAACTTAGAATGATGTGAAAGGCAAAGGCCACATGGTAAGCCCACACACGGGCCATGTTACATACACACACACACACACACACACACACACACACACACACACACACACATGCATGCACCCACACGCTGATGCCCTGAAGCTCTGTTAAACACAGATCTTGGAAGTTGTACCATAATTTCCTTTACAGGAAAACTACTGTTATTATACAGTTTCTGCTGTGGTTTAACACCCTGCAGAAGTACTTGCATTATGATCTACTGTCAGAAATCTGAAATGCATTTTAATGTATCCTGGTTGTGTATTTGAGAATAGCTGATAACAAATGGTATCTAGACTGCTATTAGCTAATTGTATTAGTAATATTTTTTATCACCGTACCCAAGTGTTCAGAACTCAGCTCATCCTCAGAATGGTACCATGTGATATGTGTAAAATTGAGACTGATTCTTGCTCACATAAGTCTCATTGCTAATAATCACATGTGAATTCCCACTGAGAAAACAAATGTTTAAATGCACTAGGGCTAGGAATCAACTGTAAATTCATGCTCTGGGTTCACTCCACTGAGGAAAAGCTATGAGCTTCTCAGAGCAACCAAAAGGAAAGCAAATTTTTGGCCTGGGGCAGCTTTAGAGTGGATTCCTCTTCTTTCTGTTTTAAGCGAACAGTCAGGGTTACGTTTATCAGAGCGCTGAGAAATGAATTTGCACTTCTGGTTCTTGGTGACCCACACAGCAGCATGCCTGCTGTGCTGAACAGTTCTCTTGCTGGTTGGGCCTTCTGAATGATGGGATGAAGAAGAAAGTAAGAACTGAAAGAGTAATAAACTGAAGTCATTAACCTGGCTAAGGATCTCATTTGCAACACTTAGGAAGCATATCTTCTTGTTCACCTAAGTCAGAGGTTCTCAACCTCTCTGCCTTCATGTTGTGGTGAACTACCCAACCATAACATTTATTTACTATGTCAGAACTGTAATGTTGCTACTGTTATAAATCATAATGTAAATAATATAGGATATGGGAATCCCTGTTGGGGTCATGACCCACAGGTTGAGAACTTATAAGACACAAAACCAGAAAATCATTTTGTGTGGGTTTTGGAATTTGTCATTGATGATAACAGACAGAAAAAGCTACTTGCTCAACTATACCTTCAGAAATTCAGGGTAATACATTTTCTCACACATAACCAAGAGTTAAAAATTGCCTGTGAGTGTCCTGAGTACACTGCCACTGTCACACAGTCCTGTAAAAACATGGCAACAACTTAGTCAAGGAAGTTAGTGAGATGATGACACTGTGCTCTTCTGTAAAGTCTTGCCTCCACATCCTGCCTCTTAGGTTCAAACATGGACCTTCAATCACAGTTTCTATGTGAACAATCCCAGCATGGGCAAGGTCTCCTATTCAGATGATCTATTCCTGGAAAAATGAGCATTCTGGTGATTTCCTAACTGATGATTCCATTTTGTATTATAATCATCGCAAAGCCAGATGATGTTACTTAAATGACCTAGATGTTGAAGAACTTTAAACTGTTCTGAAAAAAAAAAAAAAAACAAATCTTTGTTCTTTTTCTCCTTTTGTTTATTTGCTTTTGTTTTTTGTTATTATTTTTTTGAAGAGCTTTGGATAAGTGTTGCCTGAACTAATTCCAAATAGGCTATGGGGTTTATGTCACAAAAGTCATGTATTTTCTTTAATGTCATACATCATGCTCGGTATGTCCCAGCATTAAGCATAGATATAAAGTCTTACAAAGGAAAAAAAAGACCAGGCAAGATTGTGGCAATCAGCAGACCCAAATCATTGGACAAGTATGTGCTGATGGGCTTTTAAAAATCTAAGTTTCAAATGCTGGCTTCAGGGGACTCAAAATTTGTAGATTACTCAAACCACATTATACAGAATCCTGAGAGGATTCTGTTTTAACTAACACACTTTACGGGTTTATCTTGTGTTATTTCTATTCCTTAAAAACAAATTCTGTGTGTTGACAGCTAAGGATCTATCATCCTAAGAACTTACAACTTAATTTGCATAGTTGATCTAACTATTTCATCCATCACACTGATGCTAAATTAAAGAGCAATCCAGAACTATCCCTGTCACATATATTCTAGCCAGAAATATGGTATGGTAGAATTTGAGAAAATGAATCCATCTATGTTCATCCTCTTACCACTCCAAGACAAGTGTAGGAAAATAAAATTTTTTGGTTTTTTTTTTTCAACCAAGGAAGTATCCTAACTGTAGCTAACTAAATACAGAATAAAAGTCTTTTCTTTTAATCTGCACAGTTAAAGCATGCATAACAAAGTTTCCACAGAGAAACAAAAGTTTTGTAGATTCTGAAAAAATGGGTTCCCAATTCAGAGTACCCTAAGTGACTTTGTCATTATCCTCTTTTCTGATCCCTACAAAATAAACCTAATTAAGAACCTCAGTCATTAGTCTTCCAGAAAAATTAGCACAGCTTATGCTAATTACTCCTGCAAAATTTAATAAACTCGTTGAAATGGGAATAGTCTAATGAGGTTTTATTTATTGAACTAAGATAACTCCAAGAGAAAAGGTTAGGACACAAGGATAGCCAATGTAGTAATAAAACTCAATTTCTAAACAGGAATGTTATTGCAAACCTTTTAAATTCAAATCTGAGTTACCTTGTGGATGTTAAATCAATCCCTACCTTAATTCAATAACTGGAAGCCATCTTTTGCTTTTACTTTAACAATAATTACCACACATAGCCCTTTATTTCAAAGATAATGAAATTTGCTGTTGTTAGTTCCTGTTCATCAGTTATTAAACATAACACATTTGACTTTTCCCATGTCTGCACAACACAAATATCTGGATCATTGGGCACAGGCTGAGATTTTATGTTTCTTAATCAAGCTATTTGGCATTGAGTAGAAATGCAACCTAGCAGTCAATTCCAGATGCACCCTTCCTACACCACATAGCAATTTTCCAATAAACATTTTGACAAATTGTCATGACTGAAAAAAAGTAATTTGGATCGTATTTTCTTACTTTGTTGCATGTCATTGGAAGGAAATAGAAACTTGTCTATACAACTGCTGATTTTTGATAATTCCATTTTATATACACATATATATGCAATTTGCCAAACTGGTTTCCAAATCACTGACAACAAATGATGTTGCCAAATTATAACACATAAATGGCTGGCCCTGCACCAGTGCTCTGTGACCAGAAAGCCTCTTCCATCTACACTATAAATAGTTTTCCTGAATAATCACTGCTAAAAGTCTTTTGACTGATAAAAATAGCAGTGTTCTTCCAAATTCTGAAGCTCAAGCAAAGGGAGCTACAAATTACTAGCTTTCAGAAAGAGGCAAGTGTGTGTTAAAGCTATGGTAACTTCCAAGACCACAACAGCCCCACACTCTTGGCCTTACGTTGCATACAATATGCATATCATAAGAACTGCCTGTCGCTCCAGAGTATAGCAGGCTCAGGGACTCATATCCATAAATCTGAAAGCAAATCAAACTCTAAGCACGTAATAGATATTATGCAATCTGTAACACGGAATGAAATTGGAAACTGAAATTCAACCACTGTTACCATAATATTTCCCCCTTTCCAGCAATTTTGTGCAGTTGAAAAATATTTTCTGTTTTGTCCTTCCTTGCCTAAGTTCTTGTGATTTTTATCCTTTGCTATTAGGAGGAGAATTTTTCACGTATCGGTGGAGACACAACTGGAGGTTTGTGTATTTATTAAGTCTTTGGCAATCTGAAGGGGCAAATAACTTTGAAAACTTAAAAAAAAAATAGCCAACTGAGAGCTTTGTCTATCAACTGGTCTCATTGCCTGAAAAGACGATTCCATGTCAGACAGTGGCAAACACCAGCAAATCAGCATATCTTGGGACTTAAACATATCCAGGATGTTTCTGATAGTTTTTTTTTTTTAATGCCCCTACCTTAAAGAAATAAAATTAACTGTACAAGGGGGCGGGGGGGTGTGTGAAAAGGATAGATGTCATGAATAATATCTCTAAAGCCACCAACAGCATAAAGTGCAGACTTATTTTGCCTAAATTGTTTGAACTCCCCAGCCAAGAAACGGTTTTAAGTACCCTACCGGGACAGATGCAAGGCGGCAACAATAGAAGGCATACTAATGCAACCCAGGTAACACAATCCTGTTTCAAAAACACGGGGCGGGCTAATTACAGAGCTGCTGAGTCAAGTTTCGCCTGCCATTGCAACCCACAGGAACAGGTCAAAATCAGATGTTATTCAAACCACAGTCATATCAGCCTTCTGCATCAGAGCCACAGCTTAAAACCAAATGAAGAACTTTAAAGCTTAACCCGTTCACAAGCCAAAGAGTGGTGGAGGGGGAGTGTTTTCATTGCGTGTGGCACGGTAGGTCCTCATCACCACATGAATGGGAAAGGACTATGAGACACCACAGAATTCTTAAAATTTGGTGAGTATTTAGGCTCTTTGATGAGATGCTTTCTTTTTAATGCAAGAATAAGAAACACTTCAAAAAGGGAAGCAGTGTTCTGAACAGTCTACACAATGACACCAACAGCAGGGAGTTGCTTTTGACCTTGTTCATTTGCAGATTTTTATCTTCCACAGCAGAAAATGCAATTTTATGAGTGATATAGCTGCTCTCTCAGATAAGCATGTCATTCTCATTCAGTGGACACCATACAGCATCACCATACTTCACGTCCTCTAACTTGGGATTAGGATGTTACATGCATACCACAAATATACAAATACATACATATAGTAAAGTATTTGTGACTATTAGCGTGAAATCTCTGGCTGGAATACTCAATGGAAGTGAAACTTCTAGAAACCTACTTGGTGATCAATACAGAGCCAACGCGCAGACTCGCAGAGGTCAGAGCCAAGAGTCTTTCCATAGAAACTAAGACGAACAAAATAGATAAAGGTTTCTGTACATGAAAAATGATAAAACAAAATTTAAAACTGTAAGAACTTGACAGATTGTTTTTGTTATATCTTTGTGTTGTTTTGTCTAAGACAGTGTAATCAAAGCCCAAAGAGGGATGTTCACTTGGGTGTTGATTTCCCTCAATGAAGGATTCTGCCTCATTTGAATGAAGACTCAGTTTTTCCCCCACAGTGAGTAGATGAGCTCTTTTCCTAGCTGACAATTGACAGTCTCTATAAAGCTTCCAGGCCATTTAATTCTCAATGAGTAATGCTATGTAACGAACAGTTTATCATACATGTTTCCATACAATGAATTTCAATAATTAAAATGTAAAATGAATATTTGGGATGCCACTCTACATAATGTGTGCACACTGACTCAAAACTGCACTGGCGAACTGAAACAGATGTATTGTTCTACAGTGATTTACTTGGTCATGTCAGATTAGTAATATGGATCTGTTTAAAAACACAATAATTAAGACAAGCAGGATAAATTAATCAACTTACAAGACTGTGTGAGCTGCAATCAAGCCCGGAAATAACAGTAGAAAAATCTTGGTTCACAGATCTCTTTAAACTGCTTTTATGCATAAATAAAACCTTAAAATGTAGATGGATTACGTCCAACAGAACTACTGTAGCTAAAAGTGATAATGATTCAAACATTTTTCAAATAAAAGTTAAATATTTATAAGCACCCAACCACATTTCATAAATCACAAAACTATTATTATTTTATTTCTGAAGCTTCCTGATACACCATGGGGACTGAACCACAGAGAGTGAGGAATGAACACACACGTGCGCGTGTACACATACACACACACACACACACACACACACACACACATTATTTTACCAGCATTAATCAGACACAAAACCGGAGCCATCCAAGAAACAGGCCTCCAAAGAACACTCCATATATGGCTTTCCCAGAAATCACAATCACTCGGCGCAGTATAAGTCTGGACAAACAGGAAAACTTGGGCCTCATGCATCCCTAACCCTCACCCATGAGCGACACAAAGCAGGTGTTTCATTATAATGAGGAATAAGAATCCGGTGAAAGAAGAGTGGTCCCTACCTGTCAATTATCACTGGATCTGAGGGAGTCTCATTTCGGTTGCCACAGCTTTTCTTGTCACAACAGCGGCTACGGAGCAAAAGCGAGAGGATTTAGTACCAACCATTACAATGTAAAATCATCATTTAAGAAGACAGAAGGTTCAAATTGCTGGGTTGCAAACGCTAGAATTACCACAAAGCTATACCTAGCAATCAACAGATCCCAGGAACAGAAATTCTGTTTGGGTCACTTATGGGTTAATGGCCAGGCTTAACCTCTCTCTGCTCAGAGGACAGGAGAGGGAGAGGGCCCTTGCAGAGCCAGGAATGCAGCCCTAAGTTGGGTCTCTCCTTCCATACTCGGGTATTGGCAGTGTTCCGTGTGAAGTACTGCATTCTTACATCCACTCAATGAGAATATTCAAAGTCATGGGTGAATCAAACATTCTTCCCTCAAGAACACACTAATTGTGTGGAAGGCATCAATACTGAAGATGAGTGATTTCTCTCCCTCTAGTCATTCTGTATTAAATGGATTCTTTTTTTCTCCTCCTTTAGATGGGTGGCACTTCCTTCACCACAACCTTCTTGAAAATCCCAGAGCAATGACAGTTTGCATTTGAACATCTTCTTGAGAATAAAGTCAAGACATAGTGATCCAAATAAGGAAAAGAGTCAGAAGAAAGTACAGAGTCCACCCTCAGTCCTCTGGCTTTGATGACCAGCACTGGCTACCACTTTAGTTGTCTGAGAGAATCGGGGACAACAGATCCAATGAATAGAACATCCTTGATTGTAAACATTAGAACACAAGAAAACAGCCATAAGCAAAGAAAGCCCTGCTTGCTACTATATCCTACCTTGTTGTGTCCTTGAGACTGCCAGGTTAAAATAAACAAATAAGCAAACAAATAATTTTTAAAGATCAACGTTTCAAAGAGGAGAATAAAAATTTCTTTGCTCTTTCAAGACAGGGTCTTAAGCATCCAAGACTGGATTCAAATTTGCTATGAGGCTAAGGATAACTCTGCACTTCCGATCAGGACTAGAACTATAGGTATAGACTAGCTTTATGCTATGGTGTTGGGGGTTGAATTTAGAGATATTCATGCCTGAGATATACAACCCTTAGCTAAAAATGTCATGTTCCTGGAAAAATACCCACCCTCAGTAAAAAACTATCCACCTGAAAAGTGTTTATAAGTAACAAGCTGTCCCCTGGCTGGTCTCCACTCAGTCCTACACTATGGAAGAACGTGCTTGATCAATGAAGAAGGGCGTTAGGTTCCTCAAGAGCTGGACTCCACTGCACACTATAAGTAAAATAGATAGTTTTCTCCATCCTTCTTATACATTCTAATGTGTGTGAATACACACACAGACATAATCATATAAACATACAAACACACACATTCACAAACACACATGCTCACACACATACTTATACAAACATACACGCACTCTCACACACATGCAGAAGCATACACATGCACACACACATTCACACACACATACACAAACCTGCAAATACACATACACAAATACACACACATGCTCACGCAGACACAAACACACACACACATACACACATACACACACACAAACACACACACATATACATACACAGCCTAAATTTAGATAATCTGCTGGAGACTACCAAACATTGAATTTCACTTTTCAAGACCCAGAAATATTTCTAAACATAGGAAGTCTTTCACCAAAACTGAGATATCTTCTTCTCTTTCACTGAATCCCTGAGAGATGAATCAGCTTGTGCTTGCTCTGAGTTTTTCTTTTCAGAAAGCAATAGAAAGAAGTACATCTCCATTCTCAGAGCCCCAGCTGAAAACCATTGTCTCCCCCACAACCTAATCACTTTCTCATTCAGTGAAAACTCCTTTTTTTCTGGACCTAAATTTCCTTCTGCTAGGAAAGCCACACAGTTTAGTGGTAGGCCCCAGGTGTCCTATCTAAGAGACCAATAAAGACATGGGGAGGAAGAGACGGAGGAGTTGCTGTGTGCAAAATAGCTTAAAATTCAACTCCAGGGGCCAACAAGATGGCTTAGCAAGTAACAGTGTTCACCCAGAGTCTAAAGACCTGAGCCCGATCCTAATCCCCAGGGTATAAGGAGAGAACCTACTCCCTCAAGTTGTCCTCTGACATCTATATATGCACCATGATATGCACACCCACATGTAAAATAGTAATTGAAAACCTAATTTCTGAAGGCTGATCCCCTCCACCAATGTTCAGTTTGTTGGGCTAGCATAATCATTAAGAATGGCTTGTCCAATTAAGAATCCAAGGTGGGACAACATCAGAGTTACCTTTGTGTTTATACCCTGTCCCTACTACAAGTCTGAGAAGTCTGAGCTATGCACAGTAAGCGATTGCCAAAAGCAGTTCACTGTCACAGCTATAACCCTTTACCCAGGGAAGAAAGCAGATGGGTGAAATTGCAGATGGGTATTCCTCCTTCCTTCTCCTTCTCAAAACAAGTAGATCCTTGGTCGCTGTGCCCTCCCCACAGTCCCTGCTGGGTGAAATGTCCTTGGGGAACTCTTCCAGCTTGCTTTATTGCTTATACAGGTAAGCCCCACACACATACTTAAGCCTGGGACTTCTCCCCCATCCACCATTACTGTTTTCAGCCCAGTCACGTTTATTTATTATTGGGAGGGCTGCAAAGCCTCCTTCTTGGTTTTGCCATCTCCACTTTGACTCCATCTACTAGATATGCCTCATCCAGAAGAACTTTTTGAACCGTCCAAGGGGCTGTGCCAATTCATTGTCTAAGGCCTTTGAACAGCCTCCCATTGCACTTTGTACAAATCCATGGCTTGGCATGATGCCAGGCCACTGAACTGCCACCCATTCTTTTCAGCTTGCCAAGCTCCAGCCTCATGGGCCAGTTGTGATCCTTCCAACATAACATGCTCCACCGGACCTCAGGTCCAGGCCAGGCAAGCTTCTGCTTGTCGGCTCCTCCTGTCCTTGTGTCTTCAACCACTTTTCCTTGGCCTTTAGAAGTCAGGGTAGGTGCCCTGGCTTCCTTGACACTAAATCTAAATTGAGCTGTTTTTCTCTTGGGCAGTTACTACAATGCAGTTCAACCTGTTACTTATGTATTAGGGCATTTTGTTGGGAATTTTTTTCCACTTCACCTTCCCCTTTTGCTAATTCAAATGTGTCATGAAGGTAGAAACTGCCCATATAAATTACCTAATACATAAAGCTTGAGGTAGAATATCAGAGTTCAGCTATTAAATGACTCAATGAATTAATGATTGAGTGAATGGTTGAATATTAATCAAGAACTTTATGAATAAATATGGTGTGCTGGGGAGACACAGCAGATAGAAAAGCAAAGCTGATTCCCTAGGCAGGCATTGTGTGTACTCTATCTCATATCACACACCAAACCACATCCTCCAAACAAATGTCACTCTTGTGCAGCCCTCATCTCCATGACACAAAGATGCACAAATAACAGTAAGATGAACTATACCAGATCTCTATGCTGTAACTCCAAGGGACCCAAAGACAAAGGTGTATTTAAAGGAAAGAATGGGAATTAGCAAGAATCAAGAAGACAGAAAAAGGAGGGAATGGAGGTCACTACACACTTAGAAAGAAAAGTTTGTACAAAATATTAAAACTAGCTGAAACAGGTTTCTGTTTCTTGGGTCACACTGCTGCATCCTATAGTCAATATTCTCCACAATACCTCAGCAACCACAAAAGTATCTACAATATTATCCACTAAGATAAAAAGGTAGTTAAGATGGGATCCTGTGATGTCCCTCACAGGCTCCTATGAAGTAAGTTAGTAAGTCCTAACTATTTGGGAAGGTTCTGGAAACTTTGTGGGGTGAGGGGGCTAACTGGAGGAAGTAGGTCTCTGGGGACATGTTCTTATGGGCTATACCTTGCCCTGGACCATTTCTATACCCCTATTTCTGCTTCTTAGATGATCAGCTTTTCTCCACCAAGTCCTTTTGCCATGATATTCTATCCCATCATGGACCCAGAAACACAGAGTAGCCATTGACTTAACCCTTTGAAAAATGAGCCGAAAGAAATCCTTCTTCCCTTAATTAGTTTCCAACAGATACTTTATCATATCAGTGAAAACTGACAAAGATATGTACACAGACATGTGTGTACATGCAATACATGTGTGTGTATCTGGAGGTGCATATATGTATATGCACATCTATATTAATGGAACTCTACACACTAAAAAGAAAGAGGGTAGAGTTGACACGTTACCATTGAAGGTATTCTGAATTGACCCATTTCTTTCCACTAAAGTCAAAGAAAGAAATATGTAATTTTACTATGTTAAAATTAAAACCTTCCTTTTTGATTAGACAGAAAGGGAGAAGTGATGTGGGAATGCCTTTCTGTATGCTGTGAATCTCAATCTTTAAATAAAGGAGCTGTTTTGGCCAATGACAGGCACTGTAGAAAAAGTAGGCAGAGGAATCAGAATAGGTAGGAAAGGAAGGGCGGAGTCAGGGACAGACTGAGCCAGCTGCCCAAAGAGCAACATGTAAGAAGCACAGGTGAGCCACAGGCCACGTGGCAGACAGATTAATAGGAATGGGTTGATTTAAGATGTAAGAGCTAGCTAGCAATGTGCCTGAGCCATAGGCCAAACAGCATAAAGTTAATATAAGCGTCTGAGTTATTTCTGGGGACCTGAGCAGCAGCAGCGAGTTCCTAAGGGGTCTGGCATGGCAGGTCGGTGGGTCTGGAACTCTGGCCACCACCCCATTGCAACAATGGGCAATGATCTCCCCTATACCCAAGGCAGGCTTTAATCAGGAGGGACAAGCTGAAAGAACAAAATCACTAATGTTTAGTCATAAGAGGGCTTATACTGTAGCAATCCACTAAATGACACAGTCAAAGAAGCACAAGGAAAAGTAACCACATTGATGAAAGCAAACAGAACGAGCATGCCTGAGGCCCCCATCCACACGCACAGCATCTCTCAGCTTCCAGCCATCTGTGCCTGCTTGGGCTCAGCACATACTCCCTGAAGCAGGCGTCTAGTGAGGGGACTTGGGCTTGCCTAATTTGATTTGCTTGATGTCAGGATCACAAAAAGCAGACAGGTACTACTCTTTGCATCCCCTTTAAAATCTATAACCCAAATAACAGTACTGCCAGTCACAGCAGTAGGTCCTTCACACGTGATGTGGACTACATACACTAGAGACTCAGAACACCAGCTTTCTCCTCAGAAGGGTCCCATGTAGTTCCCAACTGGTTCTGCACACTTAGAGAAAACGCAGATTTGGGAGTCTCTTCCTTAGCAGCCTAACACTGGTAGCAGATTTCTATTGAGCTGACTCACTGGTTCATAAATCAGGGCAGGAAACATCTGAATGCTCCCTAGTTTGGGTGCCTGTAGATTGTCATCTCAAGCACATAACTTCTTTCTGATAGTAGAGCCTCTTGCCAATGGAGACATGGTGGCATTTGGGTAGTGGGTGGGGACAATTAATGTTCACATCTTGTTGTGTAGCTCTGATTGGACCAGAACAGACTATCCAGCACAGGCTAGCCTCAAATTTGTAGCGATCCTCTGCCTCTGACTCCCAAGTGCAGGGATTACAGACATGTGCAACCACTCTTCTTGCTAAAGGAGTCACTTTAAACTGAATGTCTCAATAAAAATGAAGATTCCTACCCTCCTCAGCCAAAGTTGCTAGGGAATGGGCTATGAGAATTTCCAGATAGCCAGATTAATTAATACTTAGCAAGGGGAAGAGCTCTGAAGGAATCTAACCTAGTGATTCTTCTGTCCTTTACCACACCCCCACACCTAAAAGTGTTTTCAAAACACTCAGTCTCAGGCACTCAGCCTTGCAGTCTCCACCCAGAAGTCTTACTGAGGCACTCTTGTCCCTGTGAATTAATGGGGTTCATATCCAGAACAACTCTTCTCTTCTAGCTGGGTTTTTTTTTTCTTCATCTGCAAGCACTGTCTAGTCTCCATTTACTCACTGATCATCACCCTTCCTGTAAGAGTAGCCTGCACTTCCTTCCAGTTGGGATGCCAGCCTCAGGGTACCTACATAAACTATTCCCTGTCACCAGTGACTTGGGGATGTTCTCTCCTTGTACCATCTACAACTCACCAGCACTGAAATCTCCTGTGGTTGATTTCCTTGCCCTAATACCCTCTGCTCTCATTTTAGAGTGCCGTAAGCTGAACATTCTTCCTAATTCTATAATGTAACCTTCTTATTCAAAAATGGAACCATTCTCCCCTCTCTTCCTGTCTTTCCACGCTTCTCAATTCTACCTTCCATGAAGATTCGGGTCTCACCTTTGAAAAGCATAGTCTGAAGTTGGTTACCTTTGACCCAGTCCCTCTTTGAAGCTCCTGGTCACAGGTCTGCACTGCTATATTCCACAAAGCAATCTTGCCTGGACCACCAACTCTTCTTAATGCAGCCTCTACAATCCCACCTGTCCCATTTCATCAGTCTCTATTCCCACTGCTGTGATCCACCTACAAATAATTCCCCCTTCCTCTCAATTGACACAGTCCTTTGCCTTAATGCTCCATCACATTAGACTCTGCCCAAGGAAGTCTAGTGATAAAGTTTCCATCTTCGAACATTCCTGCTTCTTGCTCTAAACTCAACAAACCCTTGCACATAGTAGGCACTAAAGAATAAAGACTCATAACCACCACAACCATGATGAAACAGGTACATTCATCTAGGTTTTGATAGACACTAGACCACCTTTCTTACCATTCGTTTCTTTTAGCAACAAGGTGCCAAATACTTGGTCAGGCACCAATAATGCCTGTACTACTGCTTCTATTCATATTGTTTTGAATCATAACAGACTTTCAGTTCTGACACTGCCAGGCATCCTGGTAAGCATTTACAGAGACTATATATAGCACTCTATCTTAACCACTATTCTATGAAATAGTATTAATGTCCATTTTCATAACTGGGACAGCTGAAGCATGGAGGAAAAGTGAGTCATTTCCCAGCCTTAAAGGGGCTTGGCTGAATAAAGATAGACAGTAAAGGCATTGTGGCAAGCATAGAAAGGACTATGAAGTTAAAAGCGCATGGTACACTGGAATGCTTACAAGGGCCAGAGGTGCTACTCTGGAGAAGCCACACTTAAGTGGGTGACTGAAGAAGGAAATCAGCCTAAACCCAGAAAAGGAAAAGGAAGGAAGAAAAAAAGCTAACAATAAAACAAAAGAGAAAGCAGGTTAACCTGAGATTCTACAAAATAAAATAAGGCAGAACTCTTCCCTAGAGTGGGTGCCTATAACCTGTCCTCTTCTGGGTATTGGAAGTGAACATCTGCTGACTCAGCCTGCCTGGAGAGGAGGCTACCAAGTCCCCTACTGGGTTCCATTCAAACACAGAAGCTAGGGTGTTCAGATAAGCAAACCCCTTATGGAAGCCTACTCTCAAAAAAAAAAAAAAAAAAAAAAAAAAAAAAAAAAAAAAAAAAAAATTCATGGAGCCGTGTTATCTTAAGAACTTCACCGCTGTGATGGGTGTGATTCCAATTCTCCAAAGGGCAGAGGCTCTCTCACGATGTTACAGAGTGCTCCATATAATCAAATCAAACAGGGTTTGTCTCCAAGAGCAGATAAACTAATGATGTCAGTTCCTTTAGCCATCTCACACAATAGGGTCACCTTCTCCACAAAACAAAATGGTGTTTTTTTATTATTATTATTTTTCTTAATTTACAACACCTGACACTCGACTGTCTCCTGTTTCTCTTTTTTCCCCTACCATTTCCCTGTGATGAACAGAATATACCAAACTCTTTCATGTATAAGGAAATCTCTATCTCCTTCATCATAGCCAGCATACTATAAACATACAGCTTCTGTGACATCAACGCAAAGTTTATTGTACTGTTAGCTTTGATAGAAAGCACTGCAGAAAGTTGTTTAGAAATTAAATATCTAAAAAAAGCTATTTAAAAATCCAGGGCCTTCACTATTTCATGTCTGCAATGAAGAAATTTCATCTTGGGGAGAGCAAGCTGTCTTTCACACCATATGGCTAATGGTGGAGCATAGCAATTAGCCAGGCTGATTAATGGTGAACAGATTCTAATTTTATGCTTATAATTGAGGCTGCATTTGCACCCCTGGTGCAAATTCAGCACATCCCAACTTCCACTTACAAGAGGCAAGAAATCAAGAGAAATAGGATGGTATGGAAAGTGAGAATTTTTTTCCTGAAACCCCCTAAAGAGCATCAGATTTGCAATTTAAAAGACTGTTAGCCACACAATAGATGACAGGTTTGTGTAATGGGGTCATGGAAGCCTGGTAAACAAACAGTACCCCTTCCACATCTATAGGCAGCCAGGAAAGCTGTAATCTGTAACATTAGCAAGATGACATTTGGAATATGGCTTTTCCCTCTTAGCCACACAGTACAAACAGCATCATTTGCCTTCAGTAGCTTGAGAATTTTATTTTTGCTGTTTTTATGTTTCTGAAAAGTAGACGAACTGTCAGCAGTAAAGCACACCAACCCGAATCATAAAGTACTTTGGACCAATGAATTTTAAAAACAAAGAAAATATAAACTGCATTAATAGAGGGGAGGCCTGTGCGTGAAAGGCATAATACATCTCTAAGTAGTTCAAAAATGAAATTCTCTCCAGCATAATCCAAACATATGCAGATACAAAATGCAAATAGACGGTATATAGATAGTGCTTAGTCTCTTGGTTGAAATCCATCTTCCTGTTTCCTGTTTTGCCACAATCATGTGCAGCTCTATATGGAGGGTTCCTTCTAATGGTATGCTAATTGTAGATGGCTAAAATAGTAGAGAAATGGATGAGGAGGTAGTAATACAGACAAGGTCATGTTTTACTGTTTTTCAAAATGGATTTTGCTTCTTTCACTCTGAAAGGTACCACTCAGCTAGATTATAACCAGTTCATACACACAGGGCAAAACTAATTCTCCCACTAATGTAAGGAATCCTACACCATTTGGAAGTATTCTGCTACTGTTTTAAATTTGGGGAAAAACAACCTATAATTGACAAGTTTTACAAATCACTGAATTAAAATGTGGGAAATTCTTCTATATCTTCAAACTATAAATCAAAAGTCTACTTTTTAAAAGGAAAAATGGAATTTTCATAAACCCAAATGCTAATATTTGGGATTTCTTTTAGGAAACACATGAAGCCCTTTCCACCTATTTCCACCTGTAGAGTTTTGAGACTGTTTTCCAAGAGAGTCCATGAGCAGCAGATGATAGCAGCTGGAGACTCAGGCTCAGATTGGTCAATGACATTCAGCAGCCCAGCACACATTGTGCCAGGGAGAGCCTGCTCAGCTAACAAGGCAATTAGGAGCCTTCATCTGATGCAGAGTGGCATCTTCCTACTTTCTCCAATTACTTGAGAGATACAGGGAGCAAAATGCTGTGTTATTTTACAGTAAATAAGAGCATAAGTTAAAAGGTGGCCCCTGCTCTTGTCCTTTTTCTGTGCAGGCCTGGCTGAGGTCATGGAGGTGAATGTGGCCTCAGATGCCCCTTCAGCATGATTACAGATGAAAGTGAAAAGACTCATATGTGAGGAACATAAATTATTAGACCTTTTAGGGACTCATTTTCCCTATCGTCCTCCAATTTCAAAGCTCACTACCTCCAAGAAATATCAGCTTCCTACTCATATACGTACAGGGTAACTCAAAGACCAAATGCAAGGAAAAAAGAAAAGAGATCAGTAGAAGAACACAAAAGGAGGAACTGTGACTTTCAGATTGACCCAAACAGAAGCCTCTGTTGGCTTCAAGAGAACTCTCATTTCACTAAGCATAAAGTTGAGTACAAATGTCATCACTAAGCAGGTTGTACTTTATTTGACTCCACTGTGAAGGATGGGGGAGGGTGCTGCTCTGTAGCCACTAACAGTGAAGTATCAAGATGCAAACCAATGTCTTCCAAGATGAAATGTAATAAATAATTGAGAACCTCCATGATCCCTGACACTACCAAATGTATCTAAGAATTCTTTCTTCCAGATTATTTACTAAGAGCAAAATAAACATATACTCAAACAGTGGGATAGATTTTGACTAAATTTCAGATCCAAATTCATCTTTACTTTGTAGAACTAGAGAGCACACAAGAAATGTCTTACCTGCACATGATCTCGTGTGTGAGCAACACCCGGCACATTTCGGGGTTCTTGTCTTGGCCTTCGTACACTATGGCCTGAAAGTAAAGGCATGTTTTTAGCTAAAAATAGAAGCAAGTAGCAGAGCATTGCCTATTACATTCTTTTTCTGCACCACCTTGCTCCTGCTGGGGACCAATTAACTTTTAGGAGAAAAAAAGTCTCACTGGGCTGATTATTTCAGGACACATTGCTCAGGATCAGCCCAAATTGAGTGGATAGAATGTGGTACTTTCTGCCCTACCAACTACCTCATTATGCACATCTTTGGACCAGTGTATTTGATGGGCATCTGTTGTCAAGACAACCATAATTCTCTTTCAATACAGAATAAAAACAAGCTTAATCAATAAAGAGGGAAGCTTCAGAAGGCTGAAGAAGTTACAATATTTTGTATTTCAAACGTAGAAAAGCATGTCGGTTTGATCACCCAATAGAACACATTTGCCTCTCCACTACTCCCAGACCCCACAATTAGTGCTATACTGGCAGTAAATAAGTTTGGGAAACGCTAAGCTGTCTGTGTACCAACTGTGTCATTGCTGAACTGATGCAGTCAGGGAAACCCCCTCTTCCTACCAAGAGGCTGAAAACATGTGCTGGTGCCGGGTATACACCCACCCAAACAGGAACACTTGCCAGCATATGCTGTGTGGGGGATGAAGTCACAATCAGCTCCTGTCTCATTCTCAAAATCTGGAGTCCTAAACGGCTGGCTGCGTTGCTCTAGATGCATTGGGTGAGCTCGCTCTCTCCCCCTCCCTCCCTCCCTCCCTCCCTCCCTCTCTCCCTCCCTCCTTCTTCTTCCTCTCTCTCTCTCTCTCTCTCTCTCTCTCTCTCTCTCTCTCTCTCTCTCTCTCTCTCTCTCTCTCTCTCTCTCTCTCTCTCTCTCTCTCTCTCTCTGTAACACAATCATATTTTGCTTCAGGACACTCACCAAGTTCCCCAAAACCTCCAGCTTGCACATGAATCTACAGGTTACTATTCCAACCAACAAACAAACGAACAAATAAAAACAGTCAAAGACCCAGAGTCTATTGGAAGAACAGGATTCTGCATCAGCATACACTTAACTCACTTAACACTGTATCACTGCATAATACTAATATAACACAGCTTCAAATTGTTAATAAAATTACTTTCACACATTCACAGAACCTTCAGTTTCTCAGTGACAAAACTATTTAAATTAAGCAGAGGTTATTCTTGTTCTCGTGTGGTGCATGAAAGCATCTCTGTGCCTAACTTGTCCCCTCTCATGCACTTTGGTTTTGAACTAGGAGACAACTTCCACAACTAAGACCCATCCGTGGGTCTTGACCTGGCTACAGCATCTGAACACATAGCAAAGCAAACATTGCATCAGATTCAAAATGAAGGAAAAGGGAAAGGGCTTGAGGTGGGGGGAGCGCACTTCTTTACCACTGGCCCATCAAAACTGTTTTTTATGGCTAGCTCACCATAAGCTTGTATTTAAAAAATAAAATGTATCTACTTTCTAGAAAGGTTGAAAGAATATATTTAGAAGTCCAGGGTAGTATAGTCATTACCCAGATTCCTCGAATGTTTGCATTTTACTAAATCTGCTTCCTATTTTTCTCTTTTTCCCTAAATCACTTTTTAGCAAATTGCAGATATGACCTCAATATATCAACATGCATTTCCTGAAAACAAGGCATTTTCATGCATAATCACAGCACAATTATCTAAATCAGAAAATTAGCATTGATACAATAGAATAATCTAATCTGCAGACCTTATTGAGATTTACCAATTACCTAATAATGTCCTTTACAGCAAAAGAAAATCCAGCACTAATCAGGGCTCTCAGCTGTCATGTTTCCTTCATTCTGAATATCCTTCGATCCTTGTAGTTCATGGCATTGTCATTGTGCAGGCTGCTTTGTAGACTGTCCTATTCGGGTTTCTCTTACATTCTCAGCTCTAAAGTCTTAGACCTCAAGACAGCACAGGGTTGTTCCTCTCTGAGCTAAGTTCTACTACCTACATGCTTATTAGCAGCAAGAACTCTGACTGTTTTTGGTTAGTGTAATGCCCACCATCATCCACCAATGATTCACATTATAATGCTGCATTTTACCCTTTATGGTCTCTCATACCTGTTTTCTGCAGCAATAACTTGCATTATGTTAATGTCCTATTATGTTTCAAATCTTTAGTTACTACATGCATACATAATTCTTTCTTTATTCTTATTATATTTATTTTTTATATTGTGGGGTTGGGACCATGTGCCACTGTGTGTGTGTGTGTGTGTGTGTGTGTGTGTGTGTGTGTGTGTGTGTGTAGATCAGAGGAAAATTACAGAAATTGGTTCTCGCTTTCTGTCATGTGGGGATCAAGACTTGAACTCAGGTCTCCAGGCAGACTTGGTTACCACCTTTAGCTTGCTGAGCCGCCTCACTGACCCTCTTTCCTATATTCCTAAATGACCTTTTCCAATTCCCAAGAACTTTCTGTACTCAGGAAAATGCAGCCAGAAGTAGTGGCTCATGCCTTTAATCCCAGTCAGTCCTAGAGAGGCAGAGGCAGTCACAGATCAAGGCCAGCCTGGTCTACAGAGCGAGTTCCAAGATAGCCAGGGCTATACAGAGAAACCTTGTCTCAAAAGGAGGAAGAGGAGGAAAGAAAGAGAAAGAAAGAACCAAAGAAAATGTATTCATTAAAATATTATGAAAACCAAAAATTGAGGCCAGTGAGATTGCTCACCAGGTAAAGGTGTTCACTAGCAAGCCTAACAGCCTGAGTTACTGGGGCTTCATATGCTGGAAGGAAAGGTTGACAAGTTGTCCCTTGGCCTCTACACATGCACTATGGCACTCATAAGCCCCACATATATATGATCTTGTCTGTGCACTTGAGCACACAAACTAAATAGTCAATTCAATATTTTAAAAAACGTATATGTATCTACTTTATTTTCTGCAGTCACTGGTTTTGTTTTATTAATCAAGAAAGGTAGAAAGTAAATTACTGATCAGACCTCAAGCATAGTGCTAAAATAACTCTAAGGATGAATTTCTGCTAAATCCTATTATCACTAAATTGTTTATATATTTATATATACTTAGACTCCTCATAACCACTGCCTCAACTTCCGTGTTTGCCTTGCAAAACTGAAACAAGTAACTTGGTAAGTCAGTAAACAGGTACTAGTAAAGTTTTCCAACCTGGGGAGAGGTAGGGAGGGAGAAGGAATTGTGTTATTTATGGGGGGGGCAGGCATATCAGTTATACAAGATCCCATTTTAGATCTTTCTATATAAGATAAACATTATTATTACAAGTCCACTAGTTGAAGTAAGTGGGCCATGACCATATCTAGTTAATAATAAACTACAAGACAAATCAACTGAGGACTCCCCCAGCAATAGATGACAGGGACTCCCAGAAGTCTCATGTTTTCCCCTGGTAACTGAGCATCACTTGTTTCAGGTCTGCTCCCTCCTTACCAAATACCAAGCTACCACTTGGCTTCCAGCAGTGGAGTCAAAACAGAGAATCTTTCTCCAAATCAAGCATAGAAAAATGAAACCAAGAATTTGAATTTGCTCAGAAATAATTAAGAACTCTGGGGGAGATCTGGAGTCTGAGGTTTCTATCTTTCCTCTCCCTGGGCCAGGATGGAATAAGAAGACCTCTCAATGTATAGGAGTAAAAAAGAATTTCTGCTTCTGGGAGATTCTACAAAGAAAGAGAGTAGAACTCTACTGTGGACGAAGATGGACAAAATTCCTGTCTCTGGAGTAGTGTCACATTACGGAAGCAGGCTTTCCTATGCAATTCGAAGGCAGAGATCCCCTAACACTGTTGTTGTTTTTTTTTTAATCACTGAAAGGAGGTGTTAAAACACACACACATGCATATACACATACACCACACAGAAAATAAGGATTTCAGAAATGAACATTTGGATGAGACCTGGTATACGAATATTTGGATAGCTCTAATGTCACAGTAACTCTAAGACAGACTTCAGCCTCCTTTTTTTTTTTTTTTTTTTTTTTATTGCCTCCAAGCTTGCTCCTTTACTAAAAGCATCTTCAGTGTGTACAGTTAGCACACACAGCAAGAGTGGTTCACAGTTGAGCAAATCTAGACATTAACACCACCCCTCCCCCAAGAGTAGGTATCTTCTAACACCAATTTGGGAGGGGGCTGGGGTTTCAGCTTCTCTTCCTAATTTAAATGTATGTTTCTGTGGGGTTTGAGACAGGCTGGTTGGGGTTGGATCAGCTGGGAGATCCCATGGGCATATAAACAGCATTGACTATTTTAAGTGAAACCATTTTAACAGACAGCTGGTTTAGGACCCAGACAATGAGTACTGAGAAGAAAGCTCATTGTCATACTCCATAGTAAATCATGCGGAGGAAGGTGATCTGCTGAGAGAGCCACAAAGACAACATGGGCTTAAATAAATCAATGTGTTTATCAGAAGTGAAGATGGCAGAGCCATCACTAAGATGGGAGGGAGAAGCAAGAGAAATTTTTAAGACGTATTATTTAAGTAAATCATTGGGGTGAATCAAGTTGAGGCTTATAACCATAGAAACTAAAGATATAGTATCAAGTGAAAACTGATGTTTACATTAATCCTATCAAGGGCAAACAAATCCCTTAAGGCCATAGGGGGGATGCTTGGACAGGAAGAAACATAAAACAGTAAGTAGTAATAACTTTACCTCAACTTTCAAAACCTGGCCCTACTAAAAGATAAGTTGTCAGAACTGGTCATATTTGGAGACTTGATTTTCTAACATAACAGTAGTTTCTCCTCCTCAAATGACAGACTCTAACAGAAAATAACAAGCTGGCAGAAACAAATCCAACTTACTGCTAATCTGCTCCTAATTTCCAGATTGTCTTTTGAACCATATTTTTTTTTTAACTAAAACACAGGCATTTTAAAAACTCTCACACTCCTCCAAAACAGCAGTAGTGGAAATTTTGCTGTCTGAAAGAAAACATCATTCATTTCAAGTGTTTAATTATCAATGTGTGACATCTCTGAAAATCAGCCAGTCTCTGTACCACGCCTGCCTCAGTTGCCACTCTTTAAAAAAGCATCTTTGGAGTAGAGTTCATCCCTGGCTTTTCCGAAATACTGCTGAGGCTTAAAAGTTCACTGACACTCACTACGGATAAAGACCACACAGCAAAGGAAAAACGACACTGTGCGCATACACCGGGATCATACTTCAATAGGATGCCTAGAGAAGTTCAGAGAATTGAGCTTGGTTTTCTTTGTTTACTTTTCTAATAGTTTTAACTCTTTGTGTTCCACACCAGAATCAGGGGAGTGGTGAGAATGCACATTTTGCTAATTAGGAATTTTTCTTAGTTTGCAATGAGGAGAGAGCGAGAGGAGGAGGAGGGAGGAGAGAAGAGGCAACCAGAACTTGAATTTCCCACATCAACCAAAATAATAACCTTGAAAATGATACTCTTCTTTCTGAATACAAAACAAAAGGTAAAGTCTATTTGTCACCTTAGAGAAAGATCTATAAGTATAAAAACTGCCTTCTTCAACCAAAAGAGGCATACCTTCTAAATATAAAGAGCAAGTTACTAAGAACTGAGCTAATCTAAAGGCAGTGATGATGCTTACAGTACCAATACACTGCACAACAATTATTACATTCATCACGTGCCTACCAAGTTCTATAGCCTTTTATTTAAAAACAAAAAAGTGCTAGCTAATATAGTCTAGTTTCCAGTAGGTAAAAGAATCCTAGTTAAAAATTAAGCCATGCCAAAGAAAACATTACAAATCTGACATTTCATAAACAATTGTATCAAACAGCAATCTAACATTAATAGTAGAGTAAAATAAAAACTCGTTTTGCCTAAAGTAGCAGCTTGGCTACTGGCAAACAAATTGCAAAGATGTAATTCCAGCTCAGCAGCTAAGCAGGCCCATTTTCAGAAGTGAGTTAGGCATGATATCATATTCACTATGCTGCTCAGTTACATCACAGCCCTGACTAAAAGGCAAGCACGTCCCCAGTGCAGGGGACTTTCTGATGCATCCCTTCTGTCTCAAAGAACTAAAAGCCCTTATATTATTCAGATGTCTAGGGGGAAAAAACTAAATATTTCAAATAGTTCCATATGACGTTTCTCCTAGAAGTAATAAATGATATTCTATTTAGATAGTTATTGCATTTACTGCATTAGTAGATACAATTGACTTTGTCAACTCAGTCAAGCAATAATAATAAAATCATAAGAATAGCTAATTTATTACATACTTAGGATATGTCAATCATTGTACTAAGTCCTTTGTAGATATGGATCCATTTAATTTTCATAGCAGAACTTTGAGCTGGGTGCAACCATCGCTGCCATTAGCTTGATTCTAAAAGCATATATACTTTAATTCCTCTCTAAGACCAAACCTTCCCTTCTCTGAAACCTATGTCAACAATTCAAGCATGTCCATGTACAAACAGTCTTCATCCCCAGCAAGACACACACAGATAACAGGCTGTCTGTACAGCCATATGAGTTCGATAAATGCATCCCGACTAATATGTTCGTTTTTAATGCTGTTCAAACATTCACATGGAAACAGCTCTAGCGTAAATATCCCCGAACAAATGGCTGTATATTATCCAGGAGGGAGCAGTTGGGCCGCCAGACTGGGGAAGTACTAGGCCATCTGGCTCCGGCAGTCTCTCCAAAGCCATCAGCTTTGTTTTCACCCCCAGACTCCAAACAACACATTTTCCACTGTGATGAGTTTACATTTTCCCAAACACAGGTCCTGATCATGCATAAAAATTCCAAACTTCTTCATTCCTTAATGTGCAAGGAAATTTAAATCACCTGCATTTTTGACATGTTACTGAAGGAGACAGAAAGCTGTTGAAATATAGCTCCTGACATAAACCTTCCCCTGTCCTTTCTTGCTTGTTTCCTTGAATATATAAAAGAGCCTCTTTACTGGCCTGGTAAATTCCTTGGGAATTTAGAGATATGCCCCTCCCTCCAAAAAGTGTTTATCTACCAAAGAACTGGAAGACTTGCTAATCAAATCTATGTAGCCATGGTAGAACATAATGAAACAATCAATGGTAAGAAAATAAAGTGGAATCAACAACTTTAAGTGCTAGGAACATCAAAACAAATATATAAAGACATCTAGCTGGGGAACAAATCTGACAGCCTTACGTGTACTGTGCCTGCACTCCACTCTGTCGGCACCTTTCTGTACTACCCCTTCACATCCCATTTTTATAGCTATACACACAAAGATTATATGACTACTGTCTGCCTTTCTCAAAAATAAATAAATAAAGTAAAATAAAAAGAAATTTCGTTGGGGGACAGGGAACACGAGATTGGATCTCCTTTACTAAAGCATCTCTTGAAAAACTCACTCTTTGAATATGTTGGTAGAAGAAATAAGCTAGTTTTGTGTTTACTGACTGCTTAAAGATAAATACCTCACTGAAGCAACCATGGAACATGATCATATCTCAAATGGTACATGAAAATCCGAAGCAAGCCACTCCAACTGAGTACATAAGCGTTCCTACAGTAGACACTGTTTCTAGATGTATCAGCCATAAACTTCTGGATCCTGAGGGCTTTTGCATGCTCACTAATAGAATACCAAAAACAGCAACGACACAAAAACAATTTATTTTTAGGCCAGCTAAACTTGGTTTTGAACAACCCTCCACAAAAGCAAGACATTTCTTTTCTAATTGAACAGGTTTGCTTGGAATTTTTTGTTTGGTTGGCTTGGGGTTTGTTGTTGTTATTGTTTTGTTTTGCTTTGTTGTTGTCTTCAAATTTTATATCCTGTTTTACAACAGAGGGATAAGGAGATGGGACCCCAGAGCCTTACACATTCACTCCTAATGAGGCTCCACCATTCCTGATAGAGTCCAAAATTAAGAATGATTCCTCAAAATAGTCTAATGAGACACTTTAGGAAGGTGTGAAACACTGTGTCATATTCGTACATCTTGGTTGACTGAGTACATTCCAGCCTCATCTTGTGCTGCTGTATCCGCTCAAAATGAGGAACAACCTGTACAGCTGAAGCATGCCCAGCAACTTCTGCATGCTACTGGCTGAAGATTCCGTCCGAATGTTAGCCCCAGCTTATGAGGCTATGACATCACATGCACAAAGTCACATCTCTAAAACGAAAACAGGTACGGCCACCGAACAATGTAGAGAAGGTTTCACAGTGGCCAGTTATTCCCTCCACCAGCTCTGGTGTTGTTAGAACTCATCACATTGTCAATTGTACTCTGTCCCACCTTCTAAACATCAAAATCTGGAATGCATCAGAAAGCATTTCACAGAGGGGCAATGTTACCACTTAATCACTCAGCCTCTGTCAATCCTTACTTTTGGTTAAAGAGGCCACGGTATATTTACATAGCATCAACACTTTTAGGAAGTTTAAATCAGACTGAGCATTTAATTATCATAAAATACTTTTGAAGGTCCACTGTTTTACTCCTAAAACTGAATATGAACATAATTCTGAAGCTAAGCAAGTAAGGCTTCTGTTATTTCTATCTGCTATTTTTTTTTTTTTTTTGAGTGTATAATGTTAACTGAGTACATAAGAAGGTAACCTACTTCCAAAACTCTTGCATCATGTAATCAAAGAACAAACAGCTGGATAATGAGCACGGATTGCCTTTCAAAGTGAAAGTTACAGAAAGGATGGGTTACTCAATTATTATGAAAACAAACGGGCTCATCTTAAAATGCCTTTTGTACCAACTTAGATAATTTATTAAACCTTTTTTTCGGGTTGCTCTTGACTAGAATATATAACTAAATGAATTTATATTTATAATTTGAAATTTTAGTAACATATAGCAAATGGTTTAATATACCTGCTATTTTTTAAAAAACGAATCATTTCCCATCTTTCTTTCCCCATAGCATCCATGAAGCTATGAAATGGTCAAAGATGCCTTCAGTTGTAGATTTTTGGAAGCTCTATGACCTTGTTAGTAAAATATTTTATGTATTACTTTATATTTTTAAAAATCCTTCTGCTGTTCTTATATGAGAAAGCATGTTGATAAAATGAATTTGTGGTAACACTATTTGTTTAGGAGGTCAGAACTGAAGTTTTGAGGAAGTTTAAATTAGAAACAATACTAATTTTATGCTCCTTGGAACAGTGCTTGCCATAATGTGACCTACAGTTTCAGTGGTCAATGTTCCATGAACACATCAGCCTTATGCTGCTGTCTGTGTGGATGCCTTAATCTTAAAAATTAAGTCCTAACAAATACATGTGGAGTAGGGGACAGAGTTCACTCTTTCCCCTCTTACGCGCCCCCCCCCCCCCCCCCCCGTTTCCACTACTCTCTGAAGAGAAGGGCAAGAAAGGATACCCATCATATGAAAAACAATTTTTGAAAAACAGAATTCTACCTAATACATTTTTTTGTTTTGATATCAAATTAAAAGTTGCTAAAATCAAGTTTTTTGTATTTCTGCTCAGCAGGGAAAAAAATTAAAAATTCAGAGACCAAAGGAAAGACAATTATGCTATACAGCCGTCAAACACAGTCAAGAAAATAACTATAATTAAACCAATAAATGAAAATTTCCTCTGAACTGTCAACTAAGAAACAAACACAATCTTCCAGAGAGGAAAAATCTTAAGGGAAATAACATGACATCATTTTTTTTCAGATACTTAGTACTTTAAAAAATATACTTCATACCCATAACTTCATATATTTTACTTGAGTCACAATAAATGTGAACATGATAATCAACATGAGCTGCTTTTAAATGCTTTCTGCTAAGATTTCAAACTCCCAACAGCTTATTAATGTGTATTTTGCACATTATAGCCAGGCAGCTCTAAAGCTATTTTTAATTATGCATGCACACCCTAATTCCAAACTTTCTAAACCAGGGAAAGAAGTGCACCCCTCCCTGTTTTAAAAAGGAATATTTTAAAATGACAATGATGTAAACACATTTAACCCTAGTGCTAAACTGCTGTTTACTGTACAATAGGTAACTTTTCTTTTTGTTCCGAATTCTTTCCTCCTTTCAATAAAGCTCTCTTCTTTTTTTTCTATTACTTCAACTAACTAAACACCTACTTCATTCTGAAACTATACTTTTTCTTGAAATTAAGGAGGGGGGAGGTTTTTTAAAAATTAAAAAAAAAAAAAACTCCTGCACCTCATTAAAATGTCAGACCTCACTTCCACCTTAGCTCATAATTGTATCTTTTAAAACATAACTCAACCTTAATGTATACTGCGTGACACCAAGTGTTCTCAAGCCTAAGAAAATGCCATCCATGTACCTTTAAGACAAAAAGCTGGCTAGCTTTTGTTGCCTGGCTCCCAGCCAAACTTGGAGGCCAAAGCAGGAGGGTTTTTGCAAAGTACCCTCGAACAATTGTATGCTCCCACTTCCAACACTTTCCAATACCAGTGCCTTTAAAAAATAAAAGTCTATGGAGAGGCCATTTGCAAACTTCGTCCTGCTCCTCACTTCTAGAGATGCCAGAACTGGCTCCTAACCGCCCCCAACCCCACCCAAGTTCCTCAGCCCTGGGCCCTGGATAACGCCTGGCTAGTTTGTGTTTCAGAAGTTCAGGCCGCACAGCCTCCTGGGGATGGGGGTGGGGGTCTCGAGGGAACCTTTTGCATCCCCCCCCCCCCCCCCCAGGGCTCCTTGGCCAAGTCAGAGGAAGCTCAGCGCTTACTCCTCCACTCAGCGTCCCAGGTCTTAATCACCAGGCCTGACTTCCCAGTGAGGGAAATGAGTTTCTAGTGCATCCCCAGGCGGAGGTGCTACAAGAATAGTCCCGGAAGCCTATGCCTGCCACCACGTTGCCTAGGCCACCCTGGTTTTGAGAGTTTGGTTCCGAGAGTCATCTCTCGGTGGAGGACCAACCAGCTTTTGAAGGAGCAACATTCGTGTCCGAGAATTATCCCCACAGTGTGGAATTCTAAGAAACTTACTTGCTTCGTCATGGAGTCGATGAGGCGCACATAGAAGTCCTGTTCCGTCCTTATCCCTGGGGGTCGAGGGGGGAGGAAAATTGAGAGAAAGGATAAGCCCTGAATGAAAAAAAAAAAAAAAAGAACCCCACAATACAAATAACAAAAGCTACAAACAAACACAAAGAGGGCCAAGGCCAAGGGGAACTCCTGCTGTGAAAAGGGAGAGTCTGGATGTTCCTCCCCAGAATCCAGAATGGATCTGCCAGCCGAGTTCAAAAGCCCCCTCCCCCTGGAAGCCAGACTCCTCCAGACACTGGAGCTAGAAATAAGGTGGGATCCCCCCAACCTGGCCACTCTCCCTCCCCAGGCTAGAGCCCCTCTGCAGTCGCCTGATCCATAAAGACCACTACCATTCCTAGCTCCCCAGAACCGAGGAGCCCAGTGACCTGGAACTTGGGCCGAGCAAAACAAACAGGCTTCAAAAAGGGGAGAAAGAAGCCAAGAGTGGTCTAGTTAGGGCCAAGTGGCCTCCAGTCAGCCCTGTGCTGACCAAGCCGCCCTCCGCCTCCTCAGGTGAGAAACTCTTCCTAGGATGAAATTTCGGAGAGGCCTGTTCACCTGGAGGGTGGCTGACGACTGAGCTTCGCTGGGGGGCTTTCGTCCACCTGGAGCTCCGTGAGCCCCCTGCCCTGACCCGGAGCCCCAGGGTGCTGGCACCGACCCGACAGGAGTCTCACCATTGCTGTAGAGGAGCTGGAGCCGGTAGTGAATCCCATTATTGGTCTTTTCGCTGTTGGCTTCCTGGTTTGCAGCAGGGCCCAAAGACACAAGGGAAGAGGAAAGATGTCTCCGTGAGTGTGAGCGAGAGCACCAACTTCAAGGCAACTTTTCACAAATGGGACCCCTACCCCAGCCTGTGGAGCCAGGCAGCCCAGAGAGCAACAGAAATAGAGGCAAACAGTTAATTCCTCTCCACCCTCATTCCAAACTGCTCTCGCTCCCTCGCTCATCTCCCATTCCAGAAAATTCTGTGAGGTGTACATGAGTGAGACTCTACCTAGAACCTGGGGACTGCAGCCCAGGCCATCTGAGGCAAGCAATGCATGGTCTGATAGTTCAGAGCTAGCACATCCAGGCTCACAAGGCTAGCCTGAAGTCGAATTCGTTTTGCCTGGATTCTTGCCAGTTCTGGGGGCTCTATGCGAACTTTCTAGAGCAGGACCCCGTGTCTCAGGAGTCTGGATTCGTCCAGGACGGGAAGTGACTTGGGGGTGGGGGGGAGCGCTCACAGAAGTGTGAGGATAGCTTCGCTTGCACATAGGCGGCTTCTAGGGTGCCTGGGCCTGCTCTCTGGGCCTGGGACTACTTGGGGACCGCGCTGCGCCCACTTACTTTTTCCTTCTCCACGAACCCCACAAAGGCAGTCCTCTCAATCTCCACGGGCTGGCCCTGTCTGTCGTAGAGGGCCAAGACGAAGTGGAAGAAGTTGGATTTCCGCAGATTAGAAGGCGGCTGCTTCTCAAAGTGAGCCCGGGCCAGACCCACCCCGCTGCGACCAAAGACGCAGAGTTAGATCTCTAAGCCAGACCGTGTCCCGCACTCCCACTGTCACCCAAGACACGCGAGCGAACCCCCCAACACCCACCTCCTCTGCTCCCAAAACATCCCCTGGGCGCCTTCCATGACCCATCAGGAGCCCAAGCGCGGCTGAAGGACGGCACACAAGCCGCTCATGTTCCTGTGCTCCCAGTCCAGAGACAGCGGGTCCTCAGAACTCAGAGGTGTCAAAGTTTTGTTTGGGTTTTGGGCGCGAGATAAAAACGCTCCAATCTTTACTCCACTTGAAGCGCGCTGCGTGCAGAGGAAACGTGACCGTGGGTGAGGTGAGAGGAGGTTAGAAGGAAAGTGCGCGCAGTTTACAACTTCGAAGGAGAAGGCGTGGGAATGGGCTCCAACTGCGCCTCCAAAACTCGCAAGTAAGTGGGCAGGTGGAAACGAATGCTAGCATGCTGGGCTGCTCGCTGCGGCAGCCACCCTCCAGGAAACCTCCTCAACCTCGGCCAGCTGCCGGTGCCCGGCCTCGGCACGCTAATTTTCTACGCAAACACAAGCAAGTGGAGAAGGGTCCCAGATTGGGGCTCGTGGCTATTAGAAGTGATCGATTGCCATGGGAAAAAAGAACTGGGGTGTTTTGTTTTATTGTTGTGTGTGTTTGTTGATGTTTGGTTTTATTTATATTTTTTAAATAAAAGACCTGTCTTGACAAAGTTTTGCCATTCTGAGAAATCATCCTCACACAGTCCAGAAACCCATAGTCAGGGCTGCTGGCTAAACTGTCTATCAGGGACTAGAGTCTGGGGCGCCCGGGGGCACCGTTCAGACAGCCCAAATTGCCGGACAAAATCGGGCAATACACACACACACACACACACACACACACACACACACACACACACACACTTTCGCTTCCAGCCTAGTTACCCAATTCACTCTCACTACCAACCACTCCCAACCTTGTGCTCAGCGGGGATGGAAATAGTACAGGGACAGTGGCTTCTAGTCCCCCACACACAAAAATTGGAATGATGTAATTACTCCTTCTTCTCCTTCTGCACCCTTTTAGTCTAATGGGGCCTAGGGCCACCAAGTTTTCCACACCCATAAGCCCAGCTGGTGGCCAGGAATGAAAAGGATAGAGTACCATTTCTCACTTGGGACCAAGAGCCCCTGGACAGGGCTCTGGTAGTGCAGGGAAGTTCCTCAAGTTGGCCTCCAAGGGCACGGCCTCCAAGCCACTCAGTGTAGACTCTGGAGAGTGAGAGGGGGCTGGAGTACGCCAAGGTGACAGGGGCTGAGGAAGGGCTTTTTTAGGAAATGAGAATTAAAGTTGGAAATTGCTGTTCTGCAGGAGGAGTGAGACACACTGAAGACTTGGGACTGGGGTGGTGGTGGTGGTAAGAGAACCAGATAGGACAGCTAAGGGAAGACTCCTGGGAGAAAAATGGAGAGAGAACAGGAGAAACCGAGAGGTAGGTAAGAAAGAAGAAGGAAACGGAGAAGAGAGTGGGGAGGCAAGGGTGTAAGAAGGAAGGACGACGAGAAAAAAAGCAAAGAAAGAAGGTAGAAAAAGGAAAAGGCGGTGAAAAAGGAAAGAAATGTAATATGTAAGAGAAAGACAGAAGAAAGAGAGAGATCAAGAAAGAAAGAAGAAAAGGGGAAAGAAAAAAGAGGGAGGGAGGAATCGAAGAGAAATAGGGGAAAGGGAAGCGAAGGGTAGGGGAGAAAAGGGGAAAAATATATAACCACCCAGAAAAGAAAACAAGCGACCAGGAAAGCACAGCCATCCAACACCGTGCTGGAGAGACGCCTCTTCTGGGTTAAAACAAAATGAAAACAGTCGCAGATGAGGCTGCGGAAAGTGCTGGCAAAGCTCGGGCTCGGCTCCCTCCAGCAGCTCCGCAGCCCGCAGTTCTCCGGCCGCCGGCGCCAAGTGCTGCGCAGCCGGGGAGCGCAGAGCCCGGCCGGCAAACGCAGCACAGCCGCAGACGCACTCGCGTGGCCGGGCCCCGGGTAGCCGCGCCGCCGCCTCCGGGCTCTCCCGTTAGCCAGCGGCCTCTCAGCCGCAGTCCCCGAGCGGTACCCACCTCTGCGCCGCTGTGTTGGCGTCCAGCACTCCGGCGCCCTGCATCCACGTCCGCACCGCGTTCATGCCGCTGCCCAGCGGCTCTTCCTTCATACTGCTTCCACTCCGTTGGATGCTTTCCTGGATCCCAAACATGAAAACAACCTTTTCTTGTGGAAAATCTCCTCCCCTTTGAAAATATTGAAAAAAAAAAAAAAGGAAGAAAAACGCCAACCACAGATTTTTTTTTTTTTTTTGAGTCGATGAAACTCGCGCTACATCAAGGCGGTGGGCTGAAAAGCAAAATTTTTAAAAAATGTAAACCTTCGCTCAGAACTGAGCGATAGCAAGGGGGGTGTGAGGAAAAAAGAAAGGGAAAATCCAACGAAAAGACTAAAATTAAGAAAAATAGAGATGTATGCTTGGCTGTTGGGGGTTGTTTGGTTGGTTGATTTTGAGTTTGGGTGCTTTTTTGCTTTTTTTTTTTTTTTTTTTTGCTTTTTTTGTTTTTTGTTTTTTTCTTTTTGTAGTAATCACAGGCCGTTGGAGAACAGGAGGGGCTGGAGTTTCCTTTTGTAGAGGTACCTTCACTTGAAGAAGCAGGAAGAAAAAAAACACCCTGATGACAATTTAAGAAACAATAGATACGACTCTGGAAGCCGGCTTGGCTACTTGAAGTGTCATTTTCCACAATCAGGCAAGTTTTTTCCTCTCTCTCTTTCTCTCTCTCTCTCTTTTTTTCTCCTCTCTCAACCAAAGATGTTTCTTTCCTTTCGGTGCTTGTAGATGAGGACGCTGGTTGCTGTAGACAGATACACCGGAGAGGGTGGGGGGAAGGGGAGAGAGAGGGAAAGAGGAAGGGGGGGAGGGAAAGAAATAGAAAGAGAGAGGAGAGGGAGAAAGAGAGGGGTGGACCCTGCTAGATGGAGATTCTGTTTTCTCCTTGCTAAAATAGAAGTGATTTGCAGGCTCTCCCTGTGGAATCCAGTTTGACTCTCCCCAGAGCTAAACACAGGCACACTAACCCCAAAGGGAAAGAGGCGGGGCCCTCACAGCCTGGCCACGCCCCTTCTTTGCATAACGTCATTCTTCCGCCTTACTGCAGCCAATCACAGCTCCCGAGCTGGCGGGTTCACAGAGCCAGGCCACGCTCCCTCATTAACATCCTTCTCCGGGTGGCGCAGGGGAGTCGCCAAAGTTCCCGGCAAAGTGGCGAGCGAGGGAGCACAGAGCACCGGCTTTTAGGCTGGAAAGGAGCGGGCCGTGAGGAGCGAGAAAGGGGGCAGAGGGAAGGAAATGGAAATACCCTTCTCAGGGATCTGGGCTGAGAGGGTCTGCACCATGGCAGTCTGCGTCTTCCTGGGCAGGCGTCTGGTCCCTTGCTCCGCTGCTCTGGGACTTCGGGGGCAAAAGTGAAGGAAAAAGGACTGACAAGGCAGAAAAGGCAGGATGCGCATCCCAGGTGCCCTACTCTTCATTCTGAAGCAATGGCGGGATGGAATTTGTGTGCGCGAGACTGAGACGTGAGGGCCCGCGGAAGGACACTGTCTCCGTGTCAGGAGCGGTGGAAGAGCCTAAAAGCTCCAACAAATGAGGCTTTAGTAGATCTCCAGGGAGTACGGGGTCCCGACTCTGTACTCAGCCTCTGAAAAGACTCTGGTTCTGATACTAATCCAGAGGGTCTGCTGCTGAGCGCCGTTCTTACTCGCTCAGTTCTCTCCACCCACCACCCATGCCAAGATGTGCGAATGGTAGAATGAATGGGTCGCTGGGACCGTGCCAGGGTGTGACTCTAAATATCCTCAGATTCAATCCCCAACTCCCTTTCCTGCTCCGCAAAGCAGTTTTATTTTTCTTTATCAAAGCAGCAACGATGTTGCCTTCTCTGATTCGTTGGTTATTGGGCACACGGGGTCCTTTCTTTTAAAAGGAAAGACAGTTTGAGCCACCTTTAGTTACAACCACAAGGAGAGGGTACTGGGAAATAGAGAAGAGAGGTGGGGGTGGAGGGAGAGAAAGAGGAAGTGGAGAAAGTGAAAGGAGGTAGGAAAGAAGGAGAGAAGGAAGGAAGGGTGGCTTGACTTCTACCTCAAACCTTTTGACCTCTGTGCTGTGGCTAGAGAGGAAATGGACGGTTAGGGGTAATGTGCCTGCCCATCATTTTTTTTCTTAAGGTTGCAACGTTGAATAAGATCGTGGTAAATTGTATCATTACCCTCGGAAGACATCCCTGGGTGCAGCCAAATCTGTTTAGAACTGTTTGGGAGAAATTCTTTGCCAGAAATCCAGGTTCCCTTTTTGCTGGCCTTTCTTGGACATTTGATTTGGAAAATGTATTAGGGTCAGTGATGGAAAAGTACTTGTGTCTCTGTTGAATAAAAGAATTAAGACAGACAAGGGGTATGCTTTGTGGTTCTGGCAGAGGAGAAAAGTTGAGTCTTTTTATGATGAAAGAGTAAAATTATTCCAAGCCTATAGGTGTACAATGGTCCCTGTCCTCAGGTACAACGTTTCCTCCCATCTAGCTCTCAGAGTACTTATCTGTACCACACATATGCTAAGACATTTCTGTCTGGTACCATAATTAATGAATCTCCTCAAAGCCATTCCTACAGAGATTCTCTGACCTATCAGGATCCCCATAGTGTCTGCAGGGTTTCTGGAACACAGTTGGTGCTGAGTGTGTGTGTAAAAAAAATAAAAATAAAAAAATAAAAAAAAAGAGTTACATGGTTGAATCTGGACCTTCTCTATTTCTGTAGAATTTAAATGCACAATTCAATCTGGGCCTATTAAACTTTTTCTAAAGCTGCAAGCCCAGGATTTTGTTAGCTTACAGAGTCTACAGAATCAGTTCTTTCCCTAAATTCGTGTGTGTGTGTGTGGGGGGGGGGTATTTCAAGGTAGAGACATCAGAAACAGGGACCATCTTTCAACAATAGGTCCCAGGCAGCCCTAGCTTAAGACTCAGACCTTTAACTTTTTTCTTCGGTAATCAGACCAAAGCATTTAAAGTCATAAGTACTAGAGTATATGTCCCAGTGATAGGGAGCACACAGTCAGGAAAAGATCATTGCCTGAAAAAAGGAGAAATGCAGTCACACTAAGGTCTGTGATTACCAGGAATCACATCTACAAAGAACCCCAGTGTCAATAAGCACATGGAGCCAGCCCACTATCCCCAAAGAGAAACTGGAACAGTGGTTAGTATCTTTAGCAGCCCACAAACTAACTACAGAGGAAGCAATTTTCACATCCCTTCACCAAGCCAGAGTAAAAGAAGAATGTTAGGAAAGGGAAGTGAGAAGCTAACTCCCTTTAGCGGGCACTTCACCTGGAATAATGGGCATACTGTATTTTCACTAAGCAGAGTACATTTGTAGGTGTTTTGGGGTGTCTTGAGCTTTGAGCCCGGCTTTTGCATCCAGTAGTAAATGTTTAAGAAGTAGGAGGCTAGAGAAAGTGGAAAAGAGAGAGGGAGAAAACTGAGAACTATCACAGGCGTGTGTGTGTGTGTGTGTGTGTGTGTGTGTGTGTGTGTGTGTGTGTGTGTGTGTGTATGTGTGTATGTGTGTGTGTGTGTGTGAGTGTGTGTGTGTGAGTGAGTGATAGAAAGGACTGACATACTTGTTGAGCATTCAGATTCACAGGCCTCATTCATAGTGTCAGAATCAGAGCCTCTGGCATTGGCACCCAGGAATCTATATTTAAAGGCATTTAGTAATTCTTGGCTGCTTTCTCTCATCTCTGAGAGAAAAACCAAAGGAGGGAAGCGCTGAGAAGGGAAAGACTGTTGTGAATGAGGAGAAAACACAGTCAGGCATCGGGAGTCACTGTAAAGGAGTAGGTTTCTTCCGGAACAACCTTTACCGGTTGAACTTCAGAATGGTCAGGGTCATGGTCAGGAAGGTCTACACTGCCAGGCAGGGCTGCCCAGCTTTTGGGGTCCTCTGGTTCTGGGGGAAGTTGAAGCCAGGTCACACAAGTCCCTCCTCCTGCACCCTTCAAGCACTCACGTTTTGGCTCTCCCAAACTTCTGTAAACTCAGATTCCCTCTCTTGGAGCACATCAAATGACGCAATAACTTCTAGGGGCTCGGGCAGAAATATGCTCCCCTGCTCACCCATCAGTAAAAAGAAAGACTCCCTGAATTCAATGGAACTGGGGCCAGAGGGAAATGTCCCAGGGAAAGAGGGGATGGCTTTTGCTCGTCTGCCCCCAGGAGGCCAGGCTTGGGACTCCTCCCGAAAGCATCTACTGTCTTCTTAAAGGACCCCCGCCCAAGGCCAGGGGAAATTACCCCTCACCTTTCTTAGCTTCCTTGCCAGAGGCAGCTTCGACCTCCAGTGGGTGGACAGGAGCTTGCTTCATTCAGGGCTGGGAGGAACGGGAAGTGGGGAAACAGGAGACAAAACTGTGAGGCTCAAAGGCCTTCCGCCTGCTGCATGCTCCTGGGGAGGCGCAGGACCACTAGGCACCTGAGATGTGTGACGGGGACAGGAAGAGGCCTGAGCGTTATAAGGGATGGGAGTGGGACACCGCAGAATTGGTAGACACTTTGAGCCCTTGGAAAGCGAGGACCTACGGGGTGCAGCCAGGCGAGGCCAAAGGAGAGGTGGATGCGGGTGGAGGTGGCGGAGCACTGGGACCCACGTACCTACTAAACCTTAGCCTGTCCCGGGTGGCATTTATCCACCGCTACGGGGAGCGTGAGAGCCGCAGGCCAGAGCGGCACCGGAAATCCGGACTCTGATCCGGGCTTGCGACCTCGCAGTGCTCCGGAAAAGTCCCCCCTTGCTCATCCAGTCCCTGTCCCTGGGTACCTTTCTTCTCTTGGTACCAACTAGAAAACTGAGGGAGAAAATGATAGCCACGCAAAGGAGGTAGAGGCCGAATAAACAATCTCCTAGGCTCTGGTGGACCGGGAGTGGCGGGGTTCCATGAAACTGTACCCCCTCCCAGACCGATCTGTGGCCTCTTTCGGGTTTCCCCGGAGATCGTCCCAGACAATAAATAGATCCCCTTTGTTACGGGATTCAAGGGGCAAGAGATTACTCAATTTCCACCACAGGCCACGCCCATTGGACAGGTGAGGAATCTGGGGGTTTGTGAGGGAATGGGGGAGGGGGACTTGTGTCACCTCTTCCCCCCTCCCATCCTGCCCCCGGTCACACCTCTAATAAAGTTACTTGGCACTGTCTCCTGGTCTGGTGCTGGAAGTATTAACCTTGGAGCCAAACCATCACCAGACAGAAGCATAGACCACCTACACACCACGGCCCTAACTCCTAGTGCGTTAGGTCCCGATTGCATACATAGCAGGGTGAAAAAGACCAGAGAGAAGGCACATGTCACCTTGAAGGCAAACCGCACAGGATCGAGAAGACCGAAGGTCTTTGGGAAAATCCTAACGAATTTGAATATTTAAAACCACGTTTGCCCCATAATACGTGCGGGTGCTTCTCTCCCAACCTTACCCAGACAGGGCTCCCCAGGGAAGACCAACTCCCTCCAGCCCCAGCTGTACCACATCGTCTCATCCTGTCCCAGCTGAGTTCCAAACGCTCTCTCGAAAGTTTACTTAATGAAACAGCTTAAGTACTGACTTCGTCGCGATGTCCGATGTCCACGATTCCCATCTCTGGACAGAAGCCTGGATACCTGCCTGAGCAGGTGGGAGAAAAGATGATTGTGTCTTGGTCTGAGTGCAGATACCTAAAACCCCAGGTCATTCTGATTTGGGATAAAAGAGAAGGTGAAGTCGTAGAAAAAGAACTCTAGACTGATGTTGCGTTGGAAACTGGTACCCCACCTTGAGAATTTCCCCTATCGGCCTGAGAGATTGGACCCAGCTCCCTCCACACACTGGGTCCAGGAGTGTTAGAAGGGAGCTCTTCTGCCATTTATAAATTAAAATAGCTTTACTTTTAAAACACAAACTAGGGGGAAAGCAGGGAGGGGGGACTGTAAAGATTTAAGAGAGAAATGGACGGAAAGTTGAGAAAGGAAAAAACGCTTTTGGCAGGTAGGATACAAAAAGCCAAAGTTTGTGCGCTCGCTCATTTCTTTGATGACTTTCTGGGTATTAGCGCTCTTCCTGGTCCTCGCTGCTTCCTTTGTTTAAGAAGCCCGTGGTATGAATGTGCAAACATGTTTCCATCACCGACGGATGGGCAGCCTATTTGTGGGCCTATACAGTACGAGTAGGTGCTGAAAAGTTACAGGGCACTGTTGGCTCCTCTGTAAGGCACTGTAAGAGCACCTCTGCTTGATTGCGCAGTGCCACAGGAGCGAGTACAAAGTGCACCTCTATCAAGACTGTGTAAGAGTGTCATGTGTAGACATCTTTTATGTGAGTCTGGTGTGCACATAGTGTGTACAAAACATGGTCATACGCGTGCGTATGAGCCCGAATTCACACGTGTTTCGTGTATGCACTTTTGTGTGTTGAATGTAGTAAAGACATCCTAAAAATCTAAGTCCGGCTATGGGAAAGCAGAAGGCTGTGTAGAAACCGCGGTGTGGAGGGCAGCGGTGAGGCTGTAGGTCCCTTGGCTTTCGGGGTGGCAGGGAACCTGCTGGATGAGTGCAGGGCACGGCTACAGGCCAGGGAAGAGAGCCCAACTCAGCTCCCTGCAGACCAGGTGTAATTTCCACCCACAAATTACACGAACTGAGAGCGCAACGGTCCCCGCTGGACAGTTCCGCGCTCTTAATGGTTCCTCGCGGACAGTTTCTGATTATTGATGCCGCGTTCAAAAAGAGACCGCTTACGGGAGATTTGCTTGTGTGTTCATTCCCTTTATCGCTGTTTATTCGTTTGGTTGCCACAAAGACCCAGCCAAACCTACCAACAGGACCCTGCCCAGGATCCCCTAAGCGGATCCGGGCTTTCAGGCTGCTTGAGAGCCAGAACCGTCTTCTAAGGTGGAGTCACAGCGCCACCTCGCGATCTTCGAGTTCCTTCGCGGCACTGCCGCTGGAGATTGAGGTCCTAGTGTTGACATTCACCAGTTCTTTACTCGGTTAATAAGTTCCTCATCTTCCCGGGAACACCTTGAGCATCTCTAAACTATCCATCCGCTACGGTTCAGTCTTCCCATGGTTTCCCCTAAGGCTCATTTCACACTGCCAGAAATACTCTGTCCTCCCTAATTAAGGAACTACTCAATGTCAACGACTGTTTTACCAACATCACCACAATCTACAGCTTATTGAGTGTGTGTGATGGAGTCTCTGATACAGTGTAGTATGCTAAGTATATGATTGTCTTACTTAATCTTCAAGTAAAGGCAACAGCAAGCCCCAATGTTATTTTTTACTTTGCACGAGAAGAAACCAATGTTGAAGGGGGAAAAGTGCCCAGCCAAGGTCACCTTCCAAAATCGAATTCAGGTCAGTGTATCTGTTGCTAGAACACACTTCTAGCTTCCGAGTCTCACAAAAGCCACTAGCCTTATGGCCTCAGGCTATGAGAACAGACAGGCTCAGAGTGGGCACTCATGTTCACATAAACCTATTTCCACGAAGAACTGAGCCAGGAAGAGAACTGTATGTATAAAATATCTTGATCGCCATGCCCACACAAAGATTGATCACAAAGCATATTACACTACTGTCTACCTAAGGGACCCTGGTCAAGGCAATCATCCCACAATCTCCTTATTGCTTTGTTCAAGATATTTTACTATTTGTTTTAATCTTACGTATATGAGCATTTCCTTGCATGTATGTATGTACACCGTGGCCATGTCTCCTGCCACTGAAGACTAGAAAATGAAGTAAGATACCCCAGAACTAAAGTTATAGTTTTGAGCTGCCATGTGGGTATTGGGAAATTACCTTGTTATATATATATATATATATATATATATATATATATATATATACATATATATATATACACACTTCACAGTGTATCTGCAAGTGGGCAAAGTGCTCTTTGAAAGTTCTGTGGGGCTCTAGAAAGAATTTTGAGGTTCATTTTAAATTATTTTTACAATTCATTTCTTTTCTGCTTTTCAAAATTTTCCAAATGATGTTGTGAACCCCAAGAATGGCTAAAAAGATGACATTTAGATTTCTGGTTATTCTTTTTATCAGAAGTATAAATCTACCTTTTTTTCACTCAAAGGAAGAATTTTCTTATTGTCTCCCAAAAGTAAAGATGTTTCTTTCCTAAGTGCATTAATCAAGAAGGCCAGGCTGCACTGCCTTCAAAGAATACTCTGTGCTTTAGAGTAACAGGATAATGTCCCACTCGTGCTAAATGCCCCTGTGAGTCAGAGGACTCCACTACATATGGTCTTAACAAAAAATTGCAGGTGAGTGTAAACTCCATGTGGGAACCATCAGATCCTGTGGCTAGAAAAGAGAACTTGGTGAAGTGCACGCTGACCCTTCTTGCTTCTGCTCAAGAGTAACATGTCATACCTGCCAATTCCTCATTTGCCAAGGCAAGTCACAGGGTTTCTGTGCATGCAGAGGACTCAAAGTTCTCAACCGGGAAATATTGGAGAAGTATCTACAAGAAGAAAAGGACTCCGAGTTTTGGTGAATGTCTTTAAGGACTCCCATGGTGAGAAAGACAAGACAAAGGTGACAATGATGAAGAGGAGGAGGAGGTAACAGAGGTTGGGGGGAGAAGGTGGTGGAGGAGGAGGAAGTAGAAGAGACCCCAGTTTGTCAAAAAGCCAGTGTATCTCAACATTAGAATGAATCAAATTCCCAATCAAGAATAATAAAACATCATCGGCCATATAACTAAACCCCTGAACACATTACTTTGATGAAGGTAAAGTTCCCCAAATCTCTTCATCACCTTATAAGAGTATCTTGTGAAAGAAGAAACAAGTAGCGATGGATTAAACTAGATCCAACTTGCAGTGGGGTCTCTGGAAATGGACCGTGGGCTAGCAGAATGGAAAGGCACTTTTTATCTTTTGTGGGTTTTTCTGCCTCACTTCTCTGGGGAGAAGTTATACAGGGCTATGACATGAATATTACTCATTACTCATTTACCTTTCCAGAGTGTGGAAGTTCTAATGTGAGCAAGCTGCAAAGTTTATTTTCACCAAAATTACAGGAACAATTCTTTAATGAGTCATTCCGGGAAGGGACATCAAACTTTTATAAAACTGTGTGAAGGGCTGAACTCTATTCCAACAACCCTAATTTGCTTCTCTTACTTGGCTGCACCATTTGCATACACACATTTGCTCAGCTTAATTTCAAAGCTTTTAATGTGTTAGTTGAAACAAATTTTGTGAGTGGGGAAATATTCAAACTAGCTCAGGATCTCCCCTAATTAAAAAAATAGCGATTTGTACTTTCCAGAGTAAGAAACATGTTTATAGTCCCCCTTTAAATCTTACTTGGCAAGAGTCTCCAGAGGAGGAAAGGGCAGGAGGCTGATTTACTGTTTAGTTATATCTTCCCCCTTTACTCCTTAAATGTTTTTTTTTACATATCAGGGTTAGCATAAACACTCAAAGCACTACAAAGTAAACATGTTCCATCATGTAATTCACGTCCAAAATATGGCTCAGCAATTAAGATTGCTCACTGCTTTTGCAGAGGACCAGTGTTGGGTTCTCAGCACCCACACTGGGTTACTCACAACGACCTGTAACTCCAGCTCCAGGGATTTTTGCACCTTATTCTGACCTCCATCAGTACCTGCATGCAGTGGCAGATATTCATACAGACACTCAGACATACACATAAATAAAAATAACAGATCTTGAAGAAGAAAGAAGAGGAGGAAGAGGAGGAGATACATTTCTTTCCCTAGTACATTTATTTCTATAATTTCAAGTTAACAAAAGTAAAAATACTTGGGCAATCAAGTCTTTAAGAAACATCATCTTGGGCTGGAGAGATGGTTCAGAGGTTAAGAGCATTGACTGGTATTCCAGAGATCCTGAGCTCAATTTCCAGAAACCACATGGTGGCTCATGACCATCCATTATGAGATCTGATGCCCTCTTTTGGCATGCAGGCAAACATGCAGACAGATACATATTATATATACATAATAAATAAAATAAATCTTTAAAAAAAAAAAAGAAATAAAGAAAAGAAGGAAGGAAGATCACTTTGAGTAAGTTAACCTTTCCAGAATTTAGTTCCTTTTCTCACGCTGTGGACCAAATGTTTGTGCTCCACTCACCAATGGTATGTTGAATCATCCTACCCCTCCCAAACACAGCAAACTAAGCAAACTTCAGGGTCCAGAAAGAGAGTCATTTCACAGTGGAGGAACCAAGTTTGAGATTCACCAGCCATGACTAAGCAGCAATTTCAGCTGTAACCCCAGAGCTACAGTAGAACCTAACCAATCTAGCATTGATCTCCAACTCCTAAACCTCCAACCTTCGAGGACTAAATTTCTGATGATTAAAGCACCTGCTCTGTGTTGTTCTATTATAGCAGTCTGTGCGGACTACAACATCTAGGGGAAGTAAAAGCAATCAGACCAGATGATCTGAAGGCCAGTATCCCTCTCTAGTCAGGTGTCATTAGGGTATTTGAGTGACAGCATTTTCAGGAGCTGTACCTAAAGGAACCCCCCCCCCCTTGTTTCCAAACCCAATATCGCTTTGTAAAGTGCTTTATGTATGTCTGTACACTGGTCCTGCATTGCTGCCTTCGGGTAAGTGAGCCCCTCTCCTCTTCAGCCTCACATGAGTCTAAAGGTGGGCTGTTAGAAAAACAGGCAGGATGGATGTGAAGCACACACAAGGGCCTGTTGGTTTCCAGTTTCTATACCAAATGTATTTAAAGACTCTTTTCAGCTTTTCATGATATGGTCACCTAAGGAAATTAATTGCCAGGAAACATTTGTGAGAAATGGTGGCTGTGTCACTGATGCCATGGATAAAGTCATTGAGATTTGTTCTTCGTCTTCGGAGTAGCATGGCTGATGGCCAACAATATGGCTTCTTTCATTTAGATAATAATTGAAAATTGGCAGAAAGGTGTTGTTGCTTGGCTCCTGTCAAGAGGTGAAGAAGCAAGGTGAAGCTTTGCCCACACCACGTGGCTGCTGAACAGCAGCAGAGTGTCCATAGCTGCCTGTGAAATAAAGAAAAGTGCCTGTGACTTTATCAGAGGATAGAAACTATCCTATCATGGCTGAATTTGGTGATGTATCCCTTAATCTCAGGACCAGAAAGGCAGAGGCAGGAGGATTTCCGAACTTGAGGCCAGCCTGGTCTAAGTAGCAAGTTCCAGGCCTGCCAAGGCTACAAAAGGAGACCCTATCTCAAATTACAAAGGAATGAAAGGAAGAAAAAAAGAATGGGAGGGAGGGAAGGAGGGAGGGAGGGAGGGGAGGAGGGAGGGAGGGAGGGAGGGAGGGAGGGAGGGAAGGAAGGAAGGAAGGAAGGAAGGAAGGAAGGAAGGAAGGAAGGAAGGAAGGAAGGAAGGAAGGAAGGAAGGACTGACACCATAGAGCACTCCTGTATAGATAGATATGTGATGTTTTTGTTAAATAGGATACCTGGTTTTACTCTTCTGGGTGTCCAAGAAGATGACACTATTTTTGAAATTTGAGGAAGCTACCTATGTACTAGATACCCAGTACTCAATGAGAGATGAGAGGACCCCAGATAACCCCGCCCATAAGCACAATTCCAGGACTCCCTCTGGAATGCTGGAAATACACCTGCTTAAACTGCTATACCCAGCATTTTGGTGATGATGTTGTTGCTGCTGGTTCTTTTAAAGATTTGTTTTTAATTAACTGTACATGTTTGTGTGTATATCCTGTGTGTAGAGGCACTCTGGGAGGCCAAAAGATAGTATTGAAGCCCCTGGAGTTACAGGAAGTTGTGAGCCACATCATGTGGGTGCTGGGAATCAAACTCTCCGGTCGTCTAAAAGAACAGGAGGTATTCTTCATAGCTGAGCCAGCTCTCCAGGCTGTTGTTGTTTGATTATATTTTTATGTGGGGGGTGTGTGTGTGTATGTGTGTGTGTGTGTGTATGTGCAGGCATGCAAGTGAGCACATACATGCACCACAGCACAAACCTGTCATACATACACACACAGCAAAAGACAGTTTGCAGGAGTTCATTCTTTCCTTCCACCTTGTGGGTCCCAGAGACTGAACTCAGGTAGTTAGGCTTGGTGGTCAAGCACCTTTATTCACTGGGCCATCTCAACTGCCCAATTTTGTTCTTTGGATTTTTTGGTTTGTTTGTTTATTTGGCTTGATTTTGGTAATTTTTTAAAAAAGACTAAGTTCTACAATTTTTCCTGGTAAGCACCAGGCCTAACATTTTCTACATTGTTCTTCCTTTATTTTAATATATTTTTCTTTAATAAGTTTTACTTCTTGGGACAGGGTCTCATGTAGACCAGGTTTTCTGAAAACTTGCTATGTCCTAAAACTGACAATGACCTTGGGCGTCTGATCCTACTGCTTGAACCTCCAGAGTACTGGGTTTATAGGCATGAACCACAATGCATGATTCATGCAGCACTAGGTAGCAAACCCAGAGATTCATCCATACTAGGCAAGTGCTCAACCAGCTGAGCTACACCCGAAGCCTCCCCACCTCTAAAGGAAACATATTCATACAGCACACAGATTTCAATTTATATTAGTTTCAGCATGATAAAATTTAACACTATGAATAAATGCTTAGAGAACTAATGAACAACTGGGGAGCTTAAGTGTGGTGATACATGCCTTTAGTCCCAGCACTCAGGAGGCAGAGGGTGAGGCAGACAGAGCTCTATATCTTCAAGGCAAGCCTGGTCTACATAGCAAGTTCCAGGCCAACTGGGTCAACAAATGATAACTTGTCTCAAAAATAAATGAATAAGTAAAAAAAAAAATAAATAGTAAATAAATAAACAAACAAACAAATTCAAATGATCATGGGAGCCAAATTCTAAAGTAAATATAAAAGGAATCTCCCCACATAAAATCTAAGATTTAAAAATAAACAACAAAACTGTGTTAGATATCATGTTATTTTATGGAAATGAAATTGTCACCATCAAAATGTCAACATAATTCCAGTTTCAATTAACTAGGTTCCTTGGGGGGGGTATTTACATAATGTCATCTGTAATGACCCAGTTTTCTACCTCTTTTCTCATTTTTTTGAACTACCACAAAATCTTTCCTAATTTATACTGCATAGGAACAGTTTAAAGGAATCATTTCAACATTAAAAAAAAAAAACTACTACAGTTATGGATCGCTACCAGTCCAATAAGCAGATGAATCTAGATATGGTTAACTTTTTACAATTATGATAAAAATGAAAATACTGTTTTTAATTCTTATTCAACAGAGGTTGAAGATGTAACTCCAAAGCTGTAGAGTGCTTGGCTAGCAACCCCAAGGCCCTGAGTGGGATCCCCAGCACCACAAACAAACAAGAAAATAGATACCCTACCCTCCTAGGAACACTCCACTCTCAAAATATATTTTGGAAATCACTGATATATCCAATTGTAAATGTTAAAAAAAAATAAATGTTACCTATATCTTATCACTATCATAAAATATTTTCTCAGGGGACTGGAGAGAAGGGCTCAGCAGTTAAAAACACATACTGCTCTTACAAAGGACCTAGTTTGGTTCCTAGCACACACTCAGGATAGCTCACTGCTGCCTATAACAGCAGCTCCAGAGAAATGGAAAACCTCTAGACTCCAGGCACCTGTACCCTGATGCACATCCCCACACACTATAATTAAAAAGTCATATATGTGTGTGCATGATTTATACATATTATTTTATATATTTATATATAATACATATATATTTATATAAAACACACACACATGTATATTCCTTCATCGCCTCCCAGCCAGTCTTGTTATCCTAGCTGCTCCAGAAGCTAAAGGAAGAGGAAATATAAGAGAAGAAAGAAGGACGGGGGAGGAGGATGGGGGGTATTGTGGGATAGTTGATCACAGTGTGAACCTCGAGCTTGCATTAATTAAATAAAAGTCTGCTCCATGTTGGTGAACACCAAATATTACTATAATTAATTAATGCTGGAAGCTGATAAAGAAAGGTTACTGTTTATTAAAGGGGTTCAGAGGGGAGAATCACTGATACAAAGATTAAACAGATGTGCGGTCACACACACACACAACAAAACAAGACAAAAAAAGGCCAAGGCATACATACATCCAATGTTAAACCGGCCCTCTGGCCTTGCCCCAAATACTGGGGCTTCAAAAACCTAAAGGCCATGCCTCTAGGTCAAGGTCAATATCTGCTCTCCACTATAGGGGAAGAGGAATAGGAGGCAGTGAACTGAAATTTCAAGCCTACCTGGTCTATGGAGTTCATTCAAAATCAGACTAGCCAGCTTAGTTCAATTGAGTCTTAAATGAGAAGGGGGGGGGAGGGAGGGAGGGAAGGAGGAAGGGAGAAAGAGAGAGGGAGAGAGAGAGAAACTTAAAGGGGGCTGGGATACACCTCTGTGGAAGCATAAGCTAGGCCCTAGGTTCAATCTCTAATAACTCTTTACCACCAAGAAAAATTCAGAAAGACCTTTCCTGGTGGCATAGCTGCTACCCAGCCATGGGCGATAAGATCTCTAGGGTCCTACCCACTTTTTCTTTTTGAAACCTGTTTGTTGGGGGAATAATTGACCTCATCAGAGTGAGTTTCACATTTTCCCATTACAAAAGGAAAATGAGAAAAATATGTCCTAGATACTCAGAGAAAAATACTTCCTTACGTTAATTGCCTTTCTATTTCAATCGAGGAAAGCATTTAATTATTTCTGAACTACATTCAAAACTCTCTCTCTCTCTCTCTCTCTCTCTCTCTCTCTCTCTCTCTCTCTCTCTCTCTCTCTCTCTCTCTCCCCTCTCTCTTCTCTCTCTCTCTCCCCTCTCCCTAGGTGAGTTAGCAGAGCCTGTGCCTACTACTTCTACAGACTGGATAATAACATTTGCTGAGCACCTTGTATGTATTGACTGTTCTAAAGTCTTGTTAATATCGACCCCATTTACTCCTCACAGTATCACAGGAGATTTATGACATGCACACAGTTGTTATTTCCCTCTAAAATATGAGGCACAAACTCCACTCTTCATTACACTGCCACTAGACAGAGACTTGGCATCTCCTCTGAGGTACCCACTGCTGGGTATGTGCACAAACACCATGTGGGGAAACCATTCAAGAGAGCTGGGTGTAGCTGCCACTGAATCTGTGGAGGATTTCAAACCCCTGGAGATTGAGAGGGGTGGTATAGTGGCTAGAGAGATACAGGATCAGTGTGCTGCTGGCTTTTTAGACATCTAAGGAAAAGGCCTTGCTCCTGGGTGGCACTGGCCTTGGGATGTTCACTCAATCACCTCTGCTGCCTTCATCACAACTGTGAAATGGGGAGAAGCATCGTCCTGCAGCTCTGTGCTTTGTGGTGATTACTATTTACTCACTTGACCACTTCAGACTGAAGTCCAGTGGCCTGGTGTTTCTACCTTCAGCTCACCTGATCCATGAAGGGTTGGTTTCAAGAAGCCCTATGGGGGCCTGAAGCCATGAATAACACAGAACTCTGCATTTCCCAGTTTTCTCTTCTATACATACATACCTACAATACAGTTAAATCCATTTATTAGATGCAATAAGATACTGACAATAACTAATGATAATCAAACAATAGTAATGCTGTACAATATAACTAAACTGCCAGCATGCTACACTGGCACTCTGGAACCATGATTATGTATAACAAGAGTCAGATGAACATCAGCATGGTGATGCTGTGATAGTCAGCTGGATAACTGAGGTGGTTGCTATGTGACCAAAGGGTGGATGGCACAGACAGTGTGGATATGTGGATAAAGGCATGAGTCATGCCCATCTCAAGAGGGAACAGGGTAGTACAAAGGTTAGCAGTCACAACAGTGTGCAACTTAACACTCATGAATTGTTTAGCTGTAGAATTTTCCATTTATTATTTTCAGCTGACCACAAGTAACTGAAACCAGGGAAAGCATGGGAAAGAAGGGACAATTCTAGATTGGATGACATGACACATCTGTTATACAAGTAAGAACACAGTGTCTTCTTGTGTGATGGGCGGAACATTCAAAAACACCTTGTATTAAACAGAATGAGAACTTGAAATTTGTGAGACACATCCTTAGGAAATAGATTCTTCAAATTGTTCACAGATTCTTTAAACTTAATAATCAGTAAAGTATGATCTATTTTCTATATTTAAACAAAAGGGTTTTATAATTTAAGTTAGCAATATTTTAAGCTTCGAGGTCCTCTTGATTCTAATATCACAATCACTTAAAAATATTTTAATAGAAATATTGTATTTTGGTTAATTTTGCAGGTGTGAGAAACATTGTTCCTTTAAATATAAAATGTGGCATCCCCAGGAATATGTACATATATTATGTGTCAATCAAAAAGTTAATAATATATTCATAGATTAAAAAGTATTGTCTCTCTCCCTAATAGACCAGGGAATCATTGATTCATTGTATCTCATTGAAATCTTCTGTTGCCTATGCTGAACACGTGCTTGAAACAACTTATTTCTAATAGACATGTTAACATATTTTTTAAATACATGGGGCTGGAGAGATGGCTTAGTGGTTAGAGAGCACTGGTTGCTCTCCAAAAGGACCCTGGTTTTATTCCATACACCCAGCTCGCCACTATCTGAAACCCGGGGAATCCAAGGCCCTCTTCTAGCCTCTCCAGGAACTGTATAAATGTGGTATCTAGACAAATATGCAGGCAAAAGACTTAAATAAATGTTATTTTTTAATAAGATAAAATATTTAAAATTAAAGACTGCATAAACTGTGTGTGTGTTGTGTATGATGTTTGGTATGAGTGTGTACTTGTGTGTATTGTATGTGGTATTTGGCATGAGTGTGTAGTATATAGTATGAGTGTGTGTTTTAAGTATTATGGTAGAGATACACACAGAGAGAGGGAGAGAGGGAGGAAGGGAAGAGAAAGAAAAAGAGAGAATGTGGTATTATATGACCTATTTTGAATGTACCTTATGGCAAGGTGTGTATTCTTTACCAACCTACACCCCCAGACCCAACATCGGTTTTTCATGTTAAGACTTGTGGGATCCACAGAACTTTAAACATGAAAGCAGATGTTGTTTGCTGGAGCAATGATTTGAACTGTGTGTTTAACCAGAATTCAGCAAGAAGCCCAAACACAATTTCCTCTTGTCTCCTTTGTGTTAGTTCACAGCACCTGTACAGCATTGGAAGCAGGTAAACATCCCATTCTACTACATTCCAGTGATGCTGTGCCAACTGGGTACCTTCAATAAGAGGAAGATGAAAAATGGGCCCAAGAAGGCTTCCAGTTTTTAGTCCTGCACACATTCAGATCTAGGAGGAATGCCCAGGCCAAATTTGGAGTAAAGATGCAAATGATTGGGCCCCTGATAGAGGGCTGTGTGGTAAAGGCAAATTGAGGGCTCGAAGCCATCCAAGGGGGAAAGCTTGTAGGTGACCTTCTCACATTGATCTTATGTCTCAAAGAGCTACATTTTAAATATCAGAACAAAATTTGCTGATTACAACCTTTCTTCCCAAGCCCTGTGAACTTTGGGTTCTCTTTGGTCCTGTGTAGGATTCGCAGCCAGGTTCTCACAGACTGGGTTGACTAGTGAGTTTTAGTCTGTAGAGCAGGCTTAAGAACAGGACCCACTCCACATACCCAGTAGAAGCCATCCTGAAGTTTCCTATGGAGAGGGACTGTCTATATTAGACCTTAATCCTCCCAATAAAACAGTCATCCAAAGATGTAGAAAGCAAACAAGCAGTCCAGAACTAGCAACACCAGAAAAATCATGCAGTGACAACCAGTGAGTCAGCAGAGGGAAGCATGTCAGTAGAGTATCATGTCTGCCTGGTATCTAAAGAGATAGGGATAAAATCTGTCAGGCAGGTGGGGAAACTCTGTCAATCTAATTTTAACAGATTTGAAAAGAAACAATCAGAACTTTAAAAAATAAAAAAATAGCTCTGTGTGTGTGTGTGTGTGTGTGTGTGTGTGTGTGTGTGTGTGTGTGTGTGTGTGTGTGTGAACACATGCATATGTGTTCTCTTGGAAAGTCGATCACCCCACAGACTCTCACTGTAGGAACCCATCAGTGTGCTTCAGGCAGCAAAAGATGGAAACCGTAAGGATCCCAGACACAAGAATGGTTGTAGATGAAGACAGAAGCATATGGGCATGAAATAAGCCTAACCACAAATAATGATGATTTCCAGACCCTAAAGGGCAGCTCAAAATACAACATGGTCTCCATTTGTGAAGAAATAACAGATAAAGCCAGCAGGACCTCATAGAAAAAGAAAAGCTATCAAAGTATCAGACACAAAATGAGAATTAGGGAAGACATCCAAGGTTTTGGGTCCCTTGTGTCCCCTTTTAAATCCACAAGACAACAAAAGTTCTGAATACCTATAGTGTTTGGTAGGTTAGTTATGGAGATTTCTAAGGCACACCAATGTCCTGGGGCTTCTATAATAGTGTAACTCAATCCAGAGGCGTAGGAAACAAAAATGTCTTCTCCCATCATTTCAAAGACTAGAAATCCAAGTTCAAGGCGTTAACAAGGCCATGTTCTTTCTGTGGGTCCTTGAAGAGATCTTCCTGCCTCCTCTGGTCTATTGCAACCCTTGAGCATTCCCTGGCTTGTTCCAGCATCATCCAATCCCTGATTTTCTCTGAGCCTCTTCCTTTGAGGGGTATATTGGTATTAAAATTGAAGGCTCTCTAAGTAGGCTTTCTTTTTCTTAAAAAACAAAGTGTAGAAAAATTGCATAAAATAAGATGTGATATCACAGCCACTTTGAGTGTGCAACTCAGGAGCATGTAGTACACTCACACCATCTTGTACCCCGTCTCTATAATTTTCTTTACCCAGCAACCCCAAAAGTTTCTGCCCCTAAATCACACCACCTCCACATTTCTCCCTATGCTAGTCGGCAATCATCATTCTACTTCCGGTGGCTATCAATGGACTGCTCTAGGTACCTGATACAAGTGGAATCATACAGCCTTTGCCTTTTTGTGTCTTAATGTGTCTAAAGATCAGCCATGTTAAGCAGATATTGTAATTTTTTTCTTGTTTCTTATAAAGGCTAAATAATGTTTCTTTGCATATATACCCCAGTGTGTTTACCCAGTCCTTGGTGATCATATGGGTTGTCATCCTACACCATGACAATTGTAAATAGTTATGCTGTGAGCACAGGTGCCCAATGTCTTTCCTTCTTAGAGGTTTGTTATTCATTTCTTTCTTTAGTCAACTTTAGTAATTTGTGGCTTTCTGAAAGTGTGCTTCTTTAATGTAGGTTCCCTAATAAATTGGCATAAAGATTTTGCTCTGCACAGTGGCATAATCCCCGCACTTGGGAGGCAGAGGCAGGCGGATCTCTGTGAGTTCAAGGCCAGCCTGGTCTACGTAGTAAGACCCTGTCTTAAAACAACACCACCACAAAAGTTATTTATAATCTTTAGTTTCTGTGGGGTTGGTAGTGATGATGATGTTTCATCTGCTTTTGGTTTGTTTTAATTATATACATTGATTTATTTGTTTGTGGTGAGGAGGGCACAGTGGTAAGAATAAGGAAGGAAGAGAATGCCTCATGTGTCCCAAGGAAAGAACTGGGGCTGTCAAGCTTAGCTACATGAGCTTTTACCTACTTTCGCCAACTCGATGGCCCTCATTCCTGATTTTTGACCATTCCTTTCTTGTATTATTTCTTCACTAGGCTTAGTGAGGATTTATCCAGTTCATTAATATTTTCAAAGGAACAACTTTGTGGACTTTCTCTGTAGATGGGAAAGCTATTCCACTGATATGCTCTAAGTTTTTTTTTTTTTTAATTTGCCTCATGATAATCATATCCTAAGGAAAAAAGCTATTGATTTTAGACCTTTCTCCTCTGATAAAACAAAAAGTGACCTTTTTTTTTTTTTTTTTTTTGCTTATTCACTGTCTCCTGTGACCTCTGATACATTCTTTTTATGGTTGCTGTTCTCACTCAATTCAAAATATAGTTTTGAATTTCCCATGAGATTGTTTTCTTTGCCTCGTGCGTTATTCAGGGGGGTGGTATTTAATTTCCAAATATTTGAGGTTTTCCCAGAAACCTTACTGTTGTGGACACTTAATTTAATTTTGTTGTGGTGAAAGAGCTAGCTTTCCTGTCATGTGACTGCAATCCTCTTCAATGTATGGAGAGCTGGGTTTTGGATGATCTGTCTTGGACAATGTCCCATGTGAACAGGAAACCTGAAACATTTTTGTAAGGCCCCACAACATTAGTTCAGTCATGTTGATTGATTTTGGTCTGCCTCTTTCATGTTCTGCTTCATTTTCTGCCTAGCTACTCTATCAGTTAAGTGTGGTGCATTGAGATTGCAAGGCATTCTTTCTGATCACTTATGTCTTAACAATTTCAGATTCTCTTTGTGTATTTTAAGACTCCGCTTTGAGAGCATAGAGATACTTTGGGCCTTCCTTATATATTAGCCACATTTATTTCTCAAAGTATCTTTCATCTCTGTTAAAATTCCTTAAAGACATTTTGCTTGAATGTTAAAGTAGCATTCATTTTGGTCTTCTTGGAGACCCTGGTTGCACAGTACATTGTTTAAAACCTCTTCTTCAAAACTGTTTATGCCTTTGAATCTTAGATAGGTCTCTTACAGACTGCACATTATTAGATTTTCAGCCTTACTATCTCTACTTTTCAAGAGGGGTGTTTAGTCCAATCACGTTTAATGCAATTGCTGATAATGTTATGCCTGCCTTTTTCAGTGTGATTTCTGTGTATCCCATCTGCTTTTTCTGTTCCTTATTTGCTTCCTTCCTTAGAACTAAAATATTTTTATTTATAATAATTACTCTATTTCTTTTAAAATATTTTATTTAGTATTAATATGGGGGCGCACGTCTCAATGTGCATGAGGAAGCAAGAGAAAACTTCAAGAGTTTGCTCATGCTTTGCACTTTTGCGTGTGTCCCAAGGATTAATCTGAGGTCTTCAAGCTTGGCAGTAATAGCCTTTACCTGCTGAGCGACCTTACTGGCCTCTCGGTTTCTTTTCTTTTTTACTGCATTTTGTTTAGATTTCGCTAGTGGCTGTCTTAGAAATTTCAGTATTTTCAACTCACCACCATCTACTTCAAAATTATATTAATCTTATAAAATACACAAACATTGCTCCACTGAGTACCCAACCTCTTCTTTCTTTGCTGTGGTCACTGTGCACATTTAGCTTGACATGTTCATTGTAGACTCTGTAATACAATGTTATAAGGGTTGTTTCAATCTTAGGTCTTTTTTCAGGAAACTAAAGGCAAGGTGAGAAGCATCTAAAGACTTATGTTTTCCCATGTGCTCACACCTCTGATGCTCGTCATTCACCCTGGGCTGGAGTTATCATCTGAGGTCACTTTTTTTCAAGTGGATAGCTCTCCTCTGTGTGTCCATGTCAGATGAGTATCCATCCTTGCTAGTCTGTGGGTCATCTTTGTGTTCACATTTATTTGTTTACAGGGTTATTCTTTTCTCAATATTTTTTATTCCTTTGTGTTGTTCTTGGTGCTTTTGAGCGTTTTTCTACCCTACTATATTTTCAACAGGTTCATTCAAAGATCCATATATATTATTAAAAACTGATTGATTTTTATGTACATGCGTGTGTGTGGCATGTGCACCACTTGAGTGCAGTGCCCACAGAAGCCAGAAGAGGTAATCAGTGACCCTGGAGCTGAAGTTACAGGTGGTTATGATCCAGGTCCTCTCCAAGAGCAGCAAGCACCCTTAACCACTGAGGACTCTCTCTATCCCCATAAGAGGATCTTTGTTGTGTTTATCTATGTGGTATGGATCCTTGGAGCTCTCTGGATGGATATTAATATGTCTTTATGAACTTTGAGAAGCCTGTGGAAGATAGAGTAATGACTACTTTCTCTAGTACAGCTCCGCCCACGTCTCCCACCATGTCTGTGTGCCCTCCACCTTTTGCCTGGTGGATTTCTAAGGATGGTTTGCTTTCTTCTCATCCTTCAGACTGGGCAGTTTGTACTAGTAATTTTCCAGTTCTTCCTTTGTCACCTTGAAACCAAAGCTGAGTCTTCCCGGTTTTTCTTCCAACTTTGAACTTCCTTTTGGCTTCTTACTCTATCCCTTTACCTGCCAGAGGTCCATATTCAAAGCTCAGGATAACTGGCCTCTACTTCTATTCCTGTTGGGTTTCTTGGCTTTTTTCTATGTGGGTCCTCAAGCCAAAGATGTGTGAGGAGTTTAGGATGAATATCACCTCTGCTGCACTTGAACACACCCTTCAGTCATCATAAGCCATGTTAAGTGGTCAAGGCTATATGCTGCCTCACATCTGAATACCCCTTAGCTAGTCTGTTGTTTTCCAGAAAACAAAATCCTAAATTCAAGTTAGTGGATTGTTAGCTGTCCTGTCCATTTGACACCAAGATTTCCACTTACTCAATGGCATTCCAAGTCAAGGACCTCATCTAGGCATAAGCAAGGACTGGTTTTCATGACCTCACTCACCCTGTTAACTGCTACATCAGAACTGCAGATCAGGAGGGGGTCGGAGGAGCCCAGAGAGCCAAGCCACAGACTCATATGCTTTCACTTGAAGTTCAGATTTCTTCAAATTTTACCATGAGTTTATTCAGTTTCCAATCTACTGAAACAGTTTTCAAGATCTGACCATCTTAGTCATTACTTTGCTGTTATTATTGTTACTTGTTTGTTGTTGAGGCTGGGGGGTTTTAACTTTGTACCCCATGCTACGGTTGGACTCATGATTCTCTTGACTCAACCTCCCAAGCCCTGGGACTGTAGGCTGCACCATCAGACCTGGCTGACTAGTCTGTTTCTTTTTGAGGCGATTACTCATCAGCCTTATTGCAGCATGCTGGCAGAAAGAGAAAAATGCAATCAAAATCAATCTCCAGTGAAATAATTAAGGTGAAGAAAAACATATTGTATACTCACTCTCACTTATATCTCAGTCTAAGGACAGGAAAGACTAAGCCCTGTGGTTTGAGGATGAGTGAATCCACAAACTAGCAAATATTCCACACTGAAGACAGCAATTAGAGTGCAGACAAGATCATGTCTGGAGGCCAGAGCATGGGAAGCAAGGGCAGGGTCTGGGAGCCCATCACCATTCTATTTCCTGAGTGACCATTAACAAATGTTTTCCTCAGGACTATTTAAGAAGAAACCAACACACACCGGGTCTGTTAGCATGGTTCATGACTCTCACCCCAGCAATGCAGATGCTAAGGGAAGAGAATCACCCACAATTGAAGATCAGTTTTTCCTACATGGTGAGTTCAAGGCAAATGTGAGCTATAGAGTTAAGACCCTATCGCATTCTGAAAATAATTGCTCATGTTTATGTTCCTGCATCTATGTTGTAGATCACAATAAAATGTTTAGCATTTGTTTTCTTGATACAAATTTACTGAATGACCCTAGAATAAATTTTGACAATTGTCCAAAAAAAAAAAAAAAAAAAAAAACCCTGAAAAGTCAGAGGTTTCTATTCTCATTTATAGTTTAGTGAAAGGGTACTCCAAAAGTAAGCACTCCACAGTGAAAAGGTTATTTTATTTTATTTTCAGATAGGGGGCCATGTGTTAGTATAGAGGCCAAGAGACTGATATCTCCTCCCTTTGTATATTGAGTTAAGGTCTCCTCCTGAATCCAGAGGTCTAGTTTCTGGTAGTCTGGGTAGCCAGCCTGCTCTGAAGATGCTCTTCCTGTCTCTGCCCCCTACATGCTGGGATTATGGGTGGGCCACCATACCTGTCACCCAGTTTTCATGTGGATTCTTGGGATCTGAACTCTGGTTCTCACACTTATGTGGCCCATTCTTTGCTGACTAAGCCATTCCTAGACCCCAAAATTTAATTTTGGACTATAGAACAGAGTGTGAAGACCAGGAAAGTGGGGGCCACTGTCAGTCAGTGGCCTTGAATTAGGTTTGCTAAAGCATATATCTGAGGGGATGAGACTTGGTTGAGAAGTAAAGAGTGAGTTGAGGAGGTGGGGTGTCTCATTCTATTTTTTTCCTGTGTGTAAGGGGGTGTCTAAAATATAGAGGCCAGAGACTAATATTGGGTGTCTTCCTTGATCACGTTCCCTTTGTATATTGAGACAGGGTCTCCTAAACCCAGAGTTCTAGTTTCTGCTAGTCTGGTTAGCCAGCTTGCTCACAAAATGCCCAAATCGTCATATGTAACGATTTGGGTGAGAGCGTTCTGGGGAGAGAAAACATCAAATTAGAACCTGGAGCACCTGGAAAAGGAAGACACTCAATAGGTATTGCAAGCTGACCTCAGACTCCAAAGGATCCTCTTGTAGTGCCCTCAGGAATATAGAGCAGGAACCAAACAGCAGATGAACATCTTCAGGGAGAGAGGGCTTTGGAACCATCAGAGCTTGTCAGGAAGCCCTGACGAGTGGGCACAGCCCACGTCACTCTCCTCATACTGCTCTCTACTATCAATTTGACTGGTCTTGGACCCATCCGAGAGGCATGCTTCTGGATGTGTCTATGCAGGTGCTTGACCCCACCCTAAATACAGGCAGCACCATCTCATGGACTGGGTGAATGGAAAGGGGATGGGGAGGAGAGAGCAAGCTAAGCACCAGCTTCCATGCTCCTGCCGCTATGGTCCCCATGCTGAACTGTAGGCTTGAACCCTGAGCCAAAATAAACCCAAGTTACTGTTGTCACATGTGTCGCAGCCGTGAGAAACTGAACTCATGGGTTCTGTGAGGTGAGTTCCTATGTATTTTGGCCATTCTCCCTTCCTTGAGGAACAGAACCCAGTTTCCCACGTGGGTTATTGCCCCCTGTGCTAGTCATCAGTCCAATATTGTAACAAATGTCATCATCACCTTATAAAGAGAAAAGGTCTATCTTGACCCATCGTTCTGGAGGTTTCTGCCCATGGCTGCTCCCAGTGCTTGGGGTTCACATCATAGCACCAAGTGAGAGAAAGAAAAATTCTCTTTCCTTTGAGAGTATGTTCCTGAATGACCAGAAGACGCCCCCTCACACACACACACACACACACACACACACACACACACCAGGTCCCATTTCTTGAGGTTTCTACCGTCTTCCAGTTGCATCAGGCTGGAAATTAAGTCTTTAAACCAACGGACCTTAAGCTAACATCTGGTTGTTCACCACAGCTTGCTATGACAATCTTGACCTAAGTACCTCTGCCTGAAGACACTGTAACCTAAGACTAGCCATGTGGATTATCCCTCTCCCCATTCTTCTCTGTAGCTGGGTGGTGCTGGAGAGACTGTGCTAAGATGATCCTTCCCAGTGGGTGTTTCTATGACAACCTGTTGTATACAGAGAAGAGGATAGAGTGGGTAATCTGGCTGACAGTGGGATGTGAGGGACCACTTCAAGCATCCAGCATAGTATTTTGCCTGAGGGTAAGAAATATTGGCTTGCTGCACAAAGAATGGGGGTGGTGAGTTTAAAGCCCACAGATATCCTCTGGTAGGGCTGACATGACCAGTTGTCCATACCTCTCTGGTTCCCAAGCCTCCTCAACCTAGTTTGTAGCTATTTTGTTCCTAAAACTATCTTTTTCATAATAATAACAATACCCATCTGATCGGACTGGCCCAAGGCTGGTTTCTGGTCCTTGCACTACAGCAGACTGACATGGCTGGGAACTGGGACACACTGAGATGATGGGCCATTAGGGTCCTCATCAACGCAGTGGCTCTCAGATGAGCACAAATCTAATCTCTTCCTCATCAGAATCAGTAGAGACAGACGCACTTCGGAGACACTGCTGGGCTCTACAGCTTAGGCAGACATGCTGGCTTCTAGTCACTTGAAAACAATGAAATAAAGTATGAGCTACAGCCCAGAGACAGGCTCTCAAAGCAAGCTCAAAGGAACTTACACTGGTGTGCAGGAGACCTCGGGAAGGACTGGCTGCCAGGAAGGTTGTCATCTATTAGGACATTGTCAATCCATAATGAAGTGCTGAAGTCAATGTGTTGAGGAAGGAATCAGTAACATATGGAGAATCATGAAGTCTTAAACATGGCCCCTCCTCAGGAACAAACTGGGCTCAAGGAAACCTGAAGAATTCTTCAGAAAAATCTTACATAAGTTTCCCACCAGAAAGCACTCCTTTCCTGGGGAGATTTACAGATGTATTCTATTCACTTACACACTTGTATATGTGTATGTGCCCGTGTGTCCAAGTGCCTACAGAGGCCAGATGAGGGCATGGGATCCACTAAGGATTACAGGCAGTTGTGAGCCACTGTCCCGGAGCTGGAAACAGACCTCTGTTTTCTACAAGAGCAGCAGGCACTCTTAATTGAAGTCATCTCTCCAGACCTAGGTTGGTTTTGTTTATGATACCATGTCTCACTGTGCACCCCCAGGCTGAACTGTAACTCAAGATGTAGCCCATAATAGCTCTGAACTCACAGAAATCCTCTTGCTTCAGCCTCCCTAGTGCTGGGCAGTAGAAATGAAGGTGTAAGCCCAAATCAGGCTAAGGAGCTCGCTCTCATGAACCCATACACATGTAGGGTTGGAGACAAAACTAAGGATAAATACCAAACTTGACATGAAACAGAACAGGTTCAGTATTGTATGAATTGAATGTAGAGAAGGAAAAAGTTCTTACTGATTCACAATCAAACTCTTTGAAGAAAATTTCTTCTGCCAAGAAGCCCCATTTCTGCAGAGACAGTGCCTCCTGCTAAGGCGGTGGTCTCAACCTTCCTAATGCTGAGACCCTTTAATCACTCCTTAGGTTGTGGTGACACCACCCCAATCATAAAATTATTTCCTTGCTAATTCATAACTGTAATTTTATTACCATTACAAATCATAATGTAAATATCTGATATGCAACCCCCAAGGGGGGTCGTGACCCATAGGTTGAGAACCACTGTGCTAGAGGTACATCTTGTTTTGTGGAGAAAGGCGACTGTCCTCTTTTTATTAAACCCACCTGGCTGGGGGGAAAAAAACTATGAAAAAGATCACTTTAATAATATGTAAAATCACTGGTGTATTGTTTTTACAAATGCCCCGATTTCTTACCTATAATAATATTTCTTAATGGCAACAGGAACATTAAAAAAACAAAGCATATATGATGGAAACTCATTGTCTCCCCCTCCTTAAATTATTTAGTAACTTGGGGTAGCTAAGAAATTGTCTTTGCTCTGATAAAATGCCCTATGCTAATTGTGGCCAGCAAATGAGTAATTATAACAGATTACACAGGCAGGAAAGGGCTGAGCTAATGAGAGAAAGCAAAGGGTACAATTAGATGGCTCAGCCTCCCAAATCTTCACTCAGGATTTCTCTGAAGGCTGAAGAAGAGAAGCTTTGCAACCACATTGAAGGGAACTGGTTTTCTGATGGTGTCCTGGGGGATTCGGATGAAACTCAAGCAATTTGAAGAATCCCCTCAGGTTGTACTCAGCGGAATTTCTGACCTCTGCCATGTCCTATCTGTCATAAGCCTTTATCAGGAGGAGATGCCAAATCACAAGCCATTTGGTGGCATATAATTGCTTGACACTGGCAGCGAGGGCTATATGTCTCCTCTGAAGAGGGGGAGTGGGCACTTTAAACAGTGGGAGAAGGGGAAAGGCAGCTCTCCATAAACATGAAAGGAAAATCAAGGGAACATAAAACGAAGACAGATATCAAACTAAAGGGAAATGTAGATAAAGTATAGATGAAGGAGCATGGCTAATAACGGGTACCTTCTAATCACAACCTCTCATAGCTCCCAGAACGCTGAAGAATCAAGAGGGAAGAAGGAGGGTAGGAAAGAAAGAAGTGAGGAGAGGAAGAGGGAGGGTAAGGGAGGGAGGGGAGGGGGAGAGGGAGGGAGGGAGGGGAGGGAGGAAGAAGAAGGACAGGGAAGATAACTCAGCAAAGCACTGATGTGGTCTGAGGTAGTGTATAAGACACTGTGATGAGCATATAAAATGCTATGATCGGTGTATGACACACTGTGATCGGTGTCTGAAACACTGACTGGCATATGAAACACTGTGATCAGTGTATGAAGAGCTGTGATTAGTGTAGGAAGTGTTATGATCGCTCCATGAAACACTGATTGGTGTTTGAAACATTGCAATCAGTGTAGGAAACACTGTGATCTCCTTCATGGTTACAGTACTCAGTGATCCTGAACTGTCCTGAGCAAAAGTTCTTGCCGACTGTCTAAGGACAGTCTTAGGATTAATCTGTCTGTAAGTATTCTTTAATACTCCAGAACTCAAAACACAGAAGAAACACACAGCAGGTGCCAGGCAGAGAGTATCTAGCTTGAGTTTAATTACCCTATTCAAAAATATATCTCTTTGTTCTAAATGGTGTGTGGTGCATGTGTGTGTATTTTGATGATCACATATGTATGGATGCCTTTGTGTGGAGGTGCATGTATGCATTGTGTGTACATATAAGTGTACTAGCCAGAATTGGAGGCAGGTCTTTCTCAATTGACCTCTCCTTATATTTGAAAGTGGGTCTCTCCTTAAAGCTAGTGATCACCAATTCTGGCTATTCTAACCAGCCAACCTGCCCTGGAGACCTCTGGTCTCTGCATCCTGAGTTCTGCAATTGCTGGCAGCCAATGCTCTTCCCAGGCTCATATACAGGTTCTAGGGATCCGAGTTCTGGTTCTCATGCTTGCACACCAATTGCTTTATCCACTAACCTGGACCCAGAATCTCTAAGTTGCTTTTAGGATATTTATTTTCTCTGGGTTGTGTCTGTTTATGCAAGGGAACTGGTTTACATTTGTGATTCTAACATTAATAACCTCTCTCTTTCCCTGCCACTTACATAAACAGATATAACTTAAACACAAAGTTGAGACAAATAAGAGGACTGAGTGGGGAGAGGGGGTCCAGAGCAGCTGAGAAAAAGTTCTCACAGGAACACTGAAGTAATGTCAGTCAGGAAACATCAGCTTAAAGGCCATCCTAACCCTTCATTTTACACATAAGAAAACCTGGGTCTTACACATAAGAAAGCAGAATTGCCCTGTATTCAGAGTGAAATGGTATTCACAAGTTTAATCTAGATTTTCATCCTCCTCATCCATTACCTTTTACCCTTAATTTGTAGGCTTCTCCAAGATTCTCCAGCCCCCCCCCCCCCGTGTGTGTGTGTGTGTGTGTGTGTGTGTGTGTGTGTGTGTGTGTGTGTGTGTGTGTGTGTGTGTGTGTGTGTGTGTGTGTGTGTGTGTGTGTGTGTGTGTATTGGAACTGCCTATGTCTGTTTTAAAAAGCCCAAGAAAGGATGCTGCCACAAAAGCAGCGGGAAAACTAGACAACATGCAGGACCATGGTGACATCTACTGGTCACCTTTGGTAATGCAACTATTTGGGCGACTATGAAAACAGTCTTTTGTGCACAAGATCCCAGTTCAAGTTTGTCTCTTTTTGATAATGAGGTATTTTTGGACAGTAATGCCCCTATAGGAAGTTGTGGCCTTAGGGCACCACAGAAAAAGGCACATGACAAAAACTTGTCATGGCAAGAATATCAAGTATTTGGTTACAGTGGTCCCCAGCAAGATTTTTACCTTAGAAAGCTACTGTGAATTCTTTCCTAATCAATAAAAGAACGTGTGGGGTAATGGTGTGAGATGGTGCAAATCTGATGTTCTTGCTTAAAACCTCAATAAATTAATAGCTGCAAAATTCATTTTTCTCTATTTTCAATCATTAGAATTTTAATATAAAAGGGAGCCTTCCCTACATTCCTACTTTTTATTAGTATAGAGTAATGAATTCTTACATCATCTATGACATGAGTCTAGAATTCATGAGTTGACTCAGGCATGGGTTACATCCATCTGTGTATAATGCGTTAGGCATGGGTTATAGTCCTATGTTAACTGCCCAGTATATCTAACCCTTTCTATTCTGCTTCAGTGGAGACTAGCCCTAGGGTGTCATGCATATGAAGTTATTGCTCTACAACTGAGCAGAACCCTCTAAATTTTTACACAACTGAAATCCAGCCTGAACCTTACCTTGACCCCAACCAATCTCTCTTAATTTTGAATTAAGAGATGTACAGTGTAAGTCAGAAAAGAGCTGTGAAATAACCTTGCCTACCCTAAAAAGAAAAAAATTGGAGTTTCATTTAGGGTGTGGTTAATTACTACTGGGTTTATTTTCAAAAATATAAACATTATGAAAGTCAAAAAAGCATGAGAGAGCAAAGACCATGGGACTATCTCAATTTTGTAATATAAGTGGGAATCCTAAGGGACACATAATGTCTTACTTAGGTAATGCTCACTGACATGTCAGGGGTAAAGGGGCATTATGTCTACACTCAGTCTCCAGTGGTTCTGTGTTGTGTTGAGAAATATAAAGCAATTATGGGGGCTTTAGAGATGGCTCAGTGGTTGAGAACACCATCTGCTCTTGCAGAGATCCTAGGTGTGATTCCCAGACCCACATAGGGGTTCACAAGCCCCTGGGACTCCAGTTCCTGGGGATCCAGCACCTCTTCTACTATCTGTGGCTCTCTCTCTCTCCCACTCCTTCCCTCCCTCCCTTCCTTCTCTCTTTCTCTCAAACACACAAATACAGACATGCAGGCAAACATGTATATAAAAACTTTTAGAAAGAAAGCAAGCAGATATGGCTAAATGGCAGTCGTGGGTGGCTATGGCTTTAGCAACTTTTCTTTTGACATTACCTAAAATAAAAGTTAGCCAGGGGGGAAAACATGAGATTTTGAGGAACTTTAAAATACTTTATTTGTTAGAAAAATACAAGAGGGCAAAAACTACCCTAGAGGCTTGAGAATTTCAGAGCCCCAGATCTTCAATTTCTTTTCATGGCCCTGAGTACTTTGAGATAAAGTGTGGCTCTTTTCATTAGGGAATTAGCCTGCTAGTCCAGGAAATCTATTATACATTATTAGTTTAAATCCCCAGCTGGCTGAAAATCCCTCAAAGGCACACACACGTATGAAAGCTCACACAGATAACATCTCAAAGTATAGGAGCCGATATCCAGGTGGAGTCCTAGCCTTGAACCCAACCAACCACCTTTATTTTGACTAAGGGGAGCTGGGTGTGAACAAAACTAAGCTCTGAAATATAATCCTTGCCACTTAAAAAGAAAATGGAATACTAGTTGGGAATGTGATTTGTTGGACATGGCAATACAGAATGGTGACCCAGAAGTGAATTAATCTGCTCACCAAAACTGGTAAATGACTTATGTTACATTCTCTTACCTGGGTACACCATCCAAAAAGTCCAACATATCAACAGGCATTTAAAATTAAAACTCCAAACAAACCCAGGAACAGGTGTGCTGGCTTATCTGTCACCAGGCCAGACCTGCAGTGCGTGACTGGCTCAAAGGTCTGCTCTCCAGAGGTTATCCTGCACAGCACTCCACAGCTCTACACAGGGATCCCTCATTTCTCCACACCCCACATCTCCACACCCCGCACCTCCACATGGAGACTTCCCATTTCTTTGATCTTTCTCTTGCTTCCAGGGAGTACTGCTTAAGAGAAAAAGAAATAAAAAGTTGTTCTAGGATTTGGAATTAAATAGTCAGGAGTTAAATTGCCATCTAGGGTCTGAGAAAATGCCTTAGTGGGTAAATTCCTGGGGCACAAACGTAAGGACATGAGGTCAGATCCCCAAAACAATGTGAAGCGGGGAGAACTAGTGTTGTGGAATGTTAATTTAAGGTGTGTTTCTTTCGTTTATGTTGCATTTGTTTATCTCTGTGAAGCCGTGTTACTTGCCTGTCGAAAACACTTGATGGTCTAATAAAGAACTGAGAGGCCAATAGGGAGGCAGGAGAGAGGACAGGTGGGGCTGGCAGGCAGAAAGAATAAATAGAAGGAGAAATCTGGGAGGAAGGAGATGAAGTAGCCAGAGAAGAAGAGGGACTTGGGGCCAGTCACCCAGCTACACAAGCAAGCCATGGAGTAAGAGTAAGATTTACAGAAGAAAAGAAAAAGGCCTAAAACAAAAGGTAGACAGAATAATAAGTTAAGGTAAGCTGGCTAGCAACAAGCCAGGCTAAGGCCGAGCATTTATTAATTAAGCCTCCACATGTGATTTATTTGGGAGTTGGGTGGCAGGCCCCCAAAAGAGTAAAAAACAAACAGCATACTAGTCTAGCCCTAATGCATGTACAGTTAGATAAGAGATAGAGGCAAGAAAATCCTCGGAAGCTTCCAAGCCAGCTAGCACAGTGTATGCAGCAGGATACCCTGTCTCAAACAAGGTGGGAGGTGAGAACTAACCTCTACATGTGTACCATGACACATCTGCGCTCAAATACTCTAATGTACATGCATACATATGCACACACACATATGCATGTGCACACATGCACTCATACACACACAAAGATATTTTAAACTTTCCAATTTTCTATCTGTGGTCTCTGAGGTTAATTTTTTTTTTTTTTTTTTTTTTTTTTTTTTTTTTTTTTTAGCCACCATGAAACTCAGTTTCTCTGGCTGCAGAAATAGGGCTATTCCAAGCAGCTGATCTGTAGGTGGCGCCATTACACACAATGGTATTCTGGTCCCTGGAACAAGTATTATGGGTTCCTGAACCCCAGAGCATCTGCACCTCTTGCTTAGACCACCAGAGCTCTTTAACAGTCTCTAACTTCCAATCTTTTGGAAGGTCTTTGGGCCTCACATTCTCTCCAAACAGCATGAGCTTCCTAAGAACCAAATTTTCTATATCAAGCCCAGACGTCCTAACATAGCACCCTAGCTCCCCCATGACCTCAGGGTCCCAGACTGTCTCTATTCTCTGCTAAGATACCCCCTCCCACCTGATTCCTTTTTTTTTTTTTTTTTTTTTTTTAATCTTCTCTAGCCCCAAAGCCCTAGTTGTCTAGGAGGTAGGTGTTTTCTATTCTCTGCTAAGATACCCCCTCCCACCTGATTCCTTTTTTTTCATCTTCTCTAGCCCCAAAGCCCTAGTTGTCTAGGAGGTAGGTGTTTCTGTATCAGCAGCTGTGCCCTTATCTTTCAAGTCCAATGTTGTCACTACTGGGTGCTTTAAAAAGGTCTAAAGTGGATGATGAAATAAAATATTTATTTTTGAATTGGTAATTAGGTAGTCCTAGGACTTAGTGGCTGTTATATTGAATGAGCAGACACACAGAACCTCTTCAGGCTCTGGGATGTCCTCTTCTGGGCCTCTGGCTGTTCCTCTTGCTGTTCGCGTGCGTGTGTGTGTGTGTGTGTGTGTGTGTGTGTGTGTGTGTGTGTGTATGCATATACTTTTTTTCTTAAGGTTAAGACTGAATGCCACTTGCTCTGTACTCCCATAGGGTGGTAAGACAGAACAGGACAGCATGGGACAGAATGTGCATAAGCTCTGCCACAAAAAACTTCCAAACAATTGTCTTTCATTGGTACAAATAAAGTTATGTAGACTTCAAGGCAACAGAACATTAAGTGTACCCTCTAGTTCATACCTATATCTGTACTTTCATGAGATAGACGTATCAGGCAGGTCATCCTTCAGCTGGCCTTGCATCCACAGTGGAAGGTAGCCACAGCAAAGGTTGCAAGTCTCTATTTATTCCACCAATACTTTTGTTGGACTTTTATAGCATTTTAGAAATAGAGTCAACATTTTAAATAAGAAAAAGGTATTTTGCTAGACATAAGTATTTCTAAATCCTTTTTTTTTTTTTTAAAGAATCCAGAACTTCAAACCACAGTGACTCACATTCATTTCTGCTCAGTATTTATCAGGAGAACCATTCCAATCTGGTGACCAATAGCCACATATAGCTATCACCACTAAATGGAAACTTAGGAACAGTAGGCTTCAGAATCAACAGCGGAGAGAAGAGAGGGGTTTCCCCTTCTTTCTTGTTCTCACTTAACTGTGAGTCTTTGTCTGGATTGTGAACACTCGGTAAGGGCAAGGAGTAGCTTGGCATTGAGCCTCTATCTAGTTCTAATCCACACTGAGTAGATGTCATAGAGACAGAGAACCAGCAAGCTGGCTATTGTTGGGGAAGATTATCTTAAGATGTGTCACATGTTTGTGCTGTGGAACATCTGTTTAACGACACAGAGATGGGTTGCATTCTTTTGTGTTGCATTTGTTTATCTCTGTGAAGCTGTGTTACTTTGCCTGTCCAAAACATCTGATTGGTCTAATAAAAAGCTGAACAGCCAGTAGCTAGGCTAGGTGGGGATGGCGGCAGAGAGAATAAGTAGGAGAAACCTGGGAAGAAGAGATGAAGGAGCAAGAAGAGAAGGAAGAGGACATGAGGGCCGGCCAGCTCGCTACACAGCCAGCCACAAAGTAAGAAGTAGAGAAAAGTATACAGAAAGAGAGAAAGACAAAAGCCCAGAGGCAAAAGGTACACGGGGTAACTCAAGATAAGAAAAGCTTGTTAGTTTTTAATGTATAGCCATGTGTTATACACTCACACATCTATCTCTCTCTCTCTCTCTCTCTCTCTCTCTCTCTCTCTCTCTCTCTCTCTCTCTCTCTCTCTCTCTCTCTCTCTGGAAAGCATAGAAAAGGTTCATGGTATATACTTGTTTATGTCTTAAAAGCTTTTTGTTGGGCTGGGTAGTGATGGTTTGTAAAAGTAAAAGCCAAGCTAAGGGTATTTATAAGTAATGATAAGACTCTGTGTGTATTTACTCAGGAGCTGAGTGGTGGGCTCCCCAAAAAGCAAAGAGCCAAAGAGTAAAAAGAGTAAAGAAAAAAACTACTGTAGTAGGAGGTTTCTGGCCCACAGTCCCACAGAGACACACAGATGCTTTCAGTTAGTTTTAGGCTGATTGGCCTCAGGCCCAGGCATATAACTTGTTAGCTCTTTACCCTTCATCTAACCCATGATTCCTCTTGTTCAGCCATGCGGCTTGGTACCTTTCTTTAGAGCAGCATAGTTGTCCTCTCCTTCTTTGGGCATTCTCTCTGGTGCTCTCTCTGGCATTCTGTTCTCAGAGATTTTCTTAGTCTGGTAGCCCCACCCACACTTCCTGCCTGCCTTTGGACAATCAGCGCTTTTTATTAAAACAGTGGGTGGGACAATTATTTACCATGAAATAACACAGTACCCTTACAAACTACAGGCTAGGGATGATGTGGCTGTGGATGGAAGCTATGTTTCTCTAGCACTTTACACTGGAGCAAATACAGGTGTCTGTACCAAGGAACAGGATGGGATTCGACAGCAGCCACTCTGTTGTGACTGATGAGTGACGCAAATGAGGCACTCAGAACCAAGCATGGACTTCTCATATTCTTTGCCTATTGCCTCTCCTAGATCTACAAATGAAACATATGTCTAAAAAGAGGCATGAAAACGTAATGGTTAAGAGGTCTCTGAATCTAGACTGTTTAGGTCCAAATACTAGTCACTTCATATTTTGAACAAGTCATTGCAATCTTCATGCCTCAGTTTCTCCACCTGGATAAAGTCAATGGCAATGCCTACCTTAGTGGGTGGTTTTAGGGAGTTCATAAGTAATGCACAAAGAAACTAGTTTGAACTCTTACAATCTTCAGAGTATCAGAAAAAAAAGAATCCATGATTCAGACATTCCTGCTAAAGGTTTGGAAGGCATATTAGCTTGGTTGCTCAGAAGATGTGTTAATAAGTAAAGCCTGCAAAGGAGGGGGAGATGAAAGCCAGACTACTTATCTCTCTTTAAACACATGATAGCAGCAGCTAGAAGGACAGGGAACAGGGTGATACTGTGAAAACAAGTAGGTACTTGGTGACCTCTGAGTTACTTTTCTTTTGCTTGATAAATACCATGATAAAAATCAACTTAAAGCAGAAAGGTGCTTATAGTTCTAGAGGAGGAGTCCATAATGACAGGGCAGTAGGTAGCCCTGAGCAAGAAACTAGCTGACCACATCTCAACTGCACTCAGGAAGCAGAGTGTTCTAACTGGAAGTGAGGTGAAATTACAAACTCTCAAAGCCCATCTCCAGTAACTTACTTCTTCCAACCTAAAAATTACATAACAGTGCCACCAACTGGGTACCAAGTGTTTAAACACAAGAGCCTATAGGGGACATTTCCCAAACAGCCACACATCCACATTTCATATGTATTTAAGAAAGCTGGGGACCCTTAAAGTTCATGTCTGAGTGAGAATACTGTATCAATAATTGTACTTTCACATAGGAATGCTGAGTGGCACTTGGTTTTACTGAACCCAAATGACTGTTCTCCTTAAAGTTGTCTTTATATGTACACCTGTGACAAGATAGGATGTTATCTTAAGAAGGACATATATGCTGGGTGGTGGTGGTACACACCTTTAACCCCAGCATTTGGTAGGCAGAGGCAGATGATCTCTGTGAGTTCAAGGCCAGCCTGGTCTATAGAAGTTCTAGAACATCCAGGGTTACCCCTCCCAAAAAACACCTGCTAGTCAAGTCCTTATTCTAACCAATCAAGACTACTTTGTTGTCCTATTCTAAGTAGTTAAAACTGTCCCCCCCTCTCTTTTTTTTTTTTTTAAATAAAATGGTTTTGTTAACATGTTCTCTTCTACCCACAGAACCAAACTGTACATTGATTGGATATTAGGTATAACTTCTTCCAGCTCCATATTTCCTTGTTTTATTCACACATGTAAATAAGAATATAAAAACAGGCCAAAACAAAACAAAAAGCAAGCAGTGGCCTAGACGGCAAACTCATAAAATACCCATTGAGCTTTAAATAACCGGGGAGACGTTTGACCATCTGGTCGACCTCCTTCCTTTGTCAACATACTTCTTAGCACGTGTGGGCTTTTAGATGTTAGTCTTCCACCTGCAACAGCTCTAACGGCAACTTCATTGTCGTTTGAACTGCACAATATAGATCATAACAAACCCAAACTGCAAATAATCCTTACACGTCAGCTGTGTTTTCTTTGTTGTTTTTGTCAGAGGGGACTTTCAGGGTAATTTAGTGAAGATTTGCAGCTTTAGGAAAATGTTATTTAAGGAGAGGAACAAGGAACTTACGTTTGTATATAGCTTCATGATGATTGATCGATTCATCCCAAAAAGGAAGCAGTCTTTTATTTTTGAGATTCATAGACACAACCTGGAGTCCTGTTCTCAAATATGTCCACCTGTTTCTATATTCTCACAGTGTGATCTCCTGGTCTCCATTGCACCTTAGCTCCCACAGATATCCAGGAAACTGCCTAGAGCTCTGACTTCCTATTTAACTAGGCTGTGGCTTGCTGTGTATTAAAGTTGATTTATACCCAAAATTTACTTTCTATTTCTTTTCTCTTGTTACATGATTCACCAGAAACCTGGTCTCAATTTGATAATTCTGAATATTATGATATCCCAAAAATTCTGCTTGATCTTTTCTCTAAAGCTCAGTATAACACCTATAGGTTTAATAAAAGTTTGTTTGTTTTTTTTTTTAAAAAAAAAAGAACAACAACAGGTCTCATGTGTCTCATGCTGGCCTTGAACTTGCTATGTAGCTGATGATGACTTTTAACTCCTGATCCTCCTACCTCTACTTCCTAATCGTAATTGCTGGTATGCACCAACACAACTGGTGTCCCACCAAGGTGTTGTGATCACTAGGAAAGCACTCTGCCTAATAAATGCTCTGAACATGAGGCAATACTCATGGGCTGGTTTGTTTCTGAAGTAACAGCCATAGCAGAAAGAGTACTGGCCTTGAACTCAGGAAGGCTGAGCTCCACTTTCCATCAACCCATACTTGGCTCTCTTTTAAAACAAGACTGTAAGTCTCCATCTCTAAAAGCTGGTCTTCTGAGATCTTAGGGTTCTTTGGTTCTGTATGAATGGGAGTGAGGGAGCTGTCTTTGTTAGGGCTTCAATTGGCACCCTTCTGCTTCCTGACTGTGGGTGCAGTGACCAGTTCCTTTACACTCCTTCCTCCATGCTTCTCTAGCATGATGGACACCATCCTTTGACAGTACCTCAAAACAAATCCTTCCTTAAGTTGATTCTTGGCAAGAGAAATAAGTAATGTACAAAGTAAAATAAATTGATCATTTGACCCCATGTGACAGTTCCTAACAGCCTCAATATTCTTTGCCTTGACATCTGTAGATTTAATTGAGAATCAAAAATGGAAGAGAAAAATGTGTCTATATTGAACATGGACAGGCTTTCTCTTCTCATTCAACTAGGAAGTCTAACAATCCTTTCCATAGGATGTGTATAGACAGTATCAGGTATGTATTAGTAATCTAGTGATGGATATGCCCAACTTCCTGAAGACTGTGCATACACAGGTTCTAGATTATGTCCTATGAGAGACTTGCAAAGATTTTAGTATTCAAACATGCCCTGGAACCAATCTCTCAGATACCCAAGGATGACTGCATTTTAAATTGACATACCTGGCCACTGGCTGGTGGTTCTGTTTTGTTTTCTGAACTACCATAAGTGAAGAAAATGAAAATATACTGATTTCACACTTTTATAAATGAACATCAAACTTCTCCACATTGCTTCTAAATTTTTAAATCTTACTCGTATCTTGATGAATATGAATCTCTTGGGTCTAGGGAGATAGTTCTTGCCATACAAGCATGAGGTCTGGAGTTGAATAACAAGATAGAAATGCCAGGTGCTGTGGTGTTCTCCTGGAATCCCAGGCTGGGGAGGTGGAAACAGTCAGATCTCTGGGACTGGCTGACCAGCCATTGTTGCCTCATCACCAAGTTCAAGGCCAACAAAAGATCCTGCTAAAACAAACAAAACATAATAGGGCCAGAGAAATGGATCCATGATTAAATACACATGTCTCCAAGCCTGAGTTTAATCCCTGACACCCATGTAATGGAGAGAATCAAAAGTGTGAAATCTGTATACATTCATCTTTCAGTAGTTCAGAAAGACACTCCTCAGGTTGTCCTATGGCTTCCACACCACCTCTCATGCTATGGCATGTTATGTCTACACACACACAAATAAGTTAATATCTAAGGTTGACCTTCAGTATTTATATGAATGTACAAACACACACATACACACACACACACACACACACACACACACACACTCACATCACTCAACTATCTGCAGCATGCCTATCTTTTAAAATTTTTGTTGTGTTGGTAAGTTAGGTACTCATACTTACACAGTAAATACATTGACTACTGAGCCATCTCCCAGCCTCATTGTTTTAAGATTTGTGATTGACTGAGATGCTAACCTTGTCCAGTGTGGTGGTTTGAAAGAAATGGCCCCCATAGGGAGTGGCACTAGTAGGAGGTGAGGTTTTGTCGGAGTAGGTGTGGTGGCTTTGTTGGAGAAAGTATATTACTGTGGGAGTGGCCTTTGAAGTCTCCTTTGCTCAAGCTACACCCAGTGTGATACAGTTGCTTCTTTGGATCAAGATGTAAAACTTTCAGCTCCTTCTCCAGCACCATGTTTGTCTCCATACCTCCATGTTTCTCCATGATAGTGGACTACACCTCTCAAACTGTAAGCCAGCCCCAATTAAATGTTTTCCTTTATAAGAGTTGTCATGGTCATGGTGTCTTGTCACAGGATTGAAACCATAACTAAGATACCCAGTGTCCACCAGTGTCCTCTTCCATGTGAACCAATTAGGAAATTCTACCCACTCCAGGGTTTTCCAGTTGCTGCCAGCAGGAATAAACAAACTATATATGCATTGTCTTGGATCTCTAGGGGAACAGAACCAATAGCAAGTATATACATATGGGATTTAGTAGAGTAGTTTATAGGCTGTGGTCCAGCTAGTCCAACAATGGCTGTCTGCCAATGGAAGGTCTAAAAGTCCAGTAGTTGTTCAGCTCATAAGGCTGGCTGTCTCAGCTATCTTCAGTACCTACTGGAATCCCCAAGAAGTAGGCTCTGATGTCATTGAAAGAATGAACTTGCCACTGGAGATCCATCAGGAAAGGAAGCTAGGCCCCCCCAGTGGTAGGCAACTGTCCATTGGCATGGGCAGTATGTGAAGCCTTGAACGGTGGGATCAGATTGTATTCTTGTGAGTGAGCTGCCACTTTGGAGCCCATTCCCTGCAGAGGAACACCTAACCCAGTCTTAACTTTGGGATGATGTGCCATGCTGAGCTGACCCACTTAGGGACTTCTTGCCCTTTTGGGGAGAGGATAGGCAGATAGGGAAGGGGAAGGCTGAAGACTGACTGGAAGGGATTGGAAGAAGGAAAGGGAGGGGGAGCAGGGGGATACATGGATAAAAGACATCTTTTATAAAAAATAATAAAATAAAAAGACAAAAATATAATAATTTTTTAAAAATGATTAAAGTTTTTTTGTTTTTTTTAAGAATGAACTTGCCAGTGAAAATTAGGGCAGACAAAGAGCAAAAGCTTCCTTCTCCCAGGTCCTTTCTGTAGGCTACCAGAAGAAGGTGTGGCTCAGATTAAAGGTGGATCTTCCCATCTCAAAAGATCCAGATCAAAGGTGGGTCGTCCCATTTTAAGTAGCTAAGAAAAACCTCTCACTGGTGAACCCAGCTGCTTAGATTTTAGTTAGTTCCAGATGGAGTCAAATTCACAACCAAGAATGCCCATCACAAGAACCTACCATTTCTTAGACAAAGATCAAAACCAAGTTTTGTGTGACGTGTACAATCTTACAAGATTTTAAATGATTGGTAACGAATGACATTTTCTGTCAGTGTTTGGAATCAAGCCCATGGCTGTGAATCTTCCGGACAAGCACTCTCACCACTGAACTATATTCAAAGCCCTGAAGTGTTCGTTGGATAATTTAATATCTTAAAATGGGGGCTGATGAGATGGCTCAGTAGTTAAGAGCACATATTGCTCTTGTAGAGAACCAGAATTTATTTCCCAACACCCAGAGTGCTCACTTCTGTCTGCAACTCTAGCTCCACACCTCTAGCCTTCCCCCCCCCACAAGATAAACACACAATTTAAAAGAAAAATCCATCCTAAAAAAAACTTAAAATATCCTATTGAAACCAAAGGACAGAGTGGAGCAGAATTCACCGCTGTTGCTGACCTCAAGTCTGACAGGAGTTAAAAAGCTGAAATCAGTTCAATCAAAAATTACCCACAGAAACAAGTTCATCTAGTTGGCATGCAATAATATACTCTGCTTCTAGAACAAATAGAATTTTGTGGAACATGTGAAGTTCATTCATTTGCTCAGTTGTTTGGACAGCGCTTAGACCCTTCGCTAATATTTGACACAGCACATTAAAAATACGCAAAGCCCATTAATTAGTCATTAATGAGGATTTAAAATGCAAATAGGCAAAAGCCAAATGCTACCTCAGTGACTTTTTTCCTAGCAAGCTGAAGCCTAGAGAAAAAAGTGCCAAGGACCACACAGAGGACAGAAAGACAAAGAAACGTGGGCCCCTGCCTATCCACGGGTGCCTCAACTTGGGCAGGCTGTTGCCCACAGTCTGGGAGCAGTAACAACCATTAAAGGAATCATCCAGGGCTCACTGCCACTCAGGGCCTGCAGAGCAGACTCCGGCTTGGCAAGTTTTCATCTGGAAAGTAACAGGATCTTGAACCATAACAGGTTCAGTGGAAATTATTTCCAGCTAAATTGGGAGTGTCCCCCCCCCCCTTTTTCTTACCTGGGAATATACAAAACAATAGGAGAGGGAGGAAGGCATTGCTTATATAAGCACAAGAAATAGATTGCAACACCTGTGAACTGAATTTACGGGGGGGGGGGGGGTCTGTACCTGTGTTGTTGATTCTATGTGTCTGATTAAAATATCATGAAGCTAGAGAGCTGGGATGGTACAGATCCACGGCCAAAATTACCTCAGGGTGTGTGTGCTCCTTCATTAGTCCTTATTGCCCATTTGTGTTTGACCTCACATCCACCTATCAGGTGAAATTTCTAGAAGGAATTCTTGGCAGACTGCCATCCTCCACCAACCTAAAAGTTAAAGATATCAATCAATGTCTAAAATCTGTATCAGGGATCCCCATGCTTTGTCATAAACCATCTTGCTGACCTTCCTACCACTGTAGGTGGTTACGCCTTCCCTTTATCCTGGGACTATAGAGACTTAACTTGGCCACTTCCATGGTGGAATATGTCATTTCTATGGTGGACATGTGATCTGAACCCACATTCCCAGGCTACCCTTACTCTTGTTTGGTTCCATGTAAACTGTTTAAATTTTTCTCATTTTCATAATTTCGATTTGATCATATTCATATTACCCCTGCCCAGATCTACACCCACTCTATACCCTTTCCCCAACTTTATGCCTTAAAAAAAAAAAATCAATAGCCCATTAAATTCAATTTGTGCTGTTCATATATTCCAGGGTGTGGGGTCATCTGCTGGACTACAGTGACCTCCCAGAGCCACACTTTTTTTTTGGGGGGGGGGGCTTGAGACAGAGTATCTCTGTGTAGCTTTGGTGCCTGTCCTGGAAGTCGCTCTATAGACCAGGCTGGCCTTTAACTCACAAAAGCCCACCTGCCTCTGTCTCCTGAGTGCTGGGATTAAAGGTATGTGCCAGAACTGCCCAGTTGGGGCCACACTCTTAAAGCAAACTGACTTCACCACCATGTCCCAGAAGTTCCTACCTTCCTATAACTGATCAGTTATGGGTCAGGGGTTGGGAACTTCCCTATTGCTGCTGGAATGGTGACCATCTGGTGCATGTTATGACCAGAAGGAACTGTTACACTCCTTTCCTTAGTATAAGAGCTGTGTTTTGTCCCCACACCCCAGGGGGGAAATAAACAGGCCATGGCCACCAAGATTTACTATCCTTACTAAAAATGCAATTTTCTACAACTACCTTGTACACATTGTGCAGCCAAACGCAGAAATGCACTGTAGGAGAAAAATAAAGTGATGCTCTGAGCAACCAAAGGACTAAAAGAAGCTCCATAGTTTGCACTTATGGCTGCTTTCTAACCAAGTGTTCCCCTTGGTTAAACCGGTATCTGAGAGTTGTACCATTCTCTATCTCTAAAGACAAAGCAGATGAAACAGGTGAGCCCCAACTGATGCATCACAAAATTGTTTGATAAGTATTTCAGTGCCGAAGGAAATGATAAGTAGTAGACTTCTTAAAACATAGATGAGCACCCTTGGTTGGGGAGGTGTGCTTGTTGGTAGGGGTGAATTCTGTTATCATCAAACATGAAATGAGGTGTGCTTGTTGGTAGGGGTGAATTCTGTTATCATCAAACATGAAATGAACCTGGAGACTTCCTAAACAAGATTATACATGAGTTTTACTCTTTACTATGTTACTTTCCAAACAAGCAGTATGTAAAAGCAGGAAAATGTAACACATAATGTATTTTTTTAAAATATGCCATGCTCCAGTGGAAGACCACACATCCAAGAATATATGGGTGGCACAAATTGATCTTTAAGAAATTGTTTATTTAAGACAAAAAGGTAGCTAGAGGAGCATTGGATCTGGGAATAGTTGGAAACACAAGGGATCAAAACACATTGTATGAAACTGACACTCTGAAAGAGTATATATATCCAAAATTATATGGTAGGGCTGTGAAGAAACCAAACTCAAACAGGGGCTTGGGGCTCCATACTCAGTCCGGTGAGTGGTTGGAAGCCAGACCCCAGAGATCCTGTACTGACTTTGTAAGTCAAGTTTTAGAAAATGAAAAACACCATAAAACAGAAACCCATGCTGTTAACTAGCGTAAGAACTTATAACAGTGAACAATGGTCCAGGTTCATAATTTAAATTTTAACCATTAGTTTTTTGAGCATACTGATCTTAAGTGACATTATGCACTATCTATAAAACAAAACACTGCATGATCAGAGGAAATACAATTGATTACTTTATCTAAGTGTAACTGAAGGTAAATTTTATTTTCTCACTTTCAAAAAAACTAGATGGTTAAACTTTAGTAGGTCTTCTTCCTGAATCAAGTGTGTTGTGACATAGAAAGTATTTTCAAAAATTATTAGAGGGCTGGCAAGATGGCTACTGGGGTGGGAGTGTGAGTGGGAGGACACTTGCCACCAAGTCTGACAATTTAATTCCTGAAACCCATTGGTGAGAACTGACACCGATAGGTTGTCCTCTGAGCCCGCACATTTGTGCCAAGCACACACACACAGACACACATAGAGACAAGACATGAAACAGAGACACACACATGAAGATAGACACACACACACAGAGAGACACACACACGGAGATACAGACACACACACCCCTAACTTTAAAAACAAGGGAAGGTAACATGGCTTGGCTGGTGATGTCATTTATAGCTATGCCTAACAACCTGAGTTCCATCCCTGTAACCTGACAGATGGAGAGAACTGACAGCGTTGAGCCATCTGATACCCCAGTGTATCAGAACAAGAACCGTTAAGTCAGAGGTTGCCAATAGTTTGAAGGAATCAGAGGTAAACACCAAATATTTGAAAAACATGTCCTAATAAAATTAGCCATTGCCCAACTAGAGTGCTGGCTAGTAAGAGCACTATGTCCAGGCACTTGGAAGACAACTTCAGGATGTGGCAGGCACCACAGTCAAAAGATGCTGAGTGGAGGTAATGGCACCGGCCCTACTCACTGTTCTGTTGCTGAGACTCCATGACCATGGCAACTCTAATAAAGGAAAACATTTAACTGGTGCTGGCTTACAGGTTTAGTCCCTTATTGCTATGGTGAGAAGCATGAGGGTGTGCGGGCAGACATGGTGCTGGAGAAGTAGCCAAGAGTTCTGCATCTGGTTGGATAGGCACCAGGAAGAGAGCCACTAGACTTGAGCATTTGAGACCCCAAAGCCCACCCATAGTGGAACACTTCCTACAAGGCTACACCTTGTCAAGTGACACCTAATGACACACATGAGCCTATCTATGGGAGTCATTGCTTTTTAAACCACCAGAGTGACCTTGTCTGGGAGAAGAGGGCAAGTGTAAACTCGTTCTGTCCTCCCCCTTGATGTGACCAGCAGGAGTGCTCATTCTAGCCAGCATCTATGGGCTCTGCCGGATACACAGATGCATGGGAGCTAAGCAGTGTCTTAAATCCACTGTAATGTTCAAGCTTGTCTCCTTATAATTTGAAGGAAAGGATGAAGTTTTAACTATGCACTCAAAGGCTGCTGAAAGGCAGTGTGTTATAGAATGTGAACTTGACACTCAATGTCACTATGATGGTGTGAGATTCTTCAGGCAAAAGGTTTTAGCTGTCATAAAGGTACTCTGTGCAAATAACAAGCGAGGTAGGCATGTAGACACGACTCCAACACCTGAACATGTACCTTCCATGGCAACACTGACAATCATTAAATTCCACACCAAGCCTACCTACTTAACAGTAACTTCACCACCACTAGGGGGAGCCATCTGCCTTACTTTTGAACATGTTCCCTAAAAAGAGAAATTAAGTGTAGTTGTATAGAATAACATAGGAAATCTCACATGCATTTTACATGCCTTCACAGATGATTCAGTAGTTTTGAAGTGATGACTGAAAATGGGGTTTTGTGTTCTTTTGTGGGAGTTGCTAGGTTGCTTACTTGCTTTTTCAAAAGCTCCCAGGGACTTCTAATACAGGTCTGAGTAAGCTACAACCAGGTCAAGATCTGGATCACTGAAGAGGGTGAGGGGAGCTGTGAAATGTAGTCTCTTGGACATGACATGGTTGCTTGTGAACTTCCTAGGGTTATGGCAACCTGGACAAGATGAAGTCAGCAAAATCAGCCAACATCCCAACTGGCAGTTAATTAGAGTCAGTAGATTACAGGGGAAAATAAAGAGAACATGGGGGGGGGGGGCGTGTTGGGAGTACCCCGGGGAAATGGGAGTTGGGGTGCATATGATCAAGATACACTGTTTGTATGAAATTCAAAGAATACAAAAAAAGATGTGGTATTAGAAATATTTCACTGATCATGGCTGATGCCTTTAACCACAGTGCTTGGGAGGCAGAGGCAGGTGGATCTTTCCGAGTTCGAGGGTAGATGTTCTACATATCAAGTTCCAGGCCAGCCAAGGATACAGAGCAAAAAGCTGTCTGAAATTAATCAACCAACCAACTGGGCCTTCTCTAAGAATCTTTCCATCTGCAGAGCATTTGTGGTGTGGAAACACGAGCTCAGGAGAAATTCCACAGAAGGGAATCTCAACAGAATGCTTGCTAGTGCAAACACATCACAGGAATACAACAGTTATCTTCAAATTTAAATTTATTAAGACATTCAGCTATGCCTGTCAGTCTACATCCAAATTTTCTACTAAATAAAAAACAAAAACAAACCCCAAACCACATCCCACATTAGGAATACCAAGTCGGAAATACACTTTTGAGCCAGGCTTATTGTATAAATAAATGACTAGTTTCTTTTCATATCAAAATCCCATAAAAAAATTACATCCCCCCTCCCGAGTTCTACCTGTAGCCATGATGAATGTAAAAATTTAAATATGACACATCCTTGTCAAAGAAAGGCTGCAAAGTCTATTAACAGCTTTAAAAGTGGCATTTGCAGGGTAGGCTCATACAGTGAGGTACTCATTCCCAAAGTGCAAATGTTGCCATAATTGAACACTGCTTCTGATTCAGTTTCAAGAACTAAACATTACACAGGATTGAACAGTATACCAGGCCTTCATCAGTGCCCTAAAGCCCCTCCCACTTTGGCCTCCCTTTTAAAAGTGGACTCCAAAGTGCTCATTAGAGGTTTAGTTTACTTCACGCAGCCGACAAAGTATACGACATATTAACAAAAGTTCCATATACATCAAAATCCAGCATCAAGTTAGAGTCTCAGGTGACTTGAGTGGCCCCTAAAGGCTCAGTGCCTGCCCACCCCTTCTCTGAAGCACGTGGTGATGGATGGGTGCCTTCATCTTAGAATTGTCTTTGATTTCATTGTTGTAGAAAACATCAGAATCACTTCGTGGTTCCAATCAACTGAGGGACAGGGGCGTGGAAAAAGGGCTGGTCGTTACCCATACTCGATAATCAGTGATCCTGTCCCCCCAGAAAGGGAAAGCCAGCCCACCTCCGCCTGCATCTTCCCATGCTGACCTCCGTATCTTTGTCTTCTTAGCCCCTTTCAAACACCCAAACCTGATTTCATTATCCCTTGCAAATCAAGGGCCACTCCTGAAGCTGCTGTGGTTGAATTTTCTTGGCAAACCTCTACAAAACATCAGCATAGAACTTATAAATACATTTTGATTAGTGTACATTGCAAAATTTCTCCTACAACACGAAGTGAGGAGGAAAGCAGGTGGTGTCCACTCAGTACTCCTGGAATAGATCCTTGGAATGTCAGGTCCCTGCCTAAGCCTCTCCTATAGTCAGTCACTCCTCAGATCTGAGCATCAAGTCCGCCTTGGGTGGCCTTCTCCACGGTGCAGAGCTCCAAACCTGCTTCTTCTCCTTCAGGCGGACTCAACAGGACACACTTCACCTTTTGCACTCTGAGGATCCTCTCCAGGGTCAATAGCCCCTTCCTGGCTAGCTGAGCTTCTGCTGTTGTGTTCACTACTGTCCCCAGAACCTTCCTGTGTTCTGGTCCCTGGCGGACGCTCACGGTCAGGGAGTTCGGGTCCTTCCTGAAGTACAATGTTCTGCTCGGCCCCTGCAGGAGGCTGTGGAGCCGGTTCCGTCCCCAATCCTGGAAGCTGGGAGGAGTTTTTGAGGTGGCAGTGACACAGAGGGCAGGTATCCTGGACATACAGCCATTTCTTAAGACATCCAGCATGGAAGAAATGGCTGCAAGGCGTGATCACAGCAGATTTCATGTCCTAAAAAAGAGGTGGAGAGAGGCACCTCAGAATCATCAGCCACTTAACCTTCTGATGCTACCTCAAGAGCTCTGACTTCAACACCTCTCTGTAGTGCAAAGAGAAAGCTTGCTGCCCAGACCTTAGAGTCATGGGCTTCACTAATGAGGTTGCTCTCAGAGATGTCCCTATACAGTAACATAAGGGCCACTGTGGGTACTAAAGCAAAAGCAAGTAAAGTCAAAGTGAGGAAGACACTGTCTTCTAAACAGGAAACCCAAAGGCTGGGCTACACAGTACCAAGATGTGGTCCCTGGTATATGACGGGAATCATTAGGACCTCAGGAAAATTTACCACTGACAGGATTTTTTCCACAATTATGCACAAATGAAGCTAGAGACTATCCCACGATTAGACTATACGCAAGGAGACAAAATTTCAGCCATGGAACACCAGAGTGTTGGCAAGGAAGGGGAAACTATCAGAGCCAGTGTAGAGACATTTTAAAATTGCTCCGTAGAAGCCAGACTTCTCAAGTGTTTCACCCTATTCTTGGGCTGTACCAGACCCACTAAGATAGGAAATCTGACCAGGATCCATAAATCTAGGCTTAGAACAAGTCCTTCCTGTGGCTTTTAGGTGCTCAAGTTTGATAATCACAGAAAAGATGGTGACACCCTCTTTTAGTATAATACCCTGGGGCGGGGGCTAAGACAGGAATTTAAAATTTGAGGATTTCTTTTTCAGATACTGTTTAATAACCACAAACAAGGAAGTGTAAACATCCCCCAAATTCCTTGCCAAGAGCTGGTAACACCTGGGAGTCAACTTTGAAGCAGGAAGCCGTCCACACAAAAGCAGCCAGCCGGGAAGCTAAGCAACGGCACTCTCATGTTCCATGTGTGAGTGACAGGTAGTTTCAGCACCTCAAAAAAAGTGATGTGACAATAGGGACACAAAAAGAGGGCTATTGAACCCCAAGGTAGGAGATTTAGACACTGGCCGCGGAAGCTGATGGCCGCAGAAGCTGACCAAGCTAAACTTGGCTTTCCTGTGCTTTGCTCTGAGGACAGTCAGGCTACACAGGACACAGAGTTCACTTCAGAAACAAAGAGAATTATGGACCATGACCAGGCTCTGTGCACTCAAATGCCGGTTGGTATACAAAAAGATGTTCTCAGCACACTTTCAAAAAATGGAAGCTTTATGTTCCTCTGAGAAAAATTCCTATCACTGGTAGGAATACAACACGTTTCCAGCATCTGAATCCAAGGCAGCCCTGGAGGAAAGTGGTTCTTGCACACACACTGACACTGGTCTGTAGCTGTCAGTCACCAGCCTACTCCCAGGGATTTTACACCGAGTCTGGTTGCAGCTGTTGCCAGGTAATTTTGTCCACATCTAATACTCAATGCTGCTACTCCGTCCTCCTCCAGGTGGCTGAGGATCGGACTCTAGGCTTTATACACTTAAATCTATCTTTCTTTTGTACTAGGGGCAGCCATCATCTTGATGTGAGGCAAGGGCTATGAAAGCAGGCCGTTCATCCATCCACCCACCTATCCATGCCCAACGAGTTCTTATACTCTGCCTCTAGCAATGCTGCCCAAGCCCCACAGGACAGAATGCTCTGACAGAGAACAGAACTCACTTGTCACCAGCATTAAGTCCAGACATTTCTTCCCCACCCAGAAGATACTAGGAAAAGTCAAAGTTTTGGCACACCACTTTTCAGAAGCTGCTGACTCCTGGTTGCTAGGATATATTTAATCATACATAGATAGGAATGAACACTGTGTGTCTCTGTATATATTCAGTAGTAAATATAAAATACACTTAACCTGTTTTTCCTTTATTTATGGGTGAGCAATAATGTTGAAAACAACAATAATTAGAACTTGAAAGACTATGTTAAAACTAAACTTAGGAGTAAAATGGATATAGTTTATCAGGTCTTTAATAATCTAATCTATGAACGCCATTACTTTCTTCCAAATCCAGAAGTTAATTGTGCCTGGACATGGATGTTTATGCTGTAGTCCCCAAAGGTCCCCAAGGGCTATCCCGCCTGACCCACCCATGCAGATTCCCACTGAGTAGGTCACCTGGTAACAGATGGCACAGATATCATTATGCTTCTCAAGCTGCTCTTTCGTAGCGATGGGGAGAGACTTAATCTTATTCACAGCGTCCCTACGGAGCAGGAAGCTCTTCCACCCCAGCTGGGCACGAAGCCACACGTTGTAATAAGAATGGATGAAGATGATCATGGAGCCCATCACGGTCCACTCTCCGAAGATGGTCTCTGAGACGCCATAGGCCACCACACAAAGGGCCACCAGAAACTCCAGCAGGCGGTAAGTGCCATTCACATAGTAGATGACATCATCCATGTTTTCTACAGGCTCTTTGCGGAATTCCTCAACCATAAATAAGACATAAATAAAAAGTGTTCCCAGAACCTAGGAAAAAATGTATATATATTGTTAGAGTATGATTATAACAATTCTCCCTAGGTCTAAAGTATTGACACACTCTTGGTTCTTTAGGGCACACATGAGTTTTGGTAACCAGGTAGCACAGGACCAGTCTGAGGCTCACCTGGAGAGAGGTCAGGATGCTGCTGGAAATGATGATGAGAAGCCAAAAGTCCATGTGGAAGAACTGGCAGATCATGTAGGCCATGTACGCAGGGAACACCAGGAGGAACAGGCAGAGGCTCACAGCCCGGAAGTGCTTCCACAAACTCCTGGACAAGACACAAGCATCTCTTAAAGTCAAGGCATTCACCAGCTGCCTCCTCCCCATAGCAGCGGGAGCACCACAGCCCCTCCTTAGCCCTTTCAGTGGGTCCACTTTTCTCAGGACCGTTCCCTGTTCACGGTAGCTATTGGTGTCCTCTTGCTATTGTGACCATGGGGGTGAGGACTGGGGGAGCAAGGCTTCTCCCAGAAGTTTCCTTGTGTACTTTCTCATAACAATAGCCACACAGGACATGTATCTACTTCAGGTGACCACATTCAGGGCAGATGTTTATATTGTTCTTAATTTTAATAAGCTTCTAGGGCTTGGGAAGTGCCATCCAAAAGATGCTATCTAAAATGCTGAATCCTCTTTATTTCTCTGGTATCCTGTGCTGGCTCTGTGATGATGGATGGACCCCTGACTGGTAATGCTGGTGCCCACTGACAACTGATAACGCTGTTCCAGCTTTGGTACAGCAGCTCAAAGCAGATCCCAGCACCACCAGAGCGGTCTGGGACACACTGGCCACCAGGATGACAGCAACACAGCATGGACACTGTTTCTCTCACTTTCTGGGCACTCTGACACACAGGCTGGGGAGATGGCACAGTGGATAAAGCCCTAGCTGTGAGTTAGAGGGCCTGAGTACTGAATCCCAGGGAGGCAGCAGCCTAGAATCATACAAGATTCTCAGGAGATGGAGACTAGACTCCCCAAGGCAAACTGGCTGACTAGACTAACTCAATCATGAAGATCTCCTTCTGTCAATTAGGTGGACAAGAACCCAGGAAGGAAGACACCCAGCATCCATCTGTGGCCTCAGCATGTACAAAAGCACACACAAGGCAAATACAACACATGAACAATATACAAAGACACTGACTCACAAACCTTGTATCAGGAAGTAAACACCCAAGGGAATAGCACGTTTCCATGCATTTCCTCTCTAAACACTCCTTCAGTCAGTCTACAGGCAGTGTGTGGGAGAGCATTCTATCAAGAGAATCAAAGAGGGTACTCAAGTCCTTACTTGTCTCTGGATGCTCCGAGTGCCAAAACAATGGGGTCTGCAATCTCCAGCATGGACTGCAGGATGGAGGCAACAACGATGAAGAGGATGATGCTGAGTAGGAATGCACGATGAACCACCTGAAGCTCTATGAGCCCAGTCTGCACAGCCAGGATCAGCAGAGTGACTCCTTCTGTCATGCCCCTGACAGGCAGACATGTGCAAAAGTCAATTCAGATTCCAGCCACCATTTAATTCCAAGAGGGTACTACAAAGGCTTTGACTGATGATTCTTATTTTTAAATCACTTCTGACATTTCTGGCTAACATCCTATCTATATGCAAAGTGATTCGATGTCCCATGGCATCAATGTGGCAGTACACAGATGTACACACATCCTTACATGTTCATTACTATACAATGAAAAAAAAAAAACTTCTAAAATAAACAATTCCAATACAGACTGCCACTAAGACAGCCTTCTGCTACTAAAACAGCCAATGGAGTATACAGATTAACAGCAATCAGTTATATACAGAAAACACACACACACACCTGGTTGCTAAATGTAAAACTATTTAAAAAATTTTTTTCTTGAAGAAAACATCTCTTTTAGAAAGACAAGAAGCAGTAGACAGCAAAGACAAACCTTTCTGCAATTTAATTTTCATAGAGAAATATGTATGTGTGTGCTCAAGACTTTATAATATTCTATTGGTTTGGTTCATGAAAACAAAACAAAAACCTCAAATTATCCCAAAGGAGATTAGATTCAGGATTCTTGTTTTAAAAAGAAAAGAGAAGTGCTGTGGGATAACACTCCTGTACACTCTAAAGACTGTCATTCATAGTGGTTTAATAAAATGCTGATTGGCCAGTAGCCAGGCAGGAAGTGTAAGCAGGGCGACCAGAAAAAGAGAATTCTGAGAAAAGGAAGGGCAGAGATGCAGTCGTGAGCCTGATGCAGAGGAAGCAAGATGAGAATGATAGACTGGAAAAAGGTACCAAGCCACATGGCGAAATATAGATAAGAATTATGGATTAATTTAAGTATAAGAGCTAGTTAGTAATATGCTTGAGCTACTGGCCCAGCAGTTACTATAATATTAAGCTTCTAAGTCAAATATTTGGGAAGCAGCTGCTGGGTATTCAGGAGTTGTTGGCAGGACAGAAAGTTCCAACTATAATACACAAGTAAAATCTTAATGGAGAAAACTTGCTAATAAATCAATGATTGACTACTGAAGTACAATGTACAAACCTGTCAACTCAACAATCTTACTGATAATAACTGACTTTACAGATGGTCTACACAAAAATGAAAACCTATGATAACAGAAAACGGCAAATATTGGGATACGCTCTCAGACCCAGAAGCACCCAGCAAAACCAAATCTCTGAAAACTCGTGGGGCCAGTGAACTGGTGTCTTCAACAAATAAAACACAGCAGGAAAACAAGAGCACCAGGAATCTAAATATTAAGTAGGCTTTAAAAATATGGATCAGTCAGGTGCAACGTAGGTCTTATCTGGATCTTAACTGAGCAATATATATATATATAAAAATCTAGTAAAGCAATTTGAATAAGTGGATATGGCATCAAAGACTCTTGTACTAGGAATGGTGATTTGACCCTAGCTATACCTTTGTGAAGACATTTATAGATGGGGATGAAGATGGAGATGGCACAGTGGTTAGGAGCACTGGCTGCTCTTCCAAGAATCTGGTTCAACTCCCAGGACTCACATGGCAGCTCACAACTATCTATTATTCCAGTCCTAGGGACTCAAACACCCTCTTCTGCCCCTTTTAGACATCAGACATGCATGTTGTAGACACGTGCAATAAAGGCAAAACACACACACACACTCTCACTCTCTCTCCAAAAACAGAAAATTCTTGGGATAAAAGATCAAAGAGAAATCAGATTTTAACAGGAGGACATGTATTTCAAATAGGAAAAAAAAAAAAAGCTTTCTGAATTCTCAAACTCTAGAAAACTGAAATATCCAATAATTACCATAATATGCATATAATTAAAATAATTTTTACATTGCATTTTTTTTACTGTTTTTCATGATACTTCAATCCTAATATTACAACTAACTAGTCAAGAAAAAGAATCCTAAAACTTCATTTTTTTTCTAAAACTCAAAGACATTCATTCCTACAATGACTAGTGAGAGCAGATGTGACCAGTTTACCTATTCATGGCAGGGTCATTCATGAAGGCTCGATATCCCTGCAGGTAGAACTTGCAGAGTGTCAGAACACCCAAGGCGACAAAGGACACCGTGAAAACCAAGCCCAGAAGTGAGTAGGGTGTACTGCAGCATTCCGCGATGCTGGAAACAGAGACAGGTAGGCTCAGCTCTCTATCTGTACTAAGAGCATCTTAAGCCTTTGAGTTACCAGCATTTGTTTAGATCATGCACGAGGATCCAAGTTCACATCCCAGTACCCACCCAGAAAGCTGTGAGGCTGTGCATACCTGTAACCCCAGCACTGAGGGGAGAGGGAAGGTGAAGACAAGAGAATGATCAGTAGGTTTTGCTAGTTACTAGTCTAACTAAGTTCAACAAGAGATCCTGACCCTGTCTCTAGATAATAAGGCAGAGAATCCTGAGGCCAGCACCTAGCCCCTCCTCTGCATCTTCACACCAACACACATGTGCACACACACTAACATCTATCTACACAAACAACCTCAAACCCTGAAAAGCAACTGTTTGAATTCTTTGGCACTGAGCAGAAAAGTGTTTGGATATATGTTACCAATTACTTCATTTTCTCAGCACCGAAACAAAACATGAAGAATATGAGGATATGGTCCAAGAACACAGAACAGCCACAAGTGCGGAACTGAGATTTGACTTGAGTGGCAGCTGTGCCTCTTGTTACCATCTCACCAGGGAGACGCTCTCCCGGAGTCCCCATATAAACTTAAATGGTGATAAAGCTCCCTGTCTCTCAAGGTTGATGGAAAGCCTAAAAGGGAGGGAGTGTTTAGCATGTGGCAGGTACCAGAGACTCAGCATAAGTACCATTTTAGCAACATACCCACAAGTCACTTGTTGTCCCTGGTCCCGTGGTAGCCAAGCATACCACCACACCATGCTCCAGTTCACACATTCCTTCCCTGCCAGATGGGGCTCCCAACAGCTGAGAAGCCCATCCTGATTAATACAGTCCTGTGATCATGCTAAGAGCAGCTGACACACCTACTTCCCAGATCCAAATCTTCCCTTCTGAGGGTGAATTACCTTGTCAGGAAAAGGAAGAGAAGCCTCTCTCGGGACGCAGGCTGATCTCGGGTGCTGAAGTAGGAGTATATTTGAAGAGCAAATAAGACAAGCCAGAAGACCATGAAGAGCACGGGGACGACCAGCTGGTTCCACAGGGACATTCCCAAGGCCAGGAGGCCATACACCTCCACTACCTGAAGAGAGAGACAAAGCTGCCTCAGAGCTCAAGAACTGAAAAATCAACCAGCCCTTTTCTCCTGTAAGACTAGTAAGCAGCACAGTTTCCCATGTACTGAATCCCACATTTCTATTCCCACATGACAGGTGGGCACGGCTGGCAATGGCACAGTGCCCCAGTAATTCAGACCACATTGACCTCAATGATGGTTTGGAAGACACCTGTTTTATATTCATGTCTAATCACAATGATCAGAATGAGCATGAAAAGCATATTGATTAAAGAAATGGGGTGTAGGGTGAGGCTGGAGAGATGACTCCGAGATTAAAAGCACTAGCTGCTCTTTCAGAAAGACCCAGGTTCAATTCCCAGAACCACAGGACAGCTCACAACTCTTTAACTCCAGTTCTGAGGATCTGGTGCCCTCTTCTGGTCTCCAAGGGCACTGCACAAACAGGTGGTGAACATAATGTAGGCAAACACACTCACAAAATAAAAGATTGGTATTTCAAGACAAGATTTCTTTGTGTAATGCTGGTTGTCCTGGAACTCATTCTGTAGACCAGGCTTGCCTCAAACTCACAGAAACCCACCTACCTCTGTCTCCTAAGTGCTGGGTTTAAAGGCATGTGCCACCAATACCCAGAAATAAAAATTTTTGCAAAGGAATTGCTCAGGGTTTACTCATGATAGTCACATTTGCAACCAAGTACTTCCTCTCCATTGTCCTCATTACTGAGAAGCAAAAAGAACCTATTAGCGTTTCTTTCTCATAGATAAACTAATTCTTCTTTCTTCTCCCTGTGTTCATCAAGCACCATTTTCAACTTATTTGGCGTGCCAAATGCATTACCACCAGGAAAAGGGGACACCTTTAAATAACTTCAGAACTCACAAAGTTTCTCACAGTTTATGAACATCTCTCATTGGCCTCATTAACATGTATTAAATATTGACTAAGTTACTGGTTATTGAAACTGAGATGACATGCAAGACCAAGCTTCTAAAGCCCCAAAGTCAGGCACCAAACCCAGGTGAGCCCAGAGCTTTCTAACAGGTACCTACAAATCCTAAGCAGCAGTCAAAGGAACTTCTCAGTGTGCAGAGCCAGAGGCATGATGCTAAAACACATTCATCTGCATTTTTTTTCAGACTCCCCCATTTATGTGCATGTGTGTGTTTGCACGAATGTATGTGTACCCTGTACATGAAGTGCCCACAGAGGCCACCACACAGGTGCTGGATTTGAACTGTTTTTTTGCCAGGGCAGCAGACTGTTAACCAGAGCCATTTGTGATTTTTCTTAGTTTAAATTTCTCATCAATAAAACAAATGCTTTTTCTACAACATAATAAAAAATAATTTCTATTTTTCCCATTTAGAAAATATTTAAGTAAGCTGGGTGTGGTGGTACATGCCTTTAATCCTTTAAACTCAGGGGCAGAAGTAGGTGGATCTCTGAGTTTGAGGCCAGTCAGATCTACAGAACTAGTTCCAGGACAGCCAGTGCTACACACAGACAAAAGCTGTCTTGAAAAACCAAACCAAATCAATAAAATAAAAGTTATTTTATGTGTATATATTTGACTATAAGTGCACTGTGGACCACCTGTTTGTGCAATGCCCTTGGAGACCAGAAGAGGGTGTCAGATCCTGAGAACTGAGGCAGGCTTATCTGTGAGTTCGAGGCCAGCCTGGTCTACAGACAAGAGTGAGTTCTAGGTCAGCATCGGCTACACAGAGAAACCCTGTCTCATAAAATCAAAAATCAACCCCCCCCAAAAAGGATCTAAGTAAACTAGCTTTAACATTACTATGAGAGGCAAAACTAGTTATCAAAAGTAGACCATAGGCTGTGCCTCTTCCACTCAAGAATCACTTGGACATTTATTTTCCATTTCTTGCTTATGCAATTTTCAAGTCATAAATTTTATAACCTAGTGACTTGTGAACCACACAGCAATCAATAGGGTGACAAAATGTTATAAATCAGAATTGCTCCACACCCCAACAAGCCAAAGATAAAATGCAGGTCTTGCCGTGAACTGGCCCTTCTCATTCTGAATACAAACAGCCCGTCCCCATGAGGCATCACTACACTGAGGATATACAAATCTCTCCTGCAAAGTTCTGCTTCTGGGAGACCTCAGTTAATCACCATGTATGAAAGAGGAAATAAGGTAGAGTCAAGTTAAGGTCCAGGGCTTAGGGAACACAACTCAGAGATTTGTTGGCAGAGCACAGCATCTCCAGCGTGGTGTTAATCAGGTCTCTCTGAAGGTTTCGTGGAAGAGATAACAGACCAACACTGTTCATGAAGCCTATCAATAGATCAAACAGAAGCCCTTCCTTTCCAAATGTCTAAGCTAGGAATCATCAGTCCTAGCTAAGGCCAAGAAGGAAAAACACTACAAGCAGGATGCTGTGTGCCAGCCTCTGGCACAGCGAAGCCCCAACCTACTCAGCTTTCCTTTTTAAACAGGTTAGGTAAACAGACGGAAGCCACCAAGTACTTCATTTTCTTATTTTGGTCTTTGGTGTATATAACCCAAAGCAGAGTGTGCGCCTGAATCTCACAGCTACCCTACGAGCCAAGTACAGTGTTATGATGTTATCAGCTCCATTTTATAGGAAGTGGAGAGAGTCATTTAGGTCATTTAGGTGTTCAAGAGCAGGTTTACAGGTTCTTACATGTGTAAGAACCCAACACTCTGCACCCAAAGAACGGCTCCTTTTTTTGCCTCCTCCACAGAAGAACTGCCTAGAGCTGGATGCTCCTAACAGGGATGAGAAGAAGGCCTTCTAAGCTGTGAGGAAATGTCACCAGGGCTGAGGGATAGTCTTATAGTCTTCATGCAGAACTATATCAAGTTGCATGTGCCCACCACTCTTACCTGAACTAACTCCCTGTATGCAGACTTAGCGAGGTTATATGGTACTAAGAGATTAGATCCGAGAAAATACAGCACTTCCAATCCTGTAAAAATCATAGCAAATTTGTTGATGATGACGATGGTCTCCAGAGGGACGAGGCAGAGTCGTGCCAGCAGAGGAAGCATGTGTGCCGAGAAGAGCCAGATCTGCTTCGTTTTCATGACACAGGAGCATAAGGTGCACACCACTAGCTGACCTGAAACAGGAAACAGATGGCATTTAACCCTGAGTATTTGGATCCAAGAGAAACGATGATGATGATGGTATTGTAGGGCCAATTTACTGTCAAGCTTGATGACCTAAGTTAGGTGGACCAGCATGGTAAAATGAGAGAACTCCCAAAGCAAATTGTCCTTAGACATCAATGTGCTCAGGCTAGCCTTGAACTCATAGAAATCCATCTGCCTCTATTTCTTCTAAAGGCCTGTATCATGACCACCCAGCTCTTGAACAATATTTTAAATCAGATTCTAACTTCATCTGGATATAATCACAGATTTGAACATCCTGTGAACTTGGAATACTTGTGCCCTAGGGCTAATTTGGAGAAAAATAACTTTACAGTTCTTAGTCAAATTTGTGATGGCATGAGTAACAAAGAAAAAAAAATTATTTGGGACAGGGTTCTTCTGTGTAGCCCTGGCTGTTCTGGAACTCATTCTGTAGACCAGGTTGGTCTTGAACTCAGAGATCCACCCACCTCTGCCTCCCGAGTGCTGATATTAAAAACATGTACCACCACCACCCAGAGAGAGAAGATTTTTAAATGTCTATTTCTCAGTCACAATACCTAGCCACAGTTTTTCACACTGGTTCTTTTTCAAAGATATCCAGTATTGAATACTCCGTACTATACATAAAGCCCACCATGGCTGCACCAAGACCCATCTGTTCTGAGGCTCTAAATCTCTAACTGAGCCGTGTAAACTTCACAAGTGACCTCAATCCTGAGGTGAAGGCTGAGGTTTGCGTCCTTCATTCTCAAAGAGGGCTAAAGAGCATCACAATCACAACAGAAACAGTGCAGAGAAACAGAAGAAGCTTCAGTCTCTTCTGCTCCCGACACTCACCAGACTCCCAGTCAGAAACCTAAGTTCAATGGGAAGCCCACTGTGTGACAGCTGTCTACATTACTCATCCAGATTTATTCCAGATGAGTACATACTAATATTTTGGGGTTCTTAAAAAATATGTTTATTATACTTTATTATTTATGAATGTGATGCATGTATTCTGTATGTGAACATACATGTGTGTGCCTGAGTAGGCCAGAAAAGGGAGTCAGAACCTCTACAAATGGAGCTAGACTTAAAGGATAGTAGTAGGCAATAATATGTGGGTGCTGGGAATGGAAACTGGGTCCTCTGCAAGAGCAGCAAGTGCTCTTAACCACTAAACCATTCTCTCTCCAGCCCCAATTATACAATAATATTTTATATTAATAAGAGTGTACAAATTGTTTTGCAACCAAATTTCTCCACTTCCTACACTGTTAGCACTGCTCTACATTACTGCAGTTACTGTGAGGTTCACTGTGTTAAATCTATTTGGTCAAACATTAGCATTTAGCCTTTTCTCAATTCCACATTATAAAGTACTTAAAAGAATAAGCATACACCGTTTATGACAACCTTGTGCTTTTATGATATACTCAGACAAGCTTAAACAGGGCATGTTTCATTTGCTTAGGCTACATTCTCAAAGTGGATGAGACAATCTCTCTGCCACCCAGGCTATCTTCAAATTCAAGATCCTTCTGCCTCCATTTCCCTGGTTGCTCTAGGATTACAGGTATATGCTACAAGCCTGATAGGAAAAAAAAGGTTAGGGTCTCTTGCAAACACCTTCATATAAACCTTTAGCATCAAGCCTTCCTCCAAAAAGATAGATGGCGCATCTGAGAAACAGAGAGCTAAGAGACGGAGCTGATGAAACAAAAGCACAGCTTTCCTCAGACAAGTTTAAGACAATACAGAGAGAGGGAGAGAGCTGGGAAGGAAAGCACAAAGAGCAGCGAAGCTGCGCACACATACACACACACACACACACACGCACACGCACACGCACACGCACACGCACACGCACACGCACACGCACACACACACACACACACACAGGGACACGCACACAGGGACGGCATCAGCAGGAACGGAGAGGCCTGGGGATGACAGGGCATCCTGAGTGGACAGAGGAGGAAGTGCACCTTCATCATAAAATTAGCCTGACCAGGGGAATGCTGTGTTTCTTTTACTAAAATACTCAGAATCATAAACTGAAAACAGAAAAACAAAGACTGGGAGGAAGTGCTTTGGTGGCAGGGATGGGACATTTTCTCTGCTTGTCTTCAGTGTGCTCAGCGTTGTGAAGTCCCCAGTCAACATCATGAAACTCCCCCTAAGTCCAGGCCAACACAGGCAGAGCATTGTAGACACTTCCCTATCTTCTCTGAGAGGAAGCCACAGTGGGAAGCCCCTGCAGCTCTAGGGCTGAGCTACTTGTACTCAGAGATGCCTGCTCCAATGGGTAAGCCTGAGGAAAGTAAAACCTTGTACTCTGAACTTGCTGGATTCAAGGCTCTACAATTAGAGATAACTCCAGGAAGGTTGCCACCTCTACAAAATCATGCCACATTTAAATGGATTGTTTTTCTTTAAAAGCACACCATTGCTGCCTTTGTGTATCTGTTAGTTCTCGTTTGCAGTGCTGAGAATTTACTTTAAAATCAACATGAGACGAAAACTCCTCTTGAATGTACCGTGGACATCATTTTACTCCTTAGCAACCAGGTCTTAGTTAAGCTACTAAAAGTGAGAATATAAACAGGCCAGCCTGGACCAGTCTGCTTCAAATAATCAAACACATGAAAGAGAGCTAGAGAAGGAGGGGGGAATAAAGGGGTAAGGAGATGAGAAGGTGGGGTAGGGAGGGGGTAGTGGAGGAGGGAGTAGAGTGGGAGAGGAGCGGCAGAGGTGAGGCCTCCTCTCCCTCTCCTGACTCAGCACGGTGGGGGAAGCGGGTCAATTCCTGTTTGGCTGAGCTTACAAGTTGTGTTTTGGTGCTCTATGGACTGGACAAACCAAACTGGTCTTTCTCCTGGGGGCAAATGTGTGCCTCTAAGCCTGCCTCCATCACTGGCCCGTTTTACACCCAGTATCTGAAGTTCAAGAGAAATTCTGCACAGGTTTGGACAGCCTTCCCCAGGCTTCAGCAAACTCATCTTTGCCTTCACAACACACAAGATGCAGGGAAACCCTGCAAGGAACTGCCATTCCACACTCCAAAGCTCCACAAGCCCATCTCTGGCCTGTAGGTTAGGAGTCTCATTCAAAAAGCAAAAGAAAGGAAGTAAAACCAAGGAACAGCACACCTTACATAACCAAATACACAAGCACACATCAGCACACACTGGAGATTAAAAAGGCATTTTACATTCTTTTGCACAAAGTAAAACTTGAGTGTGTGTTCTGCACTACAGAACTTGACAGCCACGTGTCGAGTTCTGGACAACACAGCCTAGATCAGTCCCCAGACACAACTGTCCTCGGGGTCCACCGGAGTCTGGGCAATTGTCTCATAAGCCAGCTGCCCTTAAGACATTTTCCTTAACACTCTTAGAGGAGTCTGGGCCCGAGACAGCTGCCTCACTTCCTGTCTAGATCTCTGGCATGGCAGGGGCTGGTGGCTCACTTTGGACTCTATTTGCTTTTAAACCAGCACCTTTTATTTTTACATTCTGCTTCAGTCAAGTACAGGACTTATTTCTGACACTAGAGTATTCACTTTCAACAACCGTGAGTAAATCTGAGACATTATCTAACTCACTTTAGCCTTTCAAAGTAATGACTAGCTGTTTAAAAAATTAATCTCCCAGATATTCAAAAACCTTTAAGAACCACAAGTTCTTATAAACTATTTTTGATATGATTATAACTACAAAAAAAAAAGAGAAACATTTATGTGTAAAACTTGATGACCTGTGTTGAATTCCTAGGACACACATGACTGAAGGAGAAACCAATTCCTGTAAGCTGTCCTTGGGTGTACACTCAAAAGACACAAAAGCACAACACACATGCACACACACACAAGAAATGTAGGGAGAAAGGAAAAGGGATGGAGGGAGACAGAGAGGTTCCAGGAAGGAAGGGAGGAGGGAGAGGAGGGAAGAGGGAAGGAGAGGGGAGGGAGGGAGGGCGGGAGGGAGAGAAGGGAGAAAAAGGAGGGAGGGAGAGAAGGGAGGCGGGAAGGAGAGGGGAGGGAGGGACAGAGGGAGGGAGGGAGGAAACGGAAGGAAGCAGGAAGAAGGAAGTGAACATGTGTAGGCTGAGGAAGGAAGGTGGGGACTGAGGGTGTAGCTTGGCTGGTAAAGTGCCCACTAGTGTGAGAGGTGAGGGTTTTTGTTTGTATGAAGGTAATTTGCCCAGTAATAGCCTAAATTCCATGAATTTCCCACCTATTATGTCTATGGAAAGGCCTGGCTGCACTCCATAACTTGAAGGCACCAGTCCTTGACCCCTCCCCTCTCCCTACATTCCCTTTTCACTGAGTTAGAAACTTAGAAAGACTATGAATCCAACACCAGCCTTTCTGCCCCAGTGTGCTTCGGCTTGCAGCTCCGTTTATTTTCTGTCCCCACCCTTTTTGCAAAAGAACTGCTTGTCTGCTTCTTTTATTTTGTTCCTATGTTGCTTTGTGCAACACAATGATTCTCTGTTTCTAACATAAGCAAGCATAAATCTCTGGGTTCAATCCTCAGCACTGCAAAAAAAAACCCCAGCCCTCAGGAGGGGCCATCCTTGATGAGTTCAAAGCCAGCCCGGGCCTCACAAAGTACTGTCAGAAACGGGGGGGGGGGGGGGGGGGGGGGTTGGGGGACAGCAAGGAAAGGAGGAAAAGAGGGAGGGAGGGAGGGAGGGAGGGAGGGAGGGAGGGAGGGAGGGAGGGCAAAGTAACAGGACAAAGATATAGATCAGAGTGGATGTGGCAGGCTTGCCTAGAAGAACAGAATTGGGAAAGCAGGGGGCGGGGAGGGGGATCAGAAGTCTGAGGGAAGCAGAAGGGGAAGCCTGAAGCCCCCAGCCTTACAGAGCTGACTGTTTTAAACAAACAAAACAAATGAGCAACCCCCCCTAAATATAAACAAACAAAACCCCCAAACGAAACAGCAGCTTTATTGGGAGAGTAATAAAAAAGTTTGAATGTTTAAATTGTTTTAAATGATTATGAATCAATGTTTCCTCATAAGATGGTAAAACTGATCAGCTCCTATCTCTACCTTTAATTCTTAACAATACTTACCTATTAAGGCTGTGGTAAAGCGATTCAGGGAGAGAGGTTCTAAATACATTGGTCCTTCATAAGCCGACTCCAGTTCACTCCTGACATAGTCTCTGAAGAAAAACAGAAGAATGAACTGCGTGAGGGAGAGGGGAGTTCAGTCACCCACTCTCATAAAAACTCATGTTTCCATTTCTCTTTAAGGAAGACTTAGATGTGAAGAATTACCACAGGGATAGCTTTATCTCATCTTCCAGACAGCTCACCAGCACCAAATCTGACACTGGACAGATGGATCCTGACCATGAATTTTGTGGAAGGTTTTTTTTTTCCCCTTCCCATCACCTTAACTCAATATTTGACACCCACTTAAGAAAAAGCAGTGGAGACCTCCTATCTCAAAACTATAGAACAGAAAATGTCTAACGACAGACAGTATTGCAAACTTCCTCCAAGGTCTATACAGAAAACAACAAGCTAGCTAAACCACTGATTCACAGCAGGAAAATCCTGCTCAGCCTTTTTTCCAAATCTACAAAGGACCTAGAATACTTGTGTTTTATAGGATTTGGTTTTTGTTTTCAGTCTATGTGTACATCTGTGTGGGGGTATGTGCACAAGAGTACAGTGCCTGTGGAGGCCAGAAAACAGCACCAGATCCCCTGGAGCTGGAATTAAAGGTGGAGGTGAGACAAGTGTCCACTTTACAGCTGAGCCAGCTCCAGCTCCAGCACCTACATTTCTAACTAAAGAAGTATCCCATCACATCAAAGCCCTGTCCAAATGTAATTCCTTCAGTACGGGACAAATAATAAGCTTTATACACTCACATGAGGACTGTTTACACCTGGGAAATACAGCCGGAAGCACAAAAGGGGAGAATGAGAAGCACCCCCTAAGTAAAGTATCAAATTGGAAACATTTGTGGAAAAGTAATTCTCCCATTTTACTCACTGTTGAATGCTTTACTCACTGAGCTTAAAAATATTTTCATTTGTTTTTAATATTTTTCAACAAACTCAAATTCCATATTTACTTTATTCATGAAATTACATCCTGTTAGGCAATCAGGTTGAATTCCTTCAGCATAGCATAGTCAGCTAAGAATGAGCTTTACGTAACCAAGCAGCAGAAGGCTGCCAAAATTCAAATTTTAAAACCTTTAAAAAAAGAAAAGGAACCGTTTAGGGAATGTTTAGAAAGACAACAACTCAGTCAGCCAGCCATGAAGCAACTGTCTTTTATCACCTTCTGAAGACTGTCTCTAACACACGACTGCTTACACTCAAAGAAAAAAGCCAGAGTCTCAAGAGGGAAGATTTTAGTCAGCATTGTCAACCAGGAACAACTGTCTAAAGGGACACTTCCGTCATGCTGGCTTACTCATCTAGGGAGAGGAGAGCATGATTACCTGGTGGGCAAAGGCTAAGTAGCATTCTACAGTTGTGAGTGAGCATCAGTACCTGAAAACACCAGTTTTGATGTACAAAGGCACAAATGTGATCTTTGCAAGTAACACGAAGTTCTGATTGCTTTGGCTAACCATCAACGTAAAAACATGTACAGTTCTATAGCGGAACAGAGGCAACAGGCACAGAGCATATATACACCATAAACACTCAGCACTCGTGGGATGCTAAAGCAACACATTCTATCTAGAAAAGAATGGCTGAGTCTTGGTACTGCCAGGTCCTCTGAAGCCCTTCCTGTGGCCACAGTACATTCTGTACACAGCTCTGTTTAAATTTAAACAGGGGACAGGGAAAACCGACAGAGAACTGACCTGGGGAAGTGGGGGTGGGGGTGAGTGTGGGGATATGAATGTAACTGCTGTCATTTTAAATGACAATTTGTCACAGCCTAGAATCACCTAAAAAGGCAGTCTCAATTAAGGACTGGCCCCTGGCATGTCTGTGGGAGACTGTCGGGACAGGTGTCTGGGAAGACCCACCCCGAATAAGGTAGCACCATTTCTGGGGCATGGCCCTGAACTGTTACAGTAGAGAACAGTGGCTGGGTGTAAGGCAGGAAGAGAACAAGGGTCCACACATCTGTCCTCCCTGCCCTGGAGTGGGGATACAGGGCTCTGCAGTGCACCTTCCCCTCTTCCCACAATAGAACTATAGGCTAACAAAACAACCCCTTCCCTCCTGGGCTGTTTTTTTTTTTTATCAGGATATTGTAACATAGCAAGAAAAATGGAAATAGGGCACTGCTTGAGGAGCCCTGGGTTCTATTTTGAGGTAATGAGAATGTTTTGGGATTATGTAAGGCAATGAATACATGGAGGCAGTCTGCCACGTGAGTGTCACACTAACAAAAAAGCAACATCAGCACACGAGGCTCCCAGGAGCAAAACTAGAGGAAGCTTTGGAGACTGCAGAGTGAAGAGCCCTGCTGGGTTTGCCACTGTTTTCATCACATTTTATACAATTGCAGACTCAACAGTATCCTCTAGAACATCTTTAGAACATCTGACCACACTGTCCTGCAATGTCAGGGCCTCAGCCCTACTTGAAAGCTTTCCCTTAGGTTCACCTTTTAAGATGAGAAAGACTTTTCTCATCTTAAGTTCTAGTACCGCAGAACAAAACTTCTAAGGAGGTGCTGGGAACCTCAATCAGGACCCAAAAAACAGTAAGCCAAAGAGAAACTACTGTATACTATGCTGCCAGAACCCTGCTGGGCTATAAGCAACACTACGCTCACAATTACAGCTTAGGAAACGCTGCAGTAACAATCCAAACGCTGTGACCATTTCAAACTTTTGGAAAACTAAATTCTTAAGTGTGTAGCAAAATAAAAGCGACCTCTTCATCCTCTGCAGTACGGGGTTCCTTTCGTCCAAGCGGTTCTGTCCACCCTTTACTTTCAGCATAAGTAACGCTTGTTTTACTCCTCCCTTTACACGTTAGTAGAAAAGCCAGATCTACTACACTCCTTTGATCCTAGGGATCTTAAAGCTCTTCTCCTGGTCCCTTGCATCCCCTTAGATTTTTCTCATGCTCTGTATATGCACAGCTAAGGCCACTAAGGGAGGTCTATAGCCCAGAAGATAATCGGACCTAGAGTCATAACCACACCCTGACCTGGTCCCTGCACTGCTGTCTTCTAGGACCCTGGACATGGCTCTCTCCAAATGCTGCCATCTTCCTGCTCCATCTTCCACGCTACTTCAGAAACCAGCATCTTTCCTAGGACCTCCACCTCCCTTCTCCTTCCTGTCTCTTTCTCAGGATAGGCCCTCAGAATGCACCTGGCTGCCCAGGCCCAGAAGCAGGTGGACACCTTTGCTGGACTAGCTGAGCTAAGCTGAGCTCATCAGAAGTGAAGCTGATCATGGCAGAGGGAAAGTCCTAGAGAAACTACCGTGGAGATTCCTTTCTGGATAAAGTAACGTTGTACCACAGTGTAGAAGGGAAATGAGGATTCTGGCCAACAAACATCTCCAAATCCAACTTCCAGGTGCTTTTAGACTGATAACAAGAATGCTCCTGCTTCCAGAGAGTTCTAATTGACAACACAAAGAGGGAGGAGGGGGGATGAGGGAGGAGGATGAGGGAGGAGGGGGGATGAGGGAGGAGGATGAGGGAGGAGGGGGGATGAGGGAGGAGGATGAGGGAGGAGGGGGGATGAGGGAGGAGGATGAGGGAGGAGGGGGGATGAGGGAGGAGAATGAGGGAGGAGGGGGGATGAGGGAGGAGGGGGGATGAGGGAGGAGGGGAATGAAGGAGGAGGAATGAGGGGGAGTGGGGAGGAGGAAAACCGAGGGAGGAGGGGGTAGGAAAGAAGCTGGGGAGACAGATAGGTATATTAAGCACAGCCATGTAAGCATGGGAATGGGGCTCACATAAAAGCTAGACAGTCAGGGAAACCAACCATAACCCCAGGCAGAGGGTGGGGAACACACTGGCTAACTAGAATGGCCACAATGGAGTGTTCTGTGTTCAGCCTAAGATCTGACTTAGTGAATAAAAGCAAAGGGCAATGGAGGAAGACACCTGGGGTCAACACACTTGCCTATATGTGAATCCAACCACACCCAAGTGAACAGGCAACATGCACACCACACAAACACAACCCAAATCATGAGTCACTTTAGGACAAAAGCAACTTCATGGTACAAATCAAGGAGTTGGAACTGACACCTTGTAGCAATCTGAAGGTGATCAGATGAGCTGGTTAGGTGCGACACTTTCAATACGGAAGATGTAAGAACACAATGCACTAAGCCAAGCGGGATGTGCCTGCTGCCCTTCCTGGAACAGACCTTTTAAATTTCTGTAATGTACCAAACACTGGGACAATGTTCTCTAGTCCTCTGTGGGAGCCTCTTCATTTCCAACCAGAACATTGGGGGGTGGGGAGCAGGGAAAGAAAGAGTGTGAGATGCACAAAGAAGCCCTCACAAACACCTTGAAATTAGAAAAAAAAAAAAATCTTGCTATAAAGCAGTAGTAAGTCATTAAAAATAAGTGAACAGTAATAACCAAAACTGACAGATCCAGGGATTTACCATCGGGCTAGTGACTGAATGCTTTATGCAATAGCCTCTCAAGCAATCTGACGGTCCTTGGACACAGTGGGAACACCCTGTACATTCTAGGCAAACACAAGAAGCTTTCAAAAGACACTCATTCTTCATATGGAACAGGAGCCCAAACTCAGCTATTCAAGCACCGGCATTTAAGTCCCTAATCCTCCCGCCCTACCCCACTCCCTCTCCAGCCTCAGCACGGGGCTAGCTCATGTACCCTGGCAAATTTTAACTGATTTGATCCCTACTCTTCTTGCTCCTTTCTGGCCTCCTAGGTAGATGTTTAGTGCTTGGGTTTGGTAACGAGGGGGAAATACCAAAAACTGGCCAAGTTTACTCCTGTCAAATCTTCTTAGTGTGTTTGACAAAGTTCCATATAAGCATCCCTTCACTGAGCAGCTTTCAGGTAAGGGCAGTTCAGGTCCCGTGGGCTCAGGGTGAAGTCGGGGGACACATTTTGGCTGTGAGAGTGCTTGGGAGGATGTGCTACTTGCATCTAGTGGGTAGAGACCCAGGATAGTCTCCACAACAGAGAACGAACATGTCTAAAGTGCTACTATTCCCAGGACAGATAACACCCTGGAGAGCTTTTTGTAGAATGCTTCTTTTGCATATATTTGTTTGTATCTTACACATACATTATTGTGAAGGTTTTATACTTGAAAACAAATCTTTATACCTATCCATCCAGAATATTTTCTCTTTTTTGAAAACCTTTTTTAGTGGAGACTTAATTAGGGTCACATGTGAAATCAGTATGTTAATTCATAACAACAAACCTGGAATTTAGAATACTGAAATATAATTTTTTTAGAGAAACACATAATTATAGATGTGAATCACGACAACAAGCTTATGGGAAAATGCATGGTTTAGTCCTGAATTGTCTCTATTTTAAAGTGGAAACCATTTTAGGGTCTAGATTAACTGTCACTGCATGTGAAAAGCAGCGTTCTGCAATTTTTAAATTCAAGAAAGATGGTACTTAACATTTTCAAATCAAGTTCAATTAGAATACTACTAATAAATATTTTTATTACTCAGGACTGCTGAGACGGCTCAGTGGGTAAAGGTACTTGCCATCAAACTTGACAATCTGAGTTCAAATCCAGATGGTGGAAAGAGAAAACCAACTCTCAAAGTTGTCCTCTGACCTCTACATGTATATCCTGGTACATCACACAGACCGACAGACAGACAGACAGACAGACAGACAGACAGACACACACACACACACACACACACACACACACACACAGAATAAATAAATGGAAAGCTTTTCAATTACTTGTATCATACTGCATGACATCACAGAGTTTTAAATATTTAATTTCAAACAAGTTTTTAACTCACAGGCTTAATTATAGATAATTAAAAAAAAACAGAAATCCAGCTTTCCAAGTGTATAAAATTTTCAGTTTAGAAAATTAATATTGATAAATATCTTCTATAGCCAGTTTCGAAAGTAGCAATTTAATTACTGAGATTCCCCAAATACTGAATCTCCTCAGGAGCAAACAACACTGCATCACGTCCTCCTGGTTGGGAGTCTTAGCCTTGAACTGCTGCACCATTTCTGCAGCCCAGACAGTATGTCTTATATAGCAGCAAAGGAGATAAATTATCTACAAAAATGTGTGGTAAGGAACCTGTAACAATAAAGACAATCTAAACAAACAACTGGCCAAGGGTGAACATTTTCCAGATAAGACTAATAAATGGTGAATGAAAAGATGCTCAGCATCACTAGCCAAGAGGGAAAAGAAAGTTCTGAGAATGATGAACTGTCGCCTCCTCACAGGGCAGAGGCTCCACAATAAAGTGTTTGTTAGCGAGGGTGTGGAGAAAATGAGACTCGTGTGCTGCTGGCAGACATGCAGGATAGTGTGGGCACTTGGAGAAACCAGTCCTGTGGTTCTCAATCAGGAGACTGTTTGGGGGTTTTGTATGTGTATCTACATAAAAAGCCAGCACAAAGATGTCCATAGTATATAAGAGCCCCAAAGTAGAAATGACCTAATGGCCATGTATGGGTAGTGATAGGTAATAAGTGCACTAATGCTCCAGATGGAATATTACTGACAGAACTGGGCTATAGAGGGTGTATCCAAAGTCTTGGGTTGGATGTACATCATTGCACTTCCTCCCCAAAAAAGAGGAAAGGAAGAAGAGACAGAAAAGGGAAGAAGGACGGTGCCAACATAATGCAATATGAATCAACCTGGCACCAAAGACCATGCTTGTACAGCTCAGGATAAACGAATCCAAAGAGACAAACTAAGGGCTAGGGGAGATAAGATCACTTGGAGTGAAAGCCTGGGGACTAGAACTGGAATCTCCAGCACTCACATAAAAATGGAGATGTGGCATGAATGTCCTGTAATCCTATCATTGCAGGGATGGAAACAGGCTGTTCCCAGCTCACCAGCCAGCCAACCTAGCTAGGCCTGTGTCAAAGTAGAGTGGCAGGCCAGGACCTAGTACCCTGGTCTCTGCTCACACACAGGTGTACACACACACACACACACACATGAGGGAGGGAGGGAGGGAGGGAGGGAGGGAGGGAGGGAGGGAGGGAGGGAGGCTGACTAATAAGGCCGATGGTAGCCTAGGGATGAAGGTCCAGGGGCTTGGCTGGTGGGAAATGAGGGGTAACAAGATCTCTTAGGGGACAGACTTTAAAGAGATGTGTGAACCCTGAATGAAGCCACAAGTGAACAAAAATATAAAATCATTTTTAAAATTTGGTTATTAAGCTGATATTATAATACTGGAAAGTAGTGAATTAAGTTATCTGCAATTTTAATGTGTTACTATTTTTAAAGTAGAGACATGGACACTGCACATTAAAATATAGTATGTTCAAACATCGGTATTTAGTAATGTGACATGTCACAGACAATTCAAGGGCAGTACATCTTTGCTAACCTTTTGTAAGAAAGAAACAGACAGTGAATTACACTGGTGGAAAACACTAGAATATGTCCTATCTTCAATGTCATTCAGCATAAAAAACAAAGCAAACAACCCTCTAAGGTATGCATTGCCTGCTCAGTTACAGTTCTCTTCCATTAACAAGTCAAGTCTGGACCATCTCTCCCTGTGGTCTGCCTTCCCAAGATCCCACCTGCAGGTCCCCAAGTGACTCAGGGAGATAAACTGCTCTGCCCACTATATGATGTCCAAAATTCTTTTTAAAATTTGGTATGTTTTAATTTCTAATGATGAAAACAAACATTAAACATTTAAAATAAAAAATCTTTATTCTAAAACTAAACAGTTACCATTGTCATACCCTAAAAGAGCTTTTTTTGGTAGTTTTGATCAGTTCTGGCTCCCCCAACTCCCCACTGCCATTTTCCTACATAACAGGATTCTGCCCCATTTAGAAATGAGCGGATTGAGAATACTGAAGATAAAAATAGAATTATTTGTTGTGAGCCATTACCACACCATTAAACCACGTGTGAATGCTCATGGTTTTCACCCAGGATTACGACTGTAATAAAAACAACACTTTTGATAGCCCTGCCATGAATTTTGAGATTTTCTTGACTGCCCTCCCTAGAAGGCCAGAATGTACCACAGAATCCTCTACCATTTAAAAAGTAACTTGAAAGACAATTAGCAAAATAAAATGCTCACAAGATACAACATGGCACATCTTAAAAGAGTGGGAGCTAACTTTGGTGAGCCTCCGCTGGCTGCCAGAACTGTGCTAGGAATGTCAGCCTCATGTGACTCTTACCACAGTCCAGGAAGATTGCCATCACTGTTTCTTTAGGTGTGGAAACTAAGCTGAACTTCCGGGTGGCACACCAGTTGCAAAATAGTGAATTAAATGATCTGCAATTTAAATCTATCTATTCATCTAGCCACCCAGCCCTCCATCTAAGAATGAACTAGTGGCTCCTAAGTGTCAGGCACTCATTTGTACATTGGGATGGTGGCTGCAGAGCCCTGGTCCTAAATAGACACTGAAGTCCATAGACAGGACTTAAAGTTAACACTCTTTGCTTCGTATTTTATTGTTTAAAATGAGTAGAGAAGCATCTCCACTCTGAGCATGACCCCACCAACCCCTTGAACTGGGGTGGTAGCTGACAGTGCTGTATGAGGTAGGTCATCATGCTGCTCTGCTACAGGACCATCAGAAGCTATTTCCACAGAACGACTGGGGACGTGATGAGGACACAAAGTGACCACAGTGAATGTCTCTGCTTGAGGAACCAAGTTGGGACCAGAGTTTAAGTACCAGGTTGTATGATCTGACATCACAGAAGAGTTAGGAGGAACAGAAGATAAATGTGTGCTGCCCCTCAGGTACCACTCTGTCTAAGCAGAGAGGAACAGAGCAGACAAATGGGAAAGAGTGGGAAGAAACACCAGGGTATCTGAGGAGATCTGTTACTAACCAGGCCGCAGATGTTGCGTCCAAGAGTACAAGAGGCCAAAAGCCAGCAATGTTCAGGTTCAGGAATTTGTTACTTACTCTTTTGTATCCAGAGAACTACAGGAAAAGCTGGGCAAGGCTCCAAGAACACTAAAAGGCTACTAATTTCAGGTAATCTCACTGCCTTAAATCTTCTGCATTTCCATAAAATCTACAGTGAACACCGCAATTTTAAAACCAGAAAAATTGTGATTTTTGTTTGTAAAAATTAATCTTAGCCATGTGACATGAGATTTCTAGATTCAGTTTCAAGCTTACATTAAAATGTGTAGGGCCTGTACTACACACCCAAGGCCACCACCAAATCTTAGAATTCAGAGTAATTTCTTTGCAATAAGTAAATGTCAACCAAAAATTGTGAAATTTAAGTTTCAAAAAAATTATACCTCAAAATATGCTTTAGGTTCAACTACATTTTAAAAATTTAATCCCAAGGTAGGAAGCTTATATTCTGTGGCCAACTTCAGTTTTAACATGTCAGTCTCAAAGACAATCTGTCCCACCAAGTACTGATAGAAACACAGTCTACACTTCTCAGTCTGTCTGCAGAAATCCTGTTCTCAGGTAATACAGGGAAGCTCACCTTTAAAATATAACTGTAAGGCCTGTTCCCTGTTGTTTTTGAAACTAGAATCCCAACATAATTCTAGCTATTAATCTTGAATGATAGTATCTATAGAAAAACAACTATTAAAAAAAAATCTGATTTTGAAACCAACTGTGATGGTTATCTTGGCTGTCCACTGCTTTCTTAATCAGATTATTTGAGGTAGAAAGAGCCACCCTAAAAGTGGGCCATACCTTCTGCAAAGCCAGCTACAAGAACCTGGACGAAAAATATTGCCTTTTGCCCATTTCCACTCAAGTTCGCAAGTCCATCTAGCCTAATGTTCCAGCTTCCTCCATTGGTATCTGAACCAACTCTGGGCTTTCAATGTAGACTGAAAAGCAGCAACCATTGTTGGACTACCCCTGCTGCACCCTGTGTAAACCAATCTAACAAATTCCCCTGATTATTTATTCTATCAGCTCTGTTCCTTTAGCAGGTCTTGACCAGTAACCTAATTTAACCTTAACTTAAGCCATAGCTTTGCAACAGTATTCATGGAAACACTGTATTGACATTTAAAAACAGAAAAAAAAAAAAAAAATACTTTCAACTCAATCTCACCTTCCAAAATGGGTCGCAGCCTTACCTGGATATCTGATGACCAGCATAAAGGAGTAGGGCCGTCAAAAAATATAAATAAAGCTGGACCAAATGTTGCCTGGGCAAAGTCAGAAGCACAACACTTAAGACGTAACCTGCAGCAAACACATAAATTTTACAAATGAGCGCACTTTCATCTCCCAGTTAATTATATTAAAGTTGAAATAAATTATTTTCCAAGTAACTCTCAACAAATGGAGGTTTTATTTTTAATTTCATCTCTAAAGTATCACTATAGGTTTTTAAAACTGGAAATGGCATTTGTCACTTTTTGTGCCTCTTTCTACTTCACACAGAGGTACACGGTGACCCTCTCCCTGCGGCTTTCCTCATGCCTCCTTCCCTGGTTTACACCAATTCTCTCATCATTCCACCTTCTTAACAAATGTTCTCGGAGCACAAGCAAAAGCTCCTCCCATCCCACGGGAAAACCCATACTGTTTCTCTTCATAGCAATTTCTGTTGCGGAATATTCCTTTACACTGTGTGAACATGTGTCACTGTGGTTGGTTTAATAAGGAGCTGAATGACCAATAGCTAGGCAGGAACTGGTTAAGTGAAACTTCTGGGGACACAGAGGTCTTGGGAAAAAGAAAGGCAGAGTCGCAAGCTGGACACAGAGGAAGCAGGACATGCAGGAGGAGAGGAAAAAGCCACAAGCCATGTGACAGCAGGTAGGTTAACAGAAAAAGCTTAATCTAAGTTATAAGAACTAGTTAGAAGCAAGCCTAAGCTAAATCCAAGCTTTCATAATAAGTTTCTGTGTCATGATTTGGGGGCTGGTAGTTCAAAGAAGCCTGCTACATATTTCCCTGTGTCAATTAACTTTTCACAACATTTTTATCTTCTAATCATCTATTTAACACCTTCTCTGCTATAAACCACCTTTACCTTTCTACTCTATAACCCACAAGCCAACCACGTCCAAGACAGAGCCCTTGCTATGCTGCACACTTTAATCTGAGCTGCTCATCTCTTGACCTCTCATTTCCCTCTCCTGTTTTTCCTTTTTCCTTTCAGCATCCTCAGTGAGAGTTGGAAATGTGGCACAAAGCATGCTCTCTTGCTCTGAATATTGATACCCCCATCCAGATATAATACCCACAAATAATTCCGAAAGTCCTCCTGTCTCTGGAAACCAAGAAACAAAACAGAAAAACCCACTTCTTATTCCACATGGACATCCAACATCACAGGAAGCTTGAGATAGAGCTCATTAATGTGTTCATATAATTAATAGGTACAAATGGTTCTTTGCCTGTTGCTGACCAGGTAGCGCAACCTCTTCCCATCTGGAAACCGTAGCCACTCAACTTACAACTTGGTTTTGAGCAAACATGCATCACTATTGACTCTGTGAAACTAACCTAAACAACCTCAACTAAGGTTGATAATAATGAAGCTAACCCAACGAAAATTTATAATTAAGTGAACTGATAGCATTTAAAAAAACAATGACCTGCTTAAAACATTAACTGGGGCTGGAAAGATGGCTCAGCAGTTAAAAGCATTTTTTCTTGCTTCTGGCCTCCGTAAGTACCAAGTGTGCACACATACATACAGACAAAATGCTCATATACATAAAATAGGATGAAACACAAAACATTAAAGACCATGTTACTCATGCACTTTTGATTCATCAGAGAGATGCAAGACTAGAGAAGAACTGGGAGCCTGTCGAAGCAGTGGCTTGGCAGTGACGTCCATGTTTAAACAGACTGAAGTGTTGCTCTCTGCAAGAGTGGCTGAAAACAAGGAAGTGGAAGTGGTTGTGAATTTCCTGGCTTGGGTAATCAAGAAGATGGTCTTGCTACTGAAACAGTAAAAACAAGAGAAGTCTAAGTCTGCCATGAGGGCAAGGAGCTGAGTGCAGTGACTTGTGGCAAGGTAAGTGTCCAGGCTGTTCAAGTGAAGACACCTAGCAGGTGGTTAGTGATGCTTTTCCTGAAGGTTAGGTACCAGGCGGAATCCAGAGAAAAGAGACCGCCCCATGTGGCCTGAATGGCACTCAGGACCTGACCTTCACAAGGCAGCACTAGGGGAAGAGCACTAACCACACGGAGGAGGAAAAGGCAGTGGACAACAGACATGGACTTGCATTTAAAATCCTAGGAAACCGAGGAGCCTGAGTTCTGAGCATGGTGCCGAAAGCCTGTAAGCTGAGGTCAAGGCCGACCTTGGCTACCAACACTTGGCTGCCTGTATATATCAGACCCTGCCTGATTCAAAGAGAGAAAGAGAGAGGGGAGAGGGGGGGAGAGGAGGGGTGTGAGGGAAGGAGGGGCCCCTTGATGAAACCTCAACTGAGAAACTGCCTGCATCCAGTTAGCTGGTGACTGTATCTCTGAGATAGTCTGGACTGAAGGTTGATAGGGACACTGTTCCTGGGCAGGTGAGCCTGGGCTGTATGAGAAAGCGAGCTGAGCACAAGCCAGTGGGCAAGACAGCAAGCAGTGCTCCTTCATGGTTCTAGTTCCGCCCTGGTTCTAGCTATGACTGGTCTCAATGATGGGCTGTGACCTGAAAGTTGAAATAAACACTTTCATCTCCATAGTTGCTTTTGGTCAGTGTTCTATCACAGCAACAGAAAGCAAGCCAGGACAAAAGGAAACACTTGCACTACAAGCAGGAAGACTTGGATTCTCAGATCCCAGGCCCAATGCAAAACGAACATGCTTATGGTACTAGTGTTGGGGAGACAGAAACAGGGAGACCCTGAGGTTCAGTGACCAGCCAGTCTATCCTATTACCCTGTCTGAGGCCACTGAGAGATCCTGTTTTTCACAACATCAACAACAAGCCCCTTGAATATAGAGCAATCTGCCCAGGCTTTCACAGAGAAGACCCTTGTCATCCTTATGCTGCAGCTTCCCACTAACAGCACAACTGCATTAAAGTTCCAGCAAGGTGTTTGAAGAACGAGGCCAGGTAATTAAATTCTTACAGAAAACCAACGAAAGCCAGGTGGCTAATTCTAAATCTTGATGAGAACAGGATTGATGATTATTTCAAATTGTGTCCTGCTTTTTGGGAAAATTTAGAAAATTAATTTTAAAAGGCTTCCTCTCCTCAGGAAGGGAGAGAGAGAGAGAGGGAGGGAAGTTAGTTAGTTGGAAACATAACAAAAGCAGTAAAGAGGAATAACTAACCACCTCAGGCAATCAAGTATCCTCTAAGCGCTCACCAAAGACAGTGTGCTAACAGGACACAGACACACAAGACTAAACGGGATGGACCGAGCATATGCAAAAATTAACCAAAGAAAGAGAAGCTAAATTAATAGACTGGCATTAGAGTTGCCTAGGAGAAATTATTCAACAACACACTGTGGCCTGCAGATGCAGATAAATTCTAGTCAGAGGAAAAAGTTCATGTAATAATAAATCTATAAAATTAATCAATCAAAACACAACACAATGATGTGGGAATGCTTTTATGTATGCTGTGAATCTCAATCTTTAAATAAAGGAGCTGTTTTGGGCCATGGCGGGCACCATAGAATAAGTAGGAGGAGAAATCAGAGCTTAGGTAGGAGAAGCAGGGTGGAGTCAGGCAGATCGAGCCAGCCGCCCAAGGAGCAACATGTAAGGAGGCACAGGTGAGCTACGGGCCACATGGCCCACAGATTAATAGAAATGGGTTGATTTAAGATGTAAGAGCTAGCTAGCAATGTGCCTGAGCCATAGGCCAAACAGCATGAAGTTAACGTAAGCGTCTGAGTCGTTTCTGGGGACCTGGGTGGCGGTGGGCGGCTAAGCGGTCCCGGGCGGCAGGTCTGTGGGTCTCCAGATCTCTGGCTGCCCGGGACCCGAGAAACCCACTACTACAACACAATTCTTTTTTCTTCTCAGTTTTTCTGAGATAGGGCCTCATTAAGTAGCTTGGGCTGGCATCAACCTTGGGATCCTCCCTCCTCAGTTCACAGGTACAGGGATTCCGGGCATGCACCATCATACCCAACTCCAAACCCCTGAGAGTTAAATTGACCAAAAAAGAAAGAAAGAAAGAAAGAAAGATCTTAATGCTTCAGGGGAGAGGGACATTTAAAGAGACTCTTACAATCTGGCAGTCTAGAGAACATGCCAACATCAAAAGAAGAAAAGAAAAGAAAGGCACGAAACTTTATACTCCTGGGTGTGGTAGACACCTGTACACCTCTAAGGAGATCATTTGGGAGGCTAAGGCAGGGGATGGTGCAGCTGGGGATAGCCTGGACCACATATTATAGCCATGTCTCAACCAAAACATAGACATGAGCATCTGAGCACAGCAGTGATGTTTTCACATAAATAAAGACCAACGCTTCGGAGCCAGGCCCGCTATGTTGCGTCCATTACAGAAAAAAAGAAAACACATATACTCATATTGGCTTCACCCATAGACAAAGCCTAGACTTCGACAGAAGGAAATAATAGCCACTCTGAGGAGCTCAAAGGACCATAATGAACAGACAGGGAAAGCCCTTTAACATACACTTTGAATGCTCTGACTTGTGAACATAAATGCGATACTTTGCCAAAAGAATTTTTACAATGTATCTAGCAGTAACTTCTGAAACACTAGATTACATAACACTTTGACAGAGGGTCATTCCAAAATAAACAACAAAATACCAGTTCACAGTATCTCTGTGCTTACCCTATGTGGACCTACATAATCACTTTATTCAAATAAGTAACAGTGGCACACCCTAGGATCCCAGCACTGAGGAGGCAGATGCAGGCAGGTATCTGTGAGTTTAATGCCATCCTAGTCTACAAGGCAAATTCCAGGATAGCCAGAGCTGTTACAGAGTAAGCCTGTGGGGTGGGGGTGGGGGGGTGGGGGTTCAACTGAGTTGCTAAGTTCTAAGCTATTTCAATTGTATCAGAACCTATTCAATTTCTAAAATTAATACTTCTATTTACTAGGGAACTGTTTTATAAAAACTTTCAAGGTTTTTAGAAATAATATATGATAAAAGCACTTTTTATTGACCACAGTATGAAATACCAGATTAAGATTTAAAAAAAAAAAAAATCTAAGCCTAGTTCAACAGCTGAGTAGAACCACTTTCCATAAACCAGTTAACCCAGAAAGTCTATTCCAACACTGATATATTAAAGGAAACCGCTCACGGCACCCATTTTCCCAGGGTAGTGCCAGACAGGAAAGATGAGTTCACCGAACCTGCAGGGCCTCACTTCTTCCCACAAAGACAGACAGGTACGTTCTAACAGGCTTCAAGCTCAGTGTCAGAGCCCAGAAAACCCTTCTACAAATAAAGTATCATAAAAACAGGACAACCGTCCAGTCTTACAAAAGATATACTTTGCTTCTTTACAAATCTAATAACAACACTGTACGTATAATGATACACCGTTTAATCTATGTTTGGAGCCAGAAGATAGAAATGGTAACTAAAAGCATGTCATCTGTTGCTAAGCTCAAAGTCTGAGTAAATTTTGTTTCATGCCTGAGTATCTTGACTTTCTTTAACCTCAAAGCATACTAAGTCTAAGTCTAGGATTGTCTTTTTCCAGAACCTATATGGCTACTTATAACCATCTGTAACTCCAGTCCCAAGGGATTTACCACTCTTTTGGCCTCTGTAGGCACTGCATAAATGTGTTATATTTACAAATAGGCAAACTCTTATACATATATAAACGAAAAATATTTTAATGACAAGAAATATTGCATTTTATAGAGCTTGCTTCAGCAATTACTAAACTCAAAAATGGAAAAGGCCAAATTCCAGAAAAAATATCTCTCATTATTTACATTTCATCATATTAAAAGCAAAAATGTTTACTTGTGCCTTTCAATTTTATTCTAATAAATAAATCCTGCTCTCCTCTGGTTCTAGTAATTCCTATACTATGGAAAAACAAAACTATAAACAAAACACAAACATATCCATTAGTACCGTTAAATCCACATACTGGAGGCTCATTGTATACAAATTTAAAAAAAATGAATGTAATATCAATTAATGAAAAAATGCTATGAATGTAAAAGAGAACAAGGAGAAATACATGGGAGGATTTGAGGGGGAATGAGGAAGGGGAAAATAATATAGTATAATCATAAAAAATAATTTTAAAAATATTAATGGAAAATTCATCATAAAGCAGAAAATGATGCATGTGGACACTTACCTACATAATGCATATTAAGAGCCAAGTATTTATACTGGAAAAGAGGGTTGTTATTGAGACTACTTCTTTGGATCTGCTGGAAAAAGGAGCTGACATCCCATCTGTACAGGACATCCAGCAGCATGATGCTTGGCACCCTCAAGGCCACGTTCAACACTGCCTCCAGTTTCTCCTTTGCAGCCATGTTTTTCTTTTTGATTGCTTTCTTGGAGCAGACCTAAAAGTCAGAAAACACAGTATGTAAAGAAAAGTTGACACACACTACCTTTCAAGAGCATCCCAAGAACCTAATGGATGGTCCGGAAACATCCCTACTGTTTCCATGATTACATCAAAACACTCTCCCTTTCAGATATGCCCCAACGTGATTCAGACTGAACGTTCACACTTCAAAACTTAAAGAAGCCGTGAGCTCCAGATCTCCTAACTTAGCAACAAAAACACCCCGTGAGAATGCTCTAATTTGGAGAAAACACCTTCCCTGTGTGGTTATTTGAGACTGACTTCCCTCTCTAGGAGGAGGAAGATGTTAAAAATATTGACTAAATGAAAAGGCCAAAAGTACTAATCAGTGTGGCAGGCTCAGCTCTCTGCACCTTAATGGTTCATAATCAAAACTGAAGAACTAATTATTATTCTTGTTCCCTTTTACAGTGCTGGAAGCCAAACCCATAGTCTTGGACTGCTGAAGCAAGCCTGTACCAAGCAACAGTCCCAGGTGAACACCAACATAAATACAGAGGATTTTCAAGGAAGATACAAAGAAACATAACCTGCAATAATGTTTCCTTTTTCCATATTTATCTGGAATCCTCATAGTCTCTCTTCAGAAATGGAAAGTGAGGCTTATGGCATGAGCAGTAGAGGACTTGCATGACCATGGGACATGCCAAGCACTGAGCCTGGAAGGTCTTTGCTTACACAATGACAAGTACAGGGAGAACAGAAAGAAAAAGGAACAAAGGAACGGAAGGAACGGGAGCGCAGTTATTAGCATCTTAAAAGGATACTTTGATGAAATATTTACAAATTAATCTGCGGAATGCACACAGGGCAAACCCAAGTGGTTTAGCTTCAGGACTAAGGAGAATTCTGGACTCTTGGCTCTGACGACATCCTTTTAAGAATTTTGCTGAGAAAGCTAAACACATTTCTAACTTTGGCAGTAGTCTCAGACATTACAGGAGAAATAAAAACATTTATTTTTGAAGGAGATTATAGTGACAGATTGCTGAGCTACACTTAAGTGTCTGTCAGTGTTCCCAGCGTGTCCTCTGGAGATGCTGCAAACTCCTTAGCTCTGACACTTGGAACTCAAAAGAACCAGGCTTAGCACATCATCCAGAAGTTTCTAATGACCCTGTCAATCATTCCCATAAGGGGGGTGTTTTCACACATGCAAACATGCTGCCGATAATGTTACCAATGTTTTATAGAGAAAATATAATTCTGATGGCTTTAAGTAAGATCTTTTTATCATTTTCTCATATACAAAAATATACTGTGGGAGTCAAAGTATCTCTGTCCCATGAAGAGAACTATCAAGAAAAATCTCTATAACCAGCCATAAAAGCAAGCCACACTGTTGAGAAACTTAAGGCAGTAATTCTCAGTCTCCCTAATGCTGTGTGGTAGCATATGCGCTGACCCTTAACCATAAAATTATTTCATTGCTACTCCATAACTGCAATTTTGTTAGGAATACTGTTATGAATCGTAATATATATGTATGTGTATATATGATATACAGGATATCATATCCAAAGGGGTCACGACCCATAGGCTGAGAATCATGGACTTCAGGGAAACTTTTGCTACTACAGTCACCCTTGCATATCCACAGGTTCTGAATCTGTGCAGTCGATAATCTCAGCTTTAAAATATTGAAATGTTTGTTCTGAATATATTCAGATCTTTTCTCACCACTGTTTTGTAAGGAATATGGTATAAAAACTTCCCACCCAGTTCCTACATATCTAGAGATAGTTTGAACATGGCACAGGTGCAAGTGAGCCAACTCAGCATGTAGAGCATGCTTGCTGCCAAGACTGACAACCTGCATTCCATCCCTGGAAGCTACATGATGAAAAGAAAGCACTAACCCCCACAAGCTGTCCTTGGACCCACCCCAAGACCATTCCCCGAATGAGACAAAAACAATTTAAGAAAAGCATACAGGAGGATATTCATAAACATATGCCATTTATGAAAGGGATCTGATCTCATGCAGTTTGGGTATCTAAGGGATGCCCCCAACCGCAAGGGAAACAGAAGCAGCACTATATAACGGTAGCCTTAACATTAATACTGGAAATGTGCATGTTCTAGAATCCAATGTAAATGACTACTGCTGTATGTTTAACAGATGTAGGCATTACTGAGTTGACATTTATGGTCAGTATTCATCTAATCTGGTGCCTTCCTCTGTGTTTAATAGTACTTTTTAAATGACCATATCTCCTATTTACTATAACTCTAAAAGAGAAAAATTAAGCACACTGTGGAAATCTAGATCTAGATGTGGATAGGGAAAAAAAAAAAAGTGCTGCCTAATCTTTACAGGGACCATCTCTATTACAAAAGAAATCCATCAGCCGCCAGGTCCGTGTTCCCTCCTACCTCACAATTAGAACAATCCAACAAAAGCAAACCTTGGGTCCCAAAAGAATATCCAAAAAACAAAGATCAGCACAATTAACTCAAGAGCCAAACGTCTAAAGAAACTGGAGTAGATAAAGTCAGCCCACATAAGAACAAACCCATTATTACTTATTCAATGTTCCCTTCATTTCTGGACCTGTTGTAAGTCATTAGTAAGATGCCCCATAAGAAGTACATGAAACACATAAAACATAAAAGACCAACCCTATCTCTCAGAACTTTGTAATTCTGAACCTTTCTGAAGTAGGCATACATGAGAACAGGTCAGAACCACACAAATACAGATCAATGCTCTACAGTCTAGCCCCACACATTAAACCAGTGGTTCTTAACCTTCCCAATGCTGCAACCCTTTAATAATGTAACTCTTCATGTTGTGGTGACCCCCCCCCAACCATAACATTATTTTCGTTGCTACTTCATAACTGTAATTTTGTTACTGTTATGAATCATAATGTAAATACTTTTGAAGACAGAAGGTTGCCAAAGGGCTGCACCCCATAGGTTGAGAAACAGCGCACTAAACCAACATCTTAGACAAAATTCAGATTTTGCCATGTTTGAAGAGGCTTGGGATTACTTACACCTTCCAAACTGCTACATTACAAGAACCTGAAGCAAAAACACAGCCTTCTGGGCCAGCAAGATGGCTCAGTGCTTCAGATGTTTTTCAAACAAGCCTGAGGACCTGAGTTCAACCCCTGGCACTCAGAGGGTTGAAGGTGAGAAGCTGTCCTCTCACTTCTATACTTGCACAGAGATACTGCACACCTGTCCTCACAGAGACACTAAATAACAGAAATCACACATCCTTAATGATTGGCTCAAACCTAATATATTTTCCTGGGTCTGGTGTCAAACAGGGCTAATGAGTATTGTAGCTCAACAGTCTCTTAGAACAGGAACACCAAAACCAAAAGGTTTGACACACTCAAAGCTAAATATACAAACTTTCTGCACTTTCTTCTTACCTTTCCTGCAAGATCCTAAAACTTCCTTCGGTTATGGAAAGAACCAGAAATGAATTCTCCATCATAACGTTTCTGCAAGTATCGCAACTAAAGATGACTCAAACCTACTTTATACAGACAACAGCTAAAAAATGAAAATCTTTCTTCCCAGAAACCAAAACTTTTCTTCCCAGAAGCAGAAAGGATGGTTGAATAAATGCTCACCATAATCCAAAGCCTAGCAGTTTCAAGAAATGCCTTTCCAAGGCTTGGAAACAATGTTTTGTATAATGTGCACAGTTTATCATTGGATTTGTGGGTTAAAAAACAAGGTCCTCATTCTGAATTCCTCTAAATCTACCACATTTAGTTTCGAATAGGAAGAAAATAAAGCATCCACAATAATAAGAAAATTATAATGGCTGAGCTCTGCTGAAAATCATCTTAAATTTAAAAAAAAAAGTGTAGTATTTTATTACAAAAAAATTAAAGGAATCCCACAACTCTTTAACTCCCTTTTTAAAAAGACAAAGCAAAAATAAGAATAATACATGACTCAATGTAAAACTACTTAAGATTCAAATTGATAACATAGATAATTTAGGGCTGGAAGTTACACCTCTTTCCTCACCTGAAAGATGGTAAACAACATCATAACCATTAACCTTCTTTCTTTGCCCTCAGCAAAGAAAGAAGACAAAGTCTACATCAACTAAAACCGATGGTGAGCAGAAAGGAGAACGGAATGCTGTCCATCTGTCAGGATGCTCAGATCTTTAAAAAAGTGAGAGGGCAAAGCGGGACCCTAAAAATCCCAAGTAACTCCGCCCAGAAAGGAGAAACCAGGAAAGAGAAAGAACTTCCCTACATAAGCGTTGGCACACGTTTTAAATATAGCGAGTCCTTCCCACGGCCACTGTGATGCTAGCTAACTTTGTATGTACTTGGTTGCCACAGAAACTACTAGCAATCCTTTGATTTCACATCATCTCCGAACCACATCGCTAAGTGTCCACACTCAAGTGCAAGAGCCATCGTGCAACATTAGGGACTGACAAGAGGGAAGAAAACAATGCTACCTCTGCCATTAGGCGCTCAGCCTGGGTCACGACTGCAGCACCGACAGCTCATCCTTTTGGGCCTGGTTCAAAATTCACAGAACTGCACACTCGGTATTTTACGAAATAAAGCCCCACACAATCCTCTCCTTTCCTTTCAGGCTAGTTTCCTGTTTACTGCAGACCACGATGCAAAGCCATCCATTAATCTTTGATGCCTTCCCACTGCAAAGGCCCCATCCCCCGCCCCATCTCGCTCTCCCAGCACCGCCCCCCCCCCCCCCCCGCGCCGCCACACTCACATACACACTCGCCTGCTTCTCTCAGATACATTTGAACTGTAGTAACCCCAAGCCAACTCGCGGCAAGCAGGCAGCACAGCACAGCAGAGCGGCGACGCAGCAGCCCCAAGGCTAGGGGATTACGTGGAGCAGAAACTCTGCCAGGAAGAGGCCCTGGTGCTCCCTATCTCACCAAGGGTGCTGCTGGCTATGCCGCGCCACAACAACGAAAGGCGTGCTTAGAAGAGTCCAGCCAAGTTCCTAACCCCTAGACAGAATGGGGAGCCCATTCCGCAAGGGAAAGCATGAGTTCCGTAGGGAAAACAGGGCGGGAGAGGGGGAACCCAGGGATGGCAAGCGGGAAAAGGAACCAGGGCACAGTAGTAGATGAGCAGCTCGTGACTGTGGAAGGTTCTGACACACTGCACGCTGAGCCAGGGGTCCCCTTACTCAAAGGGCTTGGCAGTTTTTTTCTGAACCCCGCAACCTCGCACCACCTGCACATGGTTAGGCTGAGTTTAGGGGCTGCGAGGAGGGGAGACGCCAGCAAAAAGGGAGGGAAGCTTGGAAGGAAGCAAAGTGGACTAAAAAGGCAAAAGAGGTAAAGTTGGAAATGCAAACCTGAGCAAAGGAGCCCGGACTGAGAGAGAGACCGGAAAAAGCCTTTGCAAATGAGATACTGCAAAAGAGAGAGGGGTGAGCCCGAGTGAGGGCATCTCAGGAATGTGAGGGTTCTCTCCCTCTCCAGGCGCAGGAGAGAAGAGATGGTGGGTGGGGAGGAGGCAGGCGAGGCCCTTGGAGCTGTTAGTAAGAGGCTCAGAGAGAAGGTAACTGGAGACCGATCGCTGCTCGGGGGTGGGAGGGAGGGCGAGGTGCGGAGGGGGACCAGGCCCGGGCAAAAGATCCAGAGGAGGAGGGGGCACGGCGGGGAGGAGCGAGGATGGGGGAGGGGAGGCGCAGTGAGCAGCAGGCCTGCGGGATGATGAGCCGGCCGCAGTCACCTGGGGCCGCAGCCTCCCTGCCTGCGGGACGGCACTGGGGATGGCGGGTGTCCGCTGCTGCCGGGTTTCGTCGCCCGCCCCTCCGGTGAGATCTTCGGCCGCGACGGCGGGGGGCCCGGTACGCGCGGCTCACAGCGGCGGCTCTCCCGCGTCCGGCCTCGGCTGCGGCGTCTCAGGAGGCGGAGGCAGCGGCAGAGGCCCGAGCCGCGAGGTCACCATCATCCGCGGCGACAAAGGCGCTCCCGGGCCGAGCGCCAGCACCAGCGCCCGGCGGCCGCCATGGCCTGGTCCCCGCGCTCCGGCTCCGCCCCCCGCGCTCTGCGGCGACCGCCGGCTCGCACTCCCTGCGCCTGCGCGCGAGCTCGCCATCGCCCGGCCCCCGTGCGCCCACGCTCACTCACAATCGCTCACGGCCGGATCTTCTGGCACCGCCTCCGGCGAGTGGGCCCGAGACGCCGGCTTCTCTCCAGTCCTGGCCCGGGAGACTAAAGCCGAGGCAGGAGGAGGCTACACCTGGACAAGCACTGTGACCCCAGCCATTCTGACACGTGTTCGCGCTTACTCCGCAGACACCAGGAGCCGCACGCACCCACACCCACACTCACCTGCTGGGACCACGTGGGACAGTGTGAAAGGCTGGTCCTGGCCGCGTGCAAACGCTAGAGCAGTTTTTAACTCTCTCCTTAACTGGACTAAGACTGTCGCCTCCTGGGCTGGATGCTGGATAAGTGAATGGTTTGGAATTGCTCCCAAGGATTATTCTGACTCAGGTTTGGTGCAAATAACTACCGTATGAAAATAAATGCTGTTAATGGGTTTGTCGTTCCTTTTGGTTCAAGGTTCAAAACACATTACTGTGCACACGCCTTCTCCCCTACACCCAGGTAGCCCTTTCGTTCTCTCTCTAGTCTCCTAATACTGTGATACATCCCTACCTTTTTTAAATGTCAAAGCTTTTAGAGCAGAAACTGTTCCCATTAGTATAAGGCCCCAAGCTTGCTATGGGTAATTCTCATTCCAGAACTTTAGCTAGACTTTGTAGGGATCTGTTACTACGTTCATCTATACATTATCGTCTCACGTCAATACCTTCTGTAATTTGCTCTGCTGTTCCTTGCTTTTGGTTTAGTCCCTGGAGAACCAGTTGCCACTAGAAACTAGTGTGGCCTTTCATTAGGTAGTGCTTAGGTAACAGAAGGTGTACTCAAAGTAATTTTTAAGGTGTTGCAACCATGCTGGCCCATTCCAGACTTGCCAAGAGCCTCCACTTATGCCTGTACAAGACAAAAATAAGTATTTTTGATGTTTTTGTCTCTGTCCACTGCTTAAGACATAAACACACAACACACACGGATCTGGGTCTCCCTATAATCTACATTTAAGCAGTGCCATCAGTGCTGGAGAGATGGCTCAGCTGTTAAGAGCACTTTCTGTTCTCCAGAGAACACCCCCACCCCACTCCCATCTTCTAATTTCCCCCAACCCTGGGTTCAATTCCCAGCACCCAGGTGGCAGCCCTGACTATAACTCCAATCCCAAGAGGATCTAATGCCCTCTTCTGGTCTCCAGGGGCACTAAAAACATGTGCTGCATAGACACACATGCAGATAAAACAAACAACCATAGTGTACAATAAATAATATGTAAACAAAGCCATCTTGGAGACATCAGTAAGATTCACAGTAGCATATCTCTCCCTTCTGTTGTGTCTTAGCTTATTTCCAGCAGCTATGATAAAACTCAGAATTTATGGGATGTACAGCCTGTTACCGGAGAAGTTAAGGCAGGAGGAACTTGGAACCACTGGACACTTAGCATCCCCAGTCAAGAAGCAGAGAGAGATGCATGCTAGTGCCTCTCTTTCCTCTCTCAGCACAGCCCAGGATGCCTTACCCAAGGTATTACAATAATCAAGATAGTGCCCTCCACAGACGTGTTCCCATGTGACTCTAATTTTGTCAAACCGATGATTAGCTGTAACTGTTACATATACTAACTCCATGGCACGCTTTAAACATTTCTGGGAATTCTGTTCATAACTCCTTGTAACTACTTTGATTCAGGTTCCTTAGGCCACTCTGGAATAAACATTACACCTATCACATCACAAGGCAATGGGTTCATGAGTCTGCATTTAGCCTACTAAGAAACTGTACTGGCTTCATTCTGTTTCCTTTTACTCTCAAAGTGTCACTATTGGCCGAGTCACAAGGAAACCTGAGCCCAAAAGCACATAAGAGGTCAAAATGCATGTAACATTAATTTGAATCAATGGCCTTAATTCTTCTCAGATGAACTGTAGAATCTTGACAATACTGTTTCATTACATTTGTGCTTTGCCTGAGTGGAAGGGAGGCCTCAGTCCCAGCCTTTCTGTGTCTTTTTAAAGGAGAAAGAGAATGACTTCAAAGCTTAAGAACTTCACCATGAGTACGCTGGACATGTAAAAGCAAGGATAAGTCACATGTCCTTTTTCCTTTGAGTTTTATAGGAGTGGCCTGTAATGCTGAAGTTCAAAACAACGTGAAGAAAATTGCTCTGGTAATGAAAGGGTTACTGCAGGAACCTAGGTGCTAATCCAGTTTGGGGAAGACTCCAGAAGCAGGTTAAGTAAATCTAACTGAAATGAAAAGCCCAGGATTAGGTAGTCATTCAAATAAAAGAGAAGAGTCACAATGTAGGGACTTCCTGGAAAGTGACACTCTGCCACCCAAAGCAGGAAGATCCAGGAGCTACATTTATTGGAACAGACTTAAGGAAATGGCCAAATGCCAGTCTGGGAAAGGGTGATGGATTGTTACTGGAGGCTGACAGAGAATGCGGGGTTTTAAAGCTATCTTCCTTTCCTCATAAAAGCATCCAATGGCCAGGCGAAAGTCAGTGCAATGTTCCCAACTGCACATATCTAGTCATTCTAAAAGACTGGCTCCCAAAGTCCTCAAAAAGCCAGCTGTTGCTAACAACCAAACAGAGCTAGGCTTCTGTGGTAAGTCTGCATGTAACTGATGGCCAGGTCAGCAGGCACTGTCTTCTCAGGCCAAAGTTCAGATATCATAGCATAGATTTCACGTGATTAAACCAATCTCCAAAGACCTGGAGTAGCCAACATTGAGAATTTAATGGGGAGGATAATTTTTATGTGTTCATTTATCCTTATGCTTTCCTTATGCTTATCCTTTCTGGGTATTTAGAATATTTTTTCCTATCCAGTTAAAAATACTGGGCAGTCAACACTGAGAATTTGAGGGGGCTGGAGAGATAGCTCAGGGAGGAAGAGGCTTGTTCTGAAAGCATAAGGATCTGAATTTGACTTCTCCAGAACCTACATTAAAAACTAGCCGAAGATACATGCCTGTATCTTAGCATTGAGGGGTAGAGAGAGGTGAATCTCAAGAGCTTGCTGCTCATTCCAGCTAGACAAATGGCTAGCTTTTGATGAAATGTGAGACCCCCGTCTTAACAAGAAGGTAGAGAGATAGAGGAGGACCCTGAAAAACCCGTTTTGATGTTTGCATGTTCACTCCCACGTGCTGAGACAAGCATACTCACATGTATGCAACACACAAATCACACACACACATTCACACGCACACTCAGTAATCAAGTGCCTAAATGAGAAGAGTCTATAGGAATCCCATTTCACATAACTATCCTTATGGCTTTATTCTGAAAATTAATTCTATAAATACAATTATAACATCATTAGGCAACATAGTCCAGCAATGGTACCAAGGTGGTTTGAATAAGTGCACCCTTCCCCAATAGACTGATAGATTTGAAGGGTTGGCCACCAAGGAGTGGCACTATTTGAAAGGATTAGGAGGTGTGGCCTTGTTGGAGGAAGTGTGTAAGTGGGGTTGGGCTTTGAGGTTTCAAAGGCCCATTTGAGACCCAGTGTTTTCTCTCTGCCTAAGAATCAGAATATAAAACTCTCAGCTACTGCTCCAGCATGTGCCTGTGTGCCACCATGCTCCCTGCCATGATGAAAATGGACTAAACATCTAAAACAGTATGTAAGCCCCCAGTTAAATGTTTCAGCTTGTCAGAGTCGCCTTGGTCCTGATGTCTCTTCACTGCAATAGAACAGTGACTACGACAAGGAGATTATTTTCTTTTTTTCTTATACTTGTAACATGATTCACATACCATTGGATATACCTAAATGCTCCCATTCAGTGCTTTTAAGAAAAAATTATTGTTATATGGCCATCACCACAATCAGTTTTAGAAAACTTAACCATAACCTCAGGGGAGATACACCATTAACAGTCACTCTAAGGCCTCCTTAGCTCTGAGCAATCACAAATCCTCTACCTTCACCTGTTCTCAATATCACACAGCAGTGGTACCATATGCTATATAATGGGAGAAGTAATTAGTGGGGCACAGATCTGGCTTATTTCATTTAGCACAGTATTTTCAAAAAATATGAGGGGGGAAATTTGTCTTCTCCTGGTATGAGTCCCCTAGTTAACTATCAAAGGCCAAGTGTTCAGCCCTGCCTGAAGACATATACATACAAGCAACACTAAATGGAATCAGCAGGTTGCATTTATGTATTTATGCAATTGTATATATGTAACAATAACAAAGTAAAAAGGCCATGAATTTGATGGAGGGGAACATGAGGGGTTGGAAGGAAGAAGGGAGGGAGTAAACAATGTAATTGTGCTTTAATTTTAAAACAATGAATAAAGAACAAAAAGAGCATCTGGATATGGCAACATATTACAGTCACAGTACTGTACTGTAGAGGCAGCCACAATCAAATCCCAGGGGTGCACTGATCAGTGAACCTAACCTACATGAAAAATTCTATGCCAAATAAATAAATAGGGATTGCATGTGAGGAATAGCACCTGGGATTGTTCTCTGGCCTAGACACATATGTGCTCTTCTATACAGAAACACAAGTAAATACACACACACACATACAAAATGGAATTATAACATTCTATTAATAGAGATGAAGACACGTAGTTGGTACTACATAAGTGCCATTCAAATTTAGTTGGGAAAGCAATAACTCTTATATTATTTCAATACCAAAACAAGCTTAAGTCTTTCTATCTTTTAAGGAACTAATTAATCTAAGACTCCAGAAGGGAACAGCAGAAAAATAAGCCAAGTTTGGCAGTTGCTTGTGTGTGTGTTGATTTTTTTGTTTATTTTGGATTTTACAGATTTTCCTGAAATTTCTCCACTAACATTTTATTTATGAAAGAATTGAGAGATATTCTGATGACCATCCATACACACATTGTCTAGATTCAACAACTGTCAGTGTCATATGTGCCTCTGTGTGACACTAATCTATTTGAGGACAGGCTGCAGAGACCGACACACACACCCTGAAGTACTCTCAGCCTGCCTTTGCTACTTCAAAATTACTGATTGCTGTTGCCTCAGCTACAAAAAGGGAAGGTACTTTTAATTCTTGCCCAGCCAATAGATTGCCCCAATTATTTTCAAAATGTCAGCAGTTTTTCCAATGAAGATCCCATCGAGTTGAACTCATTACTTTTATTCTTACAAAAGACAAGCCAGATATACTTTTTCCTTCTTAACAAAGCTATTATCTTACTATGCTGGAGACCAAAACCATACCCTTGTACCTGCTAAGCAAGTAGTCTACCACCGAGCTGAATGGATACTCCTCTCCCAGCCTGGCGTTTAATGAACCTAAACATTTGTGACTATTTTAAGTTTCTAATGGCAGCAGAAAAAAAATATTTTTATTGTTGCTCTCAAGTCTAAGCTTAGCTGGCGTACCCCTATCTACTAGCTATTTTCTCTGTTCTGATTCCATCTGCAGATGTAGGGAGTGGTATGAACTTGTGTGCCATTTTCTAAGCATGATAAGATTAACCAGATAGGATGGATTCATGGTCCAGGTCATGTGTTAGTTGCTTCCCCACTAATATCCTTCTTTCTCTTATTCCAATACCACCTTGAAATAAACTAGACATGTGGTCAGCTGGCCATTTGCCATGGTCCTAAGAATTGAGAGAATATTTAGAGAAGGCTGGCTTTGAACTCACAGAGATCTGCCTGCCTCTGCCTCCCAGAGTGCTGGAAGTAAAGGTGCCAGCACCACCCAGCTTATCTCTGTTCTTAATAAATAGTTCAAGGAAGGATCCATATCCCATGAGGATAATCAGAATGGAGTTAATAAACACCAGGACTTTTGATTGAGCTGTTGGGAGGGAAAACTTCCTGTTGAACTTGAGAAAAGGAAGCCTGTACAAATGTTCCTCATCTGACAATGGGGTTGTGTACTGATAACTCTGAAATGAAAGTGTTGCAATTGAAAGTTCATAGAATAAATTTGACCTGCCAGTCTCCCTCGTGACTGTGCTCTGCAGTGTCTTCGGTTGTTTGCTCTAGAGAGGGCGGGGCTCAGTGGCTGCCCAGTGTAAAATACTACTAGCAGAGAAAAAAATAAAAGTTAAAAACTAGCCAGGCATGCTTGTGCACAACTTTAATTTAAGCACTTGTAAGGCAGAGACAGGCAGGTGAGTTTGAGGCCAGTCTTGTCTACATAGAGAATTCTGGGACAACCTACTGAGAGCTCACGTCTTAAAGCTAAAAACCAGAGGCATGGTTTCTATTGATAATTGCTACCACACCCTTGTAAAGTAAAATCACCATGGTGATGCATGCTTGCAAGTCCAATACCTAGAAGGTAGAGGCAAGAGGATTAGGAGTTCAAAATTGTACTCAGCCATAAAGAAAATTTTAATCTAGGCTGAACTACATAAAACCCTGCCTCAACTAAAAATACCCCCAAAGGAGCTGGAGAGATGATCTGGTGGCAAAGAGCACATATGGTTCTTGGAGATTACTCCAGTTTGGTTCCCAGAACCCACTTTGGACAACTCACAACCACTGCAGCTTCACGGAGAGTCAACACCTCTAGCCCCTGAGCTGTGCATCGACACAGATACACATGCATGCATATAGATGTTAAAATGAGTAAAAATGTTAAAAGTACTGCACCAACACAACAACAGCACACATGAAAGCATGGTAACTCAGAGATTGCCTCTAATATTGAGACAAAAATGACCAAGGCAAGTCTCAGGGTGTGAGACCTAGTTAAGTCTGTCTAACAACATGCTTATACCCTACTCTCTTATTAAATGTGCTAATAAAGTACCTGATTGCTTATGACAGTCTAGGTGGCACTTTCTGTTATATGCCACTAAGAGTCCTGAGCTGTTTGACTTTTTAATTTGACACTCACCCTTGAGTATGATCTGTGTTAAGATAAAGGAGCATCACCACACAGGAAAGAGTATAGCTTCAGGTGTCAGGGACCTGTGCCACACACCCACACACACACACACACACACACACACACACACACACACACACACACACACACACACACACAGTGCTATATATGTAATAAAGGTATACAGCCTGCAGAGGGATCCAGCAGTAAAAAACTGGAAGTAATCTGGGTGACGAGGCAATTTGGGCAGATGAATCCTCCCTCATGACAGCTGATAGTGTTAAGAATCATCAGACAATCCACAAAGAGCCACCCACTGCTTGCCACAATTGATAGTTATATTTTTAAAAATCCATTGAGCTGTCAAGAATGGTACCAATTCTATAAAATATCTACTGTGTATTACATGTTCTACAGGGCAGAAGCAAGCTGAGGGCTGGCCCCTCTCAGTGCATGGAAATGGTTTCATGAAACAGTGGGGGAATTTAGTGATTTTAGGGGCTCTCTCTCTCTCTCTCTCTCTCTCTCTCTCTCTCTCTCTCTCTCTCTCTCCCAATAAGGTGACTTTAAACTGTGTATTTACATATTCTTTTCCAATCAATTGATTTAAAAAAAAAAAGATGATGTTAATCAATAAAGAAAGAGCCAAGGTTAGCTCCCTGTTCGATTTAAAAAACTTGAAGGCCACTGATTCCACTAATTTCTACTCCGTATAGAGTCTGAAACGTAAACTGATATGCGTAAGAATATATAGAGAGAGCAGAAGCCAGCTAGGGGCATTCACAGACAGAAATAACTTATGTCGGATTGTTTAGCCCTGGTTGGCCTGGAAACTCCTCCATTTGGAATAGAGGTTGAGGTATTTGATTAACAGTTTGACTTATGTAGTATATTCTAATCACTAAATCAAGACTGGGGTTTACATCTTAAAGTCTATCTATGCTGACTATATTGGACCCTTTCCATTTCCTTACCTTGTTCCAGTAATTAAATAATCCCAAACTAGTGCTAGTATTATTCATGGGAGTCTAGGGTCTTGTAGCTATGTTTTACAATATTCATCTGTTATCAGAGACCCACTGATGAGTAACAAAATAAGTTCCCAGAATAATCCATCCATCAAGAGGACCAGGGTTGATGCTATAATTCTCTCTGTTAGCCTTCTCTATTAATTTTGCATCTGTGTGACCAAATACCTGAGGATGGCTTAAAGGGAGGCATCCCTGACTTTGGTTTATCATCTCAAAGGTGTCAATGCATCGGGGTGAGAGGTGTAATAAACACAGTGGTTCATGTCACTCACTGTGAGCCAGAACACACAGGGAAAGAAGCATACAAGAGGCCAAGGAAAGTTATCCCCACAAAAGACATGTCCCTTCCCAATGCGCACCTTCTACCTTATACCATCTTGAAATAATACTATCAAAATGACGAATTCATCAAGGGATTAACCAACTCATTACAACAGTGCCCTAAGGACTTAAATGTCTGTAAGGTCTCCTCACAGTCACACCCAGAGGTGTGCTTTTTTAATCTCCTAGGCTGTTCCTAAATGAACTGTCACACCATCTTTAAAATAATACTAGTCTTTTCTCAGACTCTGCTATAACCTTCTAGATGTTGTCATAGTTTACATGCAATCTAATATACCTTTCCGTGCCTTCAAAGAAGCTGGTTATCACTTGGTCTCCCTGGTCCACTTATATGATAATTATAGGCAGGCTGCTGGGTGGGGCCCAGCAGCTGAGGATATTGATTAGGCTGGCAAGCTGCCTAAGTGTCGGCCAAGGCTCCAGCCTAATAGTGCATCTGCTCATGTCTCAGAGACCAAAATGAAGAAAGGAAATAAATAAGCTGCTATCTCCAGGGAAGAGACTCATTTTATGGCCATATTCTAGGGAACCAGGGGCTCCATCCAGTGGGTTTTTTCTGTAACTAGATGTCTCCAATGCCAAAGGGCAGTGGTAATACGCCTGATCAGGCCTTCAGAACAAGAGGGCATTTTTCTTTTGGAGAAATAAGCAATGAGCTTTGACCAATGACCAACTATGAAGTCCTTTTACAAGGGTAATGGAGACCTCTAAGGGGGCATCAGGAAAGAAGAAGCAAAATGCCTCTCGTCATAGACTGAAGGAAGAAGAGTTAATTGAGCAATAAGAAACTTGGCTTTTTGCTCAGAGACAGAATAAGCAGTTGAATAACAGATGATGTCAGAGTAAACAATGTCAAGTGTGCAATGGCTCGATAGTTAAGCGTATTTGCTGCACTATCATGAAGACCAGAGTTCAGATCCCAGCACCCATGCACAAGCCAGGTGTCTCATAAGTTCTTGCATCACTTAAGAGAGATTTATTGCTGTCTTATGGGTTCCACATGCACATAGGCATATGCATCTGCACACATATGTGTGTATATATTCACTCGACACAAACACAGAAAATAAATTTTTTAAAATGATTTCATGAAAGACTTCTCTGAACACTGATATGATTGCAAAGTTGCTGCAAGAAGGAAGTTGTAGGAAAGTAGACACCACAAGTAGGTTGCTAATGAGTATCTTTGGAGGTGGAAGAAGAATTGGGATACATGAGGTCCTTCCTCCCATTCTCAGGTACTGGGAACGGACCTAGGCATCCTGAAATTCCCCCATGCTTGTAAGGGTCTGTGGCTACAGCTTGATAACTGCTGTAGTACTTAGCATTTTTAGGACCCTGTTTCTGAACTTTGGCCAAAGAGTACTCTGACCCTGACCCATCAGGGATGGAGTTCAGCTGCCAGTAGACTTTCTTTTACCTTGACTATCTTATCAGCTGCCATGGTCCCTAAGGGGTATCCAAGATAGTATGGAGCAGTGAAGGAACAGCCAGCTGGACCAAGCCAGCATCTTTCTCCCTGGGCTCATGGAGGGATCCAACCAGTACCAGGTACAGGAAAGGGGTGGGGTATGAGGTCGTTAGCGGCTCACTGGGCCATCCTGGCTGTTGCTCTCTGTGAACACCGTGGGGTATGAGGTCGTTAGCGGCTCACTGGGCCATCCTGGCTGTTGCTCTCTGTGAACACCGTGGGGTATGAGGTCGTTAGAGGCTCACTGGGCCATCCTGGCTGTTGCTCTCTGTGAACACCGTGCCTGTTGCTGTCTGGGCCCACAGTCCAGGCAGGGTGGGGTCATAAGTAGAAGATAGAGTCAGAGAAAGAAACACAATAGAACTCTGGAGTGTTTTGTTTGTTGTTTCTTTGTTAGATCAACTAATGAGTAAAGGAGAGATTTGGGACTAGAACCATAAATTTAAGCCCAATAGGAGTGCTCTGCCCCCATTTTGTAGGATGGACTATTTTTCTTGTAGTCAGCAGAAAGATCAAATGCCACTCGTTCCTGCTGTGTGAATCACTTGCTCTTTCCTGGGCATCATAAGGAGTGATCAAGCATCAAAATCTAATTTCACTGCTCTACCCAGTGCCCACAGAACTGCAGCACATTGGCTCCAATCTGAGAAAGAACAGCCACACAGCCATGGGACAACTGATCAGTTCTTGTCAATTCCCGCCTAGGCTGCCAATGATGTTGCCAGCCAGTGAGGAGCTGCAGAGGACTTGGGGCTAAAGAGAGGCTTCACATTGAATCTTCCCAGCTTTGTGTCAGCACCAGAGAAAGAATTTGGAAACAGAATACAGAAAAGAATTAGGAGAGAACTTTTCTGCAAAACCAAAGTGGGCACTCAGGGGTACATGTAGATGACCTCAGAATGAGCCTCATACTCACGGATTAGACTATACTCATCGGGAAATCCAATAAACAGAGAGAATAACTAGTGCATGAAATCTGATAAATAAATCAAATAATTAGTGCACAAAGGCAGGGGAAGGGTGAGGGAATTCCCAGAATGGGTAGCACCTTTTCCAGAACACAGAGTTCACTGCCCCATTCTGTCATATGGTATCCCCGATGTGATATGGTACTACATGCACAATGAGAACAAAGTTGTGGTGCTAGAAATATGGAAATGCAGTTGCTGAACAGTGGAAGACTTTTGGAATCCTCTTGGTGGGTCATATGGTCTGCAATGTGTTCTCATGAAGTCTTGTGCCTCTGCTGAGTGCTCGCATGACATATGGTTATCTAATGCTGCTTTGCTGCTGCCTATCTTAGCTCCCATGCAAACTGCCTTCCTTAGGCTCACAGGTTGGTGCTGTTCTTAGTCTCCATCAGAGAAACCTCTTTTCTCTAGGTGACTGTAAGTACAGAGACGCATAACTGGTCAAAGTTCAGAGACTATGTGATTGTGGAATACTCAGGCTCTAAACTAGACTTTATGTCACCTCACCCCCGAGGCAGCTCAGCAATCATAGGGAAGAGGGAATGTAAAGGATGTAAAGCCAGAGGTTGGACAGATGTTCTGTGAACTGTCTTCTGAACACAATAAAGCCATTGCATTCTGTTCTCTTGAATTCATATCAGCTATCATTACCTATAAAACAAAACAAAACACCACTTCCCATGATTATCTCCATCACCAATTTGGTATATGTGCAGGTGGGGGAACTCCCGAGGCTCCGCCTCTCCCTAGGGGTTTATGGATAAGACAAAAGATCTTAATATAAGAGGAGAATTATTGGGAAGAGAAAAGGGTTCAGTGGTGTGTGTGTGTGTGTGTGTGTGTGTGTGTGTGTGTGTGTGTGTGTGTGTGTGTGTGCAAATTTCCCAAACTCAGTATATACACATATGAAAATCAAAGACTAAAATAAAAATAGATATATAAATTTTCCCCAGACAGGAGGTTTTGGAACATTTACCAGTACATTAGTACTTCCAGCTCTTTTTGAAATTTCAACATATGAATACTATTTAAAGAAACACTGCACAGGGCTCAGTATGATGGGGTGGAACACTCACAAGACTGTTAAAATTAACATGAGCAGAGAGGGACAGTTGTGAGAAGTTCTGGAAGAAAATATCCATGAGACTTAATAGTGTCTCAAAAATGGTGGCAAGAGGCATGGAGGAGCAGATGGTATTTTCTCCCTGGGAACAGGAGTCAATTTACAGCACATCTCTAATGACCACAGAGAACATTTCAGTGTGATTCACTGTCACATGTATTTCAGATATCCAAGTTTCAGCTGTCATGGACTTCAAGTGCCTTCAGAATTTTTCCATATTAGTGTAGCTCAGATTTCTGAAATGTGTCCCTGTTTTCTGGTAAAGCTACATAAGTGGAATAATGATTGAATCATCGACTCTGTCACTATCCTGATGAAATAAGCCTAGGGGAGATTTGTAGAGGTATAATTTAGACCTCAGAAATGTCTGCTAACCTATGAACGCAGCAGGATTTGGTCTCAATCTGGAGACCAATGCAGCATTAACAGACATGTAGAAAATTCACAGTGGGCACCAGGAAAGACATGGAAAGGGACACTAAGGAATGCTCTAAATACTTCTTCATGCAACCCACTGTTTTCTGGAATTTAAAGCTAATGTCTCAAACAACACAACCCTGTCATCAGCTCATACTGTTGGGACAAATACAGATGTTCTCTGACTTAAGAGAACTGATCTTCATAATGGTGAAACACGACCTACACTCAACAGAAATGACATTTTAGTTTTTGACCATCAATTCTTTTCTGATATATATTGAGGTCCTCTTTTATGACATTGGGCAATGGCAGTGAGCTGCAATTTCCAACCACTACCAAATTATATGAGATCCTGTGGCTAACACAGGATGTTCAGTAGGTTAAATGTGTTAAACACATTTTGGAGATACAGTTTTACCTTCAATAGGGCTTACAGGATGTAATTTTACAATAAGTCCAGGACCAATTAAGCTTCTTGAGATCACAGGGTATGAACATGAGAAAGACCACTTTGAACTCAGTAATTTGGAGTGAAAGTCGTGCACTGAATATATAGAGTGCAATGTGGCCAATGCAGAACTTCTAGACTCAGCTTTTGGTAAGGAGAGACAGTTTCCCACGGAGAGGCTGTATTTCAGCTGAATCTTGAGGTAAACCAAATAAAGTGGGTGAATGGGTAGGAAGAACTCAAGGTACAAGGTAAAAACATTACACTAGACAAGACCTAGAAGCCATTTGGCTTTAGACTCTTGCCTGACTGGGCCTAAAGGATGGGTCTGTGCAGCAGAAGAGGACTGCCTTGGTACAAGTGAATGAAGAATGCATTCTCTGTAGATCACATGGAAACAATAAAAATGGCTAGATTTCTAGCCTTTTTTGAAGGTTGTGAATGAGAAAGTAGTAGAGATAATAAGACACAATAGGCCCTGGTTTAGAGTTACTATTGCTGTGTTGAAACACCATGACCAAAGCAACTTGGGGAGGAAAGGGTTTGTCTTCCATTTCCATATCACCTTTCACCACTGAAGAAAGTCAGGACAGGAACTTTAACAGGACAGGAACCTGAAGGCAGGAACCAGAACCAGCAGCCTAGGGGTGGCCTCACCTACAATGGACTGGGCCTCCCCATCAATCACAAATTAAGGAAATGCCATACAGGCTTGCTTACAACCCCATCTCATGGAGGCATTTCCTTAATTGAGGCTACCCCTGGGCTGCAGGTCCTGAGTGCTATATGAAAGCAGGGATAAACAAGCTATGGGAAGTAGCCAAAGAACAGCACTCCTCCATGGATTCTGCATCAGCTTCCTGCCTCCCAGTTCCTGACCAGCTTGAGTTCCTACCTTGGCTTTTTTCAATGGACTGTGATGGGATATGTAAGTCAAACAAACTCTTTTATTCCCCAAGTTGCTTTTGGCCATAGTGTTACATCACAGCAGTTGTGACCCTAACTAAGACACACTGTAAGCTGAAATAGGTCCTTTCATTCTTAAGATTATTTTTGTCACAGCAACAGAAAAGTAACTAATATAGACATCAATTATGGCAATATTTAAATGAGAGAACTCTTCCCTGTGCCCCTAACCCCTGTTCTGGATAGGTGGGGTGATGTGGGAATGTGATCAATCTTTAAATAAAGGAGCTGTTTTGGCCCATGACAGGCACCACAGAAAAAGTAGGAAGGAAAATCACAGCATAGGTATGGGGGGCAGGGCGGAGTAAGACAGACTGAGCCAGCCGCCGAAGAAGAAGAAGCATGTAAGGAACACAGGTGAGCCACGGACCATGTTACATACAGATTAATAAGAATGGGTTGAGTTAAGATGAAAGAGCAAGCTAGCAAGGTGCCTGAGCCATAGGCCAAACAGCATGAACTTAATATAAGTGTATGAGTTATTTCTGGGGTACTAATCAGCAGTGGATGGCTAAGGGGTTTGCGACTGCAGGTCTGTGGGTCTGGATCTCTGGCTGCCCGGGGCCAAGAAACCTCATTGTAACAGTCGAGAGCAAATCCACTCAACATAATTGGCACTGAGCATTTTCCTTAATCATCTGAGCAGCTTCAAGAGACAGAAATAATACAGGAGAAAAAATAGACTTCAAGGCTTATAGATTTGGAGGAAACGTAAGTTTTTATTGGTTCACAGGCGATTTACAGGAACCAGGCAATATTTTTAAATTGGAATTATAGATTAATTAGCATAGAAAAGGCTGTTCATTCCTTGGAAGTAGAAGAGGTAACATGGGAAAATAGACAGTGGGCCAAAGATGGGATGCTGAATTTCTATTTGAAGTGTTCAAACATCTTTGTTTGAATGAATCTATGCATGTTAATGTGTTGGTTTACATATGTATGCTAATGTGAATGCACATGTGTGCATATGAACATGGAGGCCAGAGGCTGATGTCTGGTGACTTCCTTAATCACTCTTCACTTTATATTCTGAGGCAGGATCTCTCACCTGAATCCACAGCTTACTGATTCCAGCTGCTCTAACTAGCCAGTCTGTCCAGAGATCTCTGTCTCTGCTTCTCACATTCTGGGATTGCAGTGTGTGTGCACACTGGATGTTGAGAATCTTCAGGGTCGCACAGCAAGTGTTGACCCATTTCCCCAATCCAACCACTGTCAAATCTCTTTAAAAGTACTCTATTCACATGGCTCAGAAATACTCTGAGTACCCTCTTCTCTCATGCACAATCTTCCTGAAGCCCAGATAGCTTTAGAGCCTGTAACTCTAGCTCTTAAGGGATAGGATGTCCTCTTCCAGCCTTCACAAACAACACATGTGACATAAAATACACATACATGTATACACATAAAAATAAGTTTAAAATAAAATAAAACCTCAAGAAAGTATGGATGAACAGAAAAGAATAAAATGTAAATTACCAGAAATTCTATCGTTGTATATTGACTTATTTTCAGATCTTTCCTATGAATTTATAGCCCACATAAATATGAATTGGAAAAATCTTTAGGAGCTGAAGAGATGACTCAGCACTTAAGAGCTTTATATGTAACGGTCTTGTAACGGTCTTGAGTTCTCGTGTCCACCCCTCCACATGAACACATACACATATATTATTTTATAAAAATAACAAAATAAGTATTCTTTCATAGTTTCTTTTTTGTTTGTTTGGTTTTTTTTTTTTTTTGATGAGGTCCACATGAAGACAGGGTTTCTCTGTGCAGCCTTGGCTATTCTGGGACTTGCTCTACAAACCAAGCTGACCTCAAACTCAGAGCTCAGCCTGCCTCTGCACCTCAAGTACTTGCATTAAAGGCATGCACCACCACTTCCTGGCTTATAATTTCTTTTAATAAGTTTATATTATCTCCAAGTTTCTGGAATGTAGTTTTTAAAAATGAAAGTAAGTAGTATTGATAGAATCAGTCACATTACTGTGACTGATTATAATTGTGAAGGAATCAGGAAAATAATATGCATGAGTGGTTTCTAAGTATGGATCATGGACACCTAAGTAGAATCCAAGAACTGCTGATGTAGAATTGGACATGTGATGGGTAAAGTGTTAGACTTGCTGACTCTGAAGCACAGTGGATCATGACATTCATCTGATCAGTGCTATATATGTGGGTCTGGAGTTTAGAAAAGAAACAAAGCTGTGAGTCATCATCACTTAAGTGGAAGCTGAGACTCATGGGGATGGATGAAATCACCCCAGTAACATGAGCTATAAAGAACACCAAGTATAAATTCCTAGGAACCCCAATACTCAAAGGGAGCCTGACTGCATAAGCTCACTAATGTGACAGAATTAGGTCTGTGACTCAGGAAGATGGCTCTGGCACCAATGTTATGAAATACCTGGAATTGGAAAGAGACATGTCCCATGTGCCCCAGAAAATAGAGAGAAGCAGCCTGCAAGTCCATTTATTCTCATGCCCCCACCCCCTTACTCCCTATGTGGTCACGGTAAGTCAACATGTTTGGGCCCCATCTTTTCTCAGTCTTGGGAGTCTGCCTTAGGGTGTGTCGAAGCCCAAAGACCCTCACTTTAGATGTCTAACCTCCAGAGTTGTGAGGCAGACAGCCTGTATTCTTTATCAAATGGTTTCCCTGTGCTACTATCAAATAGTAGAAATGATTACAATGCCCGGAAGGTCAAGGAAGCACACAACATGCACAGAGTGATTCCGTTCCTAAAACATTTGCTTTTGCTCAGCCCCAGAAATCCATTGTGTGATAGGCCATAACTGTTCAAAGGAGCAGAAAATGCACAAACGAAATTTCTATTACTTTAAATTAGATTCTAAGTCTGCAAACTCTTTACCTCAGAACTTGATAGCTTGGAGAAAGAGGAGACAAAGTTATGGATGGATCCCAGATCCTGAAGGAAAGCCACAGAAAACCATACCCGACATGATGTAACTGAAGTTTTTTGGTTTTTTTTTTTTTTTTTTTAAGACAAAACCAAATTATATGCAGTTTGGAACTATGACACATGTGTTGAGAACCAGAGAAAACAAGGGCTGACCTAACACCAAGTTAGGGATAATGGCTACCTCTGGGAAAAGCCAGGCATGTGATTACAAACCAGAACAGTCTTTGAAGGAAAGAGCTGGGCTTCCCTGGAGGTCATAATTAAGGACTTGCCTTGAGGTATCCTGAGTAGAGGGTACTCATCTGATATATGAAGCATGAGAGAATGGACTATGACCATGTTTCTTGACCTTTAGACACCACTAAGTACTTTGGACACAATGGGGTGGTTGGTCTTCCTGGGGTATTTGGTTATCTCCCAAATTCAAGACTGGACGTTGAAGTTTCTGCCTTCCTAAAGGAAAGAAAAATTTAAAAACATTATTTTTACAAACCTTATCCAGATAAAAATCAGAAAATTTCAGTGTGTGTGTGTGTGTGTGTGTGTGTGTGTGTGTGTGTGTACATAGGTGTGCCCAGGTCATTGAAAGACTCTAGGTGCCTTGGTCTATCATCCCCTGCTCCCCCTGCTTTATTCTCTTGAGACACTGAACCTGGAACTATCCATTTTAAAGTTAAGATCAATCAGTAAGCACTGATTCCTAGTGCTGTTCTAAACATGAGAGTCCACACACAGCTTTTACTTGGGTGTTGGGGATCTGAACTCGTCCTTTATACCACTGAGCCATCTCCTCACTCCCAATTTCAATCTTCTTTTAGAAAGGCAGCCTGAGATCAGATGATTTTAAATACAAAAATGGTTGATTATTAACAATAATCTGAAAACATCCTAGTCTATACCATGGGGTTAAATGACAGATTTTTAAGTTTTTGAGGATTTCATAATGCATTCTTATTTACTTCCTTTCTGCCACCCCCTCTTACCTCCCCAACCTCTCCCACTTAAGAAAAGCATCATTTATAGTTTTTCTTGAAGATGCTTCCAGTCCTTTCGAATACAGCCTCAGGAGTGGAATTACTGAATCCTGTGGCAGCTCTGGGCTCAACATTTTGAGGACACAGCTATTTTCCATGAATGCATTCTTTAACATTCCCACCAGTGGACTCTGTTCACACCCTTGCTCTTACTTGCTGCATTTCACCAGCTAATGCCTGTTAACCCATCACAGGGGGCATAAAGCAGTATTACTACTGGGCTTTTGATTCACATTTCCCCATAACACATGCTGTGAGAATCCATTTATGCACTTACTGGCCATTTAAGACTTACTGGTCTTTCTTTGGAGACATGTTTATTCCTCTCTCTTGTTTACCTCAGAGGGTCATCTTTGTGCAAGTCAGTTATAACGAGCATTAACTCCTCTGGCATTAGACCATTATTAAATATATGCTGATTTGCCACCATTACCTGAATTCTGCAGGCTAACTTCTCTTTTTATTAGTAGCATCCATCAATGCACATTTTTACTTTGGATGATCTATTTACAATTTTCTTTTGACCTTCTGTCCCCATGTATCATATTTAATAAAGCAGTTCAGAAACCATGTACATGAAGATTTATATCTAAGTTATTATATCTGGAGTTATTTTATTTTTAAATTATTTATTTTATACGTATGGGTGCCTTGCCTACATATATACATTGCCCACAGAAGCAGGAAGAGGGCATCCTAACTCCTGGGACTGGAGTTAGAAGGTTGTGAGCTGTCATGTCAGTGCTGGGAATTGAACTCAGGTTCTCTAGAAGAGCAGCCAGTGCTCTTAACGGCTGAGCCATCTTTCCAGTGTCCTGAAGTAGAGCCTCAGTGAAATTAGTGGCTGAGGTAACTGCATCTTAAAAATATAAATAATACGTGGGGTGGGGAGGCAATAAAATATACACTAAATTATTGAAAAATTCAAAATATCCAGCGAACTTCTGAATAACATTAAGAGTTTCAAAAATGCACCAGCTTAGCTGCAACCTGGAAAACCTAGTTTGAAAGTGAGATCCCAGAGCATTATCACAAACCTAAAGTTATTACTAAGTTGCATCAATAAAACAAATTGATCCCACTATATTTACAATAGAAACAGAAGATGACTCCTAAATAGATACGAGATTTGTGTATGCGTATGAAAAGCTGGCTTCTTCAGAAAAATCAGAAAAAAGCTATTTTGGTTCAGATTAATTTACACACCACACACACACACACACACACACACACACACACACACACACACACACACAGAGAGAGAGAGAGAGAGAGAGAGAGAGAGAGAGAGAGAGAGCGCAAGAGAGCTTGGTTGAGAGTTCCACTGGCTGAGAAAAACTTTGACCACTCAAAAAGATAAAACCCATGTTTGTGAAAAATGATTACGGATTAATCTTAAATCCCAACTGCTTAGAAATACCATCTTTATGCCGGTTACATTTTAAAAGGATATTTAGCAATGTTTCCAGGGGTACTGGAATCCCAAGGGGGAAGAACCTGTAGTGGGGATCACTTAAGGATCCAATTACATTGGTGTAGACCAGATGCTTTGGTCAGGACCCCTCTTCACCCTGACCCATCAGTGCCACGCAAGACAGGGCTTCTCTGGGGCCTCCTGGAACTGTCAGGTCAGGACCTTGTTTGGAGAACACTAAAAAGGCACACTTCTTCAGAATGGACATCATCAGGAGCATCACAAGGCCTTGTTGGGCACTGGAACGTAACAGATTCACTTCCTCCCACCGGAAAAGGAAGCAGGCTCGCTGGCTCCTGTTAGAGAGCAAATGTTATCGATCTGTCCTGGAGAGTTCCAGGCAGAGACTCTCTGTTGTAGAATATTATTTTAAGGTGTGCTACTTTTGTTTATGCTTCATTCGTTTATCTCTGTGGAGCTGTGTTACTTGCCTGTCTAAAGCACCCGATGGTCTAATAAAGAACTGAACAGCCAATAGCGAGGCAGAGGGGATAGACAGGCGGCAGGGAGAGAGTGTAAAGAGAAGGAGAAATTTGGGAGGAGAGGAAAAAAAGGGAAGAAGGAGTAAGAGAAAAAAGACAACTCCAGGGTCCACCCAGCTACACAATAAGCCACGAAGGAAAAAAACAAAGGTGCATTGGAACAGAAATGGAAAAGGCCAAAGGGAAAAAATAGACGGTCAATTTACGGAAAGCTGGCTAGAAACAAGTGAAGTTAAGGTGGGCGTTTATAATTAAAGTAAGCTTCCGTGTGTGATTTCTTTGGGAGCTGGGTGGTGGCCCCCCAAAAGAAGATGAGTAAAAACAATAATAAGCCTTCAGTCACGTCCAAAGGAGCCGAGCCAAACCTAGATCATTCCCCAAAACTCTTTTTTCAGTGTACCTTTGCAGGCATTGGATTTTGTTTCCAGTTTCACAGTCTGAAAAGGGAAGTCAGTCTTTGGTGGGTCCATCTCTGAAGATCAGACCAGGTTTCCTTCTTTCTAACGTAATTCTGACATTCTGTCTTTAGTTTCATTGTTATTAAGTAATCACTCCATGCTTGCAACGGAATAGAAATTACTAAGACACTGTTTTGTAGCGGCCAATCACGAAAATGTAAAATTTCCAGAGTAAATTGGTACCATTTTATTCCATTTTGAGGCAGGACAATTACAAATACTTTTGTTATTGCTGTTGAAAACAACTTGATGTGGACACTAGAAAAACCTAGAAGCAAGAATCTTTTGCTTTCCTAAATAAATGTCAATATTTTTCTCCCAACTTTAACTGCTTCTGTCTAAGTGTTAGGCAAGGCTCAGGTGGAAACACAACAAAATGATTTTAATTACAGGTCTCTGGGTAGAGCCTCACAAATACACGTCTTTATAAGTAAGGCTTTTCATCAGCAAATTGATTCCATTTTATTGGGTTTCTACACAAACTGTAGCATTTTGATACTGCTTCTTAACAAAGCTCTTCTATTGTATTGATTGAAAAAATGGCAATAATTTTCACCTCCTGGAGTGTTTGGCAATTTTTCATCTTCAGCTTTCCTGGAATGGTTATTTGATTACACAACTGCTCAAATGGGGGTTCAATAGGACTAAAAGTTTTCAGAGATGAACCTAAAAGAAAATTTAATTTCCTTTGATCTCTATATCACATGAGGATGAGGCTTCAATGGTTGGCATTTATCCAGGCCACAGTAACAAGAACGGCAGCTGAATTCTGATTTTATACAAGCAGTTGTAACTCATGCAAGGATTTAGAGTTAAAAATCCATTTCTGCACACTGGGGGCTGAAATTATTCTCTTTAAAGAACATGGGGCTGGAGGGATGGCTCAGTGCTTAAGAGTATGTGCTGCTTTTGGAGAGGACCCAAATTTGGTCCCCAGAACCTATGCAGTCAGATTCCAGCTGGCCTGTAAGGGCACCTGCACACACATTGCATACACTTACACAGACATATACACATATGTAATAATTAAACAAATGTTTTAAAAGATAGATAAATTTCATTTTAAAAATTGTCTTAAGGCATTTTTTTTAAATCCTTCATGATTTAAAAGAGGCAATCCAGGGAAATTACATTTTAAATTTTCTTCTTCCTAACATGTGACATAGACCTTTACAGATGTGAGTTTTCTTTTAGACATTACAATCTCACACTTGTTAAAGGCAAATATACCTTGAAAATCAGGAGAAAGTCTATAATCACTTGGTGTCTTCTTGGTACATAGGATTGAGATATCACTCCAGAAGGCAACTGGAGAAAGATGTGGCAAATGTCTTCCTACTCTTTCATAGATGCACAGATGGCTCTTGGCTCACAATGCCTTTCCTTATCAATAAACCCACTCTAAGCCAGAGGGGAATTTAATACACAGTAGGCATCACAGCTTAGCCGACAGCTAGAGGCCAGTCTTCTGATGATGGCTGGCCAGCAGCTTTGGCTGGCTCTCATGTCCTGTATCACCTCCTTTCACTAGACCTGGGAGGAACATAAAAATTCAAAAAGTTACATAATTAAAAAGCCAGCAAGATGGCTCAGGGGATAAAAACACTTTCTTGTGTCAACCTGGCAACCTGAGTTTGATCCCTGGAAGCCATTAAAAGTCAGAGGAGATAACTGTGTCTCAAGATTGGCCCTCTACATTTGGGGTGGGGGGCTACCCACACTCACATGTACACAAAATATGCTCACCCCTCCACACACAATAATGGCACATTTAGTTTTTTTCTCTTAAAATTGGAAAATTATAAGTCAAACTATCATTAATTTGGAGATCTCACTTCCTCTTTAAGATGTCTTTGTCTAGCTTCTGGCAGCTGGTACAATTTGTGCCACTTACATGCCAGCTGATGCTAAGTAAACAGATTCATTTTGAACACATAGACACTGTGTTAGTTACTTTTTGTCACCGTGACAAAATCCATGACAAAAAGCACTTAAGGAAGCAAGGTTCTGCTCTAGTTGCATTCTCCAACTTGGATATGGCTGACATTTTCCTGGACTCATGCAATGTCATATGATTACTGGAAATTATTCCATTTGAAAGGCTTTTTTAAAAAATGAATGTAATTACATTTGGGCATGCTAAATTTCCCCTTATGTGCTTATCTGTAAGATAATCTATAGTGTTTTACTCAATTAGTGATAGATGTAGAGGGCTGCTTTATAAATCATTGTAAAATAGACACATTGAAAAGACAGTATTTACCGAGCAGTCGGCACATGCCAAGTAATTAGTTTATGAGATAAATACCTTTATGTCAATTTTATTTATTTGAGAACTAAAGCAAGAAGAGCTGAAGTAATATGTCCAGAGAATATCTTAGGAAGTATGAAAGCTATGGCATGGTACACAAATGATTCTTCAGTATTTCTCTATTCTTCAGTCTTTGAACAATAGTTTCAGATATGCAAATGTCTTAGTTTTATGTTACACCCACCATGTAAAAAGCCAGGACAAGCTGGTCATTCATCTTGTAAGCTGCCCAACCCCACCACCAGAGAAGCTCAGTCCATTCAAATGCTGGGAGAAAGCATCAGGCTTCTACTCATTGGTATCTAAAAAGGATCACAACCACATGAGCTCCTGAGACTCACACCACAAATCAGAGACAAGTCTCATGTGATTGTGAGTGTGGCGTCCCGATCACCCACTGTGTCTACGTACTGCCACAGAAAAGAACCTTTGTGAAGGTGTGCTCTGTGGCAAACTGCTTATAGTCCAAGCCTGGGGACCTGACTTATTATAACTTTTAGAACCCATGTAAAAAAAGTTGTTTGTGTTGAGATACGCTTGTATCTTGTATCTCACTGCTGGGAAGGTAGATTTCTGGGGGCTCACTGGTCAACTAGACTAGTCTAAATAGCAAGCTTCAGGCCAGTGAGTGATCCTGTCTCAAAAAAAAAAAAAAAAAAGGAGACATGGACAGCTGGTCAGCACCTGAGGAAGGATGACACTCAGGGTTTAACTTCTGGCCTCTGGCATGCATAGATATGGATGTTTAAATATACCTGTATATACACGTGCACTTCTGTGTGTGTATATGCATGGGTGCATGCATGTGCATGTGTGAGTGTATGTGTATAATTTCCACAGTGGTCTAGAATCCAGAAAAGAAGGACTTCACAAAATTCACACAATACTGATCTTTTCAGAACAGAGCTAGGATGCCTGGATCCCCATGTTTGAGCTATCATTACTTATTGCACAAATTCTACTTAGTCTTATAATGAAAACCTGGAGCCAGATATTGGGGGGGAAACTGAAAGTTCAGAGAGACAGAGAACAAGCCACAACCACTTCTCACCCAGCCAACTCCTCAAGAATCCTCAGACTGAATGCCTCTGAGTCTTAAGCCAAAAGAAAAGGGGGGCACAGGTGAAGGGCTAAATTCCTGCCTCCTCCCACATTTTCTTAAATCTGTCCCCCACTATATCATTCTCTGGTTCAACTTTCCTAGTGCTAGGATTAAGGACCTATGTACTCCCCAAGCCCTAGTCATGGGATCCCAAGTGTTGGGATTAAAGGTGTGTGCCACCACCGCCTGGCTCTGTTTGGCCCTGAACTCACAGAGATCCAGATGGATCTATGGCTCCTGAGTGCTGGGACTAAAGGGTGTGGATCACCACTCCTTGACCTCTATGGGTGGCTCTGTCCTCTGATTTTCAGGCTAACTTTATTAGATATGCAATATATCACCACAATTACTGGTTTTATTCATTTATTTATTTTAATCTTATTATTTTATGTGTGGGAGTGTTTTGTTTGCATGTATGTATTTATGTACACCTCAGCATGCCTGGCACCCACAGAGACCAGAAGAGGGTGTTGGATCTGGAACTGGAGTTACAAATGTTTGTGAGCCACCACGTGGGTGCTGGAAGTCAAACCCTGGTCCTATGGAAGAGCAGCAAATGCTTTTAAATGCTGAGGCATCTCTCCAATCCTTTATTTCTGGTTTTAAGTAACAGAAACTTAACTAGGCTAGCTTGAGTGCAAAAATAGCTGGAGGGTTCAGGGAGATATTATAAGACACAGCACTTACCTCAGGGTGTTAGTCAATCACTGTCTAGATGCACCAATGTTATTTGTCTGTTGCTGGCTGAAAGACATTTTGGTTCCTTTCAAATGGTATAATGAAGCTATTATACTTTTATAATGGGACCTGGGCATGTGGACCTTCTTTTGTTAGTTCAGTGTCTGATATGTACAGATTAGGTTGGGCAGAACAGGATGGGTAGGTCAAGTTGGGCCTAGAGGCTGGATGGGGCTTAGATGGATTGAAATCAGGTGGTGGGGGACAGGGATGTGCTTTCTAGTCCAAGCCTAGAGTGTGGGGATAGATACGGGTGTTGGGAAGAACTTGTGCAGGGGACCAGGCAGACTCATCTATCTAGACTGTGGAGAAGGATGTGTAAGGATATGGCTAGATGGACAGTATGGATGTATCATGGGAGGGGCCTGTGAGTCCCAAAGTTCCTCTAAATATCCATGGTGCAGATTCTTGTGTAGACATAAGTTTTTAACTCCACTGGATAAATACTAATGAGAGTGTTACATCATACAGCAAGAATAGATTTAGCTTCGTATGAATCACATTCATTTCTATATTAATCAGATACTGAAATATTTTAGATATATTCAACTGAATAAAATACTTTATTAATTTCTTCTGTTACTATTTACTCAGAGTTGGCTACTGGAAAAACTTGAAATTATACATTTGTTATTTTGTTGACAGAATGCTGTTTTAAAATTAAACTATTGGAGTTTATATATAATACTCCACTGACTTAAGATGTAACCTTAAGCTCACGATATGTGATATCTTAGTTTCCTTATCTGCTCAGAGTGCGTAATGACAATATTCAACCTGCATGAAAAGCATTTATTATGCATATATTGATCTTTGCAAGTGTCAAGTCATCACTAACTTAATAGAGATACCCAATAGAATGATTGAAGAGCAAGTCCATTATTAGAGAGCACAGATTTGGAAGTGGGACATACACTAGGTAGTTTCTATTGTCAACTGGACACAAACTAGACCCTCCTGAGAAGAGGGACTCTCTACTGAGGGACTGCCTACCTCAGATGGGCCTGTGGATATGTCCGTGAGGTATTTTCTTCAATTGCTAATTGATATATGAGGGATCAGCCCCACTGTAAGTGGTACCATCCCTATGTCAGTGGTTATGAGCTATATAAGAAAGATACCAGAGAAGGAACCAGTGAGCTAGAGGGTACCAGTAAGCACATTCCTCCATGGTTCCTGCCTTGACTTCCCCCCAGTGATGGATTATGTTCTAGAAGTGTAAGTCAAAATAAACCTTTTCTTCCCCAAATTGCTTTTGGTCACATTGTTTTTTCTTAGCAACAGGAAGCAAAACAGAACAGGATGTAACTAAAAAAGGTGGAAGGAAGAACAGTTAGAGCAGTTTCTTGCTCCCTCCTCTCTACCTCTGTTTCTCCACCCTCTGCAGTGAAAATCAAATAGATTGCTGATTAATGCTTGGAGGGTTCCTCTTAGCCATGCCTATCCACAGAGAAAATATGGAGGAAACAGTAGCCAATGTCACATATAGTAAACTTTGTTTCACAAAAAAAAATAGATACATCTATGATTTGGGGTTGATTTATGCAATGCACTGTTATTGAGGTGTGGATTCCCAGGAAGTAGAGGCCAGTGGGTATGCTCTTGAAAGAGACTTGGGAATGAGATCTTTCCCCAACTTTTTATTAGTCTAATGCTGTCAACACTTGCTAAACATGCTCTCACCATTGCCATGATGTGCTGCAGCTTAGAGGCCTCTTACCAGTACTGAACCACTACAGGCACCATTCAATCTTATAAATTATTGGTTCTCAATCTGTGGCTCGCAACCCCTTTGGGGGTCAAACAACCCTTTTACATGCACCATCTAAGACCGTCTGCACATCAGATATTACATTACAATTCATAGTAGTAGCAAAATTACAGTTATGAAGTAGCAACAAAAATAATGTTATGGTTGGGCTCACCATGAGGAACTGTATTAAAGGGCCAGCCACAGAATTAGGAAGGTTGAGACTCACTGTCACAAACCCTCTTTCTTCATAATTTTCCATGTCTCGGGTATTCTGTTGTAGTCATAGAAACTAACACAGTATTTGCAAAGGAAGGTCAGTGAGACATCTGTGGCTATTAACTGGCCTTAAGGCTTCCTTCCTCCGCATAATGATGTAGAGACTAAGTCAAATTAAACTTTGAAGCAATAAATTCTTATTTTAAAGACACTGCTGTCAGCCTCGGAGTGGTTTCAAACCACAAGCAAAACTCTGAATATACAGTTTGCCCATCACTGTTCTTTTGGAATAATTAAAGTGATTTTGTCACCCATAAAAATGTAGAAACAATTGAGTGAAGGGGCTGGAGAGGTGGCTCAGAGATTAGAGCACTTGCTGCTCTTCCAGAGGACATGGGTTCCCAGCACCCACATGCTTCATAGCTCTGCTTCTAGGGAATCTGACATACTCTCCTGGCCTCCAGAAGTACCTGCACATATGTGGCGCACATATAAATAACTAGGCATGCACAATGTGCATAAATATTTTTAAATAATTGAATGGAATATTGTGTCTATGGTATTAGTGCTTATGAAAATGAATGTATAATATTATGAGGGAATATTATGTATAAAAAAGAGAAGAGTTATAGATTTGATTCACCATGTCAAAAAGAGAGTAACTGTGAGCCATGTCAAAATGGAATTATTAAAATGTAATCAAATTTGGAGGAAGCAATTCTAAGAAGAAATTAATGTGGGTAGCTATGGTAATTTAAAATGTGAAACACTTCAGGATTTGAGAACCATGAATAATTTGGAACTCTTTGAAATTTCTTATGTATCCATGAAATGGTGATGCAAGAAAATACATTTTCAAGAAGCAGAACTTAAAATGTAGGCAAATCCTAAGACATGCGATTGGAGAAAGAAATTTAATTATTTGCTTATGGATAAAATGCGACAATCATTATAGAATGAGTGAACGAATATTGAATTAATTAGAAGGCAAAGGAAAGAAAATAAATACTGAAACCTATTAGGAAAATAATTAACACTATAACTGTCCCTAGCTGTGAAGTCAGAGTGACTATTCAGCCTTCAAATAAGGCCCTAGCCCTGACAGACATTGTCTCCCTCAGACAATTGCTTAGTTTAGAAATAGATGTGTGATGAGTAAGGCCAATAAGAATTGAGGCTTTGAAGCTAAGCAGTGCAGAGACATGGAGCCTGAGTCATACTGACAGCAGGATCCTAGGGATAAAACCTGTGGATTTATTGTTGAGGACCTTGAACTTGCCTTGATTCTTACTTCAACAATAATGCCTTGTTAGCACTATGCCAGGCTAATATCTTTCTACACTTTTCAACCACACCTTTTGGGCTCACTATAGCCTGATTTAGTTTCTGATTTGAAAACCAGAAATATTATTTAGAACTCCTGATTCTAGATCAAAGAGCCAGCATTGTGGGAAAGCATTCTTCCGTCCCCTGGGCCATCAGGAGAAGTTGCTACTGTTTGAGGGCCATCTCATTGTAGTGTGAGGTTTCTGGCCCCGACTTTCGGGCCTAACCTCAAGGTTTAGGACCCACAGACCCCCAGACATGCAGAGACACACAGAGGCTTACAATTGTTTTAGGCTGATTGGCCTCAGGCCCAGGCATATCACTTGCTAACTCTTTACCCTTCATCTAACCCATGTCCCTTGTTCAGCCATGGGGCTCGGTACCTTTCTTTAGAGCAGCATAGTTGTCCTCTGCTTCTTCCCGCTTCTCTCTGGCATTCCCCTCTGGACTTCCTATTCTCAGAATTTTTTAGTCTGGTAGCCCCGCCCACACTTCCTGCCTGCCTTTGGTCCATCAGCGCTTTTTATTAAACCAATGGGTGGGACAATTATTTACCATGAAACAACACAATAACCCTACATGTCATCTTGCACCTAAGTGTCCTGGGTGGTTTTGTGTGTCAACTTGACACAAGTCAGAGTCACCAGAGGAAGCAGCCTCAGCTAAATAAATGCCTCCTGTAAGGCATTTTCTTATCAATAGGGGAAGGCCTAGCCTATGGTGGGTGATGCCATCCCTGGGCAGATGGTCCTGGGTTCTATAAGAAGGTGGGCTGAGAAACTCAGGGGAAGCATGCCTGTAAGCAGCTCCCTCCATGACCTCTGCATCAGGCCCTGCCTCCAGGATCCTGCCCTATTTGAGTTCCTGTCCTGACTTCCTTTAGGGAGGAACAGCAATGCTGATGTGTAAGCCAAGTAAACCTTTCCTCCCCAACTTGCCTTTTGGTTATGGTGTTTTGTTGCAGCAATAGAAACCCTAAGACACTGAGACAGAAAAATAGCAGCAAAATATATCACAATATTCATTGAATACAGTCATCTGTATGTTCCAACTGGTTATGAAAAGTAGCGGGGGAGCATGGCATGCTAGCATTCCTATAATTCTAGCACAGAAGGGACTGAGGCATAGAGGTCTCAAGCTGGAAGTGGAATCTTGTCCAACAAAAACCATTAGAAGTGCACACAAAGTCAGAGCATACTCTAAAAAAATCATACAGAGCAAGGAAGTTGAATTAACTATCTTTCTTGACAACAGCATGACTTTAAGGAAATGAGAAATATCATATAATGCATTTAGTCAAAGTGCGTCTGTCAAACAGTGCCATTAATATCGAATTGGTAAATGTTTGCAAGAGACCAGAACATTCCTGATGCCATTGGAGGCATGCCAGAATGGACTGGCAAAATTGAATAAAGCAAAGGTTGGTTTTTATTTTTTGGTTTTGTTATTTGAGTCACTGAAGATTGGGCTGTTCTATGCCTTTATGATGGAGGTTGTTTTGTTCTATTTAACATAGGGTCTCACTTAACCCAAGACTAGGATTATAGGCATGTGTCACCATACTGAGTGCAAAGCTTGCTTTTATTTAAAATAAAAACTCACTTGGACTATAGTGATGGCTCAATTGTTAAAGACTGGGCTCAAAACCAAAATGTCAATAAATCCCAAACAAACCCCCCCAAACCTACTATATACAATATTTACAAAATATCAAGATAAATACTGACCATATTGGTGTTATCAATTAAATTCTAATTTAATTGCTAAATGTTAATTATCAGTGAAGTTTGTCAATATTTATTTTATTTCAATATGACATTTATTTCAATACTTCATGATTCTTATATATATATTTTCCATTCAGCAAGTGTAAGTTGATGGAAGTGTTATCAGACTCTAGCCCATGATCATAGGCTGTTGTCTGAGAAATACTTAGACCACTGTAGCTCTGAAAGGTAAGGCTAAAACATTCTTCTTGTTATGTAGTAAGTTCACTTTCACAAAGGGTAGTTGAGGTCTGGGAAGCTGATTTTTCTCAAGGCCAGGAGGATAATTTTAGACAAACTGCTTCTAGACATTTCATATTCTTTGAAAATAAACACATTGGTAAAGAAACATCTCTTGTAGATTATAATGAATAGAGCAATTGATAGCTTATCCATTACCTGGGCTGACTGGTGATCAACCTTGCTTGCCATGTTGTGAACGTTTAGTCTAGAAGTGTCTAGACATTTCATCAATATTTACTGAAGCATGGGAGACACTAATTTATCCACTTATGAGTCACTGCAGATAGGAAAAGCAAATAAGCTGCTCTCATAATGGGAAATACCTGCTACATCATAACAGCTTGATGTTCATCATCTCCAATTGGTTGTTGATTAAGCACTGAAATATTATGCTAAAATTAATCTCAGTCTCATTAGTCTAGAATTTATGGGTAGGGATATCTAAAATGATTACTCCCATGATAAGGAAGATGTGAATTCCTGGGCACATGGTTTTAGACGTAAACCAGACAACATATTTTACTGTTCTTACGAACACCGTGCGTGGAAAAGAGCCTAGCAGCCCCATCACTAGGAGGGGTCCATGTTTCATCTAGACTTCAAGCACAGGGGAAATTTTTACTCTTCTTTCCCACTGCTTTATGACACGTTTTTATTTGTGTCAAATTACAGAGTATCATAAGCAAGGGCCAAATTATGATTTTAATACTATAATATAATGAAAAATGCTTGATTATCCAAAGTTCTCCATTTCTGAATGTACACTGAGAAGCATATTTGAAATGACTTGGCATGACAAACACTTCTGTATCTAAATCATCAGGTGTGTGTATGTATGTATATATAGATAACTTATCAATATGTACATACATATGCCTTTAAATTAAAATGCTAAACATGATGCCTTATGCTCACTCCCTTTAAAAAGTCTTATATGAAATTGCTCCTGCATTCAAAGCAGAAATAAAAAAAATTGACCAGTTAACTAAATACAGATGAATTCACAAAGGAATAAAAAAAAAATGAAATAAAAAAATTTCTATTCAAATGTTATATTTTTGATTGACATTTAATAGTTACAAACAAACTGGAATAAATATATTTTTATAGGTTTTGGAGAGACTGAAGATTCTGGGAGCAATTCTTTGCCCTCTGAAATAAGAATGGAATTGTGCTGAGGAAAAATGGCACATAATTTCCTTCGTTCTGACTGTGGGAACTGTCAGGGAGCAGGCTTAGCAGTGTCTGTATTTCCCAGCCTCAGTTTTCTGTTCCTTCCTCAATGGAGGCCTGGCTTCTCAGGAAATGTTGAGCCAGTCTTCTATGATGCTTGCTGCATAGTGCCCATCATTCAGTAAGGGGCTTGTCACAAATACATCTCTTTCTCTATCCGTGTCAACAATTTCTTTCTGGTTTTAAATCAAGACAGCAAAAGCCGTGAGTTGTGAGTGGCCATTATAGTCCCCTCTCTGCCAAGGGTGTAGGACATGATTCACTGCCTCTTTGAGTTCATCTTTGGAAGAGCTTGTGTCTTTATCTCTTTAAAGTCAGTCTGCAGTCCCAAACCCTTGCTCTTTAGCAAAACTGGCAGCTTCCATTTCATTTCCAAAGCACAAAAGATCTATCTTTCATCAAGGATTCCATGCAGAACTGGCTTCTACTTGGTGCAGACAGATTTAGAGTGGACAGCCTGTTGTTCTTGTGAGCATAGTAAGCCACCTTCAACACTGTCTTTGGGGATGAGTACGAGAAAATATCCCACTGTAGAATAAACTCTTGCTTTTCCTACCAAACAGATTTTCTCTAAATCTACATGATTTTCATTTCGATAACAATTGGGAACAGTAAGATTAGCTCTGAGGAGCCTGTAGCCACAAGTTCCTGATGGCTGCACATTTTCATAGTATGGAGATCCCAGGTTTCCTCTTGAGGATTTCCGTGAATCCATCCATCCTTATGCAGTCAGAAAATGCCTTGTTCTGTGTCTGCTGACTCACCCACTAAGATCACTTTCAAGCCATCAGCATGATCTTTAACCTTGAATTTTATTTTTTAACAAGTTTATCAAAAAAGTTCCTCGTGTTTGCACTCAGCCAGGATTTTGTCATTTGGTTTTAGGAAATATATGTCAAGGAAATGTCTGCCCACTATGGCTGAGGCATCAAGAAAAGAGCTCCCTATATCAAAGAGAGTATTTTCTCTCCACCCTGAACACTGGGCTTTGGCTCCTTTCCAGCTGCTACCATTTTTGGTTCTCCTCTTGATACAAAATACAATGATGAGATTGAGTCTAGGCCATCTCTTTTTCAATTAATTTAACTTTGAAATTTTCATTTCATTTACACACACACACACACACACACACACACACACACACACACACACGCACGCACGCATGCATGCACGCACATCCCACCCTGGAATGTTAAGCCGGAAAAGTGAATTCATTTTTTTTATATTTTTTGTAAATCTAGGGAAAATACATTCCTTGAAAATAAGTACAATAAAATATTTTTCATCTCCTGTTGGTAACGTTTGATCTTCTATTTGCATATTGTTTCTATACTAATATATGTTTCATTTTCATTTTGGAGTCCTGTTTGCAAGGTTGGTCCTTTGTTGATACCTGAAAACTTTCTCCACAGATATGGAACTTTCCCTTAATGGTAAGAAGGACTTACCATGCCAGCCTTAACAAACAATGCTACTTAGACTGCACACCTGTTTCTTTTTGAGAGTTTGGGATTTGGGGCATGTGGTAGTCAGTGGTACCTGTATGACCTATGTCTCAGTTAGCTTTTCAATGGCTGTAATAAACAGCTTTGGTAGGAAAGGGTTGTTTGGCTTACATTTCCATGTGGCAGTGCGTCATTGAGAGAAGACAGGACAGGAGTTCACAAAAGACCCTTGAGGCAGGAACTGAAACTGAGAGCATGGAAAAATGCTGCTTTCTATCTTGCTTTCCATGGCTTGTTCAGCTTGCTTTATTATATGTCCTAGGGCCACCTGCTCAGGGATGGTACTCTGCCCATAGTACTCTCCCATATCAGTTATCAATCAAGAAAATGCTGTACAAACTTGTCTAACGGCCAATCTGATGAAGGCATTTTCTCATTTGAAGCTCCTATTCCCAGAAAACTGGAGCTTGTGTCAAGGTTGCAGACAAAAAGAAACAACAAGACCAGACAGGATTTCCTCCTCTTCCCCAAGCTCTTTGGGCAGGAGTCTAACAAACTTTCCATTAAACACACACTTTTCTTGTTGTAATTAGAGGAAAAGAATTTCTCATACAGCTCCACTGGCATTGCCATGGCCTACCCAAGAGATGCTCTCCACAGGCTCTCTGTTAGACACTTGGTTCCCAGTTGGCACTGCTATCTTGGGAGGTCCTGGAAACTGTTGAGTTTGCCTGGCTGGAGCAGAGCGCTGGTGATGTGTGCCTTTTGAGGTTATGCCTGCCAATTTGTACCACTCTATCTCTCTGCTTCTTCTGTGAGGAGCTTCTGCTGCATCCTGTCTGCCATGATGCTATGTCCAGCCATTGGCCCCCAAGTCAATAGGGCTAGAGATACAGGTGGAAGCCTAGGAAATTGTAGGCCCACAGAAACCTTTTCTTTCTTAGGTTGTATATGTCTGGTACTTTGTTACAGCAATGATGAAAGCAACTAACAGAGAAGCCTTAGATGCTTGGTCACGCTGTGCTTCGTGAACATTTTCCTTCCACTGATTTTATTTGTAACCTTTTACTGGAATAAATATTATCCATGAATATACGCCGAATCTGAGAGCTCTTAGAAAACAACTTAACCTAGACGTGTTCTTGGAGGTGTGGCACAGTCACACTCCGTCCACGACACTGAAGGCAGTCTCTGTATGTTAACAGGGGAAGGCCAGACTTTCGTATTTATAGGCTTTAAGGTGCCCAATCCTGTCTTCAGCATGGTTTCAGAGGAGGTCAAATGGGAAGCCAGAATCTCACTAACATTCCACCCATCCTCTATACTCTGAAAAGTTTCAGTAGAGCCAAGAGATATGCAATAAAGAGGTATCTTTCTCTTTTCCAGCCAAGAAGGTATCAGGTGAAGCCTAATAAAGAAAATGAACTCACTCCCCTTGCTCTGCCCAACAGGGATGAAATACCTGCCCTCCCCCTCCCCTAAACCTATTGTCCAGCATAGTATACAGCATAGTATTTACCTTTTCCTACCAACTCATTGTCAAAGAAGGCCTGCTGAAATAAGATCCAAACCTGCTTCTGCATGATCCAGAGTTGTAGTAAGAAGTTTCTGGCCTGGCCTAGCCCTGAGGTCCCAACTGCCCGCAGCTGCTTAGTTGCAATAATCATACAAAGGCTTATAAAAACTATTACAAACTGTTCAGCCCATTGCTAAAGCTCTTACATCTTAACCCATTTCTACTAATCTATGTTTTGCCACATGGTTCACCTGTACTTTTCATTTTCTTCCTTCCGCAGCAGCCTGCAACATCTCTGTGGCACTCTGCCCTCCTTCCCTTTTATCTATGCCTGGACTTCCCACCTGTCTAGGAGCTGCTTTGCCATTGGCCAAAACATTTCCTATATTATCCAGTGGTAATTTACAGCACACAGAAAGATATCCTACATCACAGAGTCTCCAAATTGTTCAAATTGTTCAAGATGGGATTCAGCACCCAGAAACTTGAGGGATTTCCATAAGAATGAAACAATAACAAACTCAAATAATCAGTAGATGTGGAATTTGAATAATAAATGTCTCCAACATGACAGTGTATTTGCACACTTGATTCCAGTAGGTGAGGCTGTTTAGGGAAATTATAGAAACTTTAGGAAGTACGTCCTTTGTAGAGTAAGTACATCATTTGGGGAGGGATTAGAGGATTTATAGTGTTGTACCACTTGCTGTTTTTCTGTTTGCTTCCTGTGTGGGAATGAAAATGTGATCAGTTACTCCTTGTTTCTGCTGTCATAGATTTTCTATGGACATGGCTATACTAATCTGGGCCAGGGCTATAATAATCTGAGTGGCCTGTGTGGTCACCTGAGACCATGGTGACATCCAGGCTGGAGCTGCAGCCAAGGGTCATGTCTGGGTCAGTGGCCTTCTTGTAACCAGGGTCTATGATGGTGTCTGTGGCCGGTGTTACCACCAAATCTGTGTAGATGCCTGGGATCTGGGCTACCACCTAAGGTCACATTGGTGTCTAAGGGACATGCTGCCATACCAAGTGAGTGGGCTGTACTGCCACTCAGGGCCATGGTGATGTCCAGGCCTGATCTGTGGCCAAAGGCCATGTCTGGACTCTGGACCTGTGTTCCCACCACAGCTTGGGTCTTTGTTGATGTCTGTAGCCCTTTTCACCGTCAGGGACTGAGAGCTGGCCCCTGTGGTCCGGACACTAGAGAGCTGGTCCTTCCCCTTGCCAGCTGCCTTAGCCAAAGAGCTGCTTGCCCCCTTCCTGGGAGAACAGTGTCTAGTGGTGTGGGAAAGGAGATCTGGACCCCACTTCTGATGGCCCTGGGAGAACTGCCACCCCCCCCCCCCACACACACACACTTGCCTCAGCAGGAGGGATGGCCCTGACTCTTGCCTGAGGGGACCATTCTTGGTGAAGACCCACACTAACCAATTCAGCTATAACCCAAGCCCACATTCAGGACTTGAGTTGGCCCACTCTAACATCTACCCCATCTATACCTGGCTGGGACATGTGAAGGAACTTGTCCTGTGGAAACACAGCCTCAGGATCTCCATGACTCTGGGCAACAGCAGGAAATTGATGTTTCTGTGAGGGTCCAGTACTGATGGTGTACTAGAATCCAGGGGCCTTGAACCAGATCAACAACTCATTGCAATGAACATTGGAAAGTAAAGCTGTTTGGGCAAGAGAGTATACTATGTGACACAGCTCGCCGCTACAACAAAAGAATATGTGATAGAGAGGCAGAAAAGACAGAGAAGTGAAGTGTGTTTTTTTAAATTAGTTTTTATTTTTTTAAAAAAAATTTGTGGGGGAGGCTACAAGGATGGAGGGCAAACATGAAAGGATTTGCAAATGAGTGATATTGTGGTACATAATGTCAAATTCCCAAAGAATCAATAAAATAATTGTGTTGACTGAGAGAGAGAGAGAAAGGGAGAGGGAGGGGGGTAATTAAGAAAGGAGATAAAATTTTGTGAATATTGGAAGGGAAGAAAAAACAATGTAAAGAGCAGAATGAATAGATACAACAGACTTCTCTGTAAATTTCTAAATTTTGTTTGGTGATAGCAGCAAAGGTCGTAACATCATTCCATAAAGTTGCTGATGCACATAGGAGAGACAGTTACAATGACTATAAACTAGGAAGAGAAAAGAAACTTGAAGAGAGCTCAGCTGCTTGGGTTTCATTTGAACCAGTATAATCTTGTCACGTGAATCATGTACATGCAACACTAGAGTAGCAGCTGTGAAAAAATGTATATACACAAGCTGGGTGGTGCATGCCTTTAATCCTAGCACATAGGAAGCAGAGGCAGGCAGATCTCTGTGAGTTCAAAACCAATCCAGTCTACAGAGGTAGTTCCAGGACAGCCAATGCTACACAAAGAAACCCTACTGCACAAACTCTAGTTAGTATATAATGAAAATCCAAAGCCAGATACTGGGGAAAAGCTGGAACATCAGAGTAATAGGGAAACAAACCACAGCCAGTTCTCACCCAGCCAACTCCTCAGGCCTGTCTCCAGGAATCCTCCAACTCAATGTCTCTGAGTCCTCAGCCAAACATGAAGGAAAGTTCCTGGGAAAGCCACCAAGAAACCCTCTTCTCTTGCTCTACTCGGCTATCTTAACTTCCTCTTTCCACATTCCCAAAGCTAGGGTTAAATGTGTGGGTTACCACAGCCTGACCTGGCATGGCTCTGTGGTTGACGATGATATTCCATATTAATTTTATTAGATATATATTACCATAAACCTGCCTTGAATAACCAAAAACAACACAAAATAACAATACAAAACCAACCAAACAACCTCCCAAAATATAACAAAAATCCAAAAAAAGAATATATATGTACACTAAAAAATGTATGGCATGACTCAACTGCTCTATGCAAAAATCACAATAAAATTCCAAATAATATTTAAATAAACAACAGAAAGATAAGGAAAAACAAACAGGTCAAAAAAGATTGTGAACAACTAAGCCTTAACATATCAACAATCACATCCAAATATCTATGTCACTTCTAAAAGTCACACGACTTGAAATAACCAAAATTTCCAATAAGGAATGGTTAAACTGTGATAAATTTATACCAGGCACTCACACTCAGTCATAAAAGAAAGTACTGTTTACAATGGATCTCAAGGTCTTGTGTGGAATAGAAGAGACACTTTATGTGAACTATCCACCAGAGAAGACCACTCAGACACGGTTTAGGCCAGTAAGTACTCTTTGTAGCCTGCCCTCAACCACAGTAGGTATTTGGGATCCTAGTGTGGTCCTGAACCTTTCTCAGGGTGAGTGAGCTCTTAAGCGTAAAAACCCACATCCTGGATTGACAGTTAGCAAGAACTAGCAGAACTGTAAAAGCTCCAAAGGAAAATTAGTACATTTAAAGACTCCCACAACAATGGGCTCTGATGAATTAGGTTTTTGTTTTTGTTTTGGTAGGTTGTGCTGTCTATGTGCTGAGTGTTAAGGTCTGAATAGTTCTTGCATCATGGTGTCAGTTGTGTTAAGGTCTGAGACCTACTAAGGTCTGATTAAAATCCCAGAAAGCTTATATTGTTTGTTTTCATTGTCTGAGCATTCTGGCAAGGGACTTAGAAGAAGTACAGGTCATTAGCACTGGTGACATGTATGATGGTGGGACAGTTCTGGATCTTGACTCAAGTTGTGGCTACATAGCCCTAACAGAATAAAGGGATAGAGAACTATATGCATAAACAATGTGCTGCATGTGGAGAAGATGTAATCAGTAAGAAAGAAAAAGAGTAAAGAATGCACCTGACCTTCTTAAAAACCTCTTGTGAATCTGTTATCTGCTTGTTTTTAAAACTGTACACAGACATGATGGCACATGCCCACTTAGGAGGTGGGGCAGGGAGTTCATAAGTTCCAGGCCAGCCTGATACACATAGGGAAATCTTGTCAAAAACAAAACAAAAACATTGTTTTTCAAAAATGTCATATACAAACTGTATATACATACACATATTACATAAGCACATAAGATCTTTTCAGACATACTCACTAAAGTTCACTGTGCTAAGAACATATCTGCGCAATTTTAATATTTTTTAAAGACTGCTAATTTGGATCCAGAATGTCAACCTCCAGGTCATGTGAAGTTTATTCTCCCCACAGCTTCTGGAACCATAGGAAGGTCACAGAAACTCAGAAGGTGATGACAAGTGGGAGGAAACTAGGTTATTAGAGAACAGTTAGTAGAGATGCACCTGGAAAAAAATATAGGACATTTACTCCTTCCAGACCCCTTTCCTGTTTCCACCAGATGACAAGACCACTTTTTCTTACAGCCTGTGTGCTACTAGTGACTCAAATCAACACCATGTAGTGAAGCTCTGAAACCGAACACCAATGACTCTAGGGCTTCTTTTCATGTTGATTGTCTTGGGTGTTTGTCAAAGTAATGATAAAGTAAATGCTAAAACCTGCTGCCAACACTACATTTTAGAACATTCCACTGAGCCTCATACTTATTCATCATTCATTGATATACGGTATTACATGCATAAATTATATATACATTGCTGTTTAGCATTTCTTTGTTAATCCTCATGTAGCTATTGAGCCTCGACTTTAACCAACATCATGCTAGGCTCTAAGACTAAAATTGTAAGCAGAGCATCATCTGTTTTCTCACAAAGCTTGCAGTACAGTGGGTGAGGCTGCTACTTTACTAAAAATGGTCCAAAGACATGCTCTAGAGTAGGTTACACTTAGTATTAAGCAATAAATCAATGCTTTGAAGTACTAACCTGTGACCTAGATGTTGGTAATGATGATGGTGAGATACTGAGACACACTGACCACTGAAGGGAAGCAGCCTATATAAAAGAAGTTAAAACTATGGGGGAGGGGCATACTAAATTTACAGAAGCTTTCCTTAGAAGAATGGAGCCAGAACACAGGAACACTAGCTGGCTTTGGGCAGAAGGGAGCTGTCTTAGTTCATTCAGAAGCAAAGGTCATAAAGATCAGGGCAGGCAGGACTTAGTTTATTGAGTTAAAAAGGTTAAAAGAGGAACTCTAAAAGTCTGGGACAATGCCACCTGCCTAGAACAAGAGAGTAATAGAAGGTCTGAAGTCTGAGGGGATTGGAAGTTTGTTTTGGGAGAGCAAGCAGAATAGTGAAGATATGTAATTTGCCAGGATTGGTGGAGAGCCTGTTGAATCTGTCCCATAGAGAAGAGTATAGCCATTTTTTTTCTTTTCTTTTTCTTTTTTTTTTTTTAAGCATGGTGATTGCAGGCAAAAAAGGGAGGGCAAGGAGACAGGTATACATACTGTGTGTGTGTGTGATTCTGAGACAAATCAGGATAGCCATGATATTGGATTTATGAAATTTTCTTTGGTCTTCCAAAATTATGGTCATAATGATATCTGCAATTTAGTGTCTAATTTTGTAAAACTGGTTATTTCTCTTAAGTATTTTAGACCCAGAAACCAGCCATCTACCAAGCCTTCTCCAGATCTTATTACTATAAAGACACTAGCAGAGGACTCATCATTTACTGTTTTAGAAGAGGCTCCAGGGAGCAATGGCAATGTCCCTCTTCTTGGCTGTTACACGCCACTGTGAGTCCTTTTCTCGGTCTACTCTGCAATCATTCCTAGCCACCAAGAGTTCAGTACATTTCGATCCACACCAAGTGTTTTAACATGAAAAAAACCATGTATTAATTTTGTGATGTGTGACAGCTTAACACTCTCTCACACACAGGAATGGAGGTCAGAGGAATTTTCAGGGTTTGGTTCTCTCCACCACGTGGGACACAGGGAATATTTCAGGTTGACAGGCTTGGTGGCAGCCTCTTAATCCCTGAGCTATCTAGCTGACCTCCTGTCTGTTTTCTTAGCTGCATTTTTCATTTCATAAAGGTTTAGCTAAATAGAAATAAACCTGGGTGGCCTGCCATGTTGAGGTATGCCTGTAATTCAAGAATTTGGGAGGCCAAAGCAAAAGAATGAGGAGTTTCAGGCCTGCAGGGCTCCACACATGGAGATCCTGACTCAAACTAAGGGTTGGAGATGTAGTTCCATGGTACAGCACTTGTTTAACATATGCAATGTTCTATGTTTGATACCCACCTCCGGAAAAACAAATAAGCATGCAAACATCAAAAACAAGCAAATAAACAGGCACACGATGAATTGTAATCATCTTTTAGATTGTCCAAAATGTTCTGCTACGATACTCGTTTTGAGAAATACCATTAAACAATTGGCTACTATCATTTATATTCTGGTAATAGCTAAGCTATTACACCTCCTCCTGTAACATGGTTTTTCTAACATCAAAACAAGAACCTCCTTATGAAGTATCACGTATTTCAGTTGATCTTTGTGATTAACAAACTACTAGTCGTAGTGGTGAAAACAGAACCATTCCATGCCAAGCATCTGGTTAGTGGGTGAACAAAGCAAGGAAGAGATATTGGGAATTAAAACTCTTGAGATGGGACTGGAGCCATGACTCTTGCAGAAGACCCAGGTTTGGTTACCAGGATTCCTAAGGGGAGTCACAACCATCCTTAATTCTAGTTCCAGGGAACGTGAAAGAACCCCTTTTCTACTAAGCATGGATATGATGAATATATATACACAAAGGCAAATCACTTATACACACAAAAAATCTTTTAAAAGAATCGCTAAAACAGAAAATTTAGTTGTTTTATTTCTAACAAGCCCAAAGGGAAAAAATTACATCTTTGTTGATTAAAAGACACACATGGGCCAATATCATTTTTAATCTCCCCTCCCTTGCAAAAGAAACAGGTTTAAAAATATTTTGTATTTTTAAACATAATTTTAAAATGAATTTTGTGTGTGTGTGCGCACATGTGTGTGCACTGTGGCATGTGAAGTTAGCTGACATCTTTTGAGAGTTGCCTCTACTTGTGAGTCTCTGGGACTGAATTCAAAATTCAAGTTTTATTATACCTATCTAGGGACCAATGATTTACACATTCTTCAATTTATTTTTTAAGGTTTTTTGTTTGTTTGTCCTTCCTGCTCTTTGTTTAACAAGTGATGCTGGGAATTTCTTGAATGGACCTGTTGAGGATTCTGTCTGAGGCAGTTTCATTTTGTATCCCAAGACTGGAACTAGAATTCTCTATGCTCAGGTTGGCTGCAAACTTAAGAGACTATCCTACTGCTTCAGCCTCCCAAACTCTGGAAGGGCTCAGACAGAGACTATTTTGTATGTCAAGGCTAAGGTAAACTTTAAGGGAGGCACCGATTCTAAATTCCTGTAAAATAAGCTCCTAGCAACTCTGACTCCTTGCCCCTCCCCAGAATTGTAAAACTGCTATGAAATGATTAACCACTTGCTCTGGTTTCTGTAAACTCTGCTTATTGTTATGTCCGGGGGGGGGGGGGGTGAGGCAGTTTCTCAGAGCTGTAAATTCCGCAGGAATGAAGTCATTGCTACCTGTGTTTAAAAGCCCTCTTCCCTTTAGAAGTTCGTGGGAACTAAGAACAGCGGCCACTTAAAAATAAAAATTCGGCTAATTATAATTTAAATCGAGTCTGTTCTTTCGGTGTTTTCGAACTCTGTAACATGCATACCCATTTTGTAAAGAGAATTAGCTTTCTTTGCATTTAAGGAAGAGGTAAAGCAGGTATGAGTGGGAGAGCATCTGAGCTGATTCAATCTGTACCTCAGGTGTTAATTGACATTTGTTCCTAGAGTGTCTGGGTCACTTTGGGCTGCCTTTTCTCTTTCCGGACACTCAGTTTTCTCTCGAGTAGGTAAAATCCGAAGGCTCCGAATTATCACTGGATCCTTGCGTCTACTGAAAGGTCTCCTCTTCAGTGCTCAAGGACCACCCGCTCGTCTTCATTCGGTATATGACACTGCCGCACGAGCTACAGACGCGTGAGGACCAGAAACCTCTGCACGAATGGAAACGCCAACGACCCACGTTCCACAAAGCTCAGTTAGAGCGAAAATATACGTCACAAGACTGATGCGCCCACCGGGACTCGGAGCATGCGCAGAATGGCCGGCGGCCACCCAGGAATCGGGGGTCTCGTTTACGGAGGTCACAGTCTGGAAAAGACTCGGTTTTCTCGTCACGCCGTGGAGATTGTTGGCCGGTGCTTCTTTAGGCCAGCATTTGAAGGAAAACCAAACAAACTGTCGCCTTATCCCCCTACAGCACATTTCCGTTTTAACCACACACTTCCGGTCCGCTCGCCGGTTCCGGCCCCGCCCCCCACTTCCGGTCTCCTTAGGTTCCGCTGCGGCCGGCTTTTGCGTCCGCTGTGGCTGGCTCTGCCGCGCTCCAGGTGAGAGGACGCGGGATTCGCCGGCACGGCAGCCTGTGAAGGCGACGCTGCGGCTGGGGAATGCCACAGAACTGCATGCGCCTTGTGGTTTGTTTCTCTGCGAGCCGGACGGGCTGGGACCGCGGCTGTCCCGCCCGGCACCCAGAGGCCCCTGTCCCAGCGCGCCGCGGGTCGTGGCCTCCGCCTTCGCATCCGGCCTTCTCGCCAGATCCCATAGCTTCCCACGTCCTAGAATGTCCCGCGTTCCGCAGGCCTCGTTCCTCCCTCTTGCTGGTTCTGTCTCGTCTTCCCCTTAAGGTGGCTGTTGAAGGCGTCCGAGGCAGCTTGTCTCTGGGTCCCGCCTACCCTCGGATGCCCTCTCAGGCCAGTCCCAGCCGTACCCCGAACTGCTTGGTTTGGCCGGTGCCCGGACCCGGACCCCACCAGCGCATACTCACTTTTGCCAGGCTTAATGAGAACTTCACACTGTTAATTTTGAAATTGCCGCCTTTAAGCTGCTTTTAGTTATGCGGTGCTAGGCAATCGCTGTGACTTATTTTGCAGGTTTTTAATCAGTACAGTGAGGTCAGTTGGTCAGATTGTAAAGATTAAGAAAATTACGATGCTTAGCATGCCCTTCTCCCACTATTATGGGTTCATCTAACTCCTTGCACCTTACAAGGTGCTTTCAGGTGTTATCGCTTATCATAACACTTACATTCAAATTGGCTCATCTTAGGGTTTAGCAGGCCGAGGGGCCAGAGGTGAGAATTGACTAGGCAAAGCCAACAGCCAACACAGGATGTTAGGCATAACTCCAATTTAAATATGTGTGTGTGTGTGTGTGTGTGTGTGTTTTACATGTCCTGTAAAAATGAGCTTCTGAGTTTTATGCCATCACCCACTTCCCACCCCCATTAGGGAGGGACCTAGGTAGTAAACTAGAGAATTATAAGAAAAATTGTAGAAGTGCACATATTTTTGTGTCCTGCATGATCCTCAGTAGTGATGAAATTAAAGAATTTAAAGATTAAGAATTTAAGTGGTCAAAGTTTGTATAACCTTTTTTCCCCCTATTCCTGGCTTTTTAGGGTATTTGTCAACTTGTAGTTAGCATTTGTGGCAGTTCTTTATGAAGTAGTGCTCTGTTTTGCTAAACATATGGAGCCAATGCCATTGGAGGATTTTTCTAAAGCATTAGAGCCTAGAGGAATGGCATGCTCAGACTTGAGCATGCTTCAGAGATGGTAGAGTAAGACTAGTTAAAAGTGTACATTATTTGGTCTTTTTCCTTTCCTTCTGATGGCACTTCTAAGACATCTTTCCAGTTGTGTCTGTGTTCTTTTTGGGTAGAGAACACTCTCATGATCTCCAAGCTCTGCCCATCGCAGCACAGATTTGTGCTAGATGCCTTCCTAACTCTTATGAAGTCATTTCCATTTCTGTGTCTTACAGAAAATAACGTAAACTATTTCAGTTTGACCCACATGCCTTTTTACTCATTTTTTGGGGGGCAGATTCTCCTTAATGTGGCATTTATTGCCTTAATTAGCAGGCTTGCTGAAAATTTTCCATAGACATTACTAATATATGAGTAATATAAATGTGATTATAAAGGGAAACACATGAGCCAGTGAATAGAGATTTGTTAATGACACAGTAACAACATTGTCAAGTAGGTTCTTGCAGATTGTCACTTTCATTACCTTCTCTAGCAGTTGGTTTTGGTGATTGTGTAAGTAGTACAATCAGACACTTCATCACATTTGTGAAAACTTTGTAATAAGGAAACTATTCTCTAAAACCTATGAAGGTGATGAGTTTATAAGTTTGAAAGCTTTATTGAACAAGCAAGCATTTAGTTGAGAGAATAGCAGCTGCCATGTAACATCTTTGTGGTAGGGTCTATATGAGCTTGTTTTTTTTTTTTTATTGAAATTTGTTGTTTAACTCCTATAGATCTGCTTTGAGTTAGTTTTGATATAATGTATAGAGAGTGTGTTGAGATTTAGTTAGAAAACCCACACACGTACTCCTTGGTAAAGTATGGTAAAGTATGTAACTTTCCGTAATGGGAAAAGGTGATGATATTATCAGATACCTTTATTAGATGTGATGATCTTTGAACAATATAAATTTATCTTAGTAAAATATAAAACACATAATGATATATAGGACTGAAACATAGAAAACGTTTGGCTTTAACTTTAAGACTTACAGAGTGCTTACCAGGTACTTTGTGAGTTAGAAATGTTAACTGATTTCATTGTCACAAGAATCCTAAGCTGCATATAGTATTCCTCTGTTCTCCAGATGAGGAAAGGTATGTGCTAAGCAAGATAACTTCAGGAGTCAAATAGTAAGTGGGAAGTCTAGGGTTTGAGCCCAGGTAATTTGCTGTGGGTTCAATGTTCCCCATGTATGCCTCTCTAACATTTAATGAACATGGATGTCCATTGTGGACTGGATTGCCTCACCAGGATAAACCCAAGCAAAGAAAGCAGGCTGGGTAGGCAGTTCCTTGTTCTCTGGTTTAACAAGAGGTAGAATCTGAAAGAGTGTTAGGAAATCCTAACTCTAAGCCAAAACGAGCAAGAAAGTTGTAATTTGTAGGATTCTAGGAGCACCTTTCTGAGAAGGCACACCCATCTCTACCATTAGCCTGGACAGTAGAGTTCAGGCCTCAAGCACTTACTGTTATTAGAGCTATCTGCTTTAATTTCTTCCATTTGCGTGTGCCTGTCTTCTAGGTGTTTTGTTCTAAGAGAAAGCAACCACTTCATATGCTTGAAGAATGGCTCTCCCCATCATTGTGAAATGGGGTGGGCAGGAGTATTCAGTGACCACGCTTTCAGAAGACGATACTGTGTTGGATCTCAAGCAGTTCCTCAAGACCCTTACTGGAGTGCTTCCAGAACGCCAGAAATTACTGGGGCTCAAAGTTAAAGGTAATCTCCCCACTTTGAAGTTTCTACATTGGTGGTTATGGGTTTCATACTTGTTATTTTATTTTATTTTTTTAAATAAAAGAGACCTATTTTGAGTTTCCTAAACTTGTTTCAGCGATACAAATAAGAATAATGAACAGTTTCTTGAAAATATCACTACTGTTTGGATGACTTTTGTTCCCCTGACAGTTGGTATTTGCCTGTTGAGGCTTTGACACAGAAATCCAGGTGAGAGACATTTATTTCTGGCATCTGTGATTTACCTTTAATTATTACATGGGCCTTGTACTTTTTCCCACTTTCAGAAGTGGAGATTATACATAGTCTATTGACACCGTTCCTGCCAGCTTACTTGTACATTTTATGTCATTGACAGGTGAGTTTGTAGTAATAGAGATGTGTAGTTTAGTCTCGGCTTCAAGGCAGTGCTGTCTGTCTTGAGCAGTAAAGCATGAATTGGTTTTGCTAGTCCACTATCAGGGCCGATTCCACTCGGGGAGACTATCCTTGTATTTCTTGTGACTTACTATGCTAGATACATATTTGGTAGTAGGATTTTTTTATGTAGTGGGATAGTGAAACCAGCACCTGAACTTTAGTGAGAAAACAGTCATTTGCTTGTATTGTAGGCAAACCTGCAGAAAATGATGTTAAGCTTGGAGCTCTCAAACTGAAACCAAATACTAAAATCATGATGATGGGAACTCGTGAGGAGAGCTTGGTAAATGTTTACTTTTTGTTGTCATATGTCTCTTTGAAGTTGTTATGACATACAGTGTACTGCTATAGTATAGTCTTAACTATGGTAAAACTTTCCATGTAATGATCAGTCAAAAATAATTGAGCTAAGTAAGTTTTTAAGTTAGTTAAAAGAATACTGTAGCCTGTGTGATAAAATTTAATTTAACATGTCAGATCTGCCCAGGGGACGTACAGAACAAGTAATTAACAGTGGAGCTTTTCTCACGCTGTGTGCTTGAGCTCAGATTGCCAACACTTGTTTGTTACCATGAAATACAACTGCCCTGTCTTAATAGGAAGACGTCTTATGCCCTCCTCCTGACAATGATGATGTCATCAATGACTTTGACATTGAAGATGAAATAGTTGAAGTAGAAAATAGGTAAGTGCTCTTGGCCTCCAAAGACATTGTCGTATGAGAAAAGGGGATTTTGATCTGATCTTACCTTTTCTATTAGAGAAGAAAACCTACTGAAGATCTCTCGCAGAGTCAAGGAGTACAAAGTGGAAGTGCTGAACCCTCCCCGGGAAGGAAAAAAGCTTCTGGTGCTGGATGTTGATTATACATTATTTGGTAAGTTAAGGAACTCTGCTGTTCTTTTACTTGTAACAGACCTGTGTGTGTGTGTGTGTGTGTGTGTGTGTGCGCGCGCGTGTGTGCTAGCGCGCGGGCCCCACCACTCCATGTAAATAAATAATAAATCATTTGTTTAGGAAATACAGATAAGCAAATGAAGGCATTACCTATAAGAACCAAAGATGACCCCTTTTAATCTTTAGATTTTTTAAATTGTGTTTGTATCTTTTTTGTTGTTATTTGCTATGAATTAGATTGTGGTGGCCAGTTTAATGCCAACTTGACTCAAGCCAGGATTATCTGAGAGAAGAGATCTTAATTTTTAAAAAATGTCTCTATACAGTTGGACTGTAGGCAATCCTCTGGTGCATTTTCTTGATGATTGATGTGGAAGGGCCCAGTTTACTGTGGGTGGTGCCTACCCTGGGTTGCCGGTCCTGGGTGCTGAATAAGCCATGGGAACAAGGCAGTAAGCAGTGTTCCTTTGTGGCTTCCTCATTTCCTGCCCTGACTATTCCATGTAGGACTGTGACCTGAGAGCTGTAAGAACTTTTTGGTCATAGTGGTTTCTCTGTTACAGCAATAGAAACCCCAACGAAGCCCCTAAAGATATTTATATGCACACATAGGTTATTTGTGGGCACAAAAGGATGTAAGTTTGTCATAATTTAACCAACTCAACCCTGATTGACAATTTTATGAGTGCTGTTTTAAAAATAGTGTTTTTTGTTTTACCCTTGTTATGTGTGTAGATATATCCAAGCACCTTTCTTAAATTTAAAATTAGTCATGTCAGTTGAAAAAGAAAGGCGTTTCATCTTCTAATATTGGCATAAATGTTCTCTGATAGTAAAGTTTTCTTGCTTATAACCCTAAACATTAAATGTCTTATAACTTAATGTGCACTTTGCTTAAGAATTAATCAACTGATTGTACTTGTACAGTGAAGTTGATTTCCTCAGAATTATGAGTATATGTGAATATGGAGACCTCACTTTTCATTATTGTGGATGATATTCAAACTAGATGAGAAAAAAAAATGTACAGTGGTCTATGTAAGCCTGAATTTTTAGTTTTCCTCTTTGTATGCTATACAGAATTGATGTGCTTAAACCACAGTTCAAGGACATTGAATTCTGTGCCTGTAAAACATCCACTCATCCTCCGTGTCATTCAGTCTCCAGCTATTTGCAGTTGTGTATATTCTCTCTCATGATGGATGATTTTTATAATCGCTTCATTCTACCCAATATTTGTCCCTGATAATAAGCTAATAATTGTTTTTATGATCCATTTTCTTTTAGATCATAGGTCTTGTGCAGAGACTGGGGTAGAGTTAATGAGACCATATCTTCATGAATTTCTAACATCTGCATATGAAGATTATGACATTGTTATTTGGTGTAAGCTTATTTTTTTTTATTAGATTTTCATGGAAATAAGATTGTTACTTATATTATTCTAGTGTACAAAGCATGGCTAAAAAGACTTGCTTAAATGTGAAAGCTTTCTTTTTTTTAAAGTAAATTTCTTGAAATTATGTTTGACTTTCTTACGTCATTATATGAAGTATGTGTGTATTTTCATAATAAAAAGATATGTATATTTTCTGTAGGACAATAATAGATCATGGTGTTAGAATAAAAGTGCTTTTTATTTTTACAGTGCTGGCAACTGAACTAGGGACCTTATGCAGGCTAGAGACACTGCCACTGAGCTGTATTCCCAGCCCTTAATCCTTAATACCTCTCCCCCCGTTTCCTCATTAGTTTCAAAAAACTGGAGACTGACTTTCTTTTAATCTTAGTAATTTAACTGGAGAGAAATAAAGAACAGTGTGAGTTGTTCAAGGAAAAATTAGTGCATGACAGAAGCAGTGCTCCTGGTGTAGAGGTCTGGACATTCATAGACCTGCAGAGTAGAAACTAAGGCCGTACTTCGAGTTAGGGTGACATTTGTCTTACCGTTTCTTGATAAATGAAGCAATGCATTGATTGACATGCCACTCCCCTGAAGACATTTGAAGTTACTTCTTAGCAATTTCATAATCAGAGAGTTATCACGAATGGAATAAGATCCTAAGTATAATAGCTTCCTATGTAATTGCAGGTATTTGATAAGAAGCCAGATAGTTGGTTGCAGTCTGTAAGCTTCCTTTTTCCTTTCAGAGTATATCCCTTGTTGACTGACACAGAGTTCACACTGTTGAGATTAAAAATATGGTGAAAGTGTGGTAGTTTCATTGTTCAACTTGAGAGAAGAGAGCTTACTGGAGCAAATATTTTTGAGCATCTCTGACATGACATCAGAGAAAAGAAAAAAAATTCTTTAAACGTTAAGTTAGAACTTAAACATTTAGAGAACCTTTATAGTTATAAGTTATTGGTAGATTACTTTATGGCTGTAAGTTGAAAAGGAATACTTACTCTAGAACTAAATATACTAGGAATTTGTATTCTTTGTGAAATCAGGTAGGTCATTTAGTCTCTGTGAACCTCCTTCTTCAGCTAGAGGTTGTAACGATCTATGCTTTAGGTAGAAGTGAGAATAGATTTACTAGTATAGTAGCTCGCTGGTCACTAATGTCCTTAACAACGAGAAATTGTTTTACTCTGTGTGTCTCCTTATTGTTCATCTGAGAATTACATGTACAGAAAAGGTACTAAGTTAACTTTTTTCTTACCATTGTTTTCATTGTACTACGACACTCTGAACTTCTGGTTTGTATGGGCCAGTTCTGCGTGTAAAGTAAGCTGAGATCAGGAGAGCATGTAAAGAGAAGGACTGAATTTTGTGTCAGGGATCACATCAGCATTAGTCTGTTGGTGCAGACATGAAACAAAATGTAGGGGACATTTTGTCTCAGGTTTGTTTTTAAGATGCAGGTTTGCTAGGAGGTTGTGCCTCACGCCTTCAATCCCAACACTCTGAAGGCAGAGACAGGCAGATCTCTGTTCAGGGCGAGCCCCTGGTATACAAAGTGATTTCCAGGGCAGGTTCCAAAGAAGCCCTGTCTCAAACAAACAAACAAACAAACAAACAAAAAAGCTTCTTTTCTTAAGAAAAGGTGCTAGGTTTAATGAGCCGAATTTACCAAGTCTGTCAGAATCAGTCTAGTTTTTCACTCAGACTTTTGACATGAACTGTTAGTGTATTTATACTGACACCATATGTACTTCTGCAGTGCCTGGATCTGCTGCCAGAGACAGTTGAGTTCCACATATCTCATACTTTGGAAAGAGTAAAGAATGGCCAGACTGTTTTAAAAGGAGTTTGGGTTTTAGATTATCATGGTTACATCTGTCATATAAATAAAAATGGTTTAAGTATAATTTTTTAGAAGACACATTAAAAGATTATTAGGGACATTATAATGTTTTTGAAGTTGTGGTCTTGCTTAAGAAGCTTATTTATTCAGAAGAAATTTTTAAAAAATGAAACTCAAACTTTTCATATGATTGTATTATTCCTCATGTTTTAGCTGCAACAAATATGAAGTGGATTGAAGCTAAAATGAAAGTAAGTGTTAGAAACAAGCCATTTCATAATGTTTTGAAATCACATTTGACAGATCAAAGATTGTAGAACGGAGTCCATTTTATTTATACTGGCTGTCTTCTGGTAGCTGCAGAATGCCAGTGTTGGGAGTAGAGGTGTGTGAGCCTGCTTAACGATGGGTGATCTGAATGCCTAAGCTGCTTCCCAGGAAAAGCTAAGCCCCGTTTACCTTCCTTAGACTCTAATAATGTTTGCTTTGTCCTTTGCCCTGTTGAGTGATACTGATGAGGTGATTCATTCTAAAATGGCAAGTTAGGAATGAATCCTTGTCTGGTCTGGTCTACTCGCTGACACAGTTCAGCAAATCAAATGCTTTCCAGTTGTGTAGCGGAACTTGACTGCCATTGCTGTAGAAAATTGGCATTTTGAGAAATTGCAAGTAGAATGCCGGGAAAGCCTGGGATTTTCCACACTAGCTCTTGAACCTTATGGACATTTGTGTTCCAGGAACTGGGAGTGAGTACGAATGCCAACTATAAGATCACCTTCATGCTGGACAGCGCGGCTATGATAACTGTGCACACCCCAAGGAGAGGGCTCATTGATGTAAGGGCTGCTTTTGTTAAAGATGAGCGTACTTTTTGTATTTAAACAGAAAAGAAAAAAGACTAGGAAGAATTTTAAATTTCATCTGAACAGATAGTAAAGTGACAGTTGAGTTTTAACAAAGACATTGTATTTTGAGGATTTGCCACACTCCAGAGGCAGGCAGATCTTTCTGAGTTCAAGGCCAAGAGTGAGGGCTACATAAGGGAACCCTGTTTCTACAATAAAATAAAATAAATGAATGAATTTAAAAAATTAACTAAGTTATAATGGTGCGAGTAAAGCTATTGAAGGGCTGTCTGGAAAGGAATGGTGTCAAGGTTAGCTGTGATGATGGTGGGGGAGTATTGCCAGACAAGGTAGAAGAGAAAAACTGAGTATTATCAAGAAGTATGCTGGAAACAAACAAAAGTATACCCATCCTTCTCTGGGAGAAACTGACATAGTACATGGGCCAGGTTACATCCAGGAATAGCAACAAGACATCAGAGAAGAGGACTGGGCTTTAAAAATGAAGAATTTTGACATGATTTACTCAAATGACTGCTTCTACAAGGCACTACAACAACAGGCACAGTCAGTAATAAAGATGAAGAAATTGTGCCTCATATTCTCAAATAAAAGGCTCATAGTTGGTAAATGCTTCCTCCTAGGACAGTGATTCTCAACCTGTGGGTCACAACCCCTTGGGGTTGCCTAAGAGAACACAGGCATTTACATTATGATTCATAACAGTAGCAACATTACGGTTATAAAGTAGCGATAAAAATAATTTTGTGGTTGGTTGTTCCTACAGCCTGAGGAACTGTATTAAAGGGTCTCAGCATAAGGAAGGTAGAGAGATTCCTCCACCTCCTGCAGAGCTGGTGGCTCATGACTCCTGTAAAGAGAAATGTCAGTTTTGGGTTTTGTGATACTTGGCAGCAGATAGTTCTGAATAGAGTTCTTTCCTTTTGTAGTCCTGGATTAGGAATTCTGAAACAAAGCCAGAAATGAAATACTGGTATCTTTGAACTTTGTTGATCAAATACTCTAGAAATCAGGCACTGGTGCCATTGATTTAAAGACAAAATCAGCTGGGCACAGGGACATCCACCTCTATTCCAGTACTCAGGAAGCAGAGGCTGGAGGAGTAGGAGTTCAGGGCTCCCTGGAGCCGCAGAGTGAGGCTCCCCATACATATGTATAAATGATATATATCCTGAATTATTAATTGAAAGAGCCCAGTGTAGTTTTCCTCACTTAGATGTCTCTAGTTTAAAAGGTCTTGAGGGAAGGAGGTATTTGTTAGCTCAAGAAATACCCATTATTTTTGCTGTAGTATTGTGCTGTGAAAATTGTGTAAAGTGTTATGATTGGGTTGGGTAAGTTAGACATGCACAAGCCGTTAACAGTGTAGTCTCATATGCCTGGTGTCAGCCATGCATCCTACAGGCAAGAAGAATCTTGCTCTGCTTTTAGAATGGAATGAGCTGTTAATACATACTGCGTTAAATATAAACTTTTATTTTAAGGTGAAGCCTCTTGGTGTTATTTGGGGAAAATTTTCTGAATTCTACAGCAAAAAAAACACCATTATGTTTGATGACATAGGAAGAAATTTTCTAATGAATCCACAGAATGGACTGAAGGTAAGATAATTTTACTTGCTTTAGGCTCATGAAACCTGAGTGTGGAGTGCCATGAAGTTTTAGATAAACTTTTACTTGTTCAGTCAGTGCTAGCATGGCTCTGTAAGATGACAGAGCAGAAAATTTCATTGCCTAGTATTTTTACTGTGTCCTGTCTGTGCAGATACTTAATCATTATGTTACAATTGCCTACAGTATTTTAGTTTAGCAACATACTGTGGTTTTGTGGCCTAGGAGCAGTAGGTTTTAGTATTAGGTTTAGGTGTGTAGTAAGATAAAGAGTATATTCTGTGATGTTCAAATTGGGTGAAATCCATCTCATGTATCTCAGGAAAGGAAATCTTAAATGATGCATGACTGTATACACATGTATACACACACACACACACACACACACACACACACACACACACTCACACACTAACCCTCTCCCCCTAATTTATTGATTTATTTGTTTTATTTTGTGTACATGTCTGTTTGGCAGAATGAATATATGTTTGCCATTTGTGGACCTGGTGCCCACAGACTCCAGAGGAGGGTGTCAGATCACTGAACTGGTTGTGAGCAACCGATGGGTGCTGGAGCCAAAAATGGATTCTCTTCAAGAACAGCTAGTATTCTTAACTACTAAGCTCTATCTGTCCAGCTCCCTGTGCTTTAACTACCAAGCTCTATCTGTCCAGCCCCCTGTGCTTATGGTCACAAGTAAGAGGTATTTAAATATTTGGGGAAGTTCAAATGAAAATGAATATTGCCTTTTGCATTGTCTCTGGTTAGCCAGCCCACTTGAATATTTAGTTTTAGCTGGCCCTGAGGGAGCAGCCCGCACTTACTGACACTGAAGTGCAGTGTGGTGTTTGGTAGGAGTGTACATCTTAGAGGTGTAGTAAGAAGTTTCTGACCTGGCCTAGCCCTGTGATTTGACCAACAATCCCAAATAATCATACAAAGTCTTATATTAAGTTCATGCTGTTTGGCCTGTGGCTCAGACATATTACTTGCTAATTCTTTCTGTTAAACTAACCCCTGGTTAGCCAAGTGGTTGAGAATCTTTTCGCAGTGCAGTGTTTGCGTCCTCTTTCATCTGTATCTGCTCGTGTGTTTGCTCTGCTCTTCTTCTTAGAGTTTTCTTAGTCTGGTAGCCCCACCCATACTTTCTGCCAAACCATTCGGAGGGACAAATATTTACAGTGTACGTAAGCACAATCCCACAGCATAGAGGGGCTGATGTTCTGGCCAGCTGCCTTTAGCAGTCCTTTTTCTTTTTTCCTATTAAATTGAAACTGATAAGGGTTTTGTGACTCTTAGAGGTCAAATGTAGGTCTTAGAATTATCAGGTACCAGTGATAGCAGGAACCACATGTATCTTGTGCCCTTTCTTAATCCTAGGATAAAAGTCTAGATTTGCTCAAAGTCATAGAATGGGTGTTTGAGAGAATTTGGATAGTTTGTGTCTTGGTCCTGAGTCAGTGACAATCTTAGCATGAGTCATGTGATGTCTTTGTGGGAACTACAGAGGCATTTCATACTGGCCGCAGAGAACAGGGAAACTTGAATGCTTCTGATGCCGTGGCTGCTAACGCGTCTATACAGTCTGAACACAAAGGTACTCTGGGACAGTAGTGAGGATGCTGTCCTGAACTTGTCAGCCAGCTAGGTTCTTGATAAAGACAAGGGATGGGAACTTTAGAAAGTAGGTCCTTGAGGCCTTAGTGGAGTTTTGAGTTGAGTTGAATTAGTGCAGGTGTCAGAATGGTGATGCAAGGCCCCGACTTTACCCAGATTCAGCCTGTTGCCTTGGGAGAGAAGCAGATCTGCTTACTCTATCCCATCTTCTGTCTGCTCTTAATATTCTGAAACAAATTTCAAATACGCACTTTATTTAAAGTTAATTTAAATTAATTTTAAAATGTGAAAGGCCATCTTGAGTTGTATAAACATACCTGAGCTGATCTTAAGAAAAGACGGAGCTATTAAAGAAGCAATACAGAAATATATTTCAAATTGATGGTTGAGCAAACTAAAAGTAATTCATCATTCATTCTCTCACTGCCGAAGTCAAGATTTAGTCTTTGTTTTCCTGACTTTTATAGCTTGAAGTAATTATTTTTAAGTGAAATATTAATTTAAAAACTATATCAACCTTACAATTTGGGAGAACATAACTACTCTTTTATAGAAACTGATCTTTATACATAAATGACAAAGCAAAATGTTTATGGCAAAATGTGATAGGAAACTGGCATTAATGTGTAGTGACTCAGCTGTCTGGAGTGTATGATGGGGCCTGCAGAGTGTCACTTCCATCCCCGGGAACCACAGGGTGGAAGGAGAGAACTGCTTTCTGTGTGTGTACAGGGTACACAGGTATTAGCCAAACAAAGAGACAGAGGAGTGCCGCAAGGGAGCTACCCACTGTGCTTAGCCACTGTATACAGTAGAGAGTATAAATGGAGTCAGTAGAGACCATACAGTGTCAACAGCATTGGAGGATTTGAGCAACCAGACATGCAGGGCCAGTGCTGGAGGAGGCCATGGTGATGCTTCAGGTGGAAGAGCTTAAACAATACCTGAGACATCTATAAGCTTAGGTGTCATGAAAGTCATTTGCATTGGTATCTTAGCCTCAGTACCTGACTGAAATGATGGATTAGCCCAAGCTTTGTAAAACTTTCCTGCCACAATATGAGGCTTGTTCATTCTTTGACAGATAAGGCCTTTCATGAAAGCACATCTGAATCGAGATAAAGACAAAGAACTGGTGAAGCTCACACAGTATCTCAAGGAGATAGCCAAGCTCGACGACTTCCTGGAGCTCAATCACAAGTACTGGGAAAGGTAAGTGCTGACCATCATTTGTCTTTGTACACAAATAGTAAAACATGTTGGCACTGCAAAACTGTGCCCCCCTCCTTTTTTTGGAGACAAGATTTCTTTGTATATCCTAGAACTCACTTTGTAGATTAGGCTGGCCTCGAAATTCACATCCCTCTGCCTCCTGAGTGCTAGGATTAAAGACATGCACCACCACTACCCGGCCATGCACTTAAGTGGGAAAATTCTAAAAATATTTTTTTTTCCTACTGACATCTCCTCAAATGTATTTTTTCTAACGTGTAACTTACTCATAAACCCACAATCCTTCAGGTCTTTAATATTGGAGTAGTGGGAACTTGAGAGGCTGGTGAGTTGCTTTGTGGCTGTAAGCAAACCACCTTCTCTTCCCACAGTGGTTCTTTAAGGAAAGGTCTCTATGAAGCCTATGCTGCAAATTCTTGGCCCTCCTGCCCGTCTCCCAGTAGCTGGGCTCACATCACATAGCCATGGCAACACCTGGGACCAGCTGGGAGTTGACCACTGGTGCCATGCTGTAAGCTGTGTCTCATGACAATGTTTCAAACTGCAAAGAACTTCAGTGTCTAGAAGCAGAAATAGAAAACAAAGCAGTTGCTTAGGACTTTCCTTTCTAAAGATTACCATATCTTTGTAGAGTCTTTTAGTCTCTTTTTCTAAATACAGCTATGGAAAAATCTAGCACAAATTGCAGTCACCATCAAGATGACACAGCCCGGAAAACCTAAAGACATGGGTTGGTTGTATGTCCTACTTGTAAGGCTGCTTTGAAATCAGACCTAAAAAAATCCGGTTCTGGTGTAAACACTAACAGAAACCCTGCTGGGCCCTTTGTTTACTTTTCTACTTTTGGCTCCTTTATTACTTTGGCCTATAGCTAATGATGGTAGTTTCTAAGTATGAGAAAGAGTTGGGAATTTTAAATTAGCAGCAGATCCTATTAAATAATTCGAGGAAACAGTGGCTCACTTGGTAAGACACTTTATACTCTTCTTTCTGTAGTGCTGGGCATTGAAGCTAGGACCATATGTATGCTCTGTAGCCACTGTGTCTCTGAGTGACATCACTACCTTTCTCCTTTATACTCGAGTATAGTCCTTTTTAAAAAACATACTTTGCATGTGTATGTAGATCCCACACCCTTTAGTATCTTTTATTCCACTATCTTTATGTAGGAAAAAGTAAGATCTTTAGGTGAAGTCTTAATTAGAAATTTCAATACTGTTTAACATTGGAAAAGGTAGTATAATATAACTGATGTGAATCTGAGCAGCCTGAATTGGAAATTACTTAACATTTGTACCCGATAAGTGGGAGGGAGGTGTTGGAGAAATGCATTGTGGTTGTTGTGAAGGTTAAAGTTACCACATGTGCTTACAACAGTGCTTGGCATGGAGCACTCAACAGTTTTTAGGAGCTACTAACTAGTCATTTTGAAAGGCTCATTACTGAAACAAGTCCTTTGGTAAGAGGTAGATTTGCTTTCATGAGTTTGCCCAATTCAGCTTTGTTGCGTTTATCCCGTTTTTTTCAGGTATCTATCAAAGAAGCAAGGACATTAGTTACCAGTTACACTCACAGTTGAAGATCCTGAGACCGTGGACATTTGTTTCTTTGCTAGGCATTATCATGATTGTGCTGGACACTGAAGCAGATGCCAGGCTGCCTAGCTGTGGTCTTCCAATGCTTTGTAAATTTAATTTTGTATTTTTTGAAGATTATAACAAAGTGCTAAAAAAAAAAAAAAAAGAGTTCTCTTCCTTCTATGTTAATTTCCTCCTGAAGAAAATGTTCTCTGGCATTGATTATTAAGGTGTTTTCCAAACCCTCTAACAATGGAAACCGGAAAGGTGGAGGAAAAGTATATCCACTGGTATCACCTTGTTACTTTGGAGATAAGTGTTGTCTTATGCTTCTGTCTCTTTGTATAATCATCTGCCTGAGTCTGAGACCAAACATCCTGAAACTAGCTAGTGTCCCCCGCCCCTTTCCCGCAAAACCAAAAGCAAACCCAAAAAGTCCAAACAAGCTTTTAACTAATAACAAGTTCGTTGTGCTGAAAACTCCCTAGAGTTGTTCTTTGTCACAGAGTTCCTCATCTGCAGTCTACCAGGAAGCTCTGGAAGCCAGAGTTGTCAATGTTCTTTAAGAATGGAGGACATCTGCACGATAAGGTTGTGCCCCCGATGGCCAATAAGAGACTGAGATAACACTGCAGCACAAGAGTATGCTTTTTGGTGGCTAAGTAGGTCTACAACACTTCTGCCTAAAACTAGTCATGAGCACAGCTTACTGCAGTAGTAAAAAGGCACACTCTGAGGCATGGATAGCATTTCAGCATACTCCAGCTGTGTGTCATTGCTAACTAACACCGTTGCAACAAACATATCTAGCCATAAGATTCAAAATACCTGTTATGCTTAAGCCTGCAGATATGTAATGTGACACTGTTTTGTGTTGACAGTATTGCTTTATACAGTTCTTGTATTTGAAGGGAATTGTTCCTTTTAATGAACATGGTGTACATTGTTCTTACGGAACTATTTCAGTGGTGTAAATAATAAATATCTTTTTCTTAAAATACTAAGTATCTGTTCTGTAATAGCTCAAATGTTTTTTTTCTTCTTTGACAAATCACTGACCGTGTTCAGACAAGGATCTTTGAAAATTAAATGTGGCATTGAGAGGCAGAGGCAGGAAGTACCAGAGTTGGAGACCAGCTGCAGAATAAGTGTGTATATATCACTATATATTTAAGATGTTTTTAGCAGCTAATTAGATGGGTATACTTGATGAAAAATTATTAAAATGTTTCTTAAATGTCTGGTAATTTTTAAAAAGTAATTAAGGGGCAGTAGAAGTTTTTAAGTTTTTATTCATGTGTGCATGTGCCGTTGACTTCAGTTGCTTTCCACCTTATTTGTTGAGACTGGATCTCGCTGATAGGAAAGGTTCTGCCTATCTGCCTCTCCAGTAATATAGCATTATAGGCTTGCTTGTGTTGCTTGGCTTTTTTCTGATGGTGATGTGGGCGTATTATGAGTGGGTGCATAAATAGGTACATGTGGAGGCTAAAAGTTGATATTGGGCATCCCCCTTGATAACTCTCTGCGTTACTTTATTGAGGCAGGGACTCTTGTGATTACGAGCTTTGCCATGTCTCGTGTGTAGGTTCCAGGGATCTGAGCTCTTGTCTTCACACTTAGATGGCGAGCACTTTACCAGTTGAGCTATTGCTCCAGTCCCTTGCCTGTGTCTTTCGTGAGTGCTGAGGATCCATCCGAACACAGGTCCTTCTGTTTCTGTGAAGGTCCATTTGCACATTGAGTCGTCTCCAGTTGTAGACCAGAACTGTTTCAGAACATTTCGTTGGATCATTGCATTTTCCTTATGCAGTGAGTTTGTTATTCCAAATAGGAGTAGGAAAGGCTTCATCTTTTTAAGTGAGCTGAACATGAAAGGTAAGTTATTAACATAGAATTAACATAGGTCAGAAAAAAAACATACCGATGTGAGTTGACAGGTGGCTTTTAACAGCACTTCCTACCAGTAGGTGGCACCCAAACCAAAGTTTACTAGCGAGTGTGTTACTAATCTGTCAAGCTAAATTTGGGTTCATGTGCTTTGTGTGATTAATATTTTCACACTTTTTAACTTGAGATTTATCACAAAGACATCTCTGTGACTACAGCAGTTCAAAGGTGTATCTGGTAAAACTCACTTATCAGGCATAATTCTCAGCTTAAGATAATTGTTATCTAGTGGTGCATATTTAGCCTAACAACTACATAGATAGCATCATGAAATCCCACATTTAAAGAGTGGTTTTGGATTTGCATTAGCAACACTGAGATGTTGAATTATTTTTGTCTGTAGTAGCATTCAGTCCAATGAAGACTCCGCAGATGGAGTAACAGGCAACTGAAGCATATTCAATTATAGAAAATATAACTAGTCTTTTTATAGAAAATAAACTAGTCTTCTGTGAGAGTAGAGCTACACAGATAAGAGACTAAAAAGGCTATGCAAAACAATATTGCTTAGTGCCATTTAATTAATATGAATAAATTACTATTGTGCTTCTCAAATTTGCCCCTAAAACTTACGTGTTGAAGACTTGGATGCTATCTAGTGCTCAGAGGTGGGGCCTTGGGGAGGCAATTGGGCCACAGGGGCACTGCCCCCATAGATAGATGGGTCCATAGGTTGCTAAACGGGGGCCTGAGTTTTGCTGTAGAAATGAGCTCTCTGCCTCCTTCCTACCCAGTAGCTTGCTTCACTGCATATCTGTCAAATGCCTACAAGCAACACAGCCAACTGGCTATTAACCGAAACCTCAGTTAAACTAAACTTCCCCCTTTGTAGGTTGTTTGTCTTGGGTATTTTGTCTCAGCAGCAGAACACTGACTTACACACCATGAACCGTGAACAAGTCTTTAAGAGTTTTCTCTTACCAAGTCATCAACAGACCTCTCCGATAGTGCAGACTGTTCCAGTAGTACAGGTATCTGGTGAAGTATTTGTACATCAAAACTTGGTGCTTATGAAGATTAAGTGCTTAGGTACTATGTAAAAAAAGTATTCTAATTTTTAGAATAGCTTTAGGAAAACTAAGTAGGTCTTATGAGTGCTGAGTGTTTTGAACTTAAAAGAACTTTGTGGAGTGTCTTAGATTGGTCTAAGACTGCGACAGATCAGTGAAAGGACAGACCTGTAATCTAGCCAGTCTAGAAATGCCAGTGAGGTCTTACGTAGAGCATAGTAATAGCAAGACTCCAGCAAACAGCAACACACCCACAAAACTTCAGAGCCTTTCATTTACGGTAGTGGTTCTTCCCCTTCATGAATCCCCTCTCATTCACTTCCTCCTCTTTTTTTCTTGCATGATAATGTATTATACACCTGTCCTCTCTGCTTCCTGGGCATTAGGATTGAAAATGGGCTGCCATGTCTGCCTGGCATTGCCTGGGTGTTGGTGATACTCTGTCACTTTATGGGTCCAGTGCTTTACCAGCTGAGCCTCATTGACTCTGAAAGTAAGCAAGCACTTTTTAAATGCTGTTTAAAGACATTTCCTGATATAATTGTCCACTTATTTAAAATACCGATTTGGGGCCTGGTGAGATGACTCAGCAAGTGAAGGTGCTTGCTACCAAGCCTAACAACCTGAGTTCAATCCCTGGGACCCACAAGGTGGATGGAGAGAACTGACTCCTACAAAGGGTTATCCTCTGACTTTTCTATGCATACCATGACATACATACTCTTTCTCAAAATAAATAAAAATGTAGTCAAGATACTTCTTTTAAAAGAATTAAAAATTGGCTATTTTATTTTTAGATTCATTGCTGCTATACAGCCCAGTCTGGCCCCAAAGTTGGTATCTTCCCACCTCAGCCTCAAAGGAAGTTCCACTTCCCCAAATTCCAGCTCCTGTTTTCCTCTTCCAAAGAAGCCATTCCTCATCGCCGTCAGAAGGGAAGATGGCTATTTGTCTGTGATACCTGTTAGTATCCCAAAACACATTCTGCCTCCAGGCTCACTCAGTATCTGCGACTCCACTCAGCTCCTCTCACTGCGCTCCTTACCCTAAAGTCCTCCAGTACATGGGCTTCCCTTCCCCTAGCTTCTCATTCCAACATGACCCTGCTATTTCTGTCATCCACTCCATTTTTCCTTTTCTCCCTCTCTCCTCTCATGGCTCACTACAATGTGCTGGCTATGTTCTGTTTATTTCTCTCCTGGCTCTGGCTCTGGCTTCTTTCAAATACCCCTGGGTGTACTCTTTCTTCCCTCATATCCACAATAAGAACTTTCCCTTCATCATACCTTGAAGCAAGTTACATCCTTGTTTTGTATGGGCTCATAGGAATGCATCACTGTGCTGGCTGGAACCTACTTTTTTTTTTTTTTTCTTAGCATGGCTAAGAAACAGAATGCTGGGCAGTGGTGGCACATGCCTTTAATCCCAGCACTCAGGGAGGCAGAGGCAGCCTGGTCTACAGAGTGAGTTCCAGAACAGCCAGAGCTACACAGAGAAACCCTTTCTTGAACTCCAACCCGAGTTAAAAAAAAAGTTACTAAGCATCAGCGATATTCCTGTAAGTCTATATGTCTAGAAGAATCTGTCAAACCAGCGTGTGTGTGACTTGGATACTTAAGATTAAACTGATGATCTTTCAGAAGTATGTAGATCATAAGAGTGAGGTATGAAATTTTTTTTTGCTTCTGTGCTTGTGGTGTGCATGCTTGTTTGCATGCTCTCCCATGTGTACATTTGTGTGTGTGTGTGTGTGTGTGTGTGTGTGTAGGCTGGCGGTCAATAATGGATAAACATCTTTGATTACTGTATTTTTACAGAGGTAATGTTTCTCAGTTGAATTCAGAGTTCCTATACACGGAAGAGTCTACCTAGCGAGATGCTCTGAGGATCCCCTGTCTCTCCAGACTACTGGAATTAGAGGCAGGTCACCATGTCCATGTGGCATTGTGCAGTTGTGGGCATCTGAACTTGGGTCTTCACTCTTGGACAGCAAGTGCTTTATCCACTATGCAAACTTCCAGTGGAGGGAGGGCTCTAGTCAAATTCTAATTGAATACATCATCTCCCCATGGTTCCCATACTTCTGGCTGCTGTCACTTCTGTGGTATATCATCTGTAAGAACTGCTAGATTTGCCCACTAAGGCTTCAAGAAGGAAGTGCAACTGTTTGGTCAGGAGGGGATCCCTCTTTACTGGCAGGAGGTCCTTGGGCAAGTTACCTCAGCTCTGCACTTCTCTTTGCTTGTTACAGAATACTAAAAGGAAAACTGTTTTTTTTTTTTTTTCCATAGGCTGTGGCAAATATCAAATGGGGCAACAGAGGCTCATGTGACTTAAATATCAGATGTTGTGAAGTGTCATTCAAGTCCTCTGTTTATACTGAGCTGTGTCATTCTTTATACTTTTCCAGTGCTATGGATGGAACTGGGGGCCTCTCTTACCTCTGACCTTCTATATCCCCAGCTAAGCTGTGCCATTCTTAGATTTCTCATCACCAAGAGTGTATGTACTTTTAAAGGAAAGAAATTGGTTAAGCACATACATTACAAATATTACCCTGCTTTTCTAAGAGGCTTAAAATGATTGTGTGTGTGTGTGTGTGTGTGTGTGTGTGTGTGTGTGTCAAGGTATTTGCACTGGAGTGCAGGTGCCTGAGGAAGCTAGAAGAGGGCATCAGAAACCTTGGAATTGGATTTATAGGTCATTATGATTTGCCTGACATGGGTGCTGGGAACCAAACTTAAGTCCTCTTCAAGAGCTATGTACTCTTAACCTCTGAGCCATCTCTCCATCCATATAATGATATTTGTCAACTTGATACATTCTAGAATCAGCTGGAAGGAGTCTCAGTGAGGGACTGTCCTGATCAGGTTGGCCTGTGGGTGTGCCTGAGGTGGATTGTCTTGCTTACCTGTTGATTGATGTCAGAAGACCCACTATGGGTCCCATTTCCTGAAGTTTGGTCCTGGACTAGTTAAGTGTGCATAAAGAGAGTGGGGGACTGAGCACAAGTAGGCATTTGTGTATTCATTGTCTCTCTGGTCTTGACTGTAGATGAGACCAGTTGCTTCATGTTCCTGTATTGATTTCCCACAATATGGACTGTAACCTGAAATTGTGACCAAATACACCTTCTCTTCCTTAAAATTGATTTTCCTGGGATGTTTAATCATAGCAATGGAGTTGAAACTAGGGCTCTGAGACAGGCCACTTGTTAAGGAATTTATTCAGGTTACATTTGGAAAGCCTGAAAGTCCAGACGGCATGGTGGAGCCCATGGAGAGGTCTTCCTAGTTCTAGCTTGTTATGGTGGGGCAGCAATAATAACACTATTTGAGAAGGGTCCACACTGCCAAATCAGGTAGCTAGAGAGTGGCTTCTTACAGTGTCTTCCAAGAGCACACCACCAACTGACCTGGGCCCTTCCTCTGAGTCCCAAATGTTAAAAACTTGTCAACTCTAACATACCAAAATCCCAGCATCCACCAAGTGGCCCTTCCAGAACCCATGAAGCCATATTTAAGTCATAGCCATGACATTGGCACAGAGAGCTGAATAAGAGCTGTTACTTGGGATTTGTGGAGAAGACTATGGTGGAAAGGGGCAGCAAACCTGCAGGCAGGATAAGACCAACAGATTCAGGGTCTAGTAGAATGGAAGTGCTGGAGGACTCCTAGGAAAGGCACAATTCTGAAGGTCACAGTATGTAGTCTAGTGAACACTAAGGGACAAAGGAGGGTTCACTGTAACTCTAGGGTGTGAATGACAAGTGTTTGTTTTTTGTTTACAGTCCTACTGGGATAGAATTTTATATTAGGAAATCCCATTTAAAGTGTGATTCACTGATTCTTAGAATATCAGCAAGTTGTGTAACCATCACAATTATCTAATTTGCTATTAATTTTCTGATTAAAAAATCATTCTGAAACCTGATGAGTTGGCTTAGCAGTTAAGAGTATGTATTGCTCTTTGCAGACAACCTGTGTTTACTTCCCATTATCCACTTTGGGGGGGTCACAATCATCTATAACTCCAGCTCCAGAGAATTCAATGCTTCTGAGCTCTGCAGACATCTGCTGTCATGTACCCATACTCACACTCAGATGCAAAACATATGCAAATAAAGATAATTCTTAAAAAAAAACTTAAAAATTATTCTGAACTTACAGAGACTGTGACAATATGCACAAGGCCTGCAGAAATTCAAACCAGACAAAATCCTAGCACTGAGAGGGAAATGGACACAGGGTCCCACCCAAACTAGGAAGTTATTTGCAATTGGTACTAACTGGGAAAGGGAAGATGAGTTTTCTCCACACTTATGGTAAACCAGCCACACTTAAGCGCAGGCCCCTTCCCCACTAGTAGTTTCCCAGCACAAACAAACTCCATGTTTTTTTTATTGGATGTTCTTTGTTTTGCTTTGAGTTTTTACTTATTTTTTTTCTATTTTGACTTTCATTTTGAGAGAGAGAGAGAGAGAGAGAGAGAGAGAGAGAGAGAGAGAGAGAGAGAGAGAGAGAGAGAGAGAGAGAGAGAATCAGAAGTTGGGTAGATAGAATTTGGAAGAAGTTGAGAGAGGAAAGAATATATTCAAAGTATATTGTATAAAAAAATTAAATAAGACTTTTAAATATTAAAAAAGTCAGTTCCAGCTCTTGTGTAGAAAACAGATTTGAAAACTAGAAAGTTCATGACCAAGCTGGGATTTAGGTCAGTTGTGGAGTCTTTGACTAGCATGTACAAAGCTTTGGGCTTGACCAATAGTACCATTTTTTAAAATGCCAAGATGAAAGCCATTCAGTATACACAGAGGAAAGTCTATCATGGACCCACGTGTCTAGTATTCAGTGGAACAGGATGATGAAATCTGTGCTACAGAAGCCAGTGGCTGTGTATGTGCATGAGAAATAGTACTCTCCCATGACCCTCACTCCATAAGAGACTTAACGTGAAGAACAGGAAGCACAGTATATCCAAGTCAGCATGTAAAGGGTCCCCATCACTTTTCCACAATGAAAAGCATTCTCCACCAGCATTCTGTCCAGAGTTCTGACATCAAGTGTCCAAGATGGGCAGGCATTACCTGTGCATCATGTGATAAAGCAAATTCAGAAAGAAATCCTCTGCTATTTCTTCCCATGAAAATGGTGTAGCCAGGACACTTCTCCCCAGGTGTTTTGTACATGAGAAGCTGAGAAGCAATCAGCCGGCTCACAGATATTGTGCATGTGTTCTTTCTTACTGATTTTACTGTTGCTTCCTTCCTAAACTCTAATGGAAGCTACATGTGTCCCCTAACCCTGCCTCAACTGTCCTGCTAACTTACAATCCTCAAGGCCTCTCTCCTCAGCATCATTGGTGCTCACCTTTTACAAATAGACTCAAAGGTGCTTTATTATAATCAGAGCCTTCAGGACAAACACTACTATAAAATCTATGAAATTTTAGCTAAAGCAAATATAAAAAATAAGTCTAAGTGTTCACAAGAAAAATAGTTCAGTGCTCAATCTGAAGAAGTTACATTTTTAAAAGAATGTGAATTATAAAAGTTTCTTTAAAAAGTATATTTATTTTGTGTGTATGAGTGTTTGCCTGTAAGAATGTACATTATATGCATTCAAGAGGCAACAGAGGGCAAGAGAGGGCATCGAATCCCCTGGAAATGGAGTTAGGGATGGTAGTGAACCTCTCTGTGGGTGCTTGGAACTAAACTTAGGTCCTTTGCAAGAGAAGTAACTGCTGTTAATGGCTAACACATCTCTATAGCCTACAATTGTTCTTTTATTATCCATCAACTGGCTTATTGCTCAAAAAGAAATGTGGATCCCTGTTTTAGTGAATCTATCCAGTTCATGTTAAGCCTAATTTTTGTTGTAGTTTGAATGTGAAATGTGGCCCCTAGGTTCAGGTGTAGGAATACTTGGTCTCCAGCTGGAGGCAGGCCTTGAGGTGGGTGCTATCTGGAGGAATTGGGTCACTGGAGGCAGGCTCCTGTCCCCTTTCTGTTGCTTCACTTCTGAGCTATGTGACTGATCATCTCATATTTCTTCTGCCATCCTGGGCCGTCATCATGGGCTGAATCCTTAAGAGTGATGAACCCAAAATAAAACCCGTCCTCTTTGAACTGCTTCCTGTCAGTTATGAGATCATTGTAATGAGAACCATAGCTAACAAAAGTTTTCTCTGCAGTATCTCACTGTGTAGCTTGCCTGGCATTGAACTTAGCATCCTCCCATCTCAGCCTCCCACATGCTCAGATTACAGATTCATGAATGTTCAGTAGACTTAATGTTATAAGGATCTTGTTGGGGTGAAATCTGTAATATGTTTTGCTTACTCATCCCAAAGTCCACAGCTGGCCCTTCTGTAACAAATGAGAATAGCAAGAATAAAATCAATAAAAGCACAACATATTATTTATTACACCATTTCCCTCTTCCCTCTCCTCTCCAAATCCTCCTATATACCATCTTGCTCTCTTTCAGATTCAAAAATCTTTTTATTCATGAATTGTTGTTACACACACACACACACACACACACACACACACACACACACACACACACACACACACAGAAGTAGAAGTAAATACATAAGTGCAATCTGCTTAGTTCGTAGAATGTTACTTGTATATATATTTCAGGGATGATCATTTGTTACTGAATAACTGATTGGTGTGTTCTTTCCTAAGGAAGACTATTTTTTCTACTCTCAGCATCCCTTGGTCTCCTATAGTTCTTTGTTAGGGCTGAGGCCTCCAGGGATTCCCACCAGATATGCCAGCATGTCTACTGGTGTTGTTCTTTGTTCAGGTCATGTTTAGGCAATCATGCTGCTGAAACTTTATAGGTGTAAATAAATTTATTAACATTTCACATGGTCTAGGAACTTTCAGAAATACACTCAATGACTCAGGGAAAATGTATGAAAAAAATGACAGAATGAACAACTTCATAGAAATATAATTGGATAAGAGGTAAGCTATGTGAGCTGAGCTCATGGGAGCTCATGGACTCTGGACTGTCAGCTAGGAAACCTAGACCCTCTACATGTGTGAGACAATTGTGTAGCTTAATCTGTTTGTGGGGCTCCTAGCAGTGGGGTCAGGACCAATGTTTAGCTCATGAGCTGGCTTTTGGGAACCTGTTCCCCATGCTGGGGTGCATTGCCCAACCTTGATGCAGGGGGAGGAGCTTGAGCTTGCCTCAACTTGGTGGGCTATGCTTTGTTGGCTCCCACAGGTGGCTTGCCCCTTTCTGAATGGAGATGGAGAAGTGGATGAGGGGGAAGGGCAGATGGGAAGTGAAGTGAGGGAGAAGGAGAGGAGGGAGGGGAAACTGTAGTCCATATGTAAGATAAAGGAAAAAGTTAATTAAAAAAAAGGGGTAAGCTATGATCTTATGGAAATGAACTGGTGTGAACACATCAAGGCTGTCAGTTCAGACTGACCTCACCTCTCCATGCTATATCACTGCTCCTGAATATGAGCAGGGTCCCTCTTATGATTTGCTCCTAGGATTGGTAGACCACAGAGTGACTTCTCTGGGTTTTATGGCTTACTTTGAGGGAGACAAGTTCTAGTCTCCATGACACTCTCTCCTCCAAAGGAAATATCTTCTTATAGCTATGCCTTCATTAGAAGAGAAATGCAGCCATATAGATGGAGGGTGTATGGCCATGCTTTTGAAACTCCTTCAGGGTTCTTCATTTGAGGCATTATGTATTTGTGACAGAGCACAGACCTTAACACTACTGTTGCCATGTTGGAGGCACCATTCTGACCTTAGAACCCAGCACACAGGTCCCAATATCTGCTGAAATAGGAACAAAGACCACATCAAAGACCTAGTCCATAGTTCCAAGGCCAAGGAAAGTCCCTAAAATACTAACTTTGCTTTTTGGCTTCTGTAGTTTCAATTCTCACTAACTAACTGTTCTTGCTAACTGAAGTGTATCCATAAGGATGTGGTTTTTGTGCATAAAAGACAAAGAACAGCAGGGCTCTGGGCTGAATGATTTGGGCAAGTTACCATTGCACAGTTCCGCTGCCAGTACAGTCTTTCTATTTGACTTTAAGAGGGTCCATGTTTATTTTCTAATGGATTTAACTTTGCAATGTATTAATCCTTCAAATTGTTAATGCTAAACATTATTATTTGCATTTTATAGGCTATTTTATTTGCTTAAGAAATACAGATAAGCTTTAAAAATTACATGCATTCTCAAGGTAACCAGGATGTAGTAAGGGTTGGCAGCATGATGGATATATATTGTGAGAATTTCTCCCTTCGGGAGCCTAAACAGTGTCTATCCACTCCTCATACAGTCCCAATAACAAGCAAAGTAAGAAGTTTTGAGGTGGAGAACCAGTGGATTAATACGGTTTGCCTACAGGGCACGGGTGAAGGGTTACTGTGAGGGCACTGGAGAACTCAAAACAGCTACCTTGGAAGGCATTCGCCCATCATGGATGTGGGCTTCGTGCACCCGACCTCCTTCTGTTAACCTCCCTTACCCCTGTCTATATACTCTAAGACTTTCTGAGACATTCAGTCAGGGCATAATTGCATACAAAGGACTGGGAGGATTAGCTACAATCTCAGAGGAGAATCTAATGAGTCTCTTTCTTTACAAGCCAGGTCTTGATGGTTTCTTGGGCAGGAATAGGTAGTGTAGTGAAAAGGGCAAGTGGCCAGAGGCTTTGCTCCGGGTGGTGCCTCATAGAAATATCCTTGCAGGCCTTTTTCTTTATACATGTGTGTTCCAATAAACTCTATTCACAAGAATGAGCCATCTTCATGTTTTCAAAATTATGAGACCACACAAAATATTACAGATTTAAAAAGTAGCAACAGGACTTTTGGTCCCAGTACTTGGGATTCAGAGGTGGCAGAGCTCTGTGAGTTTGAATCTAGCCTGATACATAAAGAGTTCCAAGATAGTCAGAGCTGTTACACAGAGAAACTCTGTCCTGAAAACCCAAAAGGAGTGGAAGGGATGGAGGTGGGGGGAACAGCAGAAATTTTATATCTCTTTGATGTAGGGAGTGTCTGCATGCATGTGGCGTTCAAAGGACGATCATTGAGTGTCTTCTCTTTATACTGTGGGGTCCCAATGCCCAAACTTAGGTCATCAGGCTAGGCTGCAAATGCCTTTACCCACTGAGCCATCTTACTGGTCCGTATGTGGCATTTCTTTATTATATCTTAAGACTTTGGATATTTTATTTTTGAAAATATATATAATTTTTCAAATTAGTGCTGATGTATATATGTCTTCATTTTCTTATCACTAATTCAACCAGCTGATTATTTTTACAATAAAATAAAAATGTCCTTGTTATGATAAATAGCCACCTGTAACTATCAATGTTTTGTTAACTGAATTATTTACAGTTATTTGTCCCAGTTATGTCATTATAGAATTTACCCTGAGCTACAAAAGATTTGACCACTAATGGGGAAGTTTTACTTCTATTGGGATAAAGTGATAGCTATCTACATAGGTAAGAAAATGTTCTACTAGACACTGGGAGGTGGCTGGATCAAGAAATGCCTTCTGCATTGCATGAGGATCTGAGTTGTGATCCCTAGACTTTACATGTGACAGTGAGCAGCACCTTAGTCCCAGGGCTGGCAGTGGGTTGGAATTAAGACATTTCATCTTTGGAGCTCATTGGCCAGCCTGCCTAGGCAAGTGTATGTGCATGAGATTCAGTGAGAGAGGCATGAATATATAAAGGTGGAGGGTGAGTGAGTGAAAAGACCCAGTGTCAAAGTTGGCTCTCAACATGCACCCCCCCCACACACACACCAGTGTTAACAAACATATCCACTATACACATACACATGCATGCCAGCATGCACAAACATGTACACAACACACAGAACCCTCACAAATATTGGCAATATAAGCATCTGTAGGTTTGGTCTAAGATATTACAAATGTTATGTAGGTGCATATGTCACAATTACTGTGTGAGAAAATATTTGTGACCTTCTTAGAGATGTATTCTATACTATCCATATTCTTTTCACATATACAAACACTTAACTTCAAAACACCAAGGTAGGTTTTTCATCTGTGGTGTTTTCTTTTAAATAAATTTTGTCATTGCAAATAAAAGAGAAGGATCAGATTGTCCCAGTGGCTCCGATTGGTCACTTGTCTCATTGTTGTGACAAAAGTAACTTAGGGAGAGGAGGAGTTTATTTGGTTCACAGCTCCAGAGGACAAACTCTACCATGGTGGGAAAAGTGTGTGTCAGGAGCTTGAGGCAGCTGCTTACTTTGTACCAGTTACAGTTAGCAAGCAGAAAGCAAGACATGTTCTTGTTCAATTTTCTTTCCCCTTCCTATGTAGTACAGGGCCCAGACAAGGCAATGGTGCAGCCCATATCCAGGGTGCCAGTTAATGTAATCCAGATAATCCAACTAGATGTTCCCAGGAATTTGTTTCCATGGTGATTCTAGATCCTGTCAAGCTGACAATATTAACTATCACACTTTGTGTGTTTGAATAACCTCCCAAGTTCATACATTGTATGTCTATTTCTTTGTAATCCCCAGTATACAGAAACTTGCTAGGTCTTGGCAAATGTGAGTTCAGTTAACATGTGCCCATTTGTTTTAAAACAAGAATTATTGATATTATTTGTGTGTGTGAGATGTGTGTGATATTCATGGTGTGTGTGTGTGTGTGTGATGTGTGTGATATTCATGGTTTTGGACACACATGCAGTTGTGGAGGTCAGAGGAAAAGTTTGTGGAGTTGGTTTATAGCTTCTACTTTTATTGGTTCTGGAATTCAAACCAAATTTACCAAGCCTGTGCAATAAGTGCCTTCCAGATTGAGCGGTTCACTCGGATCCAGCGTATGATTCGGTAACAAATGAGCCACATTCCTTTAATGTCAATTTGTTTTTAACCACCTCACTTCTTTAAGTGCTTTCAACTGTGATGTGAAGAATGACAAACTCAACAGATGTATTATTTTCATCTCGCTGCATTCCTGCTCCCCGACTTTCCAATTTACCTTCACAGAGGGAGATGCTGAAATAAGAATAATATTTTCATGACAGTTTATCATAAAAGAAGAAATTTGCCAACTCTGGATCTTGAATGCGAAGGTGTTGGATGGGTGTACTACTGCAGTTTTAGATCTCTGTAATGCGTAATAGGCATTTTCATCCAGCTCCTGAGTACCTCCTGCTTTTAGTGTTATAGTAAATATCACCAAATAATCACATCATTTATAAATACCTTCATAAGAGAAGAGTAGGCACACACAGTGCCATATCTAAATGTCCCAATATTTCTCCTACAATGATGCTTCTAGAAAGTTCTGGGAGATTGACACTAAATGGCTGTCTCTCTGGTTCCTAGGACAATGATAGGTGTTACAGCTGATGCTACTTAGCAGCAAGTGGAAAGTGAAGCACAGTTGTCCAGCTGCCACTCAGGTCACCGAGGAAATGACACATGCAGCTCCTCTGTATGCAGCAAGTGTAGGAAGAGTCACACAGCTCTTAAACATTTTCTGTTTTACTTGTGCTCAAGACAAACCCGCATGGCCACTGTTTTCCCAGTCAGCTCTGTATAAGTCAAAAGTTACTGTGGTCTGCTATGTGGTCCAACTTAGAGAATACCATCTGTATGACAGATCTGAAGAACTTGACTGAGTTAGGTATTAAAGCAAAGCTAAGACCTAATAAAACAAAAATACAATCTGGATAGGGCATAGGAGGATAGGGCATAACCCTGGTAAATGTGGGCTTTGGAGTGAAGACACTGGGCTGACTATTTCCGTGCATAGATGTCAAGAACTTAACATTCTCACACATTTCTATTCCCATATGTCTTAGTCAGGATTACTGTTGCTATGATAAATCACTATGACCAAAAGCAACTTAGGGAGGGAAGAGTTTCCTTGCCTTATGTATCCCAAGTCACAGTTCATCGAGGGAAACCAAGAAAGGCATCAAACGGCATGAACCTGGAGGCAGCAGCTGATGCAGAGGCCATAGAGGGCTGCGTCCTGGCTGGCTTCCTCAAAGCTTCCTCAGATTACTTTCTTATAGAACCCAGAATGGCACCTCCAACAAGGCTCCACCACTAAAAAGGTTCCATAATCTTCCCAAACAGTGTCATCGGTTAGAGATCAAGTGTTGGGACACACGAGCCTGTGGGGACATTTTATAGTCAAGTCACAATACTAACAGCATTCTTCCAGGTTCCCCTGCAAGGCTTTTCCTTTCTCTCCTGTATTCCCTGTCATCCCATACTAGAAGAATCTAATTTCACTGGTCACAAGGGGCAGGAAGCTCTGCTTGAATCATAGCATCTACTCAAACCTACTGCCCTGCTTTTGATACCCCCAAATCGGTTACTCTGTTCTCTGCTTTACTTTTAGTAATCTAATCCTTTAGGTAATGAATGGCTGAATAAGGGTGAGAATGTGGGGGACCAGAGATGCAAAAGCACGTGAGCATGCACACACATATACACAGAGGAAAATTGATGTTTTTAAAATTACTTGTCCAGCACAAACACTAATTCCCATTCATTAATAATGATGCCTTTTTTGGCATAGAACTACTTTTAGCTTTTTTTTTTTTTTGGAAAATGGACTCATGTAGTCCAGGCTGTCCTCAAACTTCCTAAGTGAATGATGATAACCTTGAACTTCTGATCCTTCTGTCTTAACCTACAGAATGTTGTGACTACAAATAAGTGTCACACACCTGGTTATGAGCTGACTAGACTAACAGCAGACAGAGAAATTCTGAAAACAAGGCAGGAGCTGCCTGTTTGGATAAGAAACAAATATTTAAGGTGGTCCCTTCTCTGTACTAGTAAGCAGGCTGACTAGAAGAGCTGATAAAGCTCAGTGGTAGATACAGTGCTTGCCTAGCATGTAGGAGACCTTTAGTACTACCTTCCATACCAACAAATGAGTCGAGCAAAAGAAATCACATGAAATGTTTAACAATGGAGAAGTCACTGGCTTGACTTCTCAATAAACTTTAGGCTTGCTTCAGGTACTTTGCCTGGCCATTATGCCAAAATATCAAAGTCTTCCCCACACCCTGATATGTATACAGTTGATGAAACTTAAGCAGTGTTGCTATGGTTTAAAATGTCTGTCAGAATCTTTGTCTTGAAAAACTAAATGCCAAATGCTGTGGGGCTGAGGCAGGGATCTGGGAGAGGGGAGACGTTCTCAAGTCTCTGCCTGCATGGATTGACTAGTACTCTTATTGGAGGAGTGGGTTTGTTATAAAAGCTACTTCTGCCCCTTCTTGCTTTTACCAGGTGACGCCTTCCTCTGAGCTATTACACAGTCAGATGGAGCCTTTGATCTTGAACTTTGCACTCCTCACAATGATGGGACAAATTTCTGTTTGTTATGAATACCTAGTCTGTGGCATTCTGTGATACCAGCTTGAAAAAGACTAAGGCAAGTATCTAAAGGATTTCTTCTTGAGAATTGCTTGTCTTCTACATAAATTTCCCAAGTATGTGCATTAATTAATGTTTGTAAAGATCTTTCCTAAGTGTTGGAGAGGTGGCTCAGCAGTTATTAGCACACACTGTTCCTCCATGGGACCAAAGTTCAATTCTCAGCACCCACATTGGGCAGCTCACAACTGCCTGTAATTCTAGCTCCAGGAGATCCAATGCCCTCTTCTGGCCTCTGTGAGTACTGCACATACTTCACATTCACACACACACACACACACACACACACACACACACACACACACACACACACACACAGAGACAGACACACACACTCCAAGAATTATTCTTTAAAAAGTATAGCTTTGGGTTTAAATTGTAGCACTTTATGATAGTTTTAATTTTTATTTGGAAGTATAAATTAAAAGGAAATTATTTTTCTATTTTGAATAATTTTCTTACTATTTAGAAGTAAAATGTTTTCTTCTTGTGAATCTTGGGCTAAATATAAACTCATAGATTTGCTTTTTTGAATGTATTTGTCTAGGGAGAGTTAGGAGTTAATCATTTCCTTACCAAGTGAAATTAGTTTAAATTGGTTTAAATTTCAAGATATAATTACATAAAACATCATTTTAATGCATTGCACTTTTCACTGAAAAATGATGACTTTTGTTGGTGGTGTTGTGTGTATGTGTTTGTACGTACACACGTGCCACGAAGGGCACGTGGAAGTCGGAAGACAACCTTGAGAATCAGCCCTCGCCTTCTACCTTGTTTGAGGCAGGGTCTCTCCCTAGCTCTACCCTGTGTGTGCCAGGCAGGGTGGGATCCAAACTCAGGTCCTCATGTTCTGTTTATGCAGCAAGCACCTGATTCTTTTCTGCTCATCACTATCAGTAGTAATTAAGCCCAAATGCTGGATCAGCTAAGCATGTTCTGGAATTCTAACCGCTTCAATACAGTTACAGTTCTGCATGATTCAGTCTGTACAATTTGTTTCAAAACATCACCCTGCAAAGCAGGCAGGTCCATACTTATACCAACACAGTTTTTATGAATAAGGCTCTGGAGAACTGAAGGCTTCTTTAAAGAAAAACACTGTGTGTACTCCAACAACACCTAGGAAACTCAAAGCCCATTATACACTGGTTTTCCCAGCATGTATTGGGTTTCCTATCACATCAGCTCTGAGTTCTATGGGGCCGGGGTGTACAGGACAAAGAGCATCAATGCATTTATAAATTCTGTCACCATGGCATGCTGTCTTTTCCTTGGGGTATATGGGTGCTACTGAAACTTTAGACAAATTATGTTTGATAGTTATTAGTTGCTCCTGAAGAACACATCACCAGCCAGTCCTCAGCACTAGCTTCTTTCAGTGCCCTAAGAGCTAGGACAGTGTGTGAATGTGTGTGGTGTTGGCTCCCTGAAGCTGGACTTTTGCCTTATTTTGGTTTAGTGATGATGTGGGAATGTGTGATAGTCTGAAGCATGGGTACTGTTATTGGCTGACACTCAGCTGTTTGTTTGAAAAAAAAAATCCTAAAATAGGTTGTTGTTCATTATGTGGGGATTCAAGGTATGGGTACAGACTCTGTTCAATTTAATTTAATTAGGCAGTCGTTTGGAGGTGGGAATCAGTTTTAGAATCATGGCTAATTGCAAAATGTTTTCAATTTGTAAACTTTTTGACAGGTGACCAATCTCTTCTCAGATGAACAACTCCAGGAAATGTCTTCATAATTTGAAAATTATGTATTTAATTTTTATTTACATTTATGTATGTGTTACTGCTTACTTTTATGCACCATAGCATGCCCAGGTCCTCTTAAAAGCAATAATACTCTTAACCACTGAGCTATCTCTCTAGTCCTATCATTATAATTTTAAATAATACTTGAAGAGTCTACTGGTGCCCACAAAAGACATTAGAAACAACTGACATAGCACTATTAATATTTAGCATAAATTAGTGCTTTATGAAAAAGTAAAAAGTAAACAACAAATATGAATCATAGGTAACTTAAAATTATTTTGTACCTACATTTAACAGGAAGGGAAAATAAAGGCTAATAATACTTTAACTTAATATTAAAAGATATGATTAGATTATGCATTATATTCTAATAATACTATTAAAGGAGGCATTATCAGTGAGGCCTTTTACATTCTCTTAGACTAACTTTACTAGTATTTACTTTACTTGTGCAGGTCAGCATAGGTGGCTGTGATTTTCTTCCCTAGGATCGGGTTACTTACAGAAAAGCAATGTTGGTTTTCTTAATGGCTTGTCCAGCTCTGAATGTGGAAGCAGAGTGGTGGGAACTGCCAGCAAACACAACATGACAGAAATAGGGGCCAGTGAGATGACTCAGCAGGTAAAGGAACTAATAATGATCGGTGTTTGGTCCCTGGACCTCATGTGGTAGAAAAAAAGAACTGTCTCCTGAAAGTTGTTCCTTGACCTCTGTTCATGCACAAATAAATGTAATGTATCGATTTAAACAATAATATAAAAGAAATATAAATAAAGCAACATTCTATTAATCACTCTCCACTTATCTCTAGCTATATCATACTAACTAAATTTCTAGTCAAGGAAATATATTCAAAACTATTAAGAAAAATCAAGTAAAGGAAGAAAGCTTAAAAATCGGCCAAAGGAAACAGAATGGGCTCTCAAGAGACAACCTCATTCCTACCCTAGCCACTACTCAGTACTGCTCTACAGGGGCCTAAACTGGCTCTGCTTCTTAATCATCCTGTCCCTAAAGCCACAGCACCCCCTGTCCCTTCACTCAGGCCTCTGTCACACCTCACCTCTTCTATCTCATCTGAGGTGTCATCCTTGTTCTGTTTATCCAAATGCCAGACTTCCCTGTCTCATGTCACTGTGCCATGCCTCTGTGCTTAGTGTTTTCACAAAGCAGCCACCATAGACAGCATCTCTCCCCATGAAACTGGAAGCTGGAGTCATAGATTTGGGGCTTCATTTTTGCTTACTGCTTTCAACTGAGCATTTAGAGAACTGGCTGGTGTACTGTATGTTTTCAATACATGGCCAAGAAATGGATGCCTCAAAGAAAGAAAAAAGGGGATCTAGGCAATGGGAGCAGAATGTAGTCATGGCTGGATGGCTGGTGCACAGCTCAGGGCTTTCCCTTAAAAAAAAAAAAAAAAAAAAAAGGCCAATTTGTTTCAAGCACCTAGAATAGCATTAGGACTTTTGGAATGCCTTGGGGTTTGTTTTAATGAATAGCTGGAAATTGTATGTAATTATCATTAATTTTTATGTGTACATCTAGTAGTATAAAACAGTTCTCTTGAATAATTTAAACATCTGCTGCACCTCAAGAAGCATTTGGCACACTGGGCCTTCAAAGATTCTATTAATGGGAAGTCATGAGGTTTAAATGCAAAATAAAGAAGGATTTTTCCCCTTCTTTGTGTGGGGTGTAGAGGATACTTCCTCAGTGGGAAAACTCAAGAATCGACAGGACGTCCTTTGATAGCATATATAGTTAGAGAGAGGCTCTAGTCAAAACAAAAATAATAATAATGGGGGAATATTTATATGTGCATATATTCTTTCTACACATTAAATATAAACTACAATGGAATGCAGGTTGGTAACAATTAGAAATAAGAAATATTATTAGACAGTGATTCTTACAAGCAGATATAGCAAGTGCCCAAACTGTTTTGTGTAAGTGTGATCCCATAAGCAGGGTCTCACACGGTCTCATGGTGCATCTCCAGGAGGTATATTCATCCCACAGGGGAAAAGAGTAACTGCGTAGTGGAGAATCCCTGAGGGAAATACCTACCCAAACCATGTGGCCAACATTAACATCACCAACCCTGAAAATGCTCCACTCCCCCATCCCATAGGTGAGAAGGGCATGAGTAAGGCTGGTAGGAAGGTCTGAGGGATGACTTTGTGGGCTAAAAATGCATGCAGCTGAGCCTGACAACCTAAGTTAAATTGCAGGGATTCACATGGAAGAACCAAATTGATTTCTGCCAGGAAATTGTTCTCTGACCTCTACATCTTGCTGAAGCATGCACAGGTCCCCCCCCACTATACAGAAAATAAACAAACAAACAAACAAACAGACAAACAAATAAATAAATAAATAAGAAATAAGAATACCAGTGTGGGATTATTGAAGAGAGACAGAGAGAAACAGAACTGAATTTATCCATGAGAAAACAACAGACAAATCTGAGAGATTATTAACAACAAACTAGTTACTGCCCTTCAAACATGTAAGAGTAACGTGTAGTAAAGAACGCCAAAGAACTTTCCTAGACCCAGGTGACAGTAGGAAGCTAAACACATTGGAATTTGGAGTTAATGCTCCACCACCATAATGACATTAGAGGGGCAGATCTGAATTAAGATGTAAGAATAAGGTAATGATATTGTGAGAATATTCATAGTTTAGATAATTATAGTGCAATTATGTTAACGTTAGGGAAAATCTGGTAGCAGTAATGCCAACAATTATTTTAAAACCTCAAATAAAATAAAACTGAGAGGTTAATACAAAAGGTATGTATTTTTCTTGACAGCCTGGCATGATTAGGACAATAAAGTTAAAAGGCATGTTTCTAAAAAACTTGTTTATAGGAAGTTGTAACACGGTTTTGTCACATGTGCTGAAAGCAGGCTTCTGTAGACATTATTATTAAGATGAGGCCCTATGGCAGTAGGGCATGTTTCTAATCCAGTATTCCTGGTGTTCTCTTTCAACATTGATGGGGACCCAAGGAGATGCCTTCAGAAGATGGAAGCAGACAGAAATGGTACAAGAAAGCTGAGGCACAGTAAGATTGTCAGGCAAACAGCAAGAACTAGGGAGAGGCAGAGCAGATTCACCCCTCACATCCTCACAAGTTGCCAGCCTATTGTCTAAGCCACCTGGCACTTCATAACGGGAGCCTTGGGAAACTAATACCTTGGGTAACACGCATTGAGAACCTAATATTAAGGCATCATTCTGAGCTTTTTTGCCTCAGGCTCTTACAAAAGGCATTGTTATTGCTCCCTACAGTTGAGAGAATTGATGCATGGGGTAGGTAAGGTAACTAACAGTCCTGTGATTGAACAGCCCGGAAGTGAAAGAGCAGGTTTCTAACCTCAGCACTTGATAGCATGTATTCCTAACTACCGTGCAATGGTTTATTTCTCATGGATTTGAATTCCAAAGACTGATTTTGAGATGGTTGCCAGTATTACTTAACTACTTCTGTCATGATAAAACACCATGGCCAAGATAACCTAGAGAAGAAAATGGCTATTTTGGCTTCTGGTTCCCGAATGTTAGATTTATAACAGTAGAGACAGCATGGGAGCAAGCAGGAAGCAGCTTCAGCAGGCAGGTGAGAGTTCACATGTTGAGCAGAAACATGAAACAGAGAAAGCAGAAACATAAGTAGACAAAACTTTTACTCTCGAACCTAGCCCCCAGTGACATAAGTAAGACTGTATGAGCTAAATCTCCCAAACAGTACCACTAACTGGGGACCAAGTTTAAATGCTCAAGATTATGAGGGGGTATCTCTCATTCAAACTACCATATTGCCTATAAATTGTTTCACACACACCATCTATAATTTCCAAGGATGGAAAATGGTAAACTGAATATGTGCTTGCCAAGTCCAGTTTCATTACTGCCCATCCGGCTTCAACCGCTTCAGCCTTGTGGAATAAAATATCTGCTTTTTTTGGGAACCACTGAAAGTCAAACTTGTGACTTCTCCCAAGAGAATGCATTAATCATTTGGGAAGAATATCTGCTTTGAACGCACCAGATAATTTAAATGGAAACTAGAGCCTGAGTTCAGCATCTAAATCCCAAGGGTGAAGGACATTCTAAGGCCTTGGAATACCTTTAAACAGTCAGAGAGCAAGGATTTCCTCTCTTTATTAACAAACAGTCAAAAAGATACACACCCACTGGGTTCATTCATTTGCCTTTTTTCAGTCATTCCTTCATTCAGTTAACTTTACTGAGCACTCCTGGCTCTTCTTGGCACCAGTTCAGTGAACATGACTTGAAGAAATCATCTCAGTTGTTAGCTGGTCTTTCTCAGGACGGGTCCTTCTGTAGGTTAAGCATCACTTGATCACTGAACTATATTCCCACCACTTGAAGGAGCCAAGGTTGTTGCCTTGTGTATTCTGTGGACCCCAGCTTCTATCCCCAGTCCAAATCTCACATATAGTCCTGTATTCATTATTCCAGTCTTAGGGATTCCGCCATCGATTGAGGCATGAATTTATCCACAGGTACAAAGTAGCAATTATTTATTTTTTAATTAATTCATTCATTTTACATCCTGACCACAGCCTCTTCTCCCTGCTCTCCTCCCACTTTCTCCCCCCACCTCCGCTCTTTCCACCCCTCAACTCACTGTTCCTCCACATTTGCTCAGAAAGGGGCAGGCCTTCCATGGGCATTGGCAAAGCATGGCATATCAAGCTGGCTTATGACCTAGCACTTCCTCCTATATTCAGGCTGGGAAAGGCAACGCAGCATTAGGAGTATGTTCAGTTACTGAATGAAGGCTCTTTGATGACAACAGGGATAGTCACTAATCGGATCACAGGATGGCCAGCCAGTTCAGGCTATGCATCTACTGCTGTGAGATATTGCTCTTGTGCACTGTAAATATCTGGAACTCCTATTGGTTTAATACAGTGCTGATTGGTCAAGTATCTAGACAGGAAGTAGAAGAGGAGCAAGCAGACTAGGAGAATTCTGCAAAGAGGAAGAGATGAGCAGAGACAACAGCGAGACACAGAAGAAGCAGGATGAGAATGCTACACTGGGCAAAAAATATCAAGACATGGCTAAACACAAAAAAGAAATGTGGGTTAACTTAACGTGTAAGAGTTAGCAATTAATAAGCTTAAGCCACAGAGCAAACAAATAGCTTGTAATTAATATAACCCTTTGTGTGACCATTTGGGATTAAATGGCTGAGGGACTGGCTGGGTGGGCCACAGAAACTTCCAACTACAATCCACTGCTGTCAGAAGTCTTAGCTGGACCATCCTTGTAGACTCTTCTTAGGAGATTCCTTTGTATCAGGCTTCTGTCAAACTTCATAAAGCCCCTCCACTTTCCAGTCATCTCTCTCAGCATTCTCCCCTCTCTACTCATCCCCAAGTTGATTCCTCAAGTTCGCATGTCCAGAAGCTCTCCTCTGTTTCCTCTTCCCAGGGAGATCCATGCACTACCCCCATGGGCTCTCCTTGTTACTTACCCTCTCTGGGTCTGTGAATTACAGAATGGTTATCCTTTATTTTACAGTTAATATATGCTGATGAGTGAGTATATACCATACTTGTCCTTCTTGGTCTGGGTTATCTAACTCAGGATGATATTTTTTAGTTCCATTCATTTGCCTTCAAGTTTCCTGATGTCATTATTTTTAACAGCTGAATAATACTCCATTGTGTAAATGTACCACATTTTCTTTACCCATTCTTTAGTTGAGGGACACCTAGGTTGTTTACAGGTTCTGAATACTACAAATAAAGCTGCTATGAACATAGTTGAGCAAGTGTCATTGTGGTATGATTGAGCATCCTTTGGGTAGATGCCCAAGTGTAGTATGGTTGAGTCTTGAGATATATTGATTCCTAGTTTTCTAAGAAACCACCATATTCATTTCCAAAATAGCTGTACTAGTTTACACTCCGACCAGCCATGGAGGAGTGTTCCCCTGGCTCCACATCCCCTCCAGCATAAGCTGTCATCTGTGTTTTTGATCTTAGCCATTCTGACAGGGGTCGGTTGGAATCTCAGAGTTTTTTGATTTTTATTTCTCTGATGGCTAAGAATGATGAACATTTCTTTAAATGTTTCATTGCCTTTTGAGATTCTTTTGTTGAGAATTCTCTGTTTTGGTCATTACCCCATTTTTAAATTATATATTATGTTTTTCTATATATCTAGTTTCTTGAGTTCTTTATATATTTTAGAGATCAGTCCTCTGTCAGATGTGGAGTTGGTGAAGATCTTTTCACAATCTATAGGCTGCAATTTTGTCCTATTGACAATGTCCTTTGCCTTTCAGAAGTTTTTCAATTTCACAGGATTCCATTTATTAATTGTCCATCCTAGTGTCAGTGCTACTGGTGTTCTATTCAGGAAGAATCTCTTGTGTGATGCATGCAAGGCCATTCCCACTTCCTCTTCTGCCAAGTTCAGTGTAATTAGATTTATGGGAGGGTCTTTGATCCACTTGGGACTGGGTTTTGTGCAGAGTGATAGATATATATCTATTTGCATAATTCCATATGCTGACATCCACGTATGCCAGCACCAATTTTGAAGACACTTTCTTTTCTTCATTGTATAGTTTTGGCTTCTTTGTCAAGAATCAAGTGTCCATTGGTAGGTGGATTTATGTCTGGGTATTTAATTTGATTACATTGGTCAATATGTCTGTTTTTATGCCAATACCATGCAGTTTTTAGAGCCTGAGATCAGAAATGGTGGCACCTCTTCGCAGTTCTTTTATTGTACAGGATTGTGTTAGCTATCTTGCATTTTTGTTTTTCCATATGAAGTTTAATATTGTTCTTTCAAGGTCTATAAAGAATTGTGTTGGAATTTTGATGGAGATTGCTTTGAACCTGTAAATTGCTTTTGGTAAAATGGCTATTTTTACTATGTTAATTCTACCAATCCATGAGCACGGGAGATCTTTCCATGTTCTGATATTTTCGCCAATTTCTTTCTTCAAAGAGTTGGAGTCCTTGTTCTATAGGTCTTTCACTTGGTTGGTTAGAGTTACCCCACGATATTTTATATTGTTTGCTGCTATTGTGAAGGGTGATGTTTCCCTGATTTCTTCCTTTGCCCCTTTATCATGTGTATATAAGAGGATTACTGATTCTTTTGAGTTAATCTTGTATCCAGCTACTTTGCTAAAGGTATTTATCAGCTGTAGGAGTTCCCTGGTAAAATTTTGGGGTTACTTATGTATACTATTATGTTATGAACTATTTATATGTTGACCTCTTTTCCATTTTGTATCCCTTTGATCTCCTTTTGTTGTCTTATAGCTCTAGCTAGAACTTTGAGTACTATAGTGAATAGATATGGAAAGAGTGGATAGTGGGCTTCTCTCCATTTAGTTTGATCTTGGTTATAGGCTTGTTATTTATTGCTTTATTATGTTTAGGTATGTTTCCTGTATCCCTGATCTCTCCAAGATTTTTATCATGAAGGTGTGTTAAATTTTACTAAAGGCTTTTTTGCAGTGTTACAATGTGTTTTCTTGGTCCCGGGCGGCCAGAGGTCCAGACCCACAGACCTGCAGCCCCAGACTCCTTAGCCACCCACAGCTGATCAGGTTCCCCCAAAATGACTCAGACACTTATATAAGTTCATGCTGTTTGGCCTGTGGCTCAGGCACATTGCTACCTAGTTCTCTCATCTTAACCCATTTTCACTAATCTGTTGGTGATGTGGGAATACCTTTCTGTATGCTGTGAATATCAATCTTTAAATAAAGGAGCTGTTTTGGCCAATGACAGGCACCATAGAAAAAGTAGGAGAAGAAATCAGAGCATAGCTAGGAGAAGCAGGGTGGAGTCAGACAGACCGAGCCAGAAGCCCAAAGGAGCAACGTGTAAGGAACACAGGTGAGCCACAGGCCACGTGGAAGACAGATTAGTGAAAATGGGTTGAGTTAAGATAAGAGAACTAGCTGGCAATGTGTCTGAGCCACAGGCCAAACAGCATGAACTTATATAAGTGTCTGAGTCATTTTTGGGAGCCTGATCAGCTGCAGGTGGCTAAGGGGTCTGGGGCTGCAGGTCTGTGGGTCTGGACCTCTGGCTGCCTGGGACCAAGAAACCACATTGTTACAGATTTATGAATAAGGTTGGCCACTCCCCCTTAAGGAGCCCCGGACCCTGGATAAGCATCTTCAGACCTTATCAGCTAACACCTGAATCCCACCACATTGCAGCATCGAGTGTGATAAGCATATGGTTTTTTTTCTTTCAGTTTGTTTATATGGTGGATTACATTGACAGGTTTTTGTATGTTGAAACATTCCTGCATCTCTGGGATGAAGCCTACTTGATTATGGTGGTTGATGTTTTTGATGGGTAGCACTCTTTATTATCTTTGCTCTTTCCGCAGCTCAAGCCTGCTCTTGCAGTGAATGCTGCTGACATCTGTGACCAAGCTGATACGTGAGAAGTCTCTAAGTTCTTTGTGAATAGAGATTATGTCTGTCTTGCCTGACTGGATACATCTATCTCTGTCTTTTGGAGAGTGCTAAAATCAAGAGTTGGATGAATTCACTTCATTCTCACTTTTTCCCCTTTACCCTTCATGTCCCCTCAAGAACTTGTCAGTTCTATTCCATGCTGAGCACATAGGCCTGCATGCATTTCCCTTCTCTCTCCTTTTGGCCAAAGTCCTTGCCATCTTGATTTCTACACAACAATGGACTATAACTTGGGCTTTTGAGTTAATGCAACCAATTTCCCTTCCAAGTTGGTTTTTTTTCTTCTGTCAGAATATTTTATCACAGCAATGAAGCTAAGATTGGCATTATAGGGGGTCATTGTTTCTCTGCCACATGTCCCCACCTTCAAAGATGGATTTTATGTTCCTTCTTGTGCTCTGGTGGCAAGCACTGCTGCTAGGCTAACATACAGCTGTTCCTTCCTGCTCCCAGTGGGTGAAAAGACCAGATTCTTATTTTCTTCCTCCCTCCCTCCCTTCCCCCCTCCTTCCTATTTATTTATGTATTTATTTGTATATTTTATGTATTAGCACTCTCCATGTATACATACATGCCAGAAGAGGGCATCAGATGCTATTATAGATGGTTGTGAGCCACCATGTAGTTTCTGGGCATTGAATTCAGGTCCTCTGGAAGAGCAGCCAGTGCTCTTAACCACTGAGCCATCTCTCTAGCCCCAGAATTTTATTTTCTAAGCTCTTGTTATATTTAAAATATGGGCATATTTTCCCAGAAGACTCTGGAAAAAAATTGTTTTTCATAGTTGAAGAAAAAAAAGAAAACTTTTTAGAAGAGAACTGTTCTCCCCGTCTTGGTGCACAATAAGATGCGGGGATCCTGTTTGGTGATGTAGCAGCTACCTTGTGGGAGGAAGGACAAAATGTTGGCTGGTGGAAAGAACCAAGACTGTAGATGATGTCATTGAATTGCTGGATTCATTTATTGTGCCTCAGCTTACTGCTAGAATTTCTAGCATCTTCATCCTCATGCCCTTTGTTGCTCAAGACAGTTTTAATAGGGGTCCTCTTACTTGTAACTCAAAGTGTCCCAGTTTATAATTCTCTTTCTTCCCTATTATGCAACTACTGTCATCTTCTCTCCTATTTAATGTGGGAGATTGTAAAGGGCAGTTGACCTTCCTACCGTGTCCACCTGTTCTCTTTTGCACCTCGTATAGTGGCAGACAGAGTACCTATCTGCTAAATGAAAAAATGATTAAACCATGAAATAAAGCCCCTCCTTCAATTTCTCCTAACAGCAAGCAACTCCTTTTACTGGGCATGAATGACAGCAGATCAAGCCTGGGCTTTTTAATCTAGCCTGTTCTCTCTATTCATCCACATGAGCTGACATGAGGCCATGAACCTGCAGCGGGCACAACTTTGAGCGAATTAGGACAGAGTTGCTGAAGCCTTGCAGCATATAGGGCTTCACAAGCACATAGCATGGCCTTTGTATGCTGATACACTGCACTGGATACTCACCCTTTAGCTGTGACAAAAAGCAACTAAGGACAAAGAAGTTTATTTTGGTTTGCAGTTGGAGACTGAAGTCTATCAAGAAAGAGGAGTCAGTCAAGGTGGCAGGACATCGAGGTGGTTCTTCACATTGTGTCTGCTGTCAGGAAGCAGAGAAAGATGCGCGTTAGTACTCAGCTTCCTCTCAAACTTTTACTTAGTCTGGAATCCCAGTTCCTGAGACAGTGTCATTACATGGGGTGGGTCTTTCCACCTCTGGGGGAAGCTTGCTCCCAGATATACTCTGGGGTTTGTTTCTATGTTGATTACAAGAACACAACCAGGAAAAGCCATCACACAAAGTCACATAGTTGCTGGTGTTTTTCCATCCTCTTATGGTGTAGAAAATGCTTTCCAGGTTCTGAACGCCACGATCCAAGGAGACAGACAACTATTTTGAGAAGCTAATTCATGCTAGAGTGCTTTTGGGAGTGAGTGAATTGTAATGCTCCGTCTCACTCTGATGACAGACTGGTCGTTTTAATGCCAATCTTCTGGGAATTATGACTCATTACAAGGAACGGACAAAATGGGAGCCAGGAGATCCAAGTTCAAGTTTAAGCAGTGACATCAATCAGGCTCTAGTCCTTGGGCAAGATACCAGACTACCTCCATTTTCTTCTTTTTATAAAGTCAGAAATTTTCCAACTGGTCCTGCAAAGCTGTGAGGTATTACGAGGTCCAATGCTCTGTGGTGAAAAGGGTCAGGGCATAGGAGTGGGACAATTCTGCCTTTGTCTGCTTCTATGAGAATTCCAATAATATTTAATTACACAGGAAATATACTAATTAATATATTGTGCTTATAAGGAACCAGAGCATCACAGGTGCAGCAGGTGGCCCTTTAAACACCACCCGCCAGATCACTGTGTGTGGTGGCACTTCACTTAGAAAGGCCAGCTGAATAAAGAGACCTTGCTCAAACCAGATAAGCAACTTTTGGTTGTTAACTTCTAAGGCATTGTGTGTATTTGTCGGTAGTGGGTGGTGGGATGTGGGTGGGTGACTGGGTGAAAGAGAGTGTCCACAGTTGAAGAAAGAATGTTTTAGAAGGTTTTGTAGACCACTTGTACATGGGTTTTTAAAACAGGCCATTGTTCTGGGTGCTGTGATTTGGGAACCTGGGCACTGCCTGGAAGGTGGCTTTGGGTTATTTTATGGTCCAAACCAACCCTCATGTGCATGAGGATGGAAGAAGAGATGATTTAGGATTGCCTATACTGTGTCTGACCTTAGAAGATCAGCAACCAGAGTAGACATCCTCTGTGCTTCCCCCTCTCTCAAGCCCAAGACCACTGGAGCCCACCTGCTTTCCTGGTACCCACTCATTTCTCATTCTCTGGTTAGTGCCTTCTACCAGCAACAGGGGAAGGGTGGGCTGGGGCAAAGCGATGTTAGAGATGGTCTGTGCTCTTTGACAGGCAGGGTGGGAATTCAGTGAGCAGCTGTGGAGATCTGCAGCCCATCACGCCCTGGCATCCACCAGTCTAGAAGCTGTCCCACAAAATGGGCAGGCAGCCAGAGTGCCAGGCTCTGCAGAACCCATGCCTGCGTGAAGGTAAATGCAAATGAGCCCTTCCAGCATGCTTCTCCAGAAGGAGGGCTTTCAGTATGTGCACCTGGTTCCCTCAGCCTTCAGCTCGAATGCTGATTTTATTTTTGCATTTTATGAGCTTGAGAGAGGGAATTAATTTTCTTGGTACAATATGACCCTCTGGAGAAAGTCTTGTCTAAAGACATTTTCCTCACAAATGCTTCCCTGGAAGAAAGGCTGTGCTGAAATAGAAGGACATGGTTAGAGTCTGAATCCAGCAAGGTGAATCAGTGGGCTTATGCTAAATTACTATATCCTGGGAACCTGACAAAGAAAGCTCCTCCCAGGAGCTGGAAACCTCTGTAGAGGAAACATTTATGGTACAAGTACCTTTATCTGAGCTGTGCTGTATTTTGATACACCCTCCTTAGTGATGTATTAAATGCTCTCTTAACAGATTGTATTACCCCTGAAGTCAGGGGCTGGGGTCACAGTGCCTTGATATCTCCACATGAAGGTGAGTTTGCAAAATTATTTGTAAGAAAAAGATTCTATGTCAGATTACCTATCCTTCCCCCCATAATGAATGATCCTTCAATACCAACCTCTTTCTCAGAGTCAGCAGCAGCTAGCCTTCTGGTCTTATCTCTTTATGAAGCACAGGTCCAGAATCAGGATTATTTCTAGTGATATTCAGCTTAAATTTCTTGTGGTTTGAATCTGAAACACACCCATGGGCTCATGTTTTGAATACTTGGCCCCTGATTATGGCACTATTTTGAAGGCTTTTAGGAGGCGGGGACTGACTGATGGAAACAGATCTGTAGGGATGCTCCCTGGACACTCATACTTCTGATTTCTGTCTTCATTCTCTTTTTCCTGAACCAGGGCCATGTGGAAATCTTGCAGCACTCTCCTGTGGCCATAAAGATGTCCTTGGTGCCGTTCCCTTCACTCTGTCCGTCCTAAACTTGATTTGAAGTCAGTCTGTCCACCCCTCTCCCTGTAAGTAGTTTCTGTTAGGTATTTCATTACATCAGTGCTAAAGTAGCTCCCACAGAAGTCCAGGAAAAGCAGCTTTCTAAGCACTGTTGGGGCTTAGAATAGAGAAGTGCAGAGTGATGCTTTGGCACACAGGACAGTTTAAGACAAAGGACGTAGAAAAGGCCTCCAAAGCAAACATTTCCCTCCGACCTTTTCTTCTCCCATCTCCTTCTCTCTACCCTCAAAGCAAATCACATAAAATACAATTGCTTTTCTCAAATTAGGTTATAGAGCCTCTCGCCCTCAAGAAAGCTATGAAGCCTGAGGACTGAGCTCCCCCTCTCTCCCTTCTTCTTATTTGAAAATCCTCATACAAGAGGTGTGCTGCTCCATTCCTGCGAGCAGGCTGCTGGGATCCTGGCCCCCGTCTCTCCTCCTTAGATCACATCCTTTCACCTAATCAGATGTCCAGCCTCTGTCAGTCCTCTCATTAAATGAAAGCTTAAAATGTTTTTCTCTGGAACCTTAAGCCTGTGTTTGTTTCCAACATGAACTGAAGACCCCATGGCTCATTGGAGTCCTCTAGGTCTTGGCACCAGGCTGAAGACCCCATGGCTCATTGGAGTCCTCTAGGCCTTGGCACCAGGCTGAAGACCCCATGGCTCACTAGGAGTCCTCTAGGCCTTGGCACCAGGCTGAAGATCCCATGGCTCATTGGAGTCCTCTAGGCCTTGGCACCAGGCTGAAGACCCCATGGCTCACTAGGAGTCCTCTAGGCCTTGACACCAGGCTGAAGACCCCATGGCTCATTGGAGTCCTCTAGGCCTTGGCACCAGGCTGAAGACCCCATGGCTCACTAGGAGTCCTCTAGGCCTTGGCACCAGGCTGAAGACCCCATGGCTCACTAGGAGTCCTCTAGGCCTTGGCACCAGGCTGAAGACCCCATGGCTCACTAGGAGTCCTCTAGGCCTTGGCACCAGGCTGAAGAACCCATGGCTCATTGGAGTCCTCTAGGCCTTGGCACCAGGCTGAAGACCCCATGGCTCACTAGGAGTCCTCTAGGCCTTGGCACCAGGCTGAAGATCCCATGGCTCACTAGGAGTCCTCTAGGCCTTGGCACCAGGCTGAAGATCCCATGGCTCACTAGGAGTCCTCTAGGGCTTGGCACCAGGCTGAAGACCCCATGGCTCATTAGGAGTCCTCTAGGCCTTGGCACCAGGCTGGGATTGCTGAGACATCCAGCCTCATGATCTGAGTAGATATTACATTCTCAGCCTTTTCTGTGTGAAAACAACCACCATTGACCTGTGCAGCTCATAGTGTATAAGCCAAAGAAACGTATCCTCTTTGTCACATATACACATCCCATTTGTTCTTTTCCTCTAGAGAACCCTGACGAGTAGTGTTCAAGGAGTCTCCAGAAAGGGCCCACACAGCATTGTCGGGAATGGGCTGTTCTAGTTTTTTTTTTCAGGCTTCCTGATAGCAAGCTCTAGACTCCTTTCTATATTGTTCTGAATCCATCATCTGACTTGATTGGCAACCTCCCATAAGTGGGGTTCTAGATGTTTAAGGTATTGTTTTTGAGATATTGTTTCATATAGCCTGTGATGCCCTCAAACTTACTGTTAGTCAAGGCTATCCTTGAACTAATCTTCCTGACCCCATCTTCCAAGCATTGGAAGATGACAGGACTACACCGCGAAGCCTAGATGGGAGGATGTCATTGTTATTTCATTTTTGGTTTATTCATTTTCTGTTTTAAAAGCAAGTGTAGGGGATTTCTGCTTTAATGGATACAGAATGTAGGAAAAGACATAGTTTGGGATATGGACGGTGGTGACAATTGTATACCCTGAAAATGTACTAATGTCAGCGAACTATTTGCCTAAAATAACTAATGTGGTAAAAGATATTGTCTATCTTTCAGCACAATAGAAAAGAAACAAATATGGATTTTGCTTTATCATGTGCTATGGCTTGAATGTGTTCCCACAAATTTCATGTGTTGGGTTGGGGTGTAGCTCAATTTGTAGTATGCTTGCCCAGCCTTTACAGAGCCCCCGGTAAGATCAGCATCACATATATCTGAATGTGTGGATTTTCTTGTGGTGTCCTTGGTCCCTCTGGCTCCTACAATCCTCCCTTGCCCTCTTCCTCAGGATTCCTCAAGTTCTATCTAATGTTTGGCTATGGGTCAGCATCTGCTCCTGCTAGTTGCTCGATGAAGCCTCTCTGATGGCAACTGGACTAGGCACCAATCTATGTGTATATCAGAATATTGTTAGGCATCATTACATTGACCCCCCCCATTCATGTTTGGTTCTATCCTAGGTCTCTGGATCATCCAACCTGTGGGTCCTGGTGCTCTAGGCAGTGTCAGGGGTGGTCTTTCTCAATCATTGATTGGCCACTCCCTCAATCTCTAGGCCACCCTTACCCCAGTACATCACATAGACAGTCTGTAGGTTGAAGTCTATGTGGCTGGATTGGTGCCCCAATCTCTTACCTAGTCTTACCTAGTCACAGGAGATGGTCAGTTAAGGCTATGTATTCCCTATCTGGAATTTGGCCTCTTAGAGGCTCACAGAGACTGATCCAACAACAAGGGAGTCTACATGGGACCGATCTAGGAACTCTGTATATATGTTACAGTTGTATAGCTTGGCCTTCTTGTGGGCTCCTAACAGTGGGAACAGGGGCTGTCTCTGACTCTTATGCTGACTTTTAGGTCTCTACTCATACCAGGTTGCCTTGCCTAGCCTTAATACATAGGGAGATACTTGGTCTTACAGTAACCTGATAAGCCATGTTTTGTTGATACTCATGAATGTCTTGGTCTTTCCTGAACAGAAATGAAGGAGGAGTGGGTTGGGAGCTGGGATGAAGAGGAATAGGAAGGACTGGAAAAGAGGAGAGAGGGGAAACTGTGGCTGTGATATAAAATTAATTAGTTAAAAAACCCGAACATGCAGTGCAAGCAGGCCAGTCTTTAGGAGGTGGAGGCAGAAGGATCAGAAGTTCCAAGGACATCTTTGACTACATAGAAAGTAAATATGAGAATATCTTGAGCTACTTGAGATCCTGTCCCCAGCCTCCAAAACCATAAAGTTTAAGTCTTGAAAACTTAATACCCCAATCATATGTTAATGGTATTTGAAGGTGAGGATCTCCCATTTGAGAGATAATTAGGATTAGATGAAGCTGTGAGGGTGAGGCTCCGTGGTAGCATTAGTGGTTTTATGAGAAGATGAAGACCTGAGCTTGCATCATCTTACCATCCGATGACCTCAAGCATGAAATTATGTAGCACAATCCCCAATGCATACTGGAATTGTGCCTTTGGATCTTCCAGTTTCAAATCTATGAGCTGAATAGATCTCTATTCTTCATAAATTATCTGGTCTGAGACATTTTGTTATAACAACAGAAAACAGACCAAGCTATGACTAAGATGAATTTTAGTGTAGATCTTTATTAGAAGTCTGCTTAACTTCCTGATGTTGCCACTTGGATCTAGAATCCAGCTGAACAGAATTTACATGATGGCTTTCATCCCAAGAACTAGGTGTCCTCTGAAATGTCTCGCGTTTTATCTGCTCAAGAAAGGAAGGAGAGAAACAATGATATCAATGGCTTTCTTCAGGAAAATCGAGGTGTCTTAGCACTTCTCTGGTGGAATTGTCTTATTTCTTGTTGGCCAGAACTGGCCTCTTTGGCTTTGCTGAGCAGGAAAAATGCCTAGAAAAGTGCTTGCTTAGCTTTCTAATTGTTAGAGCAGAGAAGAAAAGCCAAAGGAGACGGAATCGGGGAGTAAGCATTGGTTGGAAAACCAACAGGACATGACCAGTTGCCCTGCTCACGGTTACATGGTCACATAACAGGCCTGCCTTAGGGTCCGACCTTCTGATTCCAAACTTTGAGATCTTTTGCTCAGATCTCTAATAGACTGTTCTAGTAGTTTGATTTTGGGAGTGGAAGGGCTCTGAAAAACTTTATTCATAAAAGCAGACCACTTTGATAGCAGGACATAGAAAAATGAAGCCGGAACTGACCTGAAAACTTCCTGGTAGTCAGTTTTCACAGTTCTGGAAGGTGCCATACCAAGTGGAGAACCCTGATTGCTGTGATACCATCATCATCCCACCTTGTAAGTTTCGTCCACTGCTGTAACAGTGGCATGAAAATTATGGTGGCAACCAATAATCACTTTCTGACTGAATCTGAGGCCTGCTCCAAAAGAGGAATTCATGCCTGGTACTCTAAGTCTGGTTAGAAGGCAATGATTCAGAAATTCACGGTCCTATCTACCACTATTGTTTTGCTAAATGGACATGCTGCCAAACTGCCTTTTAAATATTTATGATGATACTCTTTGATTAGCGTTGTTCTCAACCCCAGCCAGAGAAGCTTCTGCATTGGAGCAGTTAATGCAGAGATTCATGACCAACCAAAGTGCTGAGAATAAATAATTGCTGAATGCTTAGCTCTAAATGGAAATCCTGTACCAGGCTCCTAAGGCTCAGCAGTCATCCTGAAGAGAAGAGTGAGACATATATAAAATCCAAAGGATGAGGAGGAGTGCTGTGAGATGTTCCCTTTCGGAAGTGACACAGCCATTGCCTATGTGACCTTTGTGCAGCTATAATTACCTGTACAAGACTCTGGGTTCCTAAGAGCTTCTGCATTATGACCTGACCACCCGCCCCTCTCTAGTGATGGTCCAGTTGTGGTTCTTTCAGGAGCCTGATGTTTCTATACAGGCCCCCGGGTAAGAAGGTTTTCACACTCTCTGTAGGCACAGTGCTTTTTTTCTCCAGTGGTGCCTATGTCTGCTCTTCCTTGTCAGGTGGATCTGCCATTGCTCTGTCTCTTGCTTCCTGCTACAATCCATCTACTTGCAGCTCCTGTAACTGCTGGCTCCTCATCCAATCCCTGACCTTCAACTTCTGCTGCTCAGTGGTGTCCTCCTGTACCTTGTGCTCCATCAGGACCACAGCCCTGGGCTTCTGCACTTTCTGTATCTTAAGAAAGTACTCTATCCTCAGAGTGTTCATGGTCTGGTGGTGATGGTGATAATGCCCTGCCAGCACAAGGAACCCTTCAGGCTCCACTACTGGAAGCATCTTCACTTGTCACTCCTTGACCTCAGCAGGATGGTCATAGCAGGTCTTAGGGCATCGAGCAGCACCAGGGCCTGGTGAATGGCTTCGTCACTGCATGGCCAGGCCGCTCTATGCCACTACTACATCCAGTGGCTTGACTTTCATGAGTCTGGAAAACTGATTTCAAATAGAAAAACTCTTCATTTCATGCACTCTAATAAATCAAATGTTAAGAGGTCATGTCAGAAAAGCAATTGTGTGATGAGGGCCAGAACAGCCAAGCCTGCTCTAAGCTTGCTGGAAGTTTGGGGAAACATCCCTAGGTCTCTGTGCTTATAAAATGTGATTATGCATTTCCTATCATTGTTCATTTAGTTCCTACTAAATGTTTTGGTGTCATTAGATGAAAGATCTCATGGGAAGATCAATAAGTGTTAGAAGCCGCCCCCTGCTGTAAGTGTGGGCTCACAACAGGATGTTGTCTTTAAATGCTTGAATAGGATGGTGAAACCAACCTCCTAGAAAACACAACTGGGACTCTAAGCAAATAACTCTACCAAAAGCAGCCTGACATTGCAAAGAAGTCCAGATGTGTACTGGATTTTCAGAATAGCAGGGAGTTGATCTCCATTCTCACTCTACTCTTTCCATAGGAGCCACTAACAGAACTTGATAAGCCCTGCCTATGATTTAAACAAGGCTGATTTCTCCTTTCCGTTCAGGCTGTCCAGATCCTGGGGCATCATATACAGTGATAATCTTGACATTCAATGGGATTAAACATATTCAGCCTTATTTTATAAGTAATGCCAGAAATGGGCTGAAAGGAAAATGAGGTTCACTGGAAAATCCACACACTAAGGGTCAGTGCACATCCAGACATGATACAGATACTGGGGCTGAATGGATGAATGCAGAAATGAGATGGACAAAGCTCATTCATCTCATTTGGAGTTTATTTTATGATGTATGGATGAGTTGGTTAGTTTTTTTTTTTTTTGTTGCTAGAGACATCTGAGAAGAGAGATCCTCAGCTAAGAAATATCCCTGGCTGAGAAGAAACACAGAGATAGTCAACATTCCTAGCCATCAGAGATGTGCAAACCAAGACGACTCTGAGGTTCTATCATACAGCTGTCAGAATGGCTAAGATCAAAAACACAGATGACAGCCTGTGGAGGACATGTGGAGCAAAGGGAAACACTCCTCCATGGCTGGTGGGAGTGTAAACTTGTACAGCTACTTTGGAAATCAATGTGATGGTTTCTCAGAAAACTAGGAATCCATCTACTTTAAGACCCAGCCATACCACTCTTGGGCATATAACCAAAGGATGCTCAATAAGGACACTTGCTCAGTTATGTGTATAACAGTTTTATTCATAATAGTCAGAACCTGGAAACAATCTAGATGGCCCTCAATCAGAAAGTAGACACAGAAAATATGGTACATTTACACAGTGGAGTATTATTCAGCTGTTAAAAACAATGATATTAAGGAAACTTGAAGGCAAATGGATGGAACTACAAAAAAAAAATTATCCTGGGTGAAGTAGGCCAGACCAAGAGTGACAAACACAGTATGTACTCACTTGTAAGTAGTTATTAGTTGTAAAATAAAAAATAATTGTGCTACAATCCCCAGACCCAGAGAGGATTGGTAACAAGAAGAGCTTATGAAGGGAACATCCAGATCCCCCTGTGAAGGGGAAATAGAAAGATTTTGTGTGCGGACTGAGGGCAGGTGGGAATGGAAACATGAGCGATGAGGTGGAGTTGGGGGGGGGTTCCTGAGGGCAGGTGGGAATGGAAACATGAGTGATGAGGTGGAGTTGGGGGGGGGGGTTCCTGAGGGCAGGTGGGAATGGAAACATGAGCGATGAGGTGGAGTTGGGGGGGGTTCCTGAGGGCAGGTGGGAATGGAAACATGAGCGATGAGGTGGAGTTGGGGGGGGGGGTTCCTGAGGGCAGGTGGGAATGGAAACATGAGCGATGAGGTGGAGTTGGGGGGGGGGGTTCCTGAAAGAGACTACTGGACTTGGAGGTGCATTTCAGGGTCAGGTAAAAACCTGGCTCAAGGAAATCTCCCAGGAATCTACAAAGATGGCTCTAGCTAAGACTCCTAGCAATATCAACTATGTAGCCTGAACTGGCCGTCTCCTATGACCAGATTGATGTCTACCCCACTTGTCATCAGAGGGTTATCATTCAGCAATTGATGGAAACAGAGGCAGAGACCCACAATCAAACATTAGGCAGTCTTCAATGATGTAGGAAGCAGCATTCATTTCTTCATAGTCTTCTTCATGTCTCTCAATACCCACTGTGTCTCTATTAGTCGCAAATACATAACACTAACAGCTTTTGACAGGATAGTATGTTCTCACTGGTTGTCACAAAAGCCACTGTACATATTATGTTATGATAATGAGTATACCCTGTGTGGTAGTGGATGGCCATGAATGGGGACCCTATGTCCCAGGTTGGCACAGTAGAAGGTGGTGTAGTGAGATACTTAGACTGGGCCCATGTTATTATGAAGGAAGGGAGAAGCGATAGATGGGAGAGAGAAAGGAAGAGAAGGTGGAGAGGGAGGGCTGGAGGCTGAGAAGCATGCCCTCTGGAGAAGGAAAGATGGGCAGGGGAGTGTCAAAGGTGGGAAATGGAGCTTGACATCAGATCAGGGTGGGGCCGTTAAAAAAGATAATAAGTTCCCACTTTGCATAAAGGGCCTGGTCCCTGTGAATCAGGCCATGAGGACATGAAATATTCAATACATCTTGGTATACAAATGTTAAATTCAGAAATAAATTAATAAATACATAAATTACTTAAATATTTAAATAGCATAAAGCCAAGGAGCAGATTAAAATATCTATACATAAATTAGCTCATTGTCTCAACGGGCATTTAACATTTAAATGCAGAAATATAGAAAGGTATCATTATAAACTGAAAAAAATTGGAAAAAGCCAACCAGTAGAAAATAGTTTTGAGGGTCTCTTCTATCACTAGTTTAAACTTTTCTTTTCTAATGTCTTCTACTATTTTTTTCTTCCAAAGACGCATCCTGAGATTGGATCCTGTAAAGGAATGTGGTCAAGTCCATGTTAGTCAAAAGTACAGCCTCCTATTTCTCACCACACATTCTCTGCAGCCATTGGGCCTTCAGGTTTCCATTTAAGAAGGACCAACACTTTCCTACAGGGCTCAGAATTCAGCTGGTCACATACATGCCAAGGGTTCTCTTGAGAAATTATACTTAAAGGGGCATCTGATTGGGCCATTCTCTTATTTAAAAAAACACATCAGTGGGCCCAGAACCCCTAAGACAGGGTTCCACCTTCTGTCCACTCCCCAGTCCTCCTGACTCTGACTCCTGGTTTCCTCCCTGTCTGGTCTTCCTTGCCTTTCCCCATATAGTGCAAGGTAGGACCTATGCCTCTTCTGACTATGGCAATAGCCCTGGCCTAGGACAGTGCCTGACTTGACATGGATATCAAATTAATATCTAGTAATGAACACATTTATGACTCTGGTCTTCCTATGCCTGTAATCCATTTCCTTTTTTCACAAGTTCCTCCACTCCATTGGTGTCCACTGAATGTTCAGGTGTGGGTGGAATTTATGAACCTGCTCACCTAACTGCAGGACACAGATGCCCATTCGCTCCATGATGAATTGTAGTAGTGATCCTGAGCTCGTACGCGGACCTCCGCACCTTTGAAGCATTTGATTTTGGCAGAGGGCTTGTCTACGAAGAGGGATTCACCTTTCTGCAAAGCAGAGGAAAGCATGACCTCTTTAAACAAGCAGTGTTGTCTCAGGATGCTACCCTTGCACCACCTACAGGCAGAAGCTGTAAACACAGAACTGTGTGTGTGTGTGTGTGTGTGTGTGTGTGTGTGTGTGTGTGTGTGTGTGTGTGTGTGTGTGTTACACCCACCCTGCCCCAGTGTGAGGGTTATAAGCATTATATCTAGTGTTTTACATAGATTCCAGGTCTTCATGCTTCAGCAGGACACACTTCACTGTCCTCCCCTCCCCCGCTGCCACCAACAGAAATGACTGCTCCAACTCTGTCTCTCTGGATAGCAGTCTTGTCCTAAGGTCCCACAGGCAGACTCTAGTGTGATGCTGATAGGGGGACAGTGACCAACCTTCCTTAACTGTTCTCTGTCTATCCAGAAATACGTGCTCCTGTGCCTGTCAGCTTAGAAATGTGACTTCAGATCTTGGCAGTGCCACTAATTTGTGGTCTTTGGCTTTCTGTATCTCTCCTTTATGAATGGAGCCCATGACAATGACTATCTCTAAAGACTTCAGCAAGTAAGTGCAGTGTTGATGTAAAAATGCTTACAAACCTTCTAGCAAGTAGAAAGCATCCAGCATTACCTACTTAAGATATATATGTTAAATACACATACAGAGGGCTGAATCTTAGCAAGATTTTTTAGGCAACACTTAAAATCTGTTTCAAAATAATCTCACTTTCTGCTCCTGCTTTTAGTGAATGACTGGATTTCTGAGCTGATTTTCTTTAAACCACATTCTAAATGCTATGTAGGAAAAAGCCTTTGATTTGTGACTTTAAAAGGCTATGCAAAACTATTCACCAAACCTTGCAAGAGATCGCTGTGTTAAGGGACAGAAGGATGAAAATCCATGTTAACCTATATAAGTGCAGGCACCTTGCTTGGTGAAATGATTGCACTGTATATTAAACAAATAGAGATTATCCATATTGGGTGAGATGCAGCACCAGTGTTCTAGCATTTATTATATTCACTCAGTTAAAACAATTATTTTAGGCTCCTGAAGCTAAGGTCTCTATATCATCAATAATTTTAGTTGAGGAGTGACAGTCCTGAAGGAAGTGGGATGGTTGGGGTCATAACTTTTGCCTTCAGAAGACTGGTGCTGGGTCCTGTTTCTGTCTCTGCTCTAGCTGGGTGAACTTGGACAAGTCATAGCCTCTCTGAGCTTCGCTGGATAGAGGTGACACAGAAGCTGCCTTTGGGTCTTCTTGTTAGGATCTTCCCATTGTCCCCAATACAGGCTGCATAAATTTGATCTAGACATACTGTTCCTGTCCCCCTCACCCCCACACCTTACCTTTTCTCTCTTGCGATGGACCTGAACAAGGAACTTGAGTGAGAAGTAGGAATGGGGGGTGCTCCACGAATCAGGATACTCCCAAGATACCTCCACCTGAGAGTTCTTCAAGGGCTTCAGCTGCAGGTTCTTGGGTGGGTCTGGTTTGACTATAGAAGAAGACAAACATCCTTTATTAGCATACTGGGCTTTGGAGCCAGGGTCTCTAGGCTTTTGCTTTTGTATGACTTATAATTCAAGTCTCTATTGCTCCTTCACTTCTCTGAGCACCTGGGCAGCGCGTGTGAGGTACCTCAGCTGAGAATGCTTCTTCCATGTGAGAAAGTCATCATTACTGGCCACATCTTATGTTTTTGAATTTTTTTCCCCACGGCACATACTGGCAAGCCCTGATGATTGAGTCATTCTGCTTAAGAAAGACTAGTACCTGGACTCTGCAGTTAGGGGCACCCTCTCTGGGCTTGACCCCAGTTTTTACTAAGCATGTAGCTGACCCAAGACTCACAATCCATTAGGTGTCACCACTGGACACAGTGTTTATCATGATCTTTAAGTAGCACCTTCTTGTAGATGGAGAAACACCTCTGGAGCATGCTACAGTTTAGGAAGCTTAGCTCTGTTACACACAATGACTATATTGTTCCTGATAGATGCTTTACAATAACCCTTTATAGTATTGTTAACACTATGAATAATAATCATACAACTAACATTTTTGCTTAGGCCTCTGTCAAATGTCATCTCCTTAGAGGATACCTCCCCAGCCCTGCGAACAAGACGCACCCCACCAATTGCAGACTTCCTGTAAATTCTGCATCAAGTTCTCCGATCCCATCATATCCTATCAGGATGATCATTCCATGAATATATGGTAAAGGGAATGAGAAATGGCAAATTCTCTGTCAAGTGAGAACTAGATGCCCAAGGGACTTTATAGTTATATACATATATATGTAGATGTTAGAGAAAAATGTGTTGTGAAAACCGCAATTGGTAAGGAAGTTCTGGTCTCTCTCACTAATAGATAATATGAATATGCTCCAATGACTCCAGATTTGTCATTCATCTACCTGGGGAGCAGATTAGACATGTCAAAAATGCCTGCTATATGAGGAAGATCAGAGTCTGTGCTGCCAGATGTGAGAATGGAGATCTAGGGAAAGACCGCTTACTTTTTCTGTTTTCTCTTTAGTAAAATGCAGATAATAGTGTCTATACCATGCTTTTCAGGAGGTTCAGGATAAAAAATCCTCAGAGGATCATAAGCATATTGTAAATAGCATCTTTGATTTCCAAGTGTCTTTGCTTCCCAGGCATGTGCTCCCACACAAAACTCACTGATGTCCCTGATGAAGAAGCCGGTGCTGTAGTTCTCATATTTATATTTGTGCTGTGCCTCCATAACCAGTTCAATGGGTAAGGTCTCCTCAGCAGTTGGGCAGGTGATGTCCTCCTGGCATGCCACCGAGTACTTCTTATAGTCCCTTTGATCCACTGTGACCTTCTCTGCAGACAGAGATGCTGCTCCACATGTCACTGACCGGGAATCAGTGGAACTGATGGCCAAGACAGAAGTTGTTCTGTTATAGATCAGAGAGCAAGTGCCAGCTAACTATAGTTTGTCCGAGGACAGTCTATGGAGCTGCTTAGATTTGGCCTCTGGGAGAAAACAACAAACAGACAGACAGACAGACAGATAGACAGACAGATAGACAGACAGACAGCTCTTTCCAGCAGAGGAAGCTTACCTGTGAGAGACTGAAATTTACATCTCTGGCCTAAATGAAACTGGAAATGTTTTAAAGCAAGAGAACTTGCTTAAACCCCCTATTAAAAGTTTAAATTTTCTCTATATCATTTATAAGATCATTAGGCACTAACTATAAAGAATTAAAATGACAAATATGTTTATAAAGAAAATATACATATCTCTACCATCCCCATTTTAATTCAAGTCTGAGTCCCAGATATAGATATTATTTACAGCTTTCTAGAGATTTTTAATGAATATTCAAAATAACCATACATATTCGTATATACATATTAATTTTTATCTGTATATTAGCATGACTTCAGAAACAAGAAAATTATATACATATAATTTTGTAACCATCTTTTTTCTTTTTAGAAGTATTGTGGGTGGTTCTCTAAGCAGAACATATAAGTTGGGTTCTTTTCAATAAATGCACATTAATGCTCTATTTGAGTACTCCTTTGCTAATTATGCAAAAATATTTCAGTGTCTCTTATCCATGAGCTGGTGTCTTTATGAACATGTGCAATAATTTATCAAGCAAAAAAGTTATTGTGCGTGTCTAATTTTTTTTCTGTGACAGGGCTTCTCTATGTAACAGTCCCTAGCTATCCTGGAACTAGCTCTGTAGACCATGCTGGCCTCACAGTCACAGCTTCCCAAGTGCTGGGATTGATATTGTGAGCCACCACTGCCCTGCCGAATGTATTTCTTTCTTTCTTTCTTTCTTTTTTTTTTTTTAACACATTGAGGTCCGGCATGTTACTATAGGTAGGCATTCTGTAATGCACATGGGTCTACTTAAAGACCGTCTTTACCAGTTTAGAAGATTCTCATTCACATATGAGCAGCAAGGACTTTGATGTGATGCTGAACCATTATTTTCCAAAGTTATGTTTAAATCATGGCAAATTCATGCTAAAGATGGGAAAGTGAGCCCCCAATTTACTTATTTAAATGGTCATAGAAGCAGGGTGTTTAGATCATCGTTCTCTACAGGGCTCATGGAGTGAGGCGATAGCTTAGCTGAAGTCAGGGGCAGAGCTACCTGACACACCAGCTCGGCAGCCTCAGCAAATGGTTTCTTAAGGAAACCAAGAGAGTTGGACAAACTGAACTTCAGAATAGTGGTGTTGGTAAGGCAGAAAGAGGTCAAAAAGGCTCTGGGAAAAGTTTAGAAGTCATCAGAGGGTTCTGGAGTCGGCTTCCAAGAGCTAAGCCCTAGAACACGTGTTTCTGTTTTTGGCACAAGGTAGAGTTTTGGCAAGTTGTTTGTAGCTATGAGTTCTTTTTAATTTCTCCCTGTGGTGCTGTGAACCTTAATGAAGTGCTGCCAGGCAATTTAGATGAGTGAATTCAAACTCACCAGACAACTATTCTCAGAGGGCGGGTTTAAAGCTCTGTGTTCCTTCCTTAGGCAAGCAGAGCGAAAGGGAACAGAAAATATAGAATTGACTTCGCTGTGCCGTATCATTTCCTGATAATCCATGGACAGCTGTACTTATTTTTTTGTGAAATAAAGGTCTAACAAAATGTTAAGAAACCAGAGCAGCTTCCTTACCTACTGCTGCTCTTGAGGTTAAACTTCAGGTCAGTGCTGACTGCCGTCAGCCACCAGCAGGTGAACCGGCCAGAGTAATTTGATTTGCTGCCTCGCATTTCAGGAACGTCTTATTTTTGGGATCTATATTAGAAGAAAAAAATTCTATATTTAGAGTTTTCTTTAGTAAAATTAGGGTGTTTTAAATTTCTTTTATTATGGATGAATCACAGGCCACTAAATGGGACAAGGGTGGGGATTTTTGAAACAAGGTCTCATGTAGCCTGGGCTGACAATATAAAAGGATCTAGAGCACCTTATCCTGCTTAAAGTGACGACAATAAGTATAAACCACCTCACCCAACTAGACGAGGATCGAACACAGGGCCTTGCACATGCTGGGCAAGTGCACTAGACTATGTGCCATACCTGGCATTCTTCCATTGGCTTCCTGGGAAAAGCCTGCTCTGATGGCATGTATTTTGGCACAAACTGGTAATATCTGAATAAGATGCTCATTCTGTAGAGTGTGCCATACACCACACACACTTACTTTACATTCATTAGATGAAAATATTTGTTTTTCAAAGTTGTTACCCCAATACTGAGTTATTAACTGGACACATTGGATAACTTTTAACAGAAATCCAATAACACTGTTATTACTCAAAGAAAACTTGAAAACATGCATTCAGAAAGTAAACTAAACTCTTTGGGTATAAGATATTAATGGCCAATATCCCAAGAATTTCAGGAAACCCAGAGAAAATGGAGTTTCCAGGATTTATTATAAACACAAATATGTCCTGGTTTTTGAAATTTTTAATGTTTCTGTTTCTTAGGAGAGACAAATGGTCTTTGAAGGTAATGAAGTTGATAAAGTTGTCCTGCAAACAGAAGGACCCAGGTTCAGTCCCCAGTTAGGGAAAAATGCCAGGAGTTGATGTACTTGTAATCTCAGAGCTGGGGAGGCAGAGACAGGAAGATATCTGGGTGTCACTGGCCAATGAGTCCAGCTTATTGGTGAGCTATGGTCCAATGAGAGTTCTTGACTCAAAGGAGATGGGAAGCATTTCCAAGAATAATTTCCAAGGTTGTCCCTTGGGATCTACACACACACACACACACACACACACACACACACACACACACACACACACACACACACACACACACACACACTTTTTTCTCCCCAGAAAGGTAGAAGAAAAGATACTATCCCAGGGAATGGAATTACCTTTTTGGTCCTTTAAAATATCAGTAGACCAAATTCCATTTTCCTTTTTGTGAAGGAGCAGACGTGAGTGGCTCAGAGTCTCGCCTCCTTTGTGACAGGTGTATTGGCCAGCATCTGAAAACTCTTTGACTTGGACAATCAGGGTTTTTCCAGATCCTACAACTTCACTGCTTTGGTCTGAGGTCCAGATGATATCATCTTCTTCAGGAGTGTCACAGGTGAGGACCACTCTTTCTCCAGGGGCACCAGGGGACCAGTCCACCTCTACAACATAAACTGGAGAGGACAAGCAGTGAAGACCTTACTGAGATGGTCTTAGGGCATGGAGTCCTGTCTAGACTCAAGGTCACAGAACAGGGGGGCTGCTTTATAGCCACCACCAAGTGATTAACTGGCATGTAGCCTATAATAATTAATCTCTAATTAGTAGGAACATAGAGAAGACCTTGAAACAAGAAAGATACCATAGTACAGGATTTGTTGTTAGAGATTGGAGAGCAGCAGTGGTGGAGGGGAATTAGCTTCCAGTTGCAGTTCACAGGGAATATGGCCAGGTATAGTGATGGGGCAGAGTAACATAGTGGCTTAGAGCATAGGTATGGAGGAAGACAGAATAGGAAATCCTATCTCATCTATTTGGAAAGTGGATTTTGAGTAGGGTATTGGACCACTAGGAGCCTCAGGATCCTTGATAAATTATAGGAACAACAGCATCTATGCCTGTAGATTTGGCTGTGAGAATAGATGGATAAAAGCATGCACCTCAGTACAGAAACTAAAACATAACTCTATGCTAGCTTCCTCACCTTCCTCCTCCTCATCCTCATCATCATCACCATCCACAGACCAAAGAGTCAAATAAATGCACTGGAAAAATTATCCAGGAATATTTACGGTTTTAGTTCCTTCCACATGAACCTCATCAATGGATACTGTCATTATCTGCCTTTTTTTTAAAGCTAATTTCCATGAGTATGAATAAGTAGATTAGAGTTTCCTCATTTTTTGAAAGAAGGTGCTGATGCTAATGAGCTAAGCAAGGTCCCATCAAGTGTGAAATGTGACAAGTGCTAGATAGAGTTCAGAACTTTTTCCTCCTGTGCTATGCAATGGATTTCTATGCCAATTTCTTAATGAGCCCCCAGGAATGGAGTCCATCTCTACAACATAAAGTATTCTGCGGGGTGTCTCATCAAAGCCCCACATATCAATTATCAATGTCTCATCTGTTCACCAACATATCAATTATTATGAGTAACTTAATGCAGTGGTCCTCATACCCTGGCAGTCTCCCAACCTCTATCATCAGCATCACCAGAAAGTTCATCCACCATGCATGTCCTTGGTTGTTGAGTCAGAAATATTGAGTTGGCCCCACTGACCCATTTGGCAAGTCTTCTAGATTATCCTGATGTCTGATTAAATGTGGAAGCCATAATGGTGAAGAGCTGGGGTTTGAAATGTTACAGTCATGGACCATAACCAGCCAAAGGCCTTAAGGAAGTCTTGGGTGTGGGAGGGACATGGAGCGCCTGTAAGCCTAGTGTCATCACCTTACTTTAAAGAATTTCACTTTGTAGCCCAGGCTGGCCTCAAACTCCGGGTAGCCTTCTTGCCTTGACCTCCTAAGCTCAGGAATTACAGGCATGGCTCGTGCCTGGCTCTGATGTCATTATTTTAAAAATGAAAATGAAACGTTTGTTCTTTTTTAGATGGTGACATATAAACTAATTGGTATGCAAGCTTAAGACCGGTCCCTTAAGTGCCCTGTGAATGGTGGCTTTGTGATGGGCACTTGAGCATAAAGCATTGGGAAATGCAAAGCTCTCACTTTCCATCAGTGGGATTTGTAACTGCTGAATGGTTAGCAAAGATAAGAAGTAAAAACATCACTGGAGGCCAAACTCTTTGGAAATCATTAGTTTGAGCTGACACCAAACCACAGGAACCTTTGGCTTCCTCTGGTTTCTCTTTGTCCTCCAGGCAAGTGACAACCACTGCAGGGTATTTTCCTGTTAGACCCTGGACTCTGAAACCCAGAAGACTTTGGCCCAATGGCAGGAGAAGTAGGGCTGGTGACTATAACACAAGTCTCTGTGCTTTTCACATTGATTTTCTGAAACTTCTGTGGTTTAACCAGGTCAGAAGTGAGGAAGGCGGTGTCTCCGCCAGCTCCTTTCTAAGGACTCTAAAACCCCTAGGTTGTAGATCTGGCTGTGGCAGTGGCTTTACTTAGGTAGGAAAGGGTCTGAAATTCCATTGGTGTGGGTGGTTAGAATTGAAATTATTATTTTTAAGATGCCATTTAATTCTCCTGTGTGTGTGTGTGTGTGTGTGTGTGTGTGTGTGTGTGTGTGTGTGTGTGTGTGTATACCATAGCTCATGCCTGGAGATCAGTTTAGAGAGATTGGCTCTCCCCTTTCATTATGTAGGGCCCAGTGATCAAGTCCAGGTCATCAGACTTGGCAGCAAGCACTCTACCTGCTAAGTCATTTTCTAGCTCCTGTGAGAGTTTGGAATGAAAACACTGACCTTATTTTTTTTAGGTGACAATTTTGGCATTGTACTGTCTGTGTTCTCAAATATTTATTTCTAATCATCAGCCAAGAAATCTTCATTTTTAATTTATATCCATTTCCTCTTTACAGGCACAGGAAATAGATGCTTCTTGCTCTCTTCACAAAATCTTCTAGCCCTTAAACACAGGCTCTGGAGTGAGCCTAAACTGGGATAAAGTCCAGTTCCATCCTTCCTGGACAAGTTACTTACTTTCTTGAGCCTCAGTTTTCAAATCTGTAAAATGGGAACTGATAGCCCCTACTTTATATGGTATTGTGAAATTAAATGAGGATCTATGTTCAATAAATATTAAATATTACTATAGTATATGTGGCGGTTTGAAGAAAATGGGCCCCAAAAGGAGTGGCATTATTAGGAGATGTGGCTTTGTTGGAGTAGGTGTGGCCTTGTTGGAAGAAGTGTGTCACTGTGGAGGTGGGCTTTGAGGTCTCCTTTGCACTACACTCAGTGTGATAGACAGTTCACTTCCTGTTGCCTGTAGATCAAGATGTAGGACTGTCAGCTAGCTCTCCAGCACCATGTCTGCTTGCCCACTGCCATGTCCCACTGTTATGATAATGGACTGAAACTCTGAACCCAAAGCCACCCTAAGTAAATGTTTTCCTTTATAAAAGTTGCAGTGGTCATGATGTCTCTTCACAGCAATAGAAATCCTAACCGAGACAGTATAGCTATAAAAACAGAAATTACCATCATGATTACATTGGATTTCATGAAACCTTTGAGATTCTTTTAGGTACATCTGAGGACTGAGTTGGTGGACATTTGCTTAATGCCACACAGTGTAAGGACAGAGAGGGCTCCTTGCTATGCCAACACTATACGAATAATCTTATTGCCATTGGGATAATTAAAAATTCAGACACTTTGCTTTAAACATTAGGGCTTGCCGATATTTATGCTCATTTTACCATATGTAGTCTTCTGTACTCATTAACATATTCAACAGCCCATGTGGTCAGTGCCAATGCTGACACTCAGCTAAGAAAACTGAGGCCATGAGGTTATCCAACTCAAGGCTTCAGAATCAATACCTGGCAGAACCATGATTTGAACCCAAGTCAATATGAACATCAGTCCCAAAGTGGAAAGAGGAAACCATCACAGAGCCCACTGAGAGGCCAACGTAGTGTGGAGGATCAGGAGAGGTCACGGACAATATTGCTACTTCTTAAATTTTCTACTAGGGAATTTCAGTTGTTTGGAAGAGTCATTTTTTAACATTACAGGCAAAGATCGTATTCCCTTTGCTGCCACAGTCCACCTGAAGCTTTTGTTTTTCTATCATCCAACATGAAAACCAAACAAGGCAGAGAACCCAAAGATAGAAGAATGGAGGATGGCCCTGCATCTTCCCCAAAGAAAGGCTTCTCAGAGGAGACACTGCATGGTTGTCCACTTCACTCTCCTTTCCCCGCATCTGCTTTGAGCTCAGGCTTAGAACCTGGAGCTCCATAGGAAACAAGGGAAGATTGCTTACCATCTTTCTCCAGCTCCCATATGGCCATGAGTGGAGATGCCAGCAGGACCATGGCAAACCAGGAGATGGTCAGCTTCTGGTGACACATCTGGGTGAAGAAGCAGGAGAAAGACAGGAAGGAAGAAAAGGAAGAGTCGGGATAACAAGACAGAGAATGTCAGCCATTGTTCAGTTAAGCAAACCACACTTTCTCTATCTTCTGAATAATGACTTTCCCTTGAAAGCACATGCATGTGCATTAGCATGTGTGAAGGTCACAGGACAACTTCAGGGGCTTGGCTCTTTCCTCCCACTGTGGGTTCAGAGCTCAAACTCAGGCCATCAGAATTGTACAACATTTTACCTGCTGAATTTGTCTGGATTATACTACCCTTCTCCCCGCCTTCTGTTTTGAGACTTCTGTTTTGAGTCTTAGACCTGGCTGTCCTGAAGCTCACCCTGTAGATCGGGCTGGCCTCAGACCCACAGAAACCACCTGCCTCTACCTCCTGAGTGCTGGGATTAAAGGTAAGTAAGCGCCATCACACCCAGCTCATCTTCTCTGTTTAAGGCTCAGAGACATAAGCTTAGAGATGGAACACGGCTTCTTTGATCCACATTGTTCACTTACTTAGTTCTGGTCGTAATATTAATATAGCATCTAATGGCATTGAACAGAATAGGAAAAGGCTTCACCTACACACTGCCTTTTAGGATCAATACTGCTGTGCTACAAACACTCAACAGTGTGAACTCTGCCTCCCTTCTCACTGAACATCTGTATCACTGCCCATGGTGCAGAACACACTGGAATGCCCTAGGCTAAAGGACCAGGTTAGGCGTGGGAAATGTGATGCAGGGGTAAACTTTCAAGTTCTGCCAAGAACCTCTAGAGTCTTAGGGTTTTTGTTTTTTGGTTTTTTTTTGTTTTGTTTTGTTTTGTTTTTTTAAACCTAGGCAGAAATTATTCCAAATTCTAAGATAGCTCTCATCCTCATAACAAAACTGAGCCTTTCACAAGCTTGACTACATGATATAACCCAGACTTCCTAAGACTGTTGAGTTTCAGCCTAGAGTGTCTAATTTAACAAGTCTTGAAGGTTCCCAAAACTGATGCTTCTAGTCCATGGACCACATTAGAAGGCAAACATGTTAGTCAGTATTTAGGGTCTGAAATTCCTGCAAAGCAAGGTGTTCTTTGACAGAACATATTGACTGACCCACCATGAAATATTGAAGTACATAATAAACTACCATCTTATATTGTAACCTGGCCTAGAATAACAATCAGGGTTATCAGAAGTCTTTCAGCAGTGAAGTTTATACCACACTTATAAAAGGCAAATAACCTTAAAAATGAGCATACACTGATGGAGATGACAGCTTTGTCAGAACTACTACCAATCTTTGTAAACCTTGCTATGTCTTCTCCTTCCGTATAGATATCATCAATGACATAGACAGGACTAGAAATCTGGCCTTTTCCAGATCCAAGTTATCATACAGCCAAGTACTAGCTGAAATCGATACATTTATAGGCTTGGAGTCAAGCAGACATGGGCTTGGATTTCTGCCCTACTACTCAGTAGCTGTGTGGTGTTGCTCTGGTTCTTCTGAGCCCTATTCTCTTCACCTACCAAAGGACACAGTAAAAGGTTATGTGGTTTTACAGGGCTGTGAGGTGTGCAGTGGGATGATATAGTATAGGAGAAGCTGAGGGTATGTTACTTTACATTATCAGAACTAGAAAAAAATTGACATTCTGTTTTGAATACAGAGAGCTTAAAAATAAAAACCTGCCAGGCCTGAGAGATGCCCAGGGAAGATGGTCCAATTATACATGGTTTTAAAAACCCAGATGGCGACACTCTAGGAAGGGAAAAAGGCAGAGATTCCTGGCATCTTCTGGTGATCTATGTCTATATGCTCAATACAGAAAAATTTCCCTTTGGCTATATGCCAAACATTTTCTCTGTGGGCCTCAGATGCAGTTGAGCATCACACATGGACCATATTTCAAGCTAAAGGGAGCCCTGGCAATGGTCCAAGAAACAATCTTCATTTCAGCATCACCTACATCTTAGATCATAGAATACCAGCAGAGGGTGGAGATGGTGGTGGGTCACCTCTTAATCAAACCTACACAAGCAAAAAGGGATCAGGATATGCCAACCTTTGGATTTCTGGCTGAGCAGCAAATGGCAGGGAGCTGTATCTCTCTCACTCCACAATTCTTCTACATGGTAAGTTTTGGATGATTCAGTGGGTTGTGTTTGTTTGTTTTTGAGGTGATTTTATTAGTTTTCTAAACTCCTAAAATTCTTACACAAAGGACACAGGAACCCTGGGTTAGATAGGTTCAGCTCCCTAGAGTATGCAAATGTTCCTAACATTGTTGCCAACCTGGGCACAGGGCACCTGAGTGGACATCCCTCTTGCAAGCTTCATTTTGTAATTTTTTAATTCAAAAAGAGAAACAATGTTTAAAACTAAGAATACTCAGAAATGACAATGCACAGTACAGATGGTATGAGAGGTATGGGCAAAGGGCGGCAGGTCCAAAGCCAGGCAGATCTGATCTCACTCTGTCACTTGTTAGTTATATGACCCTGACAAGTTGTTCTCAAGTCTTCAAACTTTATACTCCTAGACTGTAAACAAAGAACCCTGTCAGGATAGGAGCTCATAAAAGGACCAATAGGAAGTGTCGGCTTGATCTTCAGGACCACAAATAGCTCCTCTTCTCCCTCAGCACTTACACAATCACAATAATTTAGTTATATCTTTAATGTCTATGCCCTCCACACTGAGGTCTGATGGCAGAATTTACATCTGTCTTGTCATATACCCAGAGTCTAGCCTATAGGGAGTTCATGGATTATTGGTGCAATAATCACAGAATTTCAGATCTCAATAGAATGAAGCTTAGAGGCAACCTAACCTTATCTTGAAACCCTACTTGAACAAATCCAGCTTAGTGGTTACTATGTAAAACCATAACTACAACTTGACCCCTCTGGTGCTCATAACTTTTACTCTGGGCAGGCAGAAGAAACCAGCCTGTGAAGACGATCTTCTGGCCCCATTCTCACAGATTTTAGAACCCTTTAGGAAGGAGTTTTGAACATGACTAGGGCTTTTCAGTTTTGAAGAGGTGGCAAAGTTAGTTAAAAATCCAAAAGAATCACAGAACCCAGTCACGCAGTTTGACTATCAGGGGTGACCCTATAGCTCATCATGGGGATGGAAGCAAGTATGATGATATTCAGTAACAATGTCAGTAACATTAAGGAGTGTAAAAAAGGCTTTTAAAAGTTTTTACTATTAACACAAGAACAGAATTTAACTACATTCTTTAAGAGACAGACATTAGTACTGAAGAACACACAAGTGTACATGAGTCTATATAGACAAAGCAAACCTGTCTATCAGATACACATCTGTTAACAGGGCTTGACACATATCATTAATAGTTCATTTTTTTGAGACAGGGTCTCAAATTCATCGTGTAGCTAAGCTGGTCCTAAACCCCCTAATTTGCTCATTCTGCCCCTGCTCTCCAAGTTTGTAATTAGCTGACATTTTAAATGAATATTTGAAATCTCTGTCCCCAAATACCTAGTTCTCATGAACAGGTAAGCCATTAGGGATGTTTCCAGAATCCAATTACCCTCACTTCTGTGCTGTCTGGTTCAGGAGAGTCTGTACCTGGACAGCCTTTGAGCTTCGGCAATTAGTGGCAAGGAAAAGGAGAGTACTTACCTTGCTCTGCTAGAGGTCTAGTCTGGTGTGCCTCGACCACTGTTTCTTCTGTGGCTGCCGTTGCTCCTGGAGCTTATATACTCTACTCCTACAGAACTTTCTGATGGAAACCCAAACTAGAAACTGGCTAGTCCCAGTTGCAACACTGAAAACTAGTGTCAAAACATTTTGGGGAATTTTAAGAAGTTCCTCCCCCCCCCTTGTCTCTCTGTGTGTATCCATCACACAGAGAGAATATAGACATCAAAATCCCAGGTAAGAGGAAATGACTTCGGGGTGTGGAAAAAGGAAGAAGACAGATGCTAATTTCTGTTTACATCATGTCCAAGGTGAATAGAGGCAACAAGGGCCAACCTCCCCAGGATTCCACAGACTGGAGAAAAAAGGTCGTGTCCCCAACCGAGTTCATAGTTCACTCCACAGTCAAACAAGTAGGTGCTGTGGGCCCTAAGGAATATACAGTTCTAAAGTCAAGGTAGATGAGATAGATTCCTGGCAGAGAGCCTGGTGTATCTGGGCTAGCTTTTCCTATTGACATCTGGGTCTGTCTGGCTCTATGCACAGACATCCCCACCTTTGTTGTCTGTATCTAGAGGCAGCCCGGGGAAGTGAACAACTATTAAGAGTAACTATGTATTGAGGTATCTCCTATGCTCCTAGGTCCTTAACCACCGATGATAACGGGAACTGAACTAGCCACAGGCTACTTAAAAGTCACCCTTCTGATACTCAGACTATATCATTTTGTTAATAACATATATGTGGTCCTAGAAGTCCTGATAAGTTTTTCCTCTTGGAGAATTTAAAATTGCAATGAGATGTACAGTGGCGTATGTGATGTTAACTCCCTCAGAAACACCACTTCATGCACATCTAGTTTGCGGACAGATGTGGACCACTCTCAAAGCTGCCGATAGAGGGCGCTTCGGGGAGGACATCCTCACAGTTGAGAAGCACCAGATCACTTCTCTGTTCCTGTTGTAGGCCTGGGTCCCCACGGCCTGGGAACTTCCTCTGGGGCTGAGGCTGGACCCGGTCAGATTTCGGCGGTGAAGATTTCCGGGCTAACTTTCTTTGAAGTGTCAGCCTGCCTAGGGGGGAAAACGGGAAACTTGGGTGAGAACTGCGGAGCTTCCCAGCTGCAAACTTCCTCCCTCCTGCAGCCCAGCTGCAGTTCCTGTGGTTCTGACCCGCTTCAGGCTGAGGGCGGAGACATCAGTCATAGCAAGGTAGCTAGTGGCCTCCCTGGACTTTGATTCCTACCTAGGCTTTGAGTGAAACTGGTTTTGTATACAAGATTATTTTTAAGTGAACAAAGTAGATTTCATTGCATATTGCTTGTGCTGTATGTATGGTGTGTGTGTGTGTTTCACAACTGACATGGAGGGACTTTCTGCAGTTTCCTAAATTTGATTGCTAGAATAAATATTTAAATATGTAACAACTTGGGTGTGTTTGTGTATCTGTATGTAATAGTTTGAAGTGCTTCCACCAATGATTAGAGGATACTGAACAGCTAAGTTGATATAGAATGGACATAGACCTATTTAGAGTGACTGTATCACCGTAACTGAACCCTCACACACTTCCCCTATACATAAGCATGAACTAAGAACCCCCCAGGACTAATATTTTAATCAGTAAGAGCATCTTTAAAATTTTGGAGATAATATGATTGATAACATAAATCTCAGTTAAAAAAAATTAATGTGCTGGTTATGGCAAAGCTCTGAGGGTAGCCATAGTCTCCATAACTGAGATACTGAGATTGGTGGTCAGGCTGTTCCTACACGCAAAGCTCAGGGTCACCTCTGCCCATCTCACCCACGGATAGATGGGAGAATACATTAAATCGTGGTCTCTGGTCTCTCTGAGAGCTGTATCCAGCACATTTTTGGAAAGCTACCTAACCTCTCTGAACCTCACAGCTGCAATACAGTGTTACTAAGTGTGAAGACAAAAGGGACTTCATGGTGTGCACCAAGCAAAGAGGTCTGGGGCTAAAGAATCTCTGCTTAGGTTTATTCATTTTTTTTTTTTTTTATCCCACCTTGTCCATGGAGGGCTCTAGGTAGCTCACAGGGTGAGGTCCTAGATGTCTAGAGGAACAGAAATCACAAGGGCACGATGTGAAGAGCAGCAGTGGGGTCCCCAAGCAGACTTCCTCGTGAAGCTACGTGGCTGTGGTGGAGCTCCTTTGGCAGCCTCCAAGTCGCCAAGACAAGTAAGATCAACTTGACCTCATCCTACGAGACTATTTCAATTGGTTCAGCTCACACACAGAGGAAGTAGTTCAAGTAGTTCTCAAAGACTATCTGCATTTAACACAAAATTGAGCTTGCTAGACCTCATACTAGGAGATCCATTCAATAGACCAGGGGTATGGGGTGCAGGGCTCTCCAAGGCACTAATGTTATCAGGTAGTTCTATGTGAGTACCACAGCTGACATTTTTGAGACACTCTACACACCCAAGTCCCGTTGACTGACGTGACATCTGTTGTCTCACTCATTTTTGGACATTCTACAAGGCCATTGGGCTCCAGGATGATGCCAACTGACACTCATTGACCTGATACGATCAGTTTTTCCCAGATCACACCCAGATCTAGACCTAGGGGCCTCTGATAATCTTGTTATAGAAGAGGAGGTTCTGGTGACAAAGAGCAGGCATGCTAAGCTATCAGGGCAATAACATAGAAATTAAGCTGTGGCAGGGAGTCCTCCCCCTTGTAGCTGAGAATTATTACTGGAAGAATATTTGGACCCCAAACCCTCTTCCCCAGTTAGTGCTGACATAAAATAAAGAAATAGGGTGACTGGACACTGAGAAGTAGGGCTTCTTCCTCAGTCTATCCACTTACAGGAGATGTGTCTGCCCCAAGAAGATGGCCATAAACTTTTAGTATCCATTTTAAATACAGTATAAATCTTCAAAACATAATTGTTTAGACAATACAGGGCAAGACATGCATCCATGCTATTCTCAAAAATCCAAAACTTCAAGTACACCTTGAATAAGAAGCTGAAGTTTTGATGTAGAGCCTCCAAGCAGTAGACATTACCAATGCTTTGGTGTGTGTTCCTCTAGAGTCCCCTGAGCCCCTGTATATATTTATGTATTTGGCTAAACAGAGTCTCGTCATATGCATGAGCCTGAAAATTTCTTTTATGTAGTAGATGAGAACTGGACAGGTTTTAATTATATCACAATCCAAGTTTCAGATGTATTTCCTAGATTTTTTTGAACACAGACCTTCTACATGTTAGTTGCGAGCTTTACCACAGTTATATCCACGGCCCTACAGCAGCAGCTTATAGTGTATCCATGGTTAATGGTCTCTTGCTGGAAGTTGACTGAACAGATTCCACATATGGATCACTTAGAGACTTTGAGCTTAGTCTTATCCAGGATGCCATTCAGGGAGCAGTGCACGCATGTGTGTGTGTGTGTGTGTGTGTGTGTGTGTGTGTGTGTGTGTGTGTGTGTGTATGTACATGTATATTTGACACACACACATACATATAAAGAGAGATGGAGACTATGAGAAACCTGTGTATTTCTCTTATGAGCAAAGTTGTCTTAGAAGCTCCCATAGCCTGTTCTGTCATTCCCCTGGCCAACTATAACCCAGGCTTACCAGGGCAAATGTGCTTATAGTAACTGAAGGTTGGGTTTTCTCTTGAGCTAGGCAGAGTCCTGATCTCAGAGGACTAGGTATGTCAACTAGGTGGCAATAGGTGAGCAATGGGGAGTCATGGGTGTTGGCTAGGTAAACCTGATGGTGAGTGCTGACACAAAATGAAGAAATAGGGTGATCAGGCAATGAGAAATAAGGCTTTCCCCTCAGTCCATCCACTTACAGTAGATGTGTCTGCCCTAAGGCTATGGTTGTTACTTCTGCCTGTCTCCTCACAGATAGAGATGCTCTTACAGGGCAAACATCAAGAGCGTGTCAGTGTGTGACTGGACAATTCTTGTGAGTTCTTTTATGGCTTTCTATTTTCCCTCAAATGTCTACAATTAACTTATTTCACTCTTTTAAAAATACTGTTTTGTTACATCTGTGTGTAAATGCTCTTTGTGTACATTTATGTGTGTGTATGTGTGTACCAATTCAGGCATGAATGGAGGTCAGAGCTGATCATAGATTGCTTCTTTAATTCATCTTCATTTTAGCATTTTTTAAAAATATAAATCACATTTTATTTAGTGTGTGTGTGTAAAAGAGAGAAGGAGGGCACGCATGTATGTGCAAACAACATATAGGAGTTGGTTGTCTCCTACTGTGTGGCTCCCAAGTACTGAACTTCAGATGATAGGCTTAGAGGTAGGCACCTTTACTACTGAGCACGTCACTAGCCCACAATCTTATATTTTGAACCTAGAGCTGACCAGTTTGACTAGATTGGATGGCCAGTGAGCCTCAACATCCTTCAGAATCCACCTCAGCGCCACGATACTGGCACATTTCACTGTACTAAGTTTTATATAGGATTTTGGGATCCAGTCCAGTTTTTTCTGCTTGCATGTCAAGCCCTTTATATATGGAGGCATCTCCTCAATCCTGTCTCACTTTTCTTATTGAACAAAACATCTAAAAGAAGGGGTGAATGAGTCCCATAGAAAGGGTAGTAATTAGGAAGTTAGACTTTAAATGCAGACTTAGTTCAGGTCATGATTCTACTGCAAATGTAATTGAGTGTGCTTCTGGATATAACATTTCCTGCCATACATGTCATGAGGTTGTCACTGAACTGTACACGGCTGAGGGAGAAGCATGTGTTGCCCGCTATGAGCTCACTCAGGTTTTCACATGTCCATCAAACATATGCCTGCTCCTTTAATGCTTTGAATAATAAGTAGAATCAGCTTCATTCTTAAAAAGATTGAGATGTCTTCAAACCAACCTTCTCCCTGACGACAGTGACTCTGAGGATATTTTTTCCTGGTCATACTTCCTTTCTCAGCACTTGAGAGGAAGGCAGAGCATTTAGAATGAAGCCAGGATTATTTCATCACCCCAGCGGTCACCTGGGCCTGCTCAGCTGGACTGATTGCAGGGTAAAGAATGCTCCAAATGGACAGGGCAGTGTGTGTGTGGAAACCTTGTGTTTCCCTCTCTAAGTTAATCCTAGTGAAAGGAATTGGGTGTAATAGGAACCAGAAGGAAGTGGGTGTGCCCTAGGCCCTCCACCTGCTGTGGTGTAGAAATGCATTACTAGGGAGGTATGTGGCAGCAGCTGGTCTGGATAGAGTAAGGCAAAGTCAGCAGGTGAATAGGGCTGGTACCTGGGGATGACCTCTCCTGGATATCTGAAGTTCTCCTTTCTATGTCCCTCCACACCACAAACTCTGATTAAATAATCGGGTGTGTGCCTGTGTTTATGGTTGTTATTTCACTGTACTTCACTGTCCTGAAGTGTAGAGGTATCCCCAGGGGACAATTGGCTTCACCTCAAATCAGAGTCTGCAATATGAACATCTTCTTTCGAGACAGTAGCATGGGACACAAAGTTGAGTCTCAGTTTTTCTGAGATTAAATAAAGTCCTATTTAATAAGTGGGACTTTATGGCATATTATCTGTATTATTATTTTTTTCTCCTTTTAAACATTTACCATCATCATTTTCCTCATAGTCATGTATGTCATCACCACCATTATGGTCCTCAATTGAAGATCTTATACATGCTAGGCAAGGACTCTGCCACTACATTCCCAGCCCCTGTGGATTTTGAGACAGTCTCATTATACATCTTAGGCTGCCCTTGAATTCTCTGACAGGGATTGAACTGGAGCTCTTCCTGCCTCTGCTTCTGCAGTTGCTGGGATTACAAGCAATTGCTGTCACAACGGCCTCTTCACTTACTCTTCATGGCATTTTTATAGGGAGTTCATATCCTAACTTGACTATGTTACAACCACTGGCTGTACATTTTATTTATATTGCCTAATAATAAAAAAGTATCTTTCTTAGATCTTGGGTGTTAGATCTAAGAATAGTAACATACTATTGCCAGTAGGTTGTGCTTATCTGAGGCTATGTAAGGAGGCATGGAAGATGAAGAAACTCAAGATGAGGTAAAGGACGATCAGTCACTCATGAATTTAGTGTTGTTAGTTTATAGTGTCAATGCAGCAATGGTTTTTATTTGTTTGGTTTCTCTGATATGGGGATTCTTGGGTGTTTTTTTTTTTATGGAGCTCAGTGTGCTTGGTTTGTGAGCAACAGTGAAGTGAAGACCATGGAATGATATGAGGGAACCCTACAGAGGCAGAGAGGAATCCTCAGTTCCATCAGGAGGAAGGGATGATGTGGGATGTCTTTCTGCATGCTGTGAATTATCATTGGTTTTGGCCTATGGCAAAGCATCTTACAAGCAGGCAACAAGTCAAAGCATAGATAAAGGGGAAGAAGGGCAGAGTCAGGAGAGACCCTATGAGCTGCTGATGAGAAAGGAAGATGTAAAGGAACTCAGGTAAGCCACAAGACACATGGCAAGACATAGATTACTAGAAATGGGGTAAGATGCTGAAGCTAGCTAGCAATAAACCTGAGCCATGGGCCAAACAGTATGCAATTAATATAAACATCGGAGTCAGTTTTGGGGGCTAAGTAGCTTTGGGCAGGGCTGGACTTTGGGCTGAACAGGTCAGAAACTTCATACTCTACAGCGAGGTGTTCAGACACTGGGCCTGGACCTGTCTTGGCTCTGGCTCCTTGTTTGTTCCAGTACTTGGGTGCTCATAGGTAAATGACCTCAGCTTTCTTGTTATCTGTTTCCTGCTGTATAAAATGAGACTCCAATCATCTCTACCTCAAGGAACAGATAGATGAATCAAATAGTTTCATATATAAGGTGAGTTAATATGTATTAGTTTTTCCTGAGATTAAATAATATAATATTGTATCCAGTTGATTACCAAATGAATCTATAGTGTCAATACAGTGGAAGGAAGGTTTTTTTTTTTTGTTGTTGTTTTTTGTTTTTTTTTGTTTTTGTTTCTTTGATTCAGGGTATTCCTATGTAGCTCAGGATAGCCTCAAACTCATTGTCTTTCTGCTTCAGCCTCTTGCGTGCTTAGGATAGACCTCATAGTAGAAACATTTTAAAAACTAGTTTAACTTAATCTGGTTATCTGTTTAACTAATTGATTATTTTTCAGTTGACAAAAAATTTTAGTGATTACTCACTCTGTGCCAAAGGAAAAAATGCTATTTTTGTGAGTAATGTGCTCAGAACACCAGGGCAGCACACAGAGGAAGCTAGCTTGCACTGCGACAGTGGGACATTGTGCTTTGGAAGCACACAGTTCTGTCAAGGATGTGGTCAGGGAAGCACTGGAGAGACGTCTAGCCAATAGAGAAGCTGGGAGGATTACACACCCTGTTTGAGTTCTTCAGGCCCAGTGTCACACAAGGCCACTCTGTTATGCTAATAAAACAGGATCCAGGTAGGTAGAATGGGCATTGCCCTTAGCTAAACTATGTAAAGACTAAGTGGTTTTCTGAGATGTGGGAATCTGAGACACAGGTAGGCAGAATGGGCATTGCCCTTAGCTAAACTATGTAAAGACTAAGTGGTTTTCTGAGATGTGGGAATCTGAGACACAGGAGGCGGAGACAGTTGCTGGGGAGAATGTTGTCTGAGACATTTATGAGAATGAGGTCCAAGAACAGGGGAACTGCAGTCTGGTGTGAGTAGGAGACAAATGGCAGATGTATTTCCTCCAGTGCCAGAGGAGAGTCACCATACCAGTCCTTTCTTCTTTACAACTATTGAAGACTCTGGGCCCTTGGGCTGCCCAGGTGCTAATGGAAAGACACCAAGGTGCACTGGGCTTCTTATACATAAAAACCAAAGAGGTCTGATTGAAAGGGAGTAAAAGATTGAAAAGGGGTGAGGACAGCATGGGGGTGGTAGGGTCCCAGAAAGCACTTTTACTCTATGACCGTGGACAAGTGATCTAAACGAATTGGCAACAGTTCAGCACTGTCCACCTGGACAGTCAAAGTCCCATAGCTGAGTCTTCTTGGTTCTAGACAAGGCTGAGGTCTCTAACACAGACGGGCCTGGGAATCACTTACCCAATGCTACTATTGTAGCAAACGTTGTATTCTGAAACTCAAAAAAGTCACATGCCTCTGTCAGTTTCTTAGGCAGAAACTTCCTCTAGCAACAGCATGTGGGGACAGGGATCTGACCATGAAGGTCATCCTAAATACAGTAGCTCACATATTCAGAATGCTTGTATCTTGCCAGACAGTGCCTGAGAGTGTAACAGTTAGGCCCCATAGTAACCCCTTACAGTCAAGAACACAGAGAAGTTAAAGTAAAGCAGTGACTCCCAGAATGCCCACAGAGTGCAGGGCAGAACTGGGATTCTTCCTCTCAAGCCCCAGCCTGCACTATCATTTTATTTTTTATTTTTTGATGCTAGTGATCAGACCCAAAGTTCACACATGCTAGCCCAAAGCACTACCATTGGTCTATTTTCTAGTTCTAGGTGTTACTTAGGGTGTACAGTGAGGACATGACTGCTCCAAGGTATGGTTGAGGGGGGATTTTTATTGTAGATATGAGGGAGAACACAGTCAGAGGCATCTGGGAGAGCCAGAGCATGGAGAGAAAGGAGTAGACTGAATATGACCAGTAGACTGCATTCCAACCTCTGAAGGCATGCCCTGCCGAGTTCTGATGTCAAGCTCTGGTTAAGAAGAATTTCCACGGCCCCTTTCTTGCTTCTTTCCTCCCAGGAGCTCTCTCTCTTCTCTCTTTCCTCCCCCTCCCTCTCCATATCACCCGTGCTCTCTCTCTCTCTCTCTCTCTCTCTCTCTCTCTCTCTCTCTCTCTCTCTCTCTCTCTCTCTCTGTTATTATAACAAATATAACAAATAAAGTTCTACATAGAAACAGCCTAAGTGTCTCCTGCCTGCCGCTGCCTCTTGTCAGTCATCCAGCATCTATGGGGCATGAGGCCTCTACCATTCATAGACATCCACCGCTGCCAACCGGGCAAAGTGTTATCATATCCTGCCAGATCAAACATATGATTTCAGCTTTTGATGCTGAAACCAGGAATCCATGTCATGAGAGGAAATGGATGGAGAGCAAGATAAGAAAAGAGAAAAGGAGAGAGAGAGAGAGAGAGAGAGAGAGAGAGAGAGAGGGAGAGAGAGAGAGAGAGAGAGAGAGAGAGAGAGAGAGAGAGCACATCACTGAATGGCAGGGTTATATAGAAACGAGAAACTGGGGGGAGGGGGTGGGATCTCCAATACAAGAACTGGAAAATTTTAGGGTGCCTAACCGAGTCACAGCACCAGCATCAAATGTTTTAACACAGGCAGGGAACAAACCACAGACCACACTACCATTAACCCACACTAGAGTTTATTTAAGAAGGTTGCTGGGCAGGTGCAGAGAGGAAGGGAAGAGAGAGCGAGTCTCTTGTGGCATTTCTCTTAAGAGGGAACAGGTGGATGTGGGTTTAGCATAGGCAGCCTGAATATGGGTAAGGATGAAAGGGGGTGCACCCAGGTAGTCTGCTGAGGCTTGCATGGCCCTCCTGGTCAATATATGGACGAGCAGGGAGTGCTCCCCTCATGTGGTATGTTCTGACAGTGCCGTGCTGGGTTGGTCGGGTTAGCACAGTTGCCGGGTAGCTACTATATGCCAAGAATCCTTACATCCCCTTCTTTGTACCTGACACTGACCAAGTGGTGATTGTGAGTACAACCATGAATAGAGTAGCCTCAATCTCTCTTTTCTTTTAGGCAGCTAAGCATGAACCATCAGCCCTCTGTATAGATTCCCCACTCACAAATTTAACCAACCTCGGACTTTTGGATTATATTTCATGAGAATAGTATAGATTACATCAGAGGAAAAAATAGTAAATATTGGCTGTCTGTGTGCTGATATTTTTGAGTGCTCCTTTATTACTAAAAAGTACAATATGATAGCTAATTGAACGTCATTTAGATTGTACTTGAGGTAAAAGGCCATCTAGAGATAATTTAATGTTCAGGAGGATGGGTGTAAAGTATATGCTAACATTTTATTTGGGACTCAAGCATTTATGCATCCTTGGGGAGAAGAGACCTGGGATTACCACCCTTTATACTAAGGAACAGTGCATGCTCAGCAGGCATATCCTATGAAAGGAGTGAATGCACTCCCTCCATTCAGAGAATGTCAGACCTACAGGAACAGTCTGCCTTTGGGAGGTAGAGGGCTGTCACTTTCTGATGAGGTGGCATTTAATTCAGACCTAAGTTTTGCAGAGTAGGACAAAACCAAGAGAGGGACTCGGGGGATGTTCAAAGATCTGAAGAGGCCAGTATGCACAAACCTGTGAGGGTAAAGAGAGAGATGCTCAGAGATGGAGGCAGGCAGCGCAGAAATGTGAAGTTGCAAGGCTCTGTGAAATAGGCATACTGCATGGAAGATGGGAAAAGCACAGTACTGAAGCATTCACAACATCACACACACACACACACACACACACACACACACACACACACACACACACACACACACACACTTCACCATGCTTTGTAGCAAGGCCAAAAGAAATATCTAGCAGTTTTATATTTAGTTAAAAAAAATTGGTGTTATTAACCATCTTAGTAACTTTTTAAAAAACAAATTAAAATAAGTAACCAGTATTTTTACCACATTCTCAAATCCCCAGTTATCTAGTGGAATGTGTGCATTTGGCAGTTCAATCCCTTCAGCTCTGAACAACATTGGAAAACACCATTCTTGCTTCCTGTTAAACACTGATTTCATTCTAGCATTTACTTTTGTTACAGCTGACATCGTGGATCCCACCAAACATGTCATTATGGAAAGGGGTGTAGCATGAGCTAAGATTTAAATTGTGAACTCTCTTGATTGGGCAGCATCCAGTAGTTGTACATCTGGTGTGCCTTGGAAGCTTTAACTGCCTCATGGCACTCCTGAGAATAGGCAGCCCTGGGGTGAACTATAGGGTTTGGGTAGCACACAGAAATGCATTATGTTTTCAGACTGTGAAACTAAGATACTTCATTACCATCAATTCCCTTCTTAAATAATATCTAAGCACATTTTATGTGAAAATTCTGAAAAGGAATTCTGTTATCTTTTATTTTTTCATGTGTTTGTGTATTAATATGTGTGATTAAGTGGGTACACCTGTATGTGGGAGTGTGTGTGTACATGTACACGTGTGTAGAAGACAAACAGTAATATGCTGTTCCTTAGGTGTTGTATGAATGTATGCATTTATGTATGTATTTATTTATTTGTTTCTTTATTTGGTCAGGGTTTCTTATTGAACCAGAATGTACCAAATAGAATAGCCTGCCTGTTCAGCAAGCCCCAGGTCTTCAATGCTGAGATTATAAGTCCCCACTGCCCCCACTACCCAGCTTTGTAATGTGGGTTCTAAGTATATATTTGAATCTTCATTCTTACAAGGTAGCAAGCACTTTACTGAGCTCTCTCCCCTGCCCCAGTCACTATTTTTGAAATTGCTTCCCATTGCCTCGAAATCATCAGCAAATGCTAAACTTTAGTCTGGTTCACTTGGATAGAGAAGAAGAGTGAGAAACAGAACAGCCCTTTAGGAAGAGTGTGCGAACACATCAGGTGGAAATAGGAAATGAACATCCGGCATGCTGAGATTATGAAGGGTTGCTTTTGGTCAGACATGCAGCTAAGCTGGTAAACTCTAGGCATTGCCCTTGTGATTAGGAACATCCTGTCAGGAGGAAGTTAAAGAACAGGAGAGTTGAAATACACAGAAGAAACCTAACACCTAGCTCCTTCAGCACATTCCTTGGGCTGTTCTCATCTGCTTCCTCAGCCGTTTCCTGTTCTTGATGAGAGAAAGTGTAAGGGTTAGTGATCAGATCTGTCTGTGGAATATCCCATTATCATGACGCAATATGACTACCACAGTCTCAAAGGACTATGGCTGGTAGAACTAGTTGACTTTTAGTCCATTCAACTTTTTCTTTCTGTGTGACATAATCTATGCAAATCCTTCGGGCTGGTGGAGTCACTGGTGAAACCATAGGGAGATTTGTCTTACATCATCCTTGTCATGGCTTGCTCTGGGTGATGTCACTCGAATGTAAGGTATGTGCTCATGGGTCAACATTTCAGGGGTAAGTACTACATTCTGAATGAGGGAGGGCGAGCTACCACAATGGCTTAAGACACCTCCTCCCTGTCTTGCAGATGACCATAGTCAGAAACTTTTATTTTTTAGGCAAAAAACAAATCCAACAACTTCAAGTTAGAAATTCAGCTTTTAGTCATCACAATGAAATGGTTGGAGTTCTCTTTGAAAGGTGTAGCCATTCCTCCGAAAAAACAAAACAAAACAAAACAAAACAGTTGTTTCTTTGAGCCATTACCTCACTTAGGTTTTCTTTTCCTAAAAAGATCTTGTGTTCAGTGTCTGGAACAATAATGGTCACAGTAGCACATACGTACTATGCTACATAGTTACATATGTAACCATGGTTACATGGTCAACAGAGGAAACGCTCTGTTGTCTAAAGCACTTGGGAGAATATTGCCCTTGGATCCTCTGAGACCTCAGTGTTCTTGGGTTATAAAGATTTGTTTTTGTGTGTATTGCTCATTCATGTGAATGTGCACACATGCATGTGGGTTCCTATGGAGGCCAGCAGAGGGCGTCAGATTCATGGGAACTGTGAGCTGTCCCATGTGGGTATTGGGAATGGAACTCTGTCTTCCACAGTAGTACAAAGCTGGGTTATTTCTCTGTCCCTGAGTCACATGAAAGTGGTCATCAATTACAGTTCCAGAAACATAGATATAATTTTCTTCTCATCCACTCAACATTATTCTATTTGAACTGAATATTCCTTCGTTCAGATTCTTTTGTTTCCATTAGAACTTTCTAGAACTCAGACTTGAAGTTCATGATAAACTAATAGGGAAGGCAACCCCCCCCCCCCCCCGTCCTTTTGAAGTCAAGAAACCTAAGGTGTGTGTGTGAAATAAAGCGTCATTGGAGGCATGAAAATAGCAGAAAGTCACATCCTTTGTGAATGTATTCAGATTCAAAAATTGTTTCAAAAGACACTATGCTCACTAAATAATCATGTTTATGAGTTGAATTAGATGGTTCTGACTGGTTGCAATGGTGGGGAGAATACATGAGACTTGTCCAGATGTAACAGAGCTTGGATTTCTAAACCACAAACAACAATGATTACGATTTATGGTATCTCTTTGAGTCTCAAAAAATGAGAATAATAAATATTTCTGCTAAAGTACTCAGGCCCAATGTATATGCAAATGCATTTAAATATTTATATTCAATATATAAAGACAATTAGGAGGTAAGGGTCCAAAAATAGAAACAAATGCATTTGTTTATTCACTCAAAACATTTTTATTGAGTGTTCTATCATATTGTATTGAGAGAAAAACTCATTCTATAGAAACGTCAGTGTTTAGCATGATTAAAAATACTCAGAAGACCATGAATAAGACAAGGTAAAGAAGTATTCAAAGTCCAGACATGTGCTGGGGAAATTTAAGGGGCAGGGAGACCATGCCCAGTTGGGTAAATAAAGGGATATTCATCATGGAAGGCTGGACCACATCAAAATCAGAAGGTGATGAATGAATAGATGAGCAGGGAGTGGTAAAGCAGGAAAACCCGGAGCCTAGTGCTGTGTTCACTGTGTAGAGGTGTCCTGCTGTGATTGGCCAATAGCTAGGCAGGAGGTATAGACGGGGCTTCCTGGCAGAGAAAGAAAAAAAAGAGGAGACACCAGGAGACATGGAGAGGGAAGAAAGGTGAAAGAGAGGTAACACTATATGACAGACTGTAGAGTCATGGAAGGGAGTTACATTAGAAGAGCTAGTGAGGAACAAGTCTAAGCTATAGTCATTATTTGGAAGCTGATTGGTGGGATAGAAAATGACCCATTTGAGCTGAGTGTCTGGGAGACAGTAGTCAATTATGCCCTGGAACGAATATCTACCTAAGGAATGGTGGAGGAGAGACCACAGATTGGTGTATAATTTGTTGACAAAGGTAATTGGGCACTGTGAATAAAACCCAGTTAAGAAGGAAGTAAAAATGTCGCTTCTTTCCGAATGGGGGCTGTTTACTCAGTATCTCTGTTGCCTGAATCTCTTCATCTGCACAATGGGGATACTCACAACATATGCTATACGCTTCTCCAGCAAGTCTCAGTGTGTACTGAGCATAGCCTGTGCTCTTAAGTACTACTATGTGCTTCATGCCATCCATACAACAACCAGACTAAAATGGCTTGTTTGATTTCCATTGATGGCTGAGGAAAATGAAATGCAGAAAGAATAAGTGTATTGATTGATATCATAGAGATAAGAATTTCTGCCTAGGAAATTCTTGATGAGCCCACTTAGTATGTGATATGGTTAATATGTGAGCTTTGAGTTCAGTGCCTGCCTAGAGACGCACTCGCACTCAATAAGTATTAGTATTGAGGACATTTAAATAAATTATATTATTATTATGATTTGACAAAGAGAGTTCTTATAGGCTTCACAGGAGAAGTGATGCTAGTAATTGGCTTCAAGGCCATAGACTTTGACAAAGAAATGGGGCAGAAGAACACTCTAGACTATAGGTACAGCAAGATGTAAGGCTCTTTGGGAGTAGTGAGGTGACCAGACATTGATCTTGGGCTTTGTGGGAAGCAGAAAAGAGGCTTGTCGGTGAGACAGTAAAGAGCATGGCTATCTGTTGATGAACAGTATTTGAGGTTAAAATATGGAAGGTGAGAGGCCAAGAGCCTTGTTCAACTCTGTTTAGGCAGTTGGTCTGTCTGTTTTGTTGCCATATTCTTCTGGGAAATGCTCACATCCAAGTCTTTGTGGGCAGACACCCACAAAGTTCTGGTAGTGACACCCAGGACAGAGGAAAAAATAATATCTTGAAGCCCCAAAGTCCCCATTCAAAACCCCAGCTTGCAGTCCCAACTCCCTGCTTCCTCCACGACAGCCTGTGGTTTGGTACTTATGTGTCCAATGCAAAGAAAGGAGAGAAACCAAGTAGCAGAAGTAGCTGCCAGAGTCATGAGCCTATCTACTCTTTGCCCTTGCCATGCTGATACTTCAATAGTGAGCCCAAAGGGCAAGGCTGACCTAAGCTCTCCCTGAAGCCAGACACTCCTGGGTTGGCAGAAGAAGGGGCTTCTGGAGAGGAAATGAAAGAAGACAGATGTGGTTTTCCCTTAAGGCTTTCACGTGTAAGCTGTAGGGGAGAGTTGACTTGAAAAGGAAAGACAGGCTTGTTTGTGTGATGTCAACTCAGGGAATCCCTCCCTGAGAGGAGGGAGATGAGAAGGACTCTCCACCTGCCTTGCTGGAATTCTCTGCTGGGAAGCTGGTAGTGTTAGCGAAAGGCACAAGAAATAGGAAGCAGATCCCCTGGGGCTTCTGGTCTAGTGTTTTCCAAAGGGTAAGCACCACAGGAGGTGATATTAGAGTTTTTTTGTGGGAGAGGAGGGAGGAGCTCAGGTGTCAGGCAGTACAGTGTACACTGGGGTGGGTGTGTGTCCTCATTCTAAAGTCCTTTTCTACTTCTTTTGAGTTTTGGGCTGTTCTTAACACCTCCAGAGCTTGTGTAGGCCTGGAACTCACTGTATATTCCAGTCTCGCCTATACACATGCTGATCATTCTGCTTCAGACTTCCAATGTGCCAGGATTATAGATGCAGGCCCTGTAACTAACTTAAGAATGATTTTGTGATAGTAAAATAAATTCAAGTATTTTCCAAGCTTGACTCCCTACTGAACTGAATAATATTGAGAAGCTCTCTGGAAAGGGCTAACATTTAGAAGAGGCAATGCTCATATGTCTTGAAATTATCAACTCCTTTAATCTTTGCACAGCCACAGGAGGTCAGTACTATTTTAATTACAGGAATTAGAACACCAACTTTTTTAGTCTTTTGACTTCAACTGAAACATGGGCTTTGTCTGGGTGACTTTCAGACCAGACTCTGGGCTTGTCTCCTGATACTGGGACTTATTATTCTCTATAGTCACATGAGCTTTATAAATACATGTGTTTCTGTACACATGTGTAGTCTGAAGTTTCTGGTCCCGCCTAATCCCAAATAATCACATGTAAAGTCATATTACTTATGAGCTGATTGGTCTATGGCTTAGGCTTATTATTTGTTAACTACTTTAAATCAACTTATATTTTTTATTTATTTATGTTTAGCCACATGACTTGGTACCTTTTTCTTTTAGAGTAGCATTCTCATCCTGCTTCCTCTGTGTTTTGATGTCATCTGTAGCATGATGTGACATGATGTCACCCGTGTATCACCACCCACATGGGTGAGTATACATGTAGAGGTGTGGTGATATATTGTATACTTAATAAAATTTGTTTGGAATATCAGAGGGCAGAGTCACCCACAGCCAAGCCATGAAGATCAGGGAGAAGTGGTGCATGCCTTTGACCCTGTCACTCCAGTGCAGAGGCAGGAAGGTGTTTGTGAGTTTGAGGCCTGTCTGGTCTACAAAGCAAGTCCCAGAACTGTTACACTGAAAACCCTGTCTTGGAAAAAAATTGTTGAAGCTAGAGGGCATGAGGTCTTTGTGCTCACAGATAAGCACTAAGGAAACCAGGAATGTTGGCACACAGGCTTGTGTCTTCAACGGAAGGGGCATGTACGCCTGTTTTCCACCTGAAGGCTGGGAGTAGAGGCTGTTAATTGCCTAGTCATCTGGGCTTTGTGTAGGGCTAGGCCACACCCAAATGCCCCAGGCTGTTCCTCCCTAGATTGTCTTTACTTTTGTTTCTCAATTAGTAGAACTCATTCCTAAGAGAGATGTCATAGATGGTCCTTTATAGTCTGGTGGCCTCCATGTTATTTGTATGGCCAAGGACACATCAGATCCTGGGCCCTAAAGCTACAGACCTCATAATAGAGATCACATGTACTTTAAAAAGTTTCAGTGCAGCCACTCCTTAAGGGGATTGAGATAGTTGTTACCAGGAAACTTTTTTCTGAGCTTGTACTAGACTTAAATATATCTGAAATAAATTTCTCATGATCAAACTCTGTTAGTTTGAACCAACACCAGCTAACCAACTTGTGTTGAACTGAATTTCCTTCTTGCCTCACACAGATCATTCCTCTGGATTTTCAGAGACCTCCACATTTACATTTCTTGGAAGGGGTGATGCAGGTGTCCTCTTTAGGGCTGAGCACTTGACAGGACAGTCACCTACTCTCTTGACTAGTTCTGGGTCTCTGTAGTGACCACTTCTCATTACAAAGGGAAGTTTCTCTGGTCAAAGCTGAGGACCCCATTATCTATAGGCATAAGCACCAATTTTAAGTGAACTTGACAGGCACAAGGTGTCAGTTTAGCAAAAATAACAGCACCAGCTTCTTCATCAGGGTCTATGACCTATCCAGCTATGATCTTCTGACCAGGTTTACAATACAACCATGAGTCCCCTCCTCTGGATTGGGCCTCGAGTCCAACCAAACAGTAATCAGTTGTTCTACAAACAGATATAACTGTAATAGTTTGTATCTTGCCTGGCAGACTCACATGTTCTGGCATGCAGGGTTTGCAGCTGGTAAGGCGTTTGATCTCTTTTCTCCCCTCACAGCTTTCTAGAACTTTCCAACACTATGAAAACTAACTAGTAGAGTAGAAAATCTTTCAGCTCATCTCCAGTTTGATTTCTCAGTGTCTTTCAGCTGAATTGGATTGTCTTTACTGTCTGGTTCTGGGTGGGCAATCAAAAATAATAATAGCCTGTATTGTTTTTGGACATCAGGAGCTTCAGTGACTAAACATTTATAAGGAATACCCTATTTGACATCTGGGTCTTAACTTTTAAAAGCCCAGCTTCTGGGAGTAGCATTAGCCACTCTTGCAAGGTAACTCCATTGAAATACTCTTTCTTTTGTTGTAAATTATATCTTTGGTTAGCTTCTATAGTAAGGAGTTTCTGTATGGCCTTTTCACACATCTTAGTTTTAGCTAAGTCTCTTCCATTCTCCTGCATCCTCACCCCATTCCTGTTTAAACGGGTCCATCTCCAGTATTCTCCTACTTGACTTTCAGATCTCATGTGTTTACTCTCACTCTCTTTAAAACAGCCCAAGAACATTTCTGGCTTCTTAGCTTGTAAAAATACTCACTCCAACTTAAATATACAGATACCTAAGCATTCTAAGTGATGATTCACGTATTGAGAATACATGCTGTTTATATTATGTGACTTGGGTACACCTCACTCAGGATATTTCCCACTTTTAACCATCCTTTTTTCCTGAAAATTTTATAAATCTGTTTTTCTTTGTGTGTATGTATCCTATTTTCATTGTCCACCCATCAGTTAATGAGTACTTAGAATGGTTTTGATCCCAGCTATTGTGAATAGAACAGCAGACAGCACAGATGTGAAGGTGGATCTGTCATGGGAAATGGTCTCCTGTGAGGGTCTAGGAGTGGTTTGGCTGGGTCATCAGGGTCAACTTCTGGCTTTCAGAGAAACTCTATTTCCACACTTGTTTCAGCAGTTTAAACTCCAACTAACAGCAAATAAAGGCTTCCTCTCCCCTACATTCTTGCTAGTGTTTGTTGTTATTCTTTTGATAATAATCATCGTGACTGTAGTGAGACAGAATCTTTAAGTTGTTTTAATTTGGATCCCTCAGACTAATCTGAGGATGAACACTTAAACATTTATCAGCTGCTTTTATTTCCTCTTTTTAAGAATTTTCTCTTCAGTTCCAATGACCATTTTTTTTTCTTTTTAAAAAGTGTGTGTGTGTGCATGTGTGTACACGCATGTGTGCCTCCCCCACCCATCCCATGCACATGTGGAATTATGGAAACCAGAGTCAACATCAGAAGTTGGCATTGGGTGTCTTCTTCTGTTACTCCTCACTTTATATTTTGAGACAGAATCCCTCATGGAACCTAGAACTTGTTTATTGGCTAGATCATCTGGTCGCTGTACCCTGGGGTCTTTTCTGTTTCTATCTCCCAAGAATGGGATTTAGGTGTGTGCACCTACATGCGGCTTTTTATGTTGAATGCTGTGTATCTGACCTCAGGCCCTCATGCTTTGGTGGCAAGCATGTTAGCTACTCAGATATCTCTCCAATTCTCACAGTCCAGTTTTTAATTGGAGTATTCTTTATTTTTGATGTTTAGTCCTTGAGTTTTCTGCATACTCTCTATAGGGTAAGAATGGTACAAAGCCAGGGGGACAGAGCTGTTCATGCTCCCGTTTCTGCTCCCATGGATCTTTCAGGTCTATCTTCACATGCTGCACTGGCTATTGGATCATCACCTGAGGAACACCGCTTTTCTTTTTAGTCAGGCTGGCCTTGAGCTTACTATATAGCTGAAGAAGATCTGAAATTCTATCCTTCTGCTCCGTTTCCCAAGTATTGGCATTACAGGTGTGAACCACTATGCTCAGTTTATGTAATGCAGCTCAGGCTTTTGTTCATGTTAGGCAAGCCCAGTTCAGCAATTCCCAATGACTTTCATTGCCACCGCGTCTTTGTATCTTTTGTTTGTTGGAATTGGATTTGCTATGAGTGCATGTGTATGCATGCTTGTGCATATGGATGTGAGTATGTGCTTGAAGGCCAGTGGTTGGTGTGAAGGGTCCTCCTATGTTTCTCTTCACTCTATATAGCAAAGCAGGGTCTCCCACTTGAACCCAGAGCTTACTAATTGAGCTAGTCTTCTGTATACAGCTATTACAGGAGGACCTGTAATCGGGATCTGATGTTTATGTTTGCAGTAAAAGCACTTTGCCCACAGAGATGTCTCTCCAGAACCTTAAGTTTGATTCTTTTTACATGTAACTATATCTCACGTAATTTGTGATTTATGTTACATTCGAATAGAAATGATCTCTATTGAAAAAAAATGGAGTAAAAAAATACCAAGATTAGAAGTTGAACAAAAGCAAATATACAACTTTCTGCTACCAGGGAAAATGTTGATCAGTATAGATCAGGTCTGAGAAATCCACTCTCTTAGGAGGCACAGTGTATTGTGGACTCTGAACAAAAAAGTGCTTCCCTGACATTAAAGTGTTTTGAACATTTTGTCACCACATTTTGGTATCATTTTAGATTGGAATTTTTTTTCTATTGTTGTTCAAAAAACCTTGGCTTTTGAGGAAAAAACGGAAGTTCATTATTACCACAGTACCCACTTCCTCTTGTTTTTTAAAGTCCATGGGGTTGTCCAGATAAAAGATGATCATGATCTTTTAAATAATTATGTAACTCCAAAAAGCATGCATTTGACAAGGATAAATTTCAAAATGATACTAAGGGACTGACTGTTTCACTCTTAGTAAAGCATACTCAAATAATACCACTCCAGGAGCACAAAAAGATTCCAAATAAAAAAATTCCCTTGAACTTGAGGACAATTCTTTTTAAATCTAGAGAATCACATCACTAATATGACAGTGGTGATGATGATGATAATAATAACAACACAAACTTAGGACCTCAAAAATTCATATCTTTTCATAGTCTCAATTTAAAACAGTATAAAAATTTTATGAACATATGGGAAGGTTGTAAAGTTAAAAAAAAGAAATTAAATTTAAAACAATAGCAGTAGAGTTAAGAATAAGCCTAATAATGAGCATGACTGGATTCATATATATTTCACAACTGGCAACAAATTGAGATTTAAGCTTTTCTTGTGAACACAAATAGGAAAACCCAACCTACTACATGATTTTGCTATGACTGTGAGGCAAAGCAGACCAGTCAGTTCTTAGAAGTACCATGTTTGATGCTGTGGCAGAAATGATGTGTCCCCCAGCTTTTAGAAAGAAAACACTCTGTGACCTCAGATCCTCCTTTTTAGATACCCCAGGGTGTGTTAGTTCTCAAATTGTGATCATGGGATTGGTGAGATGGCACTGTGAATGAAGACACTTGGTAAATCTAATGACCAAGAGCCACATTCTAGAAGAGGAGAGATCTGTCTCCTACAAGATATCTTCTGACCGCCACATGACACTGTGATGTATGATTTCTCCCATTTACAAAATAAATATAAAATAATATTTATCTATAAATTGGTCTGATAGCCACATGAATATTCCGACTGCCCCTAAATAAATAAATATAAAAAATATATTAAATCAGAAATGTTTCATTTTTAATATTTTATTTTTCTCTGAAGCTATTGATAATATGATATATTCTCACTATTTACTTACTACTTTGTAAGAGCTAGTAAATATGTATTTTGAGTCTATTTTTGACTTAACCTCAAAAGGCAGATACCTCCTTTACAATTTTCTAATAATCTTTAAATTTTTTGTAAGTATGAAAATGAAAAAGCAGGTTTGACAGAAAATGTTATGATATGCAGCTAACAGTTTGTGTGCCATGCTGGAAAACACTGATTTAAGGAAAAAGGAAAAAAAAAAAAAACCTGACATTTGATTACCTCACTGCAGGGTAGTATCTCTTGACAGACATTATTTTCCCCTAGAGATGAGGAAACAGAGGTTAGAGGATTTTCACAGAGACTCCAAAAACAGCAGGATTGAAACTGGTCTTCTGCTGAAATCAAGCTTTGGCTTCATGGAGCTCTTTTCTCTAACTGAAGGCTAAACTTTTTGATAGGTTGTCCATCTCTGTTAGGTCTGTAGTGATACTCTCCTGCCGTGGAACCAGAGGCAACAGATCTGTCAGGCATATGAGGGATCAAAGAAACGGACTTCATCAACTAGCGTGGGCAACTCTGTCCCTTCATTCTCTCATGGTCTTGGGGAAACTGTTCCTGTGGCTCGCCAGTATCGCATTCGTCAAGACAATTGTCCTCTGTTGGTATATTCTCTGCTACTGGAAAGTACGGCTATGAAATCTGGAATGGCTGCACTTTCATTGTGTTTCTTGGTAAAAATTGTCAACCAAGAGTACTTTTGGAAAGACCTGGAGAGTTTGAGGATTGTAGAATCCTCATAATCTTGAGTGAGTATTTTTGAGTCCATGGCAATAGCTTTCTAGTGACGGCTTGAGAATGTTAGTGTGGAGAAGAAATGTGACTTTAGGTAAATGAACTCATGGTTGTGATTTTTCACTTCTAATGAGACCCAATTCTTATTGAAAGACTTTTTCCCCTTATTTTTTAAATATTATAAATAATGTTTTCTGCTTATTCATCTCTTAAGGAGATTCTGTCTTCCTCCAAATTAAAAATATTTGTATTTATTTATTATTATTTTCCAAACAAAGTCTTACTATGTTGCCCTGGCTGGCTTGCAATTTGCTATGTACCTCCAAAAATATATCTGCCATTTTGAAGAACTTACATCTGTGGCATCCATGGAGGACTAACCTGTGTGATAAGATTTATTCAGTGTTCTAAGAGTAAGGATAATATAGTGAAATGCTTTTTTATGATACCAAGTGGGAATGTCCCAAAGCCAGAATGAGACATTTGAACATGAATGAGCCAGACTTTGACTCATGATTGACTTACCCTATTTTCTATTAGTGTAGTGCTTCTCAGCTTTCCTAATGCTGTAACCCTTTAATACAGTTTCTCATGTTACAGTGACCCTGAACCCTAAAATTATTTCATTGCTACTTCATAACTGTAATTTTATTATGGTTATAAACAATAATATAAATATCTCATTTTCAGGATATCTGACATGTAACCCCCAAGGGGTCACAACCCACAAGCTGAGAAACACTGTGTTAGGAGGTACTGTATGAGTCCAAGACTGCCTGGACTCATCACTTTATACTTGAGGTGAGGCAGAATTTCACTGAGCCTGGAGCCTGTGGTAGAGGCTGATCACTGCCTGATAAACAAGAGACAGGAAAGAGACAAGGAGGAGCCAGGAGACAAGATATGTTTTTCCATGGCATACTCCCAGTGACCTATTCTTTTTCAGCTAAACTCTACTTTTCAATAATGCCATTGCATTATAAATATATTAATGGATTAAGCTATTGATTAAGGAAACATGCTCTTTCACACACCCAGAGGTGTGCTTTACTAGTCTCCCAGGTGTCTCTCAATTCAATCAAGTTGACAGTCAAGGCTGACCATCACAGATGTGATACTGAGATGGTTACTTAGCCAGTGGGAATACTCCTTAGGGCAGAACAGGGAGAAAGGTTATGATCATGCTATCTTTAGTTGTCCTTTTCCTCCAGAAGATGATGGAACACATAATGAATAGGCTTTTATCTCAAACCTCACCTGATTCAAGAAATAGTCTTTAAAATGCTCTAAATTTTATGGTCTAAAATGTGTGCCTCCTGGCTCCAAGCTTGATCGTATTAGATGGCCTCTAGTAGGTGATACAAGTCTTGAGAAAAGAGCCTTGGCAATTATGGTTAGAAACTTCGTGAAAGAGACTTCAGGAAACTTCCTGTCTCTTCTTCCATGCAGAGGGCACAGCAGGAAGACATTTGGTGTAAGGAAGCAGGGTCTCAACAGACTCAGAATTGTTGGAATCTCAGTCTTATGCTTCCCATCATTTTTACCAACTGGAAGAATAAACCTCGATTGCTTACAAGTCACACAGCCTATGATGTTTTGTTATAGTGACCTGAGCAGATTGACACAGTAGATGGGACTATTATTTACTTTACAAATGAGGACATTGCGGGGAGGAGAGAATATGTCACAACAAGTAGCAGTTCCAGGGATGAATATAGGCCCCTAGTACTGAAGAGGAGCAGTGTTCGCTTGAGGTTGGAGCCAGTTGGAGATATTCTAGCAGTATGAGGAGGGGTGGTGCTTGTTTTTCGGATATATGCCCAGTCTATATGGCTCTTGTGAGTAAATGTGAGTAGATTCTGTCATTAGACTCACTAAGGAGGACATTTTATGCTTTATAGGATCCATATCTTGTTATAGTATCATAAAATAAACTAAGACTCCCTATGTCTTTGGTTTACTTATCTAGAAAGTAGGAATAATAATTTTACCCTCTAAGAGTAGCTTGAGAATTATAAAAGATAATAAATATAAATATGAACATTTCTAACTTTATGGAAGACATTGAGAAAATGGTCCAGATTCTAGACTCTGTACAATGAAGTTGTTAAAATAATCAGCTGTTTCTTATTGTCCACTGACACCCAGGCTGTAAATGTTGGAAATCTGACATGTTAATCATTTTTTTAAAGAAAGCCTAGGCACACTTCATTGTTTGTAGCCCATATGATATTTGGCCTGATGGACAATTTGAGTGTATTTAGAATTTCTAGGTGTTTCAATTATAGTGCTATTTGTAAAGTTTAGCGGAGCAGTACCATCTCATGGTCTGAGATCCTGGATATAAAAGGGAGCTGAGGACCAGTCTTAGCTCTCTCTGCTTCTTGGCAGCAGATGCAATGGGACCACCTGTGCCATGCTCCTGCTGCCATACCTCCCCGTCATGATGGACTGTGCCCTCAAAATGGTGAGTCCAAATAAGCCCTTGTCCCTTAAGTTGCTTCTGTTAGGTGGTTCTGTCATAGCAATGAGAGGAAGCACCTAAGAGAATCTATTTTTGTCTAGCTCAGCTTGTAAAACCCTTCTTCTTGCCTTGGAGTACAGCAGTCTTCCTATCTGTTGTCTAAGATAGTATTCTGTATATATTCAGTATTCTTGGCGCTCTGAAATTTCTCTGTTCTTATCTTGGGCCTCTCATTATTTTCTACCTTTGCAAACAGGTTTTCATACACTGAGTGAGAAACTATGTGGAAATAGGATTTTCACAATCCTTCCTAAGACCCTCTCCCAACTCCTTCAGCAAAACTCATGGCATGGGAAAAAAATAGGGAGTAAGCAGGATGCACCTGAACTTGATCATCAGAGACATAGAATCCCACTAAATCTGGTAGGTACAATTGTGAGCATCTAGCTACATGAACCCAGTTTTGGGAGATTATGTTGTTACATTGTAAATAATTGTCCCACCTACTGGTTTAATAAAAAGCACTGATTGGCCAAAGGCAGGCAGGAAGTGTGGGCGGAGCTACCAGACTAAGAAAACTCTGAGAACAGGAAGCACAGAGCAGAACGCCAGAGAGAAGCCAGAAGAAGCAGAGGACAACCATGCTGCTGTGAGAAAAAGTACCAAGCCCCATCCATGGCTGAACAAGAAGAGTCATGGGTTAGATGAAGGGTAGAGAGCTAGCAAGTTATATGCCTGGGCCTTAGACCGATCAGCCTAAAACTATTGTAAGCATCTGTGTGTCTCTGTGGGTCTGTGGGTCTGTGGGCCTAAACCTTGAGGTCAGGCCTGAAAGTCTGGGCCAGAAACCTCATACTACAAAGGCACAGAACCTCTTACTACACCCAGTCTTTTCAGAAAATTCCTTGGGGAGTTACCAGTCATACAGACTGCCTTCATGATATGTCTCTCATAACATCAGCATTTCATCTTTTTAAAGATAAACCAAAGTGTCAGCTAGTGAAACAATGTATCTGAATGATAAAGACATTGGCAGCTCCAATTCACAGCCACAAGAAAGTGTGTGGCATCCTGAGAGTAACCATATTTCTTAGATGGTGAAGAAAGTGGGTAACTAGTTTTCTTGAAATGAAACCCAGAACCCAATAACCGACTTTCATATCTGATAGAGCCCACAGAAATAAGGTAATTTCTGAGAAAGTCTGAAGGGTGAGCTTACGTCCTCTAATTCTTTAGACATCATTCATTGGTGTTTGTGTGTGTGGTGGGGGGAGGTGTGGACAACTTTTGGATGTGGGTTCTTTTCTCCCACCTTACTCTCTTATTTCTGCAACTCCACTTTATGCTCCAGGTTAGCTGGGTAATGAGATTCCAGACATTCATTCTATCTTGACTTCCAGTCTCTCCACAGGAGGCTGGGGGTGTTCCTCCACCTGCTTTATATGTGGATTCTGAGGATTAAACTCAGGTAGTCAGACATGGGTGGCAAGTACTTTTACTCAGTGTGAGCTAATGTCTCAATGCTACTGTTGATTTCCAATCTGGTTTTATGTATATTGGTACTGCATGTGTGTCTGTGCAACATGTGCATGCTTGGCACCTACAAAGGCCAGAAGAAGATACAGAGTCCTCTAGGGCTGGAGTTATGGATGGTTGTGAGCTACCATTTATGTGCTGGGAATGAAACCCAGTTCTTCTGGAAGAACAGCTGATATTCTTAATCACCGAGGCGTTTCTCTAGTCCCGTGCCATTGATCCAGACTTCAAGACGCAGAGACCCAGAAAGGAATGGAGCTGTGACACCAAGCATTCCTGCTCAGGGACACTCTCATTCAGCAGGAGATATTTGCTGAAGGGACAAAGAAAATTTCAACTAAAACCAATTTTGACCAAATTTGTTTTGTAGTAACTGGATCCTTTCTGGAGACTGGTATTCAAAGAAGACCTTCTAATCTGTTTTGTAATAGAAAAACTAGTTAGTGCTCAACCTATCTCCACCCACCCTGTCTCTGAGAAGTCTGGAGCCTTCATCCATCAGCAACATAGCCATGGTACTACTGAATTAAATCTCAGCAAAGACCAGACTGAGCTAGTCTTAATTTTTCTTTAATACAAGCTTAAATTATTTATTTATTTGATTGCCTGTTTACTGGGCTGGAACTCATTGCTTAGCTCCTGTGAAGCCTCATCTTGCCATGCTCCTGCCTCAGTCTCCTGAGAGTTACAGTGGCAGGCATGCATCATCACACCCAGTTATTCTATAGAGGATGTAGCCTGAGTAAACACTTTCCAATCATGGCAGTTACATACACAACATCATATTCAGTTTCATGCCACAGGAATCTCTGTACGTGTAGAGAGGGGGAGTTCATGATGTATTTCAAGCCCTATGGATTTTAAGGGGCAAATCCTGATTTCACACCCAAAGCAGACACCCATGTTCTTGCCCTAAACCCACAAACGCTACTTTCTCGCTCTGACAGGATTTTTACTTTCCAGTGGGTAAGACATGCTCAAGGTATTCTTACCGAAGGGAAATTGAACAAAAAAGGGAAAAGGGAAAGGGAAAAGGAGGAAGATGGAGTCATGTGGTAGAGGCTGAGGTCCGTCCGGGGAAGAGTGGAAGAGAGCTGAGAGACAAAGAGGAAATCGGTGTAGAGTGATAAAAACCCAACATCAGTGTAAAGAGAGGAAACTCCACAGGAAATCCAAACAAATAGGAGGAAATGAGGGAGAAGAGAAAGACATAGGATTCTCATGTGAGTTCACTGCTTATTAGTGACCAGAGTGTCAAGATTTCATTCAAGATGCCACCCTGGTTTTTGTTTTGATCAGATTTCAGGGCCACTGAAGGCCAAGTAAATGCACAATAGCAAACACGTGGTACGGGAAATTGCCCCAGGTCACACTGTTCTGATGGTGGATTCCACAGCTAGCACTAGGCAGCTTGTAGCAAGGAAAGCACTAGACTGGCTGCTGCCTGTACATCTTAGGGTGACTTCTCACGACTAAAGTTCTAGATAGGTAATTGAAGGGACTGGCTGGCTTGGTCCATAAAACAATCATGTCCCAACTTGGGGACAACAGGGAAGCCAAGAATCTTCTTTATAAGACAAGAGCAGAGAGAAGAAACAAGCTGGAAAGCTGTCAGTCTTCTGGTGACAACAGAACCCTCCCACAGCATTAGTTCCCAAGGTGAGTGGTAGGATAACCACACTGTCTAGGGTTTTGTAGAGCTGTTGTGTGGCTCCCACTGCCTCTATTGTATGAACGAGTGAGGACTACTGTAACATGAGGCTTCTGGCCCTGACTAACCCCACTGTTCTGATCTGCCCACCACTGCTTACCTGGACCAGCAATCCCAAAGTCCCAAAGAAATACACAGACGCTCACATTAACTTCATGTGTTTGGCCTATGGCTCAGGCACATTGTTAGCTAGCTCTTACATCTTAAATCAATCCATTTCCATTCATCTGTTCTGCCATGTGGCCCAGGGCTTACCTATTTTGTTACATCTTGCTTCATGAGCAGCTGGATTGAGTCTCTCTCCCTCTCCTACCTATGCTCCGATTTCCCGCCTACTTCTACAGTGCCTGCCATGGCCAAAACAGTCCCTTTATTTCACAGCATGCAGAAAGACATTCCCACATCACTTCCCCTTTTCTATCTAATCAAAAAGGAAGGTTTCAATTTCAACATAGCAAAATTACATGTAATAAAACAGCTATCAAGCAAAAATTACAGTTATGATATCTAGTCTATTTGTATTTAACCAAATTAAAGAAAATATTCTATCATCTACCTATCCTTGTGAGTCTAAAGTTGCATACATAATATACTTTTAAAAATAACTAATACAACTATATCTATAACTATCTAATATACAACTACATCAAAGACCCCTGAAGGATATAATATTACTCAAGTAAACAGGATGTTCAAACAACTTCCAAAATCTAGAAATGACAGAGATGACACCTGTCTGCCTATATAGTCACCCTAAGTTCCTTTGTAACATTGGGGAATCCATCTTTAGCCTACAGGCCCAGAAGACCTTTCAGTGAAGCAGGAACTCTGAAGGACTGGTTTTCTCATTCTGGTATAATTTGTCAGTTGCTTCTCCTTGTGTCCTGAAGAATGTCTGTTAGTTTTCTCTGAGAATCAGGAACCCGAAGGGCTGTCTTAGCTTGCACTTTTAAAGTTTAGAGGTCACTTTACTATGGGTCCTACATGTCCAGTTTATACAGCATACTGTCAAGTGGTCAATACAAAAACAGTTTCTTGTCCAGTGGTTAATTGTAGCAACAAAGAAAGTAAATTTCATATGGAGTTTCTTTAATGCCCATCATTCTCTTGAAGTAAATTGGTGCTGTCAGGAGCAGACCTGTCTCACTGTCCAGAAAAGTCTAAGTTCTTAAAGTATTTTAAATGCCATACTGTGCAGGCCTTTGAAGCATTTGAAGATTACCTATCTAATTGAAATACATTATTATATACCTAAAAAATCTAACTAAGATGACTATAAGTTTGGTTATTATAGATGACTATTAATCTGCATTTCTTAATTATACATTACAATTTTAAATAAGTTACATAAAAATCATTCCTTAAACAAGAGTAGTAAAATACATACAGCATGACAAAATTGACCTTAAACTTGTATCAATAAACCAAAATCCATAACAGTGTAAAATATCTTGAGATTAACAGCTTAATTTTGGATTAAAGTAAATTCAATAATCTATCTTTTCAAAATCATTCATATACCATATTCCCCCTTTTCTTATAGATTAACTATGACTATTAATCATTTATAATGAAAACAAAAATTTATAAATAATGTTTTAGGAATTTGGGTGTAGCTTTCTATTACTACTTCCTGCTGATTAAAGGGTACTGGCAATCTTAGGAGGCTGGATGATCTTAGTCTGTAGTCTTGAAGCTGATACGGCCATCTCTTCCCATCAGAAAATTTTAAGGAGATCTTGGTTGATGAACCCATATTTGCCTGGAAGCAATCTACAGGTTCCCATCTTCTGTGAAAACAAAAGCAGAAGTCTTCTAAAGCAATATATCCTTAGACACAAATTTCAAAGTCAAGATACCTTTAAAATATATTTTTTTGTTTAACTTAGCAGCCTTCGCAATCAGTAGTCTTTCTGTAGTTAGCTCATGAACAGTTAAAAATTTCAAAGAAAAGACAGTGATAACCATAATCCAGACTCTTTATGTGTTCTCCATCTTTATTGCCTTATTATATTTTTATTATGTTATTTCTCTTTACAAAAGAAATTTCTCTACCCTTTTTCTTTTCTCTCCCAGCTTACGTATTCTTTTTCAAACACTTTGCAAACCATTTATAGAGGGTTTTCTCCATCTGATCTATTTTATTGCATACCATTAATCACTTTCTAACCAGAAGTGCTTTTAAAATGCTAGACTATATAGCACTGCCTTTCCTGCTGACTCCATTCCTTTTCAACATGCTGGAGACACTGGAGCCATGCTTATTTTCCCAATTCTTTGAATAGTATTAAATATTGTGGAACTTTTTTTTTTTTTTTAACCACCCCTACTAAGGGGAATTTTAGGTTCAAGATGCCACCAAGTAGAGCCCCACTGTCTGATGCTCACTCCACTTAAGTGTTCGGTAGCAGGGTCACTTAAAGGGCCAAGGAGTTTTTGCCACTAAAGCTGAGTCAGGAAGCCTTTCTTAAAGGCGCCACATATCTACTTGCCACTGCAAACAGATCAGTCCCAGAATATACTGCTACGAAGAAACTGTCTTTGATTCTGACACCTTTTTGTTCAATATAAACAGAAACCTTAAATTGATCATATGCAGTTTTTTGCTTATACCAAGTCTTCTGTGAGACTTTGGGAACTGGCCTTGGTGCAGTGTAAACTGCCTGCCCCAAGCCCAGCACCGTTTTGTAGTTCAACCCCACACACTACTCTGTACTACAACTCACTTCAGAGATAGAGATACAACTTGGAATTTGCTCTAGAACCCTTTTTAAGCTTTCTCAGGCTTTATGTGCATGTTCACCCCACATTTGGTGCCATCTGTAACATGAGGTTTCTGGCCCTGACTAGCTCTACTGTTCAGATCTGCTTGCCTCTGCTTATCTGGACCAGCAATCCCAAAGTCCCAAAGAAACACACAGACGTTTATATTAATTCTATGTGTTTGGCCTATGGCTTAGGCATGTTGCTAGCTTGCTCTTACATCTTAATCCAACCCATTTCCATTCATCTGTTCTGCTACGTGGCCCGGGGCTTACTTATTTTGTTACATCTTGCTTCATGAGCGGCTGGATTGAGTCTCTCTGACTCCTCCCTCCCTCTCCTACCTATGCTCCAATTTCCCACCTACTTCTATGGTGTCTGACATGGCCAAAATCATCCCTCTATTTCACAGCATGCAGAAAGACATTCCCACATCAGACTACTATGTGGAAACATCCACTCAAGGACAGATCACTTTCTGATGCAACTTACCTTCCTGAGTGTGCACCCCCAACAAAATTTATCACACAACTGTTCACTTATGAAAGGGAAGTAAACTTCTTTAAACATATATAGAATATTGGACTAATGTGGAGGTACTCAACTTTAGTCCTAGTACTCAGGAGACAAAAGCAGGTGGATCTGTGTGAGTGGAGGCCGGCATGGTCTACACAGTGAGTTCTAGATCAGTCTGACCTACATAGTGAGACCCTGTATCACAAAAGAGAAATTGTTTTCTTTTACAATTTCATATATGTAAACAATCTGTTTTGATAAGATCTATCGCCAGCTCACCCTCCTGAAACTCCCAGAAACCTGTAAGGCCCCCCTTCCCTTCTCCATCCATCTTCTCCTCCTTGTTTCCTCCACTGCTACTTCTGCAAACCACTGAGTACAGTTAGCATTGCCTGTTGGAATGCTGACAGATGCCGTTGACTTGATCTTGCGTAGGTAACCACAGCTACTATGAATTCGTGGGTGCAATGGCCATGTGATGTCCAGAGGACAGAACTTCACAACACTTACTCTCATTTTCTCTACCCATCCTTCACCTCCTCCATGCTCTAACCTAGGGCTGAGCCATCACTAGATACTTATTCTCAGCATTTTGATCAGATATGGTTTCTACATTAACTGCTGGCTACTTCAGAGAGAAGATTTTCTGGCCAAAGTTGAAGGCAGAACTAATCTGAGGGTGTAAACTGTTAACCATTGGCACCTAGAGCTGCAGAAGATGAAACTGAATCAGGATGGACTGCTTTCTGTGATAGCAGACCGTAGAGGAGGATTAATGTGTTTGTGGAGAAATTCAAACACCACAACACTGGTTGTATGTTAGGGTTACTATGCTGTGATAAAATACCAAGCCTAAATCAAATTGAGAAGGAAAAGATATATTTGGCTTATACTTCCACATCATTGTTCATTATTGAAAGAAGTCAGGACAGGAACTCAAAGCTTAAAAAGAGTTCAAGAGCAGCAACCTGGAGTCAGAAGCTGATACAGAGGCCATATAGGGGTGCTTCTTACTGGCTTACTCCCCCTGACTTTCTCATAGAACCCAGGACCACCAGCCGAGAGGTAGCACCATTCACAATGAGCTATGCTAGTTTATTGGTTTCACATGAACCTACTGACATTTTACTTATCATCTGCTGCCCCATGGACCCTCTGGCCACTCAGGTGACAACCTGGCAAGGCTTCAGGTCCAGCACTCCTGCCTCTACCAAGACTGATATGTAGGTTTAAATTAAGTCTCTATAGTTCTATTTATCAATAAGACTCAGAAGTCCAAGGCTGGGGTATAAACCTGGTAGTTCAGAGATGCTGAGCAGCAACTAGCTGACTTTTTTGAGGGGGAGGAGGGAATGGAGATACCACAAGAAATATGTCTCTTCCTTTGTCCCAGAACCAAGCTTGATCTTATGGAGACGTTTTCTCAATATTTTTCCCTCCTCGTAGATGACTCTAGCTTATGTCAAGTTGACATGAAGCCAGGCAGTACAACTAGCAAGCACAAGCAGAGCATCTCAGTGCCCAGTCTCCTGACTGGACTATCCCTTAGTTTCTTTGAGCCTAATGTTCATTAAGTTAATATTTTTTCCTCACCATAAGAGCTTCTTTGCCCTTCTCTTTGTGTTCTTTCTGTTGATGGGAGTGGGTGGTGCTATGAACTAAGTATCTAAGTTGACTGCTACTAAAGGGTACATTAGCCAATGGGCAACTCCTCCTGTGATGTCATATTGTTGGGTTAGTATTGCTTCTCTTCTGATTGACAAATGGTGGAAATTCACATTGTATTTAGTAGTCTTACAGCCACACCTGAGCTCTGGTTTCCTGATCTTCAAAAGTCCTGGAGCCAGGCTGGATAACAACCCTTAAATGACTCCCTAAAAATGGAATCCACAATGCAGTCAGAGCCTGGTTATTAGACAGAAATCTCCAAATTTCTTAATTTCATGATAGCCTCTTGAGGGGCATAGTGGGCACTATGAATTGGACGAGGATTTTAGTGTGTTTCTCAAGAATTCATGTGTTGTAAACTTGATCTCTAATATAGTGATGTGAAAGGCAATGGATGCTTTAAGAGGTGGGACCTAATGGGAGGTGGATAGGTTATTGGTGGTTCTGAAGAATTCAAGGTGATAATTTCTTGCTACTATAGTTAAAAGTGGCAAGATTGGCCTCTCCTGTCTAGCTTCCTTTCCCATCATGTGATCTCTCATTCTCCCATATCATGCTTATTCCAGTCATGAGGCCCTCATCAGAGCCTGTACCATGCTACTTGGATCTTCAGCCTCCAAAGCTGAGATCTAGGCAAACCTCTTTTCTTTAAGAGTTATTTATCCTCAGGCATTTCCTCATGATAATAAAAAACCAACTAATAGTGTCATTTAAACCAGAACAGTTTTTAAGATCTTTAATCATAGTTTAGTTTTAAGCTCTTAACAAACATATAAACACACATATGACAAATCAAAATAGTACAACATAAACGACAAGAAAAAACCCTAGAAAAGAGTAAGAAGCAAGAGTTTTGTCTACTCCTAGTTCTCACTTAATTCTCGGAAATGAGAACTAAGTAAATTTATTGTGTTTACAAGTTAAGTTACTAAGTAGGCTAAGGAAGGCTCCTGTAGCTGAAGTAGTTTTGTCTTCAGAAGAACCAAAATCAGTCCACTAACCAGCCAACTAGCCAAGCAGTCAGCCAAACAGCTGAACAGGCAACCAGCCAACCAACAAACACCAACCAGCCAGCTAACCAGCCAGCCAGGCAACCAACACCAACCAGCCAGCTAACCAGCCAGCTAAACAGCCAGCCAGGCAACCAACACCAACCAGCCAGCTAACCAGCCAGCTAACCAGCCAGGCAACCAACACCAACCAACCAGCCAGCTAACCAGCCAGCTAACCAGCCAGCCAGGCGACCAATCAACCAACCAGCCAGCTAACCAGCCAGCCAGGCAACCAACCAACCAACCAGCCAGCTAACCAGCCAGCCAGGCAACCAACACCAACCAGCCAGCTAACCAGCCAGCTAACCAGCCAGCCAGGTGACCAACACCAACCAGCCAGCTAACCAGCCAGCCAGGCAACCAACACCAACCAGCCAGCTAACCAGCCAGCTAACTAGCCAGCCAGGTGACCAACACCAACCAGCCAGCTAACCAGCCAGCTAACCAACCAGCCAGCTAACCAGCCAGCTAACCAGCCAGCCAGGCAACCAACACCAACCAGCCAGCTAACCAGCCAGCCAGGCGACCAACCAACTAAAGAAACAAACTGATTTTCTTCCCTCTTTTCAATGACTGTTTTTTCATGGTTCTTAAATATACTCTCTTCTATTCTTTCAACTTTTCTTCCCAAAATTCTGTGTACTAGCCCCAGGATTCTATAGAATCCCCACCTTTTCTATTTCAGAAATGGTCATTATTAACTAGTAACCAAGTATTGAAAAGATCTTTATAGTACATAACTTTGGATTTGGAAAGAATTTTATATCAGAGGCCTGAGAAAAACAAATGCGCACACAACTTGGGTGTGGATGATGGTTTCTTACTCATTTTTATTTTTGACACTTTTGTCAATCTCCACCCCTGGAAGGAAGGCAGAGTCTGGTGATGTTAAATGACTATGCAGATGAGTGAACTGGGATTGCAGGATGCTGCTCTCCCCAGTATCCAATACGCTCATCCCATAGCCTGGGCATGGGGAGGAGGTCTTAACACCTCCAGGGTCTTCAAGGTCTCATGAAGTGATTGCAGATGTGGGGAAGACATGATGAATTTTTGAGGCAATTCCCAGAGTGTCTCAGATCATAGTGTTAGGAAGGCTGGCTGCTTCATCTAAGTTTTAAGCCAGCTCTAGCTCAAGTCGCTTGCTGATTTAATTGGCTCCTGACCCTGCGTTTCCCAGATGTCGGGATAAAACCACTATTGCTCGAAACAAAGAACCAAGTGGAACTCTCAGCACCTCAGCTACATCAGATCTTTCCAGTGTCCCCAAGATTGGGGCTACCCCCATACATTCTTCATCCCCCCTTTACCTCTGTGTCTTTGCTTCTAAAATTTCTTAAGTAAGGGCAGATGTTTACTTTCTTAACTTGACCAGATGCTATGTTAGGGACATCTGTGCAGATACAGACCAGCTGATAGTGAGAGTTCCCAGCAGGAACTCAGAGCTTCCTGAAAGAACAATTGAGTGAAGAATGTATTGGGCTTCAAGCAATGGAGTTTGAATTCCTTGAAATTCAGAGCTGAGCTGGCCTGCTGGGTAGGTGAGGTCCCCAGGAAACCTGGCTTCTTCTGCTCTGCTTAGAAGTTTTGCTTCTTGCTTCTAATTCAGATTTTGCATTCTAAATTGAAAGGAAAAAGCAAGCACAGAATGGTGTTAGCTGAGGACATCCTCTTCAAATTACTTCTTGGGAGCCTCACCCTACAATATTGTCAGACATTTATCTTCTAATCTGCTTAAAAGGGAAGGAGATATACATGTTGTCTAAACATTCATCTTTTTAAAATGCTGGACACATTATCTCCAATCTCCAACAACATAGTTTTGTTCTTATAAAAGAGTGCAGGCAGTGGGATGGGGGGCTGGATAAAGTTAGGAGTACAGAGGACCAGGCTCATTTCCTAGTCCTCTCATTCAACAGCTCACAATTGCTTGTTAACTCCAGCTCCAAAAGAGCTGACCACCTCTTCTGACCTCTGCAGACACCTGTACTCACATGCACATACCCCCCCCCATACACATCATTAAAAATAAAATACATCTTAAAAGAAAAAAATAGGTAGAAGGCAAGAGAGATATTGGGTTGATGAGAAGTCTCAGCTCATCTGGGTAATATTAGTGTGGTGTGATGCAATTAATTATACTTCTTTCTTTCCAGATGGAGACCACAACAGCAATTACCACATAGTACTATATAACACATCATTATCATGATAATTCCACAAGACCATATGACAAAGACAGAGCTATGGGAGGTAAACTGTAAGTGCCTAATAAAAGTTACTCATTGTGGGGAATACAACAGATAGCGAGGATTCTGATGGTTCATCTGCAGTCATACTGATTGGGCTCCTGTCTCACCTACGCACTTGAGGCTGAGTCATTGGTAGACTGTTATTGAAACTGCCCTGACAGATATGAAGATATTTAGATAGACACTTTTGTTTTTCAATCTGACTATTGGAAAACATTGACCCCACAAAATGGGAGATTTCCCAGGAAAATACTGAGTCTAGTGCAAGCCAGCAGGGGGTAGAGTGGAAGTTAGGGAGGGGAGGGGGGAGGATGGGACACACTTGTGTCCTGCCAAGAGTTTTCATGTAGTGCTGACAGCTTGTTAGACTTGCTTCTGGGGACACTGGAATTCAGACAAGGGTGGGTCAAAATGGGCCGAGCCACATTTTGACTGGGACTGCTTACATGTATGTATTCTCATTTCTCTATGTGAGCTGTAATCTCACTTAGGGCCCCAAAGATATACTGGAAAGGGGCACTTGAACTCAATGATAAAGCACCGAAGAAAGGGTTGCTTACACTTCCCTTGCTTGTCATTTAAGAGGGCTAAGAGTCCATCATGGTGGACAGGTCTAACAACAGTGGCAGGCCCAGACACAAGAGCATAAAACAGAGAAATTTCAAAATGCAAGCATAAAGTAGACAGAGTGAGTCGGGAATGGAGTGAGACTAAACACTCAAAACCCACTCCCATGACATACTTTCTCCAGCAAAGCTCTGCCTCCCAAAGGTTCCATAACCTCCCCAAACAGTGCCACCAACTAGAAACCAAGTTTTTAAATATATGAGCTTATGGGAGACATTCTCAATCATACCACCACAAGCAACATTCAACAAATATCCCATTTCTGCATTTTGCTATTAATTTGAGTTGTTTTAATTAGCGTTTAGGGACTGGCATTTAAATTTGGGTTACTGGGGTACAGACTGTGACCCTCAAATTTGGCAACATTTTTATTCTGTTTTTTCACTCACAGAGTAATGTTTCAGACTGTGCCTAGTTCAGTTAGGCACAGTAGAGTATTTAAATGAGTGTGCTGTGTCATTGACTTGAAAAGAATGTTATTCATTGTGGCTATGGAAACTCATCGAAGGGGTGTGTATTAGGGCTAGTGAGATATGGGCCAGCATGGAAGTCTTCCTGGGCAGGTGGTGTCTGAATTGTGCTTGAGTATCTGTCAGGAGACAGGTTGACAAGGAGAGGGCCTTAGAATGTAGATAGGCAGTGTGGAGCTGTGAAGCAGAAGGTGAGCTCTGAGTGTGATGGCTGTGATGGTTGTGGAAGCCAAGTCAAGGAGGAGGTTTGGAGCTCACAGAGGGCTTGATAGCTCTGGGGAATGGGATCTTCTTCTCCACTCTCCCTGAGTTGACTTCCAAGGAAATGAGATCATTTTCACAGATAAAAAGTTAGCTAGCTGGAACAAGGCTTGCTTTCTTGGCCTTTGCAAACCTCCACCTGTTAACCAAAGGCCCCAGGCTCTAACTGTGGCTAGACTCCTCTGGGAACAGGCCGTTAATCAACTAATGACTTCAGCTTTGGCAGAGAAGGCAAGGCTATTAGCTTGAGGCACTCTTGTGAGTGCAGGAAGGGAAGACTGCATGTTCTTACAGGGATGTGAAGACAAGTTGGCTACAGTTCCAGTACATTTTTATCACCTCAGAAGATGAGGGAATATTTGTTTATTAGACTTCTCCAGAAGCAAAGTAGTTGAGACATCCAGAGAGGTAGAAGAAGACAGAGAAGAAAAAAAAAAGAGTGTCTGGAAATGCAGTGATGTTAGAATGACCCAACCACAGGGATAATAAACTGGCAAGTTGCTTCTCAGCAGGGAGCTTGAAAAGAGAAAGAACACTTGACATAGTCAAGGCTCATCTCCACTCATAAGTTCCTGGAAATACTATATGCTGTTTCCAGGATATGGGTCAAAACACCTGCTCAATTGCATTATCAAGCTGTTTAATGATCAATTGAAAAAAATATATGTAGGGTGTCCTTAGAGCTTTGTAATGTAACGAGTACCAAGAATAAGGTAGAACCATGCCCAGCCCCTCAGGCCTGCTGAATTATCACAGACCATGTAGATTCTCTCTCACTCCCACCTGCTCCCCTCATACAGTGACCCACATTGTTCCTTATTCTATACAGATAATTATTCCCTTGCCGTGTATGCTTCATTTCAGCTTCTGGGCCACCTTCACAGAAAGACCTTCTTTGATGTCACTCTGTAGTCCAAGTAGTGATGTACATCTAAGTATGACTTCTCAGCTCCACATGAATCTCACGTATTTCAGCTGATTGACTTTGGCAGTTGACTAGCCTTTACCTTAGTTTCCACATCCATCTTTAGGATTGGGATGGTAACCATATCCTCCTCCCATAGTTGTGGAGAAAAAAGGACCATATTGCTATTGTTGTTAGGGTCAGAGCCTGGGCCCTGGTAGACATAACAAGCTAGGTTTAGTCACCAGTCCTCAGGACACCATCAAAGAGACACATGAAAATGAAAAAACAGAGAAAGGAGGATTAGTCAATGCAGCCACATGGGAAGGAGGAGGAGGAAGAAGAGGAGGAGGAAGAGGAAGAGAAGAAGGAGGAGAAGGAGGAGGAGAAAATGCAATATCCATCACCCCTAAGTCGACATTTAAGGTTTCAAAAAGAAGTCAAAGAGTCTTCATCAAGATGTGGTCCTACCCTTCATTGGTCCATCATTGTCTTGGCTCCAGCATCTCTTACAAGGTAATTTGACAAATTGTTAGAACTATATGAGAAACATTCCTGCTCTGGCTGGCACCAGGCCCCTAGACTTTTCCTTTCCAATGAGATTTCTGGGGAGATTCCAGCTCTTTAGGACCTACTGTTTGAATAGTCTGATAGGCAAAGGGAGGGTCATGAGTATTTCCAGAATATCTTGGCTCCTACCAGGAGGGCTATGATAGGAATAGATGTTGTCTGTCATTGCTGTTCATCTGCATGCCTTACTTCCTTTCTCAAGTAAATTGATTTGTCTATTATCTGACATCCACCTCCTTCCATAATAGAATTTTCACAAGAGACTAACCACACCTTTCTCCTTTGCCCTGATGTTTATTTGCCTAGCACGATGTGTATACCATCTAAGCAATGCTCAAATAATAATAGTTGTATGAGGAACTAGCTCCCAAAATGGGTATTTCCTGGGAGTTTCAAAAGCCACCCCAGTAGGCTGGTGAGGGTGACTGAGGGAGTGAGAAATTTTCTCAGATGCTCTGCTTTGAATTTCAGGCTTTTGTTAAAGTCATGAACCAGCAAAGAAACCCCAGGTTCAACTACAAACTTCCTCCCCATCTATTCCACCATTTCACCCCCCCCAAAAGAAATATGAAGAGGAGAGATAAATATGAGCATGTGCTTCATAAGAGAAAAAGTGGACAAACCATGTGACAGCATTGGAGGAGCCAATTGGCTAAGCCTGTGAAGAGTGAGGTGAGCTCTCGCCAGAGGCAAGGAAGGCCTGCAAGCCCCAGAGAGACCAAGCTGTGGGGAAATGCGGGTCAACAATCAAGGTCTTGTCCATCCATCTCTGCCTTAATCTGGCTGTCGACCTTCACTGAGTCTCTTCAGTGACTTCAGGTCAAGCTGAAGGAATTCAAATAGATAGTAAAGGTAGAGGAGTCGTGCAGTTTGGGTTTGGGCTGTGTTTGCTCTAATATTTAACCAAATTTAACCAGTAGCAGCTTCATTCCCTCCTATTGGATGAGAAATGATGCGATAGGCCTGCTGAGAGTTAGCTCCCGCTGTCATATTTTTGCCCTTTTCATTCCTAGCGTCTTCTCCCAGTCTGTGACTAAGGGTTCTGGTCTCCAAAGACAGCCTCATGGCCACTCTTCCCCTCTTGCTTCTCAAGGTAGCGACAGCAGAAACTGGGAATACAGAAAAAGAGAGGAGCAGATGCGAATCCTGCTGTCTCTTTTACTGTGTGTGTTGTGTGTATCGGCTTCCATAGAATGCCCTAGGGGTATTGCTCTCTCCTACCTGAGTGGTGTCTAGCTTTTGGGGTCCCTTATTCATCTTCTTTAAGTTTAGTGCCTTCACCGGACTCCCCAACTATCTGTGTAGAGTACACTACTTGGACTTTGCTAGAACCCTGAACACTTACCAATCTTTGACATTCTGGCCTTATCTTCACATGGACCTCTGTGTGCTGTCATACAGGGAAGCTTGGAGTCCAAGTATAGACAGCCTGGAGCCTGTCCTCCTGGATTTCAGGAAAGCTGGGATCTGATTTGTGCTGTATTTGGCATCATGAGTGAAGAGGATATGCCTAAATACCATGAACATTTGAGAAGTGTGCATCAAATAAACAGCAAGGTTCTTAATACTTATTTTTATTCAAAGGTTTCCAACAACCAGGAAGTTGAAAGACCATGAAGATGAGCATGAGTCCACAAAGAACATCTCAATCTAGTTATTTTATCACATTTCCATATAATTAGCTAATTATCTACTTATCTGTCGATCCATTTATAAATTTTCAAAGTAAACAGCAAACACTAGGATATAATCCCCATAAACTCTTCAGTCAATATAGTTTCTTTTTTTTTTTTAACTACAAAAGTAATTGAAACCAATTGCAAAATTTTGACAATCTATGATGCCATTTAGGAAAGCTGGAATCTCTCTTCTCTCTGAAATCTTGTCTTCAGTCATAAATGCACCCCAAATTATTTTAGTACATATGTTTCATTTTTGTTTTTCAGGGAAGCAGAGTCTTACTCTACACTCCATGCTGACTTTGAGCTCAAGGTGCTACTGTTGCCTCTGACTTCTAAATTCTGGGATTAGAGGTGTGAGTCATAACTCCTGGCTATCCTTGACACACTGTCAAATTAAAATGACAGCAAATTCATTGCTTCTCAGTTTATTTTTGGAAAACTCAATCCTCCTTTGAAGATATTCTTTTCTGTCAATAACAACAGGTTGCCTGAATCCTTTTTAAAGGAGTGTAGAATTTTCCATGCTATTCACCTTCATTTAATGTTGTTTCACTGGTACACAGAGCTTCCAATTAATTGTCTATTAAATTTTTTGCCTACAGACTTCTATTCCTTACTTCCCCTCCCTCCTTCCCTCCCTACATCTCTCCCTCCTCCTTCCTTCCTTCCCTCTTCCTTCCTCCCTCCTCTTCCTTCCTTCTCCCTTCCTCCTTCCCTCCCTCTCTCCCTCTCTTATTTCCTTTTTTTCCTAAATCATGTATGTGGAGGTCAGAGGACAACTTGGAGAATCCTAGGGATTGAACTCAGATCTTCAGGGTGGGGGCAAGCTCCTTTACCTGCTGAGCCATCTTGATGGCCCTTGATTTTCATTTTCTGGATGCAATAAAAACGCTTTTATCCTACTTACATTTTGTAAGTGCCACCACACGACAGGCACAATTCCATGTACGGGGTACTGGAGCTGATAAACAGGTAACAGTTGTGTGCAGAGAACAACATGCATCCAAATTTTCCCTTTGCTGCCTCACCAATTTTTTCCAACATGATAATGGATGTCATGGCAATTAAGACAATAAACTCTGCAAAAAATATCTAAGCCTTTATGCATAGGATTGTGGAAGTCATTTGGATGTAGACAACAGAGATGAACCACGGGCAGGAAATGTGCTGCCAGAGCCACTGCAGCTAAAAAGTGCCTAATTCAGCTTGCTAAAAGCAGAAGACAGTACTCTGTGGCTCTCACACTTCCCTATTTAGAACCATTATGCTAGCTCTCCACACCACTGCTGGGCTGTGACTGCCATTCCTTCCTCCAGGATTCTCACTAACTCTACCGGCTTGTGATTGGTCCACTGCTGCCTTAACTGAAGCATGTGTTTAAGATGATGGGAGGCAGACTCCTTAGCATCCTGTCAAATCTACCTGGCATTATCTCTGTGTGCTGTCTCGTGAAGGAACAGATATTGCATCTGGAATATTGCCCAGAGACTTATGTGTTAAAAACTTGTACCCCAGTGGGAAGCTATTGAAGGCAGTGGGACTTGTAAGAAGTGGGCTTAGGGTTGAGCAATGGCTCAGTGGCTCCACAGTTTGCCATGTAAGCTTGAGGAGCTGAGTTTGGATCCCTAGAGCTCATGTCAAGCTGGGTGCAATAGCACATGTCTGTAATAGCAGCAATTCTGCTTGAAATGAAAGGTGGAGACAGAAAAGCTAGCTTGGCTTATGCAGAGGGGAAAAAACCAAACAAACAAAAGACCCTGCCATATAAAAGGTTAGAAGACAAGGACTAACACCCAAGGGTGTTCTCTGGCCTCAACATGTATGCTGCAGTATGTATGAGTCCTCACATGTACACAGACACATAGGGAGTGAAGTGCACACATAGAGACACAAAACAAAAAAAAACTCAGCAAAAAACAAAAAGAAAAGAGAAAAGAAAACAAGGATAATTGAAGAAAGTTAGATTCCCTAGGATGGGGAGGCATGCTCACTAGTATATCGTAAGACTATAGTTTCTTCATCTTGTTTGTTTATGTCATAAACTTTACGGTGTCCTGGTGATTAGGTGACAAGGCTGTTTCTGCCATACAATCTGCCATAAAGTGCTGCTTCAGAATAGGCTCCAAAGCAAGAGGGCCAAGTGACCATGGATGCAAACCTACAAGACCTGAGCCAAAATAAACATTTCTTCTTTGTAACTTGCTTATCTCAGGCATTTTGTTATAGTAGCAGAAGTGGACTGATGCATCCACTTTAACGGGATTGAGTTTTGCATTGGCATGATACCACTATTCAAGCTTCAATCATCTGCTTAAGCCTTTGTCATCCTTCCTCTACCATTTAATGCAGAAAATAAATAGTGTGCCTGCCACAGTGTTTTATGTCTATAATCCCAACACTTTGAGAGGAGAAGTAGGAGAATCAGAATATCAAGGCCAGCCTCTACCACAGAGCCAGCCTGATCTACCTAAGACCTTGTTTCAAAAAAGAAAAAGAAAATAAAAACAAGAACCAACCAAGTCAAACTAACCCAATAGTGGTATAAGAGGTGCAACAAAGGTGAACTGCTCTTTTCTCTCTCATGTTAAAACTTCATAGAAAAGGAATGTTCCTTTCTTGCTGTGTTCTCTTAGTCTATAGGGGAAACAGGTCCTAAGAGATTGTGCCTTCTGAGGTGAATGGGACTGCCTGGCTGTTTGCTGGTATGATGAAACCAAGGAATCAGTTTCTTTGAGGGCAGGGATGTCACGAGCAGCAGGTAACCAAGGGTGTGACTCTCCAGATGCCATCTCAGGGGAAAGTCCAAGTTTCAAGTGCTCCAAGGACTCAGGCCTTGGGAACTGAGGTTGCAGTTACAATAGATAAGAAACCTCCTCCCAAGCCTGACCATCCACACCCCTGCCTCACTCAGTCTCAGGCTTCGTAGTCTCACCTGTCTTTCCAACAGGAGTGAGGGGGAGAGGACATTTGGAAATGTGTTAGGAGGACAACACTGTTGGTGGAAGCCAGAGGCAGCTGCTTCCTGGGTCATCCAGTAGGAAAAAAAACCAGCTGGGGTAAGACACACCATGAACCTTTTCTTTTGACTTTAGACACCATCTGAACATATTTGAGTAGACATAATCAGATCAGCATTAACAATAATCCCACGGATATTGAGTAAGGATGATGAGTCAGTCCCGCAGCAATACATTGATGATGTAGTGCCAGCCGCAAGGTAGGCATTGAATGCGCCTTACAAGTGGAAATTGAGGGTGAAAGGGGTGGGCAGGGTTGCTGAGGGTCTCAGAAGATAAGTAATGGTCTGAGATTCAAACTGGAGCTCTGTGGGACATGTTTCATATTTAATAAAAAGCAGTCTGAAATATCAGAGGGATCTACTCACAATCAATCCAGGAGGATCGATCAGAGAGTGGTGATTTACATCCTTAATCACAGCACAGGGAATATCCAGAAGTGGTGACCTGCACTCGTAATCCCAGCAGATCTGAATCTGAGGCCAGCTTAATTTACAGAGGGAGTTCAAGGCTCCCAGGCAGGCAGTGGTGGTGCACGCTGTTAGTCCCAGCACTTGTGAGGCAGAGGCAGGAGGAGTTCTGTGAGTCTTGGCTGTCCTGGAGAGTTCGATGGTTCTAAAGCCTATTTCCTCCTCCATCCACTTTCCCTCCCACTCCATCACCTTTCTTGCATTTTATCTCTCCCTTCCTCACCTTCTTTTTAATCAAGTTCATTGATGTTTTTTGATCTCTCTAGTAGTCTTTCTTGCAGAGACTCAATTAGATGACTGCTTCTTGATAGCACATGTCCTAAGCCTATAACCAACCAACCACTCTTCCTTCTGACCTCTGTCCTTCCTCTCTCCTATCTCGGCTTTTCTTTCTTCCCTCCTATCCTTCCTTCTTCTTCCATCCTTCACCTTCCTTCTTTTTCTTTCATATATAAATATATATATTTTTCAAATATATATATATTTCCTTCTGGCTTTCCATACCCTACCTACCCTATCTTCTTGATTGAGATTTTACACACCAACAATGTACAGCAAAGCCTTGGCACACTTCAGTCTGCCAGTACCCACTTCCTGAGAATGCAAATACCTTTGTCCTTCCTCAGCATACTGGGAACCTGCCAAAGCCTTTTCACATGGTGTCTAAAACATGGAAATCTGTGCAGCCAATAATGAAAGCCCATTGTGGTTTTCATATCCTATTACCCTGGTATCCTCTGCAGAGGCAGTTTTGACCTGCAGCTGCAGCCTTCACTCAGATACTTTAGAAATTTCCATCAGGACCGAGAGCTGCATCAGGGATGTTGATTGTAAGGAAAGGTGTAAGGCTTCATTCATTAAAAGGAACTATGAAAACAGTCACTCCATGTAGAGTGAAGAGGCCCCTTTAAAAGCTGTCCTTTTAGCCTCTGCCCAGGAAGAGGCTGTGAGGAAAGGGGCATTCAAATACTCACTGTGAGGGAGGAAAGCAGCATTACTTCTGTGAATGACAATTTCACAATCCTTATCAAAAATGCAAATGTATAAAATTACAAAATTCCTTGCAGTGTGGAAAGATGTGTTAGCACATTGCTTTTATTGCAATAAGAAAGGCCAGAAAAAATCCATTTATTTACCAAAAGGAGAGTGGTTGACTATACTGTGACATGTCCCTTTAATGGAATCCTATATAGTTAGGAAAAAGAAGGAAGGCATTTTTTACTAGCATCATAAAATTTTACAGATATATATCATAGAGTTAGTTAACAAGAATCAGGGGCTACCTTTTATGTGACAATTAGAAAGTAAGTATTAATGTTAATTTTTGTTTGCATAGAGCGGTAAAACTTAGATGAAAATTAAAAAAGGTACAAAAAAGAATTAAATTATGCTATTTGTGGGGAAATGGAGCTGTGATCAGCATATTGTATAAAATAAGCAGGCTCAGAAATTCAATATTGCATGTTTACTCCCATACGCAGAATCAAGGCTTATGAAATATATGGAGTAATGCATATAATATATATTAAATGTATATACAATGAATATCTATACACACACAGTGAATATAATGAAAGCAGAGGGGAAATATTTGGGGAATGATGAGGACCAAGTGGGAGGCGGGGAAAAGAAGGTGTTAAGAGGGAGGATGGGGACTTTACTATGAGAAAAGTACAATGATGCACATGTATGGAATATTGTAACAAAACCTTTATTTTGTATACACATTTAACATTTTAATTAAAAATTATAATAAAAAGCTAGTTGCCCAGTGATTGTATTATTTAATACCACTTTACATTTTGACATGACTTTTGGAACAGGTAGCATATTTCAAAAGAATTTAAGGAATGTCTTTAAAAGTTTCCCTTCAATTCCTGTGGTGAGATTTAGGTGTTAGCTGATAAGGCAGAAAGACACTTATCCAGGGTCCCGAGCTCCTGAAGGTGGAGTGGCCAGCCCCATTGAAGAGGGCTGCTGGGATCTTGGGGAGCCGTTTGTTCCTGCCTTCTGGAGAGACTGGATCAACGTCCATCGCTCGTCCATCTGATTGTTCAAATATAGCCTGTTATCATGAGTGTTAATTTGTTTACCAATAAATATTTATCTTATATTAATATATTTTAAATAAAATCTACCGCCATATCTGCCGCCCAATGTGGGGCCGGGCTGTGCCTACCGTTGTAGGGGGCTGGGGGTCCATTTGTGTTTTAAACACTGTCAAAAAACAAAAGACAGACAAAGTGTTCAGCTTTAAGAGGTAGACCACAGATTGTACTGTGGCAACTATCCTTAACTTCAGATGCTCCAATGACACAAAAAACTTTAAGTGATTGTCCAGATAGCTGTGTCTCTGTCCTCTCCCAAATTTTAAAAGCTACTACTCCCATATGCTTCTGACTTTCAAGTGACATATTTTCCTTCTCAGGTCTTAAAAAAGTTAAAAAGTAGATATTTAGATTACTATCCTATTATTCCTTAGCAAAAAAATTCAAGTGTTAAATTTTTACTTTCCCAGATAAACAGTTTTAAAATAATTTATACATCATACCATCTACCAATATTCTAAAAATGTGTGACATACCTTATATGTGTTAGGTCTTAGTTATAGTTTATGCCTTATCCTCTCCCAAATTCTATCTCATAATAATTCCTATTATATATAGTCTTAGTTTAAAACCTTCTTAGTTAGACAAAAGGGGGAGATGTGGTGAGATTCAGGTGTCAGCTGATAAGGTTGAAAGACACTTAGTCAGGGTCCTGAGCTCCTGAAGGGGGAGTGGCCAAGCCCATTCATTAGGGGTTGCTCGGATCTTGGGGAGCCCGTTTGTTCCTGCCTTCTGGAGAGACTAAATCAACATCCATCGCTTGTCCATCTGATTGTTCAAATATATTCCTAAGCTATAGCCTGTTATTGTGAGTGTTAATTTGTTTACCAATAAATACTTATCTTACATTAATATATTTTAAATACAATTTACCACCACAAATTCCTACCCCCGTATACAAACATTTTAAGTTTCCTATCATTATCATTGTCTATTTATGACTGTTTGCTCTTTCTCCTTTGTCTGTTGATAAAAATGATGCTCCATAAAGGTATAAGCTGCTGACTCTGTGGCTTTGGAAATCTGCCTGATATCACCCAGGGTCTTTGTGTAGAGAAGTCAGATAAATGTAGATGACATTTTCAACAAAAGGCTAGAACAAACAGGTAGTAGACAATTAGACTTATTTATCATATCATTTCTATCACAACTATTCAACTCTGGAGCATAGTAAGGCAGCCATAGATATGTGAATGTATTGATATGAATGACTATGTTCTTATAAAAACTTATTTATGAAGCTAAACAGATTTGACTGATGTCTTGAATTTGACCACCAGGCTGTAGCTTACCAACACCTGGAAGTAACCAATAAACTTCCCAAGAGTTTGTAGGAAGATGCAATCTTCTTTATGGAATCAAAAAGAAGACTGACAATAGACATTGCATTGATATTTGAAAGTTGCATAGCGTTTCAAAGTACAGAGGAGAAATCACAAATGCTGTCCACCACAACATTCTGTGTTTGAACCTTTGTTCTCCAGGTGGTGGTCTTGTTCAGGGAGGCTGAGGAACCTTTGTGAGGTATGACCTCTCTGGGGGAAGTGTGTTTGGTTGGGGTGGTCTTTGAAGTTTATAAACAGACTCCACTTCCTTCTCTGCTGAGCTGTCAGCAGCCAGCTGTTGCACATGTCTGCAGCACACAGCTAATAGCTGTCATGCTTGCCCTGCCACAGTGGACTGGACCTACTCTAACTGAAAGTTCAAACAAAGTCTTCCTCCCTTAAGTTGCTTCTGGTTGGGTACTCTAAACTCCATAACGACTAAAAAAGTGACCAATACAGCATCATTTGGGGGAAAAATAAATAAAAGCAAAGGTAAATGTTTGGGGCCAGTGGGGTTGAGTGGAGGATAGAGTAGAGACTTAAAAAGAACTATTTGGCTGCAGAAATAAGTTGTCTCAAAGGGAAATACGCTAAAATATCAGAGCTGGAAGGGTCTTTGCTGTCAGCTGCTGTACAGATGGGCATGAGCCAGGTGTGAAGGGACATTCCTGCAATTCTAGCACTGGAGGAGGGAAGAGGCAGGGGATTACAAATCTAACAATAGTCTAGCATGCACAGAGAGGTTCTGGCAAAAACAACAGAGCAAACAATGAAAATAAGAACATTAACAAAGCTAGAAAGATAGATATATGGATGATAGATGATAAATAGACAGATACATGATAGAAGATAGATAGATGATAGACAGATAAATCAATAAATTAACAAAAATTGAGTCTAGAAAGAGCCGAAGATTGGTGTGCCCTAACTGAGCTCAGAGGGCTCAGTTCTCTCTGCTGTGAGGCCTGATAGCATTTCAACACTTTCATTTTTGTGCTTATTAGTTAACCAACTTCTTGTCTGCCACACGACCAGATGTTGCAAGAAGAGCTCCCGTGGGATGGAGTTAAAACTTACTCTGGCATACCATACCATTGTGAAATAGCATGTCAGTGAGGGTGACAGTCACCTAGCCAAGTGCCAAGACCTAGATAGAAAGATACGACCTCTCTAATTTCTCCGTTTCTGTTCTCTACCACCACTCAAAATTAGGATTGACAAGAAGACACCAGAGTGTCAGGGGCCACAACATTGCATGGTGGAGATAGTCATTTGCTGATTGGTTCCCAACTCACTCTTTATCTGGTGCCTCCAACTAAGCACAAATGGTGAATGAGGCAGGCAGACTTCCGACCATGGGAGGCTTCCATCTAGTAGGCTGTGTGTTGGTGGATGGGAGACATGCACACAGACACCAAACACAATTTAATGAAGAGAAGAGGAGCTGTGGCTACACCAGAGAGAGGCACAATGACAGACCCTGACGTGGCTCACTCGGCCAGTCTAGTGAAGGAAGAGCTCACTCAAATGAATCAAAGACAGCACCTGCCAGTGAGCAGGAAGGAGGGGAGAGGCACTGAGTTCTCAGTGTTGGAGGAACGGAGAGGGGAGACCCACACATTGTATCACCATAGCCACATGACCATGCAGTATATTCAGAAAGGAGAAGAGTTAACAGATCCCAAGGAAGGCAACACAGAGAAATGGTTGAGTTGAACAGAGTTCATTGAGTGATTCTATCTGGTTTTTGTTTTTAAAGGAGCATTCAGGTTGCTACCTGAAGAATGGGTTTGGAACGTTTACAGCAGAAGTGGGTTTAGGTGTAATGGTGTATTCCTGCAACCTGTAATTCTAGCACTTAGGATGTAGAGGCAGAAGTGCCAAAAGTTCAAGGCCAGGGGGGCCAAAGCATGCCTTTGTTGGTGGAGTGACTGCTATGCAAACACAGGGACCCGACTTCAGTCCCTGTACAATTGCTCCGCATGGTCACACACGCTTGTGAAATGCCAGCACTAATGAGGTGGAGATAGGACACTAGGTGGAGGTATGTGTGCACAGGTGCGTTCGTGTGTGTGTGTGTGTGTGTGTGTGTGTGTGTGTGTGTGTGTACAATCTTAAAAAATTAGCCTTCTTAGAAATGCATGATCAGGAAAGACAGGTGGAGAGAGGAGCTGACCATTCTGCATGAACCTGCCAGAAGTTTCCTAGTACTTCATTTCTTTGCCCTCTGGACTTAGGTACTCTGCTGAAGGACACACATTGCTCTCCATCAGCCATGTGCAGAGTATTCTGTATAAAACTTGATATCTTTCTGGTAACATGGGCTAAGTTGACTATCGAAGGTGAAGGCATTCAGAGGGACTTCTGAAAACCACAGCAGTTCAAGCTGGGTTTAGAGATCTGTCTCCACACAAGTTCTGTAGACACCTTGCTATAGGAACCAGTTTTCTCTGTTAATTCTCCTCTGCAGACTCACCTTTCTTCTTTATGTACCTTTTTTGTTCTTTGATATTTCATACCTTCTCATTTTGCTCTCAGAAGCCATTTAGCTCAGTGATTTCTGCTCAGTTCAGGGCCTTCATTCTAGACTCTGTATACCAAAGGCTACTTAGTCATTTTGTTTTTTACTGATGGAGATGAAAAGAAGAAGTATTGACCTTCTCTTATGGATAGAGTCTCAATAGTTAATGGTGTTAACAGATTCTGTAGGTTAGGGGAACCAGAACTATATGAAAATGACTTATTTCTGCCCTATGAGCTCTAGGACTTTTCTGGGGGATGTGCGGCTTGGAAAAGCTCCATGACTGGTAGATGGAATTACCCAAAGGCTTGTCACTCACATACCCAGTAGTTAAGGTAAACCATGAATTGGGACCTCAGCTAAGCTATCTACAGGAGACTTGGCTCATGTAGCATCTTGGGCTTTCTTACTTTATAGTGAATATTACAGAGACGTAAGATTGAAGTACACGGTATGATTGAAAACTACTTTAAAGTTTAAAAATTATGAGACTGATCCCCACAGGAACAAAAAGGTGGAGGGAGCAACCATCAACGACCAGAAATGAGTGGAATTGAACCAAGATGGTGCTAGGCACCATTAAAGAAACATTGGAGCATATGGGATGTTGGGATAGTGGGATGCTGGCAACACAAGGTTCTTTAATAAATAAAGTGGGTGTTTCTAGGAGTCCACCTTTGCAGAAAGTAATTGTTAAGGTCCAAATGGTCTTCTTGGAGAGTTATATTTTCCTCAGCTGTCTTGACATGCCTATTTCACAGGGAAAGACCTTCTTAGGCTTGAAGAGGCATGATCTCTGGGCCATAAAAGTCAATGCCTCAGTGGAAAGAGGGGAACATTGACAGAAGCACCTTCAAACTCATCAAATTATGAGGAGATGAGGACTTAACTGTTCTATTTACCTCTTGGGGGGTGAAGGGTCCTCATGAGCCAAGTCCATTCTAAATCAAGTTGACCAACAAATCTTTCCTTCCTTTGTATCTTTCTGAGAAGTTGTTCCAGCCACCTGTTCTTTCTAGTGAAAATGAGGTTCAAGGCAGTACCTTAAAGCCTTTCTCTTTTGGTACAGTTGTCCTTATGGTATAGCATGAGATGGAGAGAGAGTAACAGTGAGGGCTGAGGAATATGTGGGCATCAGGAAGATGAGTCTGGTGAGGACCAAGCCTTCTTGAGTTCTACTGTGGGCCCATGACAGACACAGAAGAGGAAGGCCGTTGGGATGGGGGGTGGGGGAGGAGTGTGGCAAAATGGTTTAAGAACTGGTAGCAGAAGAGAGACCAAAACCACAACACAACTGGCATTTTCCCAGAGGCATTGTTTGACTCTTTAAAAAGCCCCTAGTCTGAGGAGGGGCTGTCCCTGGGCAAGAGGTTCTATTTTGGACAAGAGAGAGATCTATGTGGAACATGGATGAAGTACGTGGTCTCTTCCTCAAATTGCTCTTCATCAGCATCCCATGATGCTGGAAATCCCTCAGGCTGGCTTTGCTTGTCTTTTGGCCACAGTTCTGAAGTTCATTACATGCATCCACACTTGCTCATTTCCAGACAAGCTTATAGAGAAGTTCGTGCCAACGTACTCAGCTGAGAGGCATGGAGCCAAGATCCAGACCAAGGTCTATCTGATCTCAAACTCTCCATCACACCATATCACACCAGATCTGCTTGTACAGATAGCCATTAATGTGACATTAAGTATTCTCCCCATCAATCCAATCACACGGTTTTCTAAACAAGATATCTGGTCATCCAGGCCCAGATCATGGGCTTTGGGGATCTGCATTTGAATTTTGTTTCCTTTCTCTTCCTCCCTCTTCTCATTCCCCTGCTTTGTGTGTGTGTGTGTGTGTGTGTGTGTGTGTGTGTGTGCGCGTGTGCGCGCGTGCACGCGAATGTGCCTGCCTCTTTCTCTCTGCCTTTGTCTCTCTCTGTGTGTCTCTGTGTCTCAGGATTTTGAGCAGACTCCTAATCCAGTGCTTACTATCTGAAGCTAAGCTCTCCTGGGCCTTCTCAGGAGTCTGGGGGGGGGGGTAACACTTAAGGAGAGTGAGTAGAAGCCTTGGTATCTGGGGAGTGAATGAGTTTGGGGTCTTGGAGGACAGGGGCAAAGTCAATGGCATGAAGCAACTGTGCAGTGGGAACTTAGACATTTGAAATAGTCACTAGCAGATGGTTTCTGGGGCTAGGCACCTTGTGGGGCTGGGATAGCAAGAGTGCTTCATTTGCACCCCACAGAAGCTTGGAGTGGATGGAGTTCAGTCCCTTGAGGATCCCCTCAGCAGACTGCTCCTGAAGACCCTTTGTCTATTGCAGGTAGACAAATTCAGTATTGCTTTTTATCATCTTAGGTTGTGGCTGAGGTCAAACTTCCAGTTTTCATATGAGTCTTACTAAACTTGAGTTTTATAGATGGATATGCACACAATCACTGCAGAGCTCAAAACTAAAAACACTTCCAGCCCATGAAACCTCCCTTGTTTTTCACCAAAGATAATAACCACTCTACTTAATTAGTTGTATTGTTTTTGGCAGGTCTAATGTAACCCAGGCCGGACTTGAACTCCCTCTGTAGTCAAGAATGGCCCTAAAATTCATCCCTCTTGCTTTCATCTCCCAAACTCTGGAAATATAGGTGCAAATCATCATGCTCAGTTTTTGTGATGCTCACACATTCTAGAAAAGCACTCTACCAATTCACATACATCCCTATTCCTGACAATCACTCCTTCCATATTATTTCTTACTTATTATTTAAATGAAACTAGAGTTTATATTCACCCTACCTTTTTGCTTTTCAAAATTGCCTCTAAGACACCCATCCATTTTTGCATGGGAGGGTCTAGTCTTTTTCACTGTTATATAGTATTCAACTGTTAGATTATGCCACATGTATTTATATACTTTGTTATTGATGAAGTCAGCTTATTTTAGGTTTGGGCATTATGAACATAGATGCTGTGAATACCTGTAGTCTGATGATCTGAGTTTGACCTGCAGGATATACACGGTGGAGAGAGAGGTCAGGGAAAGACCTTCTTAGGCTCGAAGAGGCATTATCTCTATCTATCTATCTATCTATCTATCTATCTATCTATCTATCTATCTATACACACATATTACATAAAATAAATAAATGTAGTAAAGATTAAAACTACATATATGCTAGGAGAAGCTGTTCTCATTACTATGATAAATTTCCCCAAACATCTTAGAGATAGACTTACTCTGGATCAGGGTTTTAGAGGACTTTAGTCCATGGCAAGCTGGCCCTGTTGTTTCTGGGCTTCAAGAAGGTAAATCATCATGGCATGAAGCATAGAAGAAGAAAGCAGCTCATCTCTTCATGACCAGGAAGCAGAGAGGAACCACAAGAAGGAGCCATGGTCAACTTGGACCTTTCCCAAGACACATCCATTGCAATCTACCTCCTCCATCCAGGACCCAGCTCTCACGGCTTTGCCATCTCCTGGCTGTCTATTTGAATTTAGAAACTATTACCTGGCAAAACTGAGGCAGTCAGGTCAAGGTCCTTACCTTCTCACTGATTCCGTAAACACCTCAAAGGCAGAGTGTGGTCTGTGCTTTACCAATCTCCTAGGCCTTTCTCAATCCAGTTAAGCCAACCACAAAGATTAATGATCGCAAGAGTTTTAAAAGGCACATCCTTTTCTTGAGATATTAATGCTTCTCATAATTCTCTGTTTTACATTTTATTTCTAGCAGAGTTAATGGTTTTTAATGAAGTATGTTTTCTCCTTCATTAAAGAGCTAGTGTGGCAGAGAGTGTTTCCAAATACTCATCCCACAAGCCACACTTGCTAAGAGAGGGTTTTTAAAATGTGACACACCACCCCTGGAAGGCAGGGAGCATTTGCTTTCCTTCTCCCTCAAGTCTGGCTAGAATTTGGAATCACCTCAGCTCATCAACAGTGGCAGAAATGACAGCAATCAAGGATGGCTGCTGAGGTAGAAAGGAAGTCGCAGTTTGGAAATGTCTCCTAGAGAGAAGAGACAGGCCCTCATGGGAGATACCTCAGAGACATTTACTTAGTCTTTCTTCCAAAGCTCCAGCTTCCCATGAAATAATGTCCTCACCGCACTCCTGAAAAGGGCAAACACCCTGTGCATATAACTCACCTCCTACACTAGGAAGCACTTTAGCGGATGCTATTTCATTTTATTTTTCCAACAGTCCAGTGACAAGGCAGAGATTTATCATTCAAGATCATCATCCTGTTTTGTATTTAAAGGATCTGAAGTGGGCAAGATCTTGAAATGGGAAATAGAAATTTTGGAGCAGTGGCAGAGGAAGCCCCTTCATCTCTCACATTCTCCCAAGGTGGCAGCTGCTTTAATCTAGTATACATAGTGCTGGTACAAGATCCCTGGATTGGTCACCTATACTGTCCCACAACTACCTAGTGCCCAATAGAAGCAAACCACCATATCAGTCATCGGTGCCTTGGTGGGAACTTAAAAGCCTGTTTCTTCTCATGGATATTCTCATTTAAACCTTTTGTTGCTGCTGTTAACACTTATTTATTTTTATTTTATTTCTGTGTGAGAGATTCACATGTACTGTACTTCACCAGTGGAGGCCTAAGGACAACCTGTGGCCTTGGTTCTCCCCTTCCTCACTTAGGTTCAGATGACTGATCTCAGATCATCAGGCTGTCAGCAAGCACCTTTACCCGCTGAGATAACTCATCAGCCCCACTTAAATTTTCTGTCTCACTGTGTCACGTGCAACCTCGCTAGCAAGGATGACGCAACACCAGGCTCTTCTTTCAGTGGTTTATTCAGGACCTTGAAACTTCTTCTGCCACTGGGGAAAACCCACTCCCAGCTAAATACCCTCTGGACTGCTAGTCACGGGGCGCCACGTGGGCCATGCCAATAGATCCAGGTGCACGGAAGCAAGCCACACCTGGAAGCAAGCCACGAGCTTAGCCTTAGCCAAATAAGGAGTTGTTTATCTCAGAGAGCTCTCACCTCGGGAAGGTGGAAGGTGGAAGCCAGCACCATCTTTAAGGTGCGGCCACGTGGCTCTCTACATCACTGTGGTGTGTGAGTTATGGAAAAGACATTTTCAGTATCACTGAAGAGACAGAAAGGGCCTTTTCCCAGCAGTGAGGAGGGAGAGAGTGAGAGATATTTTACAGACCATCTTACCCAGGTGCCAGAAGATGGATGATGCTTGAGTCACAGATACGTGAGTGTGGGGTGCTGAGGACATAGTGGGAAGAAACACCTCATTTTTTCCTTTCAGGTCTCCTAATGGCTAAAGTCCAGCCTATGGGGTATTGCCTTATATGCACTTCTAGTTAGAAACACATTAGTGGGCTGGCAGTGGTCTGTGTTTATGAGGTGTCAACAAAAATTCTGATACTCTTCATGCCACCAGAGATCTGAGGTGGCCCTAAAATGATCATTAAGGTTATAGAAACTCTACACATGCTGTATTGTCTAGTTTTCCCCTCACAGGAACTTGTTCAAGCTGAGCCATATCATCCCCACGTTGGTGCGATTCATTGATGCTCTCTAGTCCTTGGAAAGTAGAATTTGGGAAAGGGGTTTCCCACCATAATGAAGAATAAAGGAAGGCCAGCCCATGAGGGAGAACTGCCCTCAAGGGAGATTGTACTTTTTTTAAAGGGTGTTTAAACCTTTCATGCTCTCAAGGCCTAGCCTTGGTACAATGCAGCAGAAATTCTAGACTTCTTAGCTTTGCAAACTGTGAGTCAATAAATTTCTGTTCACTATAAATGGCCTAATCCCAGTAATTCTGTCAGAGGATTACAAATGAGTTAAATCAATTAGTTCTTGTGACTTAAATATGTCTTTTCTCCCCCAAAACATGCTGAAATTTAGCCAATAGTGTCATGGTACTGAGAAGTATGTTACCCTACCTTACGATAAAGGGGTACATACCCCCTTCTGAGCCTGCCACCATGACATTGGACTTGTCAAGCCTTTAAGGACTATGAGCTAAACAAGCTTCTCTTCTGTACAAGGCCTCTGTGACCTCCTGGAGGCACTTAGGTCATGTGGGAGCATCAAGTAGACAGGTTACAGCAAAGCATGGAATCTCTGATACAGGAGTTAGTAGCTATGTGATGATAGTCTTGGTATTTGGTTTGGTGGAAGCTCGTGATCCTTAAGAGTACATCCCAAAGCTCTTGCCTCAGAACCAGAAGGATGCTAGGTCAGGTATGGAGGTGAGTCATGTGAGGCTACTACAGCAACTGAAGATAACTCAGGTTGTAACACTCCAGGATTCTGAAACCATGGAACTTTAATCAGTCTCTCTGCCTTGTAGACTATTCAGGATGTGACTTTTTTACCCTGGGATCTTTAGCTCACACCGAAGTTAATTTTATTTCACAATAGTTATAATCAGCTTTCAGATGTCCTGAAATCTTACTAGTTGTTCTTTATAGATTCATACAAGCCAGTTCCAGTACATCATATTTTTGTTCACACTTTTTGGTGGTTATTTTTATTCCCTTTTGATAAGATTTAAACTCTTGGTCAACTTGGTCCCCACAGCTTCAGTGCTGCTCCCAAGCATGACCCCACAACCCTCCCCATCTCTTTGAGAGTGAAACATTTTCTGCTGGGGATGGGATATATACCTTCTCCTCTGTTAAAACATAGATCTGTACTCACAGGCTGGATTCCATAGCCTGAAGATATCAGGCCATTCCTTTCTGTAACTCTGTCTGGGACAGAGAGTTAAGAAACAGTCTGAGCTGTGTCTAACATCTCTCAGTTTATGGTACCTGGCTCCTCATTGCTCTTTATCAAATACACTGTGTTGAACTAAGTTAGTTATGTGATATAAGCCATCAAGACACCACTCACAAGTTATAAAAAGCCTGGCCTTCCTTTTGTCCCTCAGAGGCCACTGGCAAGATAGCCCTGGAGGCTTCTGTGGTCTTCCCACTCGGCCATCTTTCTCTTGGCAGCTGCTCCCCCTCCCTCTTTCTCAGTCATTTAAAAAAAAATATGTGTATGGGTATTTTGTCTGTATGCTGTGTATCTGCCAGTGTCTTTAGAGCCCCGAAGAGAGCTTCAGATCCCCTGGGATTTTACTTGAAGAAGTTAGTGAGTGCCATGCGGGTGCTGGGAACAGAACCAGCATCCTCTGAAAGAGCAGCCAGTACTCTTACCTCTGGAACCGTCTCTCTGGCCAAGGTTTGGAGCATTTCTTGTTGGCATATATTTACTCTGAAGAATGATGGATATCACTGTGACATTTTCTGACATGTGCATGCTGCACTTTGATCACAGTTACTGTCCTGTCACCTGCTTTGATTCACCTCCTCCTCATTGTCCTCCTTTAGCTGTACAAATGGACCACTTTCTACAGTCACACCTTTAAAAGAGAAATCTAGACCCTGCATTTCAAAGCATGACCCATTTGTCTTTCCAGAGTTCGGTTTATGTTAGTGTGGTGATCTCCAGTTCACCCATTTCCCTGCAGGTGATAATTTCCCTTTGTTATTTGATGTCTTAGCTTAAATGTTCGTCCTTCACCCCCATCTTGAAGCTTCCCTAGCTGATCAAATTAAACCTGTTTGTGCTCATTATGAAGAGACTCACCCCCACCCCAAATTTGTACATTGAAGTCCTAACCCTTCATGTGTTTGGGACAGAACCTCTAGAGAGTTGAGGTTAAGTGAGGTCATAAAGGTAGAAATACTAGCATTCTCTTCTCTCCCTTCATTTCTACACACACACACACACACACACACACGCACACGCACACGCACACGCACACGCACACACACACACACACACACACACACACACACACACGCACACACACACACACACACACACACACACAGAGAGAGAGAGAGAGAGAGAGAGAGAGAGAGAGAGAGAGAGAGAGAGAGAAGCCACGAGGATATAGCTGAAAGGTAGCCATCTATAGGCTAGAAGGAGGCCCAGAAACCCACCTGTTGGCATCCTGAACTTAAACACCCACCCTATAGGACTGTATCAAGATGTTGTGTGTCATGAAGCCGACTGTATCATGCATGTAACCTCTTCATTTTCTCTGTCTTCACACACGGTTCTCACTGGCTTTTCCTCTAGACTGTGAGATATATTTGTGTTTTTCTTTGCACAGACCCAACCTGAGACTTTTTAAAGAATTTCTTTAAAGACAGGAGTTGCAGAAAAAAATTAAATGAGCATTAATAACCAATTAACTCTATATCATTGACTATTTATGAGTTATTGCTCATAATGATGCAGACATGTCTGTCTCTTTAGTGGCTGAGGTAGTCTTTCTGTTCTTGTATCCAGCATGTGACATAGTGTTAAGCACAGGATGAAGGGCCAGCAAATCTTCACTCAGCAAAGCAGGAGCATATGTGCTGCAGCCCCACCACACAACACTTTGGTTCTGTGGTTTGGCCACAGGCTACAGATTCAAGCACACTGCCACCTAGCTACACCTCTCATCAAAATTCACTTCTAACTTATTTTGAATACTGGCATTTATTTACTGCTCACTATATCTAAAACCTCCCAAGTGCCTATTAACCCATTCTTTTCTATGTTTTTGGCATTTGATTATTTGTGAGATTACAATATAATTACTACATTTCTCCCTTCCTTTTCATTCAAATTCTTCCACATACCCCCCCCCCCCATCCCTCCTTCAAATTCATGATCTCCTTTTCACTAATTGCTATGGCATAAATAGATGTATATGTATATACATATACATCCCCAGATATAGCTTGCTCATTCTGTGTAATGTTGCTTGCATGTGTGTTTTCCAGGCTGTTTAGCATTGGACAGCCAGTTGAAGTCTCTTCCCTGGGGAGGACCACATCTCATACTCCCAGCTTTGCTCATTGCTTGTGGTTCTCTGTGTAGGGTTGAGGCCTGATGGTCTTTCCCCATCTACTTTGGCATGTGGATCTGTGTCATTCTTGTTTAGTTTATGTGTATGCAGTCATGCTAGTGTGATCTTGTGGGTGGAGCTTCTGACATTATTAGGAAACATAATCTCACAAGAATAGGATCCTCTGGCTTTTACGATCATTCTGGCCCCTCTTCCATGGTGTTTTCTGAGCCTGGGGCAGGGGGTGTTTTGTAGATGTATCCATTGGTAGGTTTCTGTGTCTATGTGTGGGCCTGCACATGGCACGGCACACATGTAGCTGACCACATGTCAGAGGGCAGAGTCAGTTCTTGTCTTCTACCACACACTGGTCCCAGGGGTCAAACTGGGGTCATCAGGCTTAGTGGCAAGTGTTTCCTGTGCCACCTCACCAGCTCTTCTAAACTCATTTTCATATCAAAATGCTTCCAGATCAACTACAGCTTGATTTCTCCAACTCCTATGACCAAAATGTTCAGTGCCTTCCACAATAAGATCTTAACATAAAGTTCTGGTAGGCAAGAAATGCCGTGGCAGTAGCCTGTGTTATCAGGAGGGAGGGTATTTCTAATTGAACATTCCTGGCATGGATCTGACTTCATTACTAAACTCTAGGGCAGTGAACACTGACAGGGAGACTAATTTTGTTCACCAGAGCATAACTTGTGTGAGGGCCAAGGCCTGCATAACAACCCAGAATCACTGCTTGACTGAATGAGCAGGTCTCTTGCGCAGTAGGTAGGTGAACAGATGGCTTTCCTCTCTGTAGAGCGACAAATGCGTCTGAAAGGTTGTTGGAAAGGCGCATCTGACACCAGATCTTATTGCATTTATTTTGATTACGATATTAAGGAGTGAAATTAAATCTTGCCCTTGAAAATATAATAAAGTCATACTAGAAAAAGCTGGCCTGCTTTTACCACTTGCTTGTTTTTTAAAAAATAATTTTCAGATAAGCTATACATAACGACACTCAAAGCGGGTTCCCCACTTGGCTGAACCACACAGTAGCTGATAATTGTGAAGAAGGTCTTTGCTCTGGTGCTGTCATGTGCCTCACATGAACTGTTCTTCTGAGGCCCTGGGTTGGTGACACGAGAGCCTTTTGAAGGTCCATTATTTTTTAGTCTTACTAATAATAAAGACAGGGTAAGTGCCAGAGATGTTAGGGTAGAATTGCATGGCTGTAGGATTAAGGTCCCAGAGGAAAATGCAAAGGAGTGAGACTAACTGAGAAATATTCTAGGAGTGGGTAGGTGGGGATAGACAGGAGAGCATAAAAGCTATAGGTTTCTGTGTATCAGATTGTACAGCGTGGGGCTTATTGACTTTGGAGCTGGGAAAGGCCACCTGTGGTGGCCCAATTCTCTGAAGCTATCTGATCAACAAAGACAAATAAAAAGGGAGGGTGAGGAAAGGGGTAAGGGAAAGAAAAAATTCACCAATGTTTTCCTATGCCATCACAAATTAATGATGCTTCTGTCCCCCAGAAGACCTTGACTGCTCAGAGCTGTAGATCTATAGACGGGTTTTGAAGGCTGCAACCTGCTTGGCAGCCTTGGTTTTGAGGGAAGCATCAATTGTTGGATTTCTCCATTGAACACTTCTTTTGCTTGGCCTGGCTCTGCCACTCGGATTGGAGCCCCTGGAAATGGAGCAGAGCCTGGAAATGGGCATGTGGGGAAACAGCTGTCAACATAGGGCAGGAATATAAGGCTCACCGCAGCACAACCACAGCTATTGCTACGTGGAGATGTCTCTTTCATCCTTGCTACCCAGCTTTACCATGAGAGCTTGGCTTTCAGTTCAGAAGCCCACCATTTGCAGAAACTCCCAAACCAGCCAGGCAAACAACAAAACTATTTTTTGGTCAGACAGAGCATCTACTATTGCTGCCTTGGGGTGTCTCTCTAGGAGCCCCTCAGATGCCCCGTTTGGTAGCTCTTACACTCTTCAATGCCAGTGGATGGTGATGGCAGTTTCGGGCAGTGGGAAAGGATCTGAGATAAATATCTCAGCCCTCCTCTGCCCTCTAGAAGACCACTAGAGTGAAACACGCGTCTGAAGAGTGTGCCTGTGTAAGTGCATGAGAGCAGAAAAGGGAGGTGACTGATGTTAGTTTCATGTAGGCTGCCCCAACGCCTATATCCCCCTCCTCCATGCCCAGGTGGGTCGACAAGATGCCGGGATTTCCTTCCTAAGTGCTAAGGAGAAGCTAGGGGTAACTGAGTAGCTCTGGGGTGTAAACAGTTTCTCTCTGTCCCCTCCACAATCTTTCTCTGCCTCTGAAGCAGAAGGTGCAGCCCCAGCCAATGGGAGCAGGTGCACTTCCCAAAGCCTTGTTAGGTACTCTTATCACTGCACAGCTGGAAACAGCTGGCCAGCTGAAGCTATGACAAAGGGGGTTCAGCAAGAGGAGGGAACTGGTAGAGTCCTCCAAACTGAAACTGTCTCAAGACTCACAGTCTTACTACAAGACATTAAATAGACAGAAGTGTGACAGGGTGAGTCAGAGAAGTCCACACTACCCCAAATATACCTCAGCTCTCTTAAAATTGTCCCATCAGATAGTTGTTTTTCTAGAAGTTTCTATGGCATGACTTCTTTTCTAAGACAGATTATTGGAAGCTGTTTTAGATATTTTTTCAAATGGAGAAAGGCACAATTCTCTCTCTGAGCCGCAGCTTTCCTGTGGCTTGCAGTTCCTATGCCTGGGATTGGCTGTAATCAGGGTCAGGTGATGCAATGTGGTTATTATTGGCCTCAAGCACCATTGCAGCTTTTGAACTCAGACATCTTTGTCTTTTCTTTCTTTTTTTTTTGAGTGTGATAATGGTTCTGTCTGTGGGGCCAGGCACCCTAGAGAGCTGCTGCTGTGGGGTAAAGGTATAATAAAGAATAAAGACAAGTGCTCAAGGCACCACATAGCTTTACTGGAAGGACTTCTTTGAAAGTTGATCAATTCTTACTATATGTTGGACATCAGTACGGTTGTCAAGCCTGGCTACAAATTAGAATCCCCTGGGAATTCTTAAAGTCCCAACATCAGATTCTACCTTGAAATCCAGTGAGGGTGTAGGAAGCAACACTGCTCTTTTCCCTGGGGATTGAATTTAGGGTCTTGTGCTTGCTAGGGGAGCGCTATCCCATGGAGCAACACAGCCAGCCCTTCCTCCTTCTCTTCCTCATGACCCCTCTCCTCTTCCTCGTCTCCCTTCTCTTCCTCATCGTCTCTTATCTTTTTCTGCTCTTATGTTCTTCCCTCTCCTTATTCCCCCCTTTTGTATTTTGGGGCAGGTTTCACTATATGGCCAAGGATGGCTTTGAACTTCTGGTCCTCACACCATTAGACCTTTCTGCACAGTCACCTTTGTGGAGCTGCAATACAGCCTAGCAGACTCACACTTGTACCTGATGTGCATTGGAATGCCCCAGGCAGCTTGTGAACTGCTTCAGATTCTGGGCTCAGGAAAGGAAGGGGCCAGTGGATTATGCTTGTGAGCTCCATTGGGAATACCACTTACACTACAGTCCGCGAACTTGAGTGTCTGTGTAGAAGTCAGGAACTGTGCTCATCTCACAGACAGAAAGGAAGTCACCAAGAACAACTAAGCAGTTTGTCCAAGGCTACAAGGTGGGGTCACTATTGGAACCAGAACTCAAAACCAAGGCCTCTGGAACCATAATCTGAGTTCTGCTTTCTCCCAAGGATGCTCCTTAGAGCTGGCTGTGAAAAATGAAGACTTGGAAAAACATTTTATTTTTGAAATGGGAAAGCTGATATGACCATCTCCAAGGTAAGAAAATAAATCCAGGGAAGAATAGGCACGCTTGATCTCTCCAGGGTCTTGGGGATGGAACTGAGACTTGATCTGGACCATTTGCCTCAGACTCCCAGGGTAAGCATCAGTAAGCCAATCATTAGCCACCAAAGGAGACATCTTGAATCTTTGTAGCTTGGCATACAATAGGCTCTTAAGTGATGATTAAAAAGGAAAAGAAAAGAAAAGAAAAAACAGACAGAAAGCTAGCTGGCTGGGTGTGTCCGCAGTGAGGGTGTGAAAGGGTTTCCATGAGGTTACTCTAGTTTTCATGTAGAGGCTTGACCACTAGAGAGCGCTGTCGGACAAGAGAAAGACACTGCCCCACCATTTCTAGGATTGGAGAATACAGTTCTTCCATAGCCATGTATTTAAAGGCAAAAAAGGGGAGAGGGGGTTAGCTCACCGAATGATTAAAGTGAGTGCTGCTTTTCCCTGGGCTCATAGGCTTCTGGGAAACATTCTTAAGACACACTGGACTGTCGGACCACCCTGAACATTTTAAGCCCACAGATGAAGGGAGAGAAAAAGGAAATCTAGGTAGATCTGAAATTTGGATGTTTACAGATAATAGGAGGCTTTCAAAAAGGACATTTTGTAGCTTTCCAGACATTCACAGCCTTGATGGAACTTAATGTCTCGAGAAATGGCAATATAATGAAGCTGCACGCTGAATTAATTTTCCATAAATAAAACAGGACATTTTCATGGCTTGCTTTCCATGCCCCTCCATGGAAGCCTGTTCTCTCCGTGACTGTCTATCTTTTGGGGTGAGGCTGGCCTGGGTTTGAACCTGGACTGTCTCCTCTGGTTTTGTGTCCCTGGGACTCCCGACTTCTCAGTTGTTGACTGGGAAAGAGAGGCAAAAGATATCACACATTTGGCATGAAGTTCCTAGGGAGGATATTCCTGAGTCTTAGGTACGCTCAGAAGAACCTTCTGTGTTTACTGGCCATTTCCCATGCATTAGCCCCGTTTGTTGGAGGTCATGGCCAAGACTAATTCTACCCTCCTTGGGACACCTTCTGGTTCTTCTTTTTTTAATCCTTGTTTCTCTTTTGCTCAGAGAGACCAGAAAGCAGCTTTGCAAGCCTGTGAGGGCTGTATCCTTATAGGGTCATCACCAACCCAAGACTTGTATTTTAGAAGCTCCTTGAACTGATGAGGAATGAACCTCAAGTGTCAGCCTCTTGAGATGGCAAACTATTAGAATTAACAGCAGTGCCAATTAGCATAACTACTGCACACATAGATAGGGAGAGCTAGACATGGTGCTCAAGGGTCTGTATATATTTTCTTCTTTAACTCTTACCACTAACCCTGTGAGGTGTTTCATGATGTCACTTTTCAGGTGAGGATAGTGAGGGTCAGAGAATTTCAACAACACGGTCTAGGTCACACAGCTGTTGAGTAATAAAATGAAGCCAAAGCCAGACACGACTCCAATGTTTGCCATGGAGAAGGGGCTGGCCATCAGACACACGATAATAAAGTGGTAACTTCCTCTCAGGGTAGCTTCTGTGGAAAAGCTATGTGTCCATCCAGGAGGCTGAAAGGAATAAGAATCCTCTTGCAACAGAGACCTGAGACTATCTGGACCTGTGGTGTCATATGGGAAGGATTGCTTAGGGTTCAGGAGGGAGAGATAAGGAAGGAAGCACACATATCAAAGGCAAACAGGAGAAGCATTGTGTTTAAGGGAGAGAGAGAAGCTACCTGTCCTGAATTGCATTCGAAGAAGGGGAACCTGAAGCATAGGGAGAGTGGCTGCCTTGGCCAAGGGCAGTGGCTTAGATGGAGGGTGAGGATAGGAAATACCATCCACGGACTCCAGAGCTTCTGCAGGGAGAAGGTCACCAAATAAGGAAAAACACCATTAATCCTTGGGAGAATGTAGGCCAGCCAGTCACTTAGTCACATCCAAGGCTCAGATGGTTGGGATGCGGGAAACTGTGGCTGCAGAACGTTTCCTTTTTCTTTCCATCTTCTCCTCTCCCCCTCTCACCTCTCTCTTTTCTCAGCTTCTCTTTAGAAGCAGTGCTGCACTCTATCCCAGACTGGCCTTAGACGTATAGCAATCATCTTCTTCAGCCTCCTGAGTGGAAACTTGAGTACCACGGACAGCTGGAATAACTTCCAAGGTTTAAGATGTTGACAAAAGATTGCATCATTGCATCACACCAGAGTTTCTTTCTCCTCCTCCTGGGGATCAGATTTACTCCTTTGCATTATTAAAAATATTTCATAATTTCTCTCACCAAACAATAACAAAATGTAAGATGAATTTGGAATCTATCAAGCGACAACTAAGGGGTGACAGTGGGTCTTAACCCAGCCTTCACAATCACATTTTTTCCTATTGTACTTCCATTTTGTCTCCCACCCCAGCCCCATAAGGCATCTGGTCATAGGTGAGGCTCTTGAAGTCTGAAAGGCTTCATGGGCTTGCACCTGGTGGAGCCACAAGGAGAACATACCTCAAGCTGCCTGCTTCCTGGCACCCTTTGGTGAGCTGAGTCTCTAGGATCCTACTTCTTCTCCTTACCTGTCCCACAGCAGAACTTGATGGCTGCGGGTGTTCTCAACTCCACCTTAGCCAAGTTCTTGGCTTCTGGCTCTTAACCCCTGAGAACTTCATTACAGTCTTAGAATCAATGAAGTCATAGATAGCTCTACATGTGCGAATAAAATTGTCTGTTGCTGAAAAGCTTTGTAGGGTTTGGAGCAATATCGGCTTCTAAGATTGGCTTTCTTGTATTCACAAGCTATCTGTAGACAAAGATAAGGGATGAGAGGTATCGGAGAGCACTCTCTGCTTGTGGGTTTAAGTGTAATCACTAAGGTAATAATAAAAATAAGGACTGGCCTTTATTCTCTGTGTGGGAGAGAAGAAGAGAACATGCACATCCACCCACCCATCCACCCACCCACCCACCCACCCATCCACCCATCCACCCATCCATCCATTCACTCATTCATTATCTATCTAGTCACCATATATACACTGAGCATCTATTCTGGTGGTGGACATCAGAGAAACAACTTGGCATGAAATGAACAAAATCTTTTTTTCTTATTGGGTCTCTTATTCTATCGCAATTTTGAGTGTAGAAGGGAACTGGCCAGGGAGCAAGCAGATCCAACACATGTCTTAGATAATGACAAAAGCAACCAGGCAAGACACAGGAGGACTGGTAGAAGAAATCTGTCTGCATATGGACTATCACCCTAGGTCTGGATGGTGCTAACATCAAGTATTTTTTCCTATAAGGAGACAGACACAGGGCTTGCTACTTACAGATGAAATGCCATCAAGGTCAGTACCTCACAGGGGAAGGTCAGAACCAGAGTCTTGAGAGTGAGGTTCTTCAAAACTTCACAGGAGAAACCTGAGTGTATTCTCCTAAAGTTCAGGTGGCACACGTCTTTTAGAGGTCAAGACCAGAGTAGTTAATCTGTCTACCTGGGAGGAACAAGAGCCATACACTGTCTCTTTTGGAGGTAGTCAGCCATTGTCTTGACTCTCACAGAAATATCAGAATATCAAGGGTTCATTTTCCCAGAGTAGATAATGCTTACCATGGGATTATATGTCACATATAGCCTTGGTGCTTGAATTAAATCTGCATTACTCACCTACTTATTCCCCATAGACACCTTTTACTTCAAAGACCATCTTATGATAAGCAGAACACAGATTTACCAGAGAATGTCTTTGCCTTAAAACTGAGGTTCCCTTAAGGAAGATTGCTTTAGTATCTTTATAAGAAACTTAGTAGCTTTAAATAATACTAAATGAACTGGTCATGTAGTTCAGTTGGTAGATGCTTGGCTAGAACATTTGAAGACTTAGGATTCAACCACAGCACCTCATAAAATTGCTGTGGTGATATATGCATATAATCTCACTTGGGAGGTAAAGGAAAAGGGATCAGAAGTTCAGAATCATCTTTGGCCACACAGAGAGTTTCACACCTGTGGGCATACTTTCTTGAACATACATGATCTATCTGATCTTGGAAACTAAGCAGGGTTGGGACTTGTTACTAATTGAATGGGGGAATCTATACCAGCCTGGGATAGAGGAGACCCTGTCTCAAAAACCAAAAACATACCCAAATCAAAGCCTCCAAAAGCCTCCCACCAAAAAACAAGAAATTACTTGTGGCTTTTTATTCATGCATTGTCCTTCCATCATATAGAAAGATTTATTGAAAACCTTAGAGCTAGTGGACACTGTTCAAGGCACATATGTAGATAGGATGGACATGGTTTCCATTCCCCACTGTCAGACACATCTGGCTCAAGAGGTAGTTGAAATACAAAGTTGTGAGAGAGGAAATAGGTAGAGATTCTGTACTAGTCATTTTTTTCTAGCTGTAATAAAACACTATGACCAAGGAATAGAAGAAATAATCTATTTTGCTTTACAATTTTAGGGGGTCAAGAGTCCATTATAGCAGGGAAGCCAGGCAGAATACAGGCATGGGCATCAAGAACTAGAAGCTAAGTGTTCACAACTTTAAAAGTAAGCCCACAGCTAAGAGTGAACTGAAGTGGTATGAGTCTTTATGTATTAAAACCTGCTACAGTGATATAACTCTTTCAGCAAGGATGCAGCATCTGAACCCTCCAAATCCCACAATGGTGCCACCATATGGGAACTAAGTTTTCACACACATGAGTCTATGGGGATATCCTATGCAAACCCATTATGGATGATAAAAGACAAAGGCTTTCTGGAGGAAGTAGCTAACTGGATGAAGAGTTCTGGGGATTATTAAATCCATAGGGAAGAACTGAGGCAACCCTGGTTCCCAGAAAGGAGTGTATATCAGGACTCACATCTTTAGGATAGAGGTGGGTTCTGTATTATTAGTGTGTGCAATCTGTCATAACAGCCTATGTATTTTCTTACGACTCCAAAACAGTGGTTCTCAGCATGTGGGTCATGACTCCCTTGGAGGTTGCTTATCAGATATTTACATTATGGTTCATAACAGTAGCAAAATTATAGTTGTGAAGTAGCAATAAAATGTTCTCCACAACATAAGGAACTGTATTAAAGGATCACAGCATTAGAAAGATTGAAAATCCTGTTCCAAAAGCTAAAAATTTGAGATAAAGAGGTAGACAATTTTTTTGACATGTCTTCTTGCTCACTGCTCATCTTCTCATCTTTGTCTTCATATGGTCTTTCTGCATGTGACTATGTCCCAACATCCTCTTTTAAAATAAGAGGACCCATTATTTTAGGTGAGAGCCCATCCAAATGGCCTTACTTTGAACTAGTTGCCTGTTTAAAGTGTTTCTAAATACAGCTATGTTCTGAGGTGCTGGGGCTGGGACACTGATGTGAGAGTTGGAGGGACATAACTCAACCTCTAAAAAAATGACTAGAGGCTAAGTCAAGATTCTAGTATTATACTAGTGAGGTAGCCCTCATCTGGAGTCACTAAAGAGTCCTACAGAGAACAGCAGGGCTTCCGATCCCTTCCGATCCTAGGGCAGGTGGTAAGAGTTGGTGAGGGTCTTAGAGATGGATTCAGAAGCTATCAGGCTGCTCGCTGGGAGATCTCTGGAAGAAGGCGATCTGAGAAGGTTTGAATCAATAGGAGTTCTGACGGATCACCTGCTGGTACGGGGCAGGATAGAATCCTAATAAGCCTGTGGGTGCTCCACGGAAAACTTCATGGAGAATCCTGATGTGACGCAGGAAGACAAGTCCACGGTGGGCTTCTCTGCTGAGTCTGCTGGGTCCATGGGGTATCACAACCAGATCGCCACCAGTTGGAAGCAATCTGTGTTGGGGATATTAATGAAATCTTAATTGCTTTGGATGATTTGGAAAGCTTTGGGATGAAGAAGGAAGGGAACTAAGCACAAGGCTGCATCTGCACTAGGGAGCTGACGGTGCTTCATACTGAGACTGGAGATATGTGTGTACCGAATGACTAACGCCTCCGCTCACATGGAAGCTCAGTTAATTATGTAGTGGATGGTCTCCTGTCTGAGGAGCCTCTAGGGTCTGGGAATGGGAGAGAACTTTGGGTATCTTGGGTGTTTATTCCCTCCCAAGATCTGAAGGCGTTTAATCAGTCCTTGGTGCCTGATGAGTCACTGAATACCCTCTTAGCTGAGTCACCTAAGGCCTCCTCCAGGGAAGGACAGTGGAGCTCTTGGAAACAGAACCACCACCTGCTTGTTTATCTGAGAGGAAAGAGGGGTGTGATTTTCCAGTGAGATCCCCCAGTGTTTCTGTTACATTGTCCTGACACAGATGTGTGTAAGAACATCAGTGGGCAAAAAGCATTAACCGGACCTCAGGGCGTGTGGCTTGTACTTTTGGTTGTGATTATAGATCTGTTTTTTTAAAATGTCTTTCTTGTGCTGCTTTTATGAAAAACAGCAGCTGACATTTATAGAATCTGTGCTAGCTACCAGACAATGCACCAAGAGCCCTATCTGCCTTGACGTGGTCCATCTCTTCAGGCAAGCACCGAGTTACTCCAGAGACATCAAGACACAGAGAAATAAAGCTTTGCCTGAGGCCAGATAGCTTCTAAGAAGTAAGGCCAAGGTGAAACCCCACAGGCAGATGCCCGTACTCCCACAACCCATCACCATGCCATGCAGCTGCCTCTACTGTTTCCATCAAATGTGTTGGCTCATGGAGGTGGCTTCATGATCAAACACCCCTGGGCCTCATTCTGGATCCTCTACTCATAGGTGACAAGACCAGAGGAAGTTGTATATTCATCATCCTTTGTAGGATGGGATTGCAGTGCCTTCTAGAACAGAATTTGGGGTGAGTTTGGTGAGAATGACGTATAATGATATAAGGCACTTAGCTCAATTCTTGGAATGTTGGAATGTTTGCTGCAGATGGTCTATTCCCAGATAAGTGCATCAATGTCTGTCCCACCCCACCCACCCTGTCTCCTTCGTATTGTGTGGTATCATTCCTTCAATAAGTGCTGGATTTAGGCTGCCAACTCCTGAACTGGAGAACATTTTTGCAATTGGATTAGCCAACAGAATTTGATAGAGGTATCATGATGTGACTTCTGAGGCTAAGTGACAGAGAAACCTTCACACTCTGTGGACATGTCCCCAGGGAGCCAGGAGATGTGAGAAGTCTGTTTACTCTGTAGCCATCATGTTTGAAAGAGTTCATGAAGAGATCTCACAAAGGTTGAGATCCAAAGAGACCCAGCTGTTCTTGTCCCAGCTCTTTCCAGCTTTCCTTGTCAGGCAGTAACTGGAGAGAAAGGCTTCCGGTCCAGGCCTAGCCCTAGCCCCAGCTTTAAGCCACCTCTAGATGATTCTGAATGGAGCAAAGATAAACACATCCCACCAAGATTTCAGATCTATGAGCAAATCAATGTTTTGGGGTTAAGCTTATATATACTTGATGACTTTTTTTATTAGTTTCTTGAGAATTTTGTATAGTATATTTTGATCTTATTTATCCTTCCCACTCTACCCACTCAACATTGTGTATACATACAATATACATATATTATATAAACTATATAGAATATACATAAATATATATATTCACACACACATTGAGTCTAATTTGGGCTTTCCTTATACTCTTGGATGTGTGGTAACCCACTGGTGATGACAGGTGTTCTACCTCATGCTCCCTGCCCTCACAGCTATCAGTTCCCCAGAGCTCCTCATCTAGGGGTGGGATTTCATACCCAATTCTTCTCTTCTCCGTGCTGAGATTATATTCAGCTTTAGCTTGCACAGGTCTTGTGTATGCTGTCACAACAGCTGTGTTTGTTCAAATGTGAAACTGCCCTGTTGTGTGGGGTGATTTTAAATGCAGCACTGATTATGCAGCAATAATTTTAAATGGGTCAGGGGAAGAAAGTATACTTTCCTTATATGCAAATCCTGTTTCTTCATACTGATGGCTGTGTGGTCCTTGGAATGGATCCCGGTCCCTCAACTGTCTCATCTGTATGTGATTGAGAAGTATGGTATGGCTTCTGATGGTTACAGATACATTAAGGTAAAACAGTTCATCACTAGGTGCATGACAAAACCTCAGGATTTACCTACACTGGGCTTCAATGTAAACAGTCTGACCCGGACTATAATCTATTAAACCAAAGTCCAGGAAATTCTCACCAATTCCTCAAAAGTAGACCAGACAGCAACACCCAAATCCCAACGTGTACCCCATGCTTATGGTAGGGCATGGTTTCTGGTCCTTCCTGGCCCCTGGGGGGTGTGTGTGTGTGAGTGGTGTTCTGAGCTACAAGCTGTACCATCACTTCTTTTATGAGCACCGCTCAAGATTACGTTGGCTTTTCTGGCAGTCACCTTACTGTGTTGACTCATTCTGAGTTGGCAGTGAAAACCCAGAGTGTTTTTACCACATGTGCTAGCATCCAGCTTCATTCCTTCCCATCTAGGATTGGCACAGTTGGAGATGTAAGAAGCCAGTTTGCAGAGCTGTCTGCCTCGCTCCATACGGCTCACTATTATACCTGCCTGGTAAAAGGGACAAGATGGTCTTCTGTGTCCCCATAGACACCCTAGATCCTTGTAATATGTCTTTTCTTTCCTCTTAGGTTAGTTTGAGTGCCTGCCTGGTAATTACCACAACAAAAATGTACAGAAACTCCAGCCTCTGGTTTGCGTGTCTAGAAGGAAAGAAGGGTTAAAGATGCCAGGGGAAAAGGCTGAGGAAGCAAGCCTGGGGGTTTGTGCCATGTCCTCAGGCTTCCCTAGTTTGTGGCAGTGCTGTCATTGGTCATGACCTTTCCTGTTGAACATGCATATGACCTTGTGACAGTCACTTTTACTTGTCAACTTGATGCAACTTAGAATCCCATGAGAATGGAGTCTCAATTAGGGATTGATCTGTGACTATGTCTTGGAGGGACGGGAGGGGCGTATTGATTGCTTTGACTGATGTGGGAAGACTCAGCTTGAAAGTTGGCAGCCCCATTTCTGAGCTTTTGGCCCAGATGATAGAGAAGTAGTGAAAGTGAGTTGAGTCATAGGCATTTATACCTCTTTACTCCAGGCTGTAAATGTGACCTGGTTAGCTGCATCCAGTTCTTACCTCAACTTCCCTGAAACAATGAACTAGAACATGATATTACAAGTGAAGGAAACCCTTCCTTTTTTAAATTTCTTTGAGTCAGTGTACGTTATCATGGCCACAGAAACAAAACCAGGACATGCCTGACCTTGATCAGCAGCCACCTGAATAGGACAGAGGACAGAGTTGAGGACACGGGCCATGGTCTTAGAAGACTGTGGTCCTGCAGAGGTGGTCCAAGTGGCTCCCAGTCTCCCCAGTTGAACTATCATCCAACCCACATTTTCTCAATTTGCCCACAGGGATCAAATGATTGTTTTCTTTACTAATTTCTTACTGAGCTACAAATTCTCTAAGTGACTGCCTCACTTGATTGTATTAGTCTGCTGGTACTACAGACAGTGCTTGCTCAGGTAGTCACCATGTAGTCAGTGGGCCTATAGACCTCTGGGAAGACTGAGTGTAGGCCTAGGGCCTAACTCATGTCTCTTGCAGTCATTGGTGAAGTTCTGGCTCCCTCAGAGGACGAGTCACCAGAGGCTCTGCTTATGCAATGTGAGGTGCACAGTCACATAGACATATATCTACAGTTGTTTGCAAATCTCTTGAACATTTTCAAAAGACAGTGATGTTGCAGTCAAAGGCTGAGCTGCTGCTGCAGACTCTGCCACCTTGTCCTTGAATCTTCCAATTGTGGCTTATTGATCTCCACCTTCCCTTGTTACTCCCTAGCCTGAGGCTCCTGTTCTATTCTTGGAATGGGAAGCTGTACCCTTAAAGATCCTTACTTAATCTGTGCCTAAATATTCAAAGCTCAAAGTGAATCATCAGCTTTCATCTTCTTCCTCTCTGCCTCATTTTCTAACATCTCTTCCTTCAGAGAATGCATGCAAACTGCCAGGTTGAACAAAAATGGGCAATGGCCCATGAGAAGAAAATACTAAAATTAAAAAGCACATTGCTAAATACTTTAGAAGTGTTAATCCCTTAGACAATTGGGACTAAGCCAATCAGAAGAATCTTTTATAAGATTACAATGGAGACAGGGAGTCCAAGGAGTAGCCAGAGTAATGCCATAGTGGGGAGACAGCAGGACCCTGGAGAAAAGAGCTCCTCATCAGGCACTTCTCGATTTTTATGATAAACAAATTGAAAGAGAAAAGAACTATTTTGGCTTATGGTTTCAGTGTTTTCAGACCAGGGTTGCTTGGCTCTATTACTTTTGGGCCTGAGGTAAAACAAACAAACAAACAAACAAAAAACAAAAAATACCAAAAAACAACAACAAAAAAACCCCCCAAAAACCATTTTGACTGGGAGAGTGAAGTAAGCCATAGTTTTTTACTTCATAGTAGCCAGGAAGATAAAGCTAGAGACATGGATTTGTAGTTAAACACATGACTGTTTTTGAAGAGGACCCAAATGCGTGCCAAGCTCCCATGCTGGGCAACTCATAGCTGCTAGTAATTCCAGCTCCAGGTGGGTTTGATGCCTTCTTCTGGAATCCATAGGCACATGTACACACACATGATTAAAAACAAAATATTTTTAAAAGGGGAGAGAGAGGGAAAAGTGTTGGAAACAAACATGCCTCCCCCCACAGGGCATGTTCCCTATGACTTACTGCCTCTACACTACTAAGTTATGAATCCATTATGGGTTAATTCTTTGATGAGGTCAGTGCCGTCAGTGCCCTCATGATCCAGTCAACTTCCAATCAACTCCCAAGGGTCCCATTTTTGAACACTGGTGGACTGGGGAAGCTTTCAACATATGGGCTCTCACTGCTCCTTACATTTTTAGTTACTGAAGTAACTTTCACTATCATCCCATACTCTTTGCTCCTATTCTCTCTCTACCCCTGCCTTTTTTTCTGTCTTCATGTCCTTTTTCTTCCCCATCCCTTTCTTTCTCTCCTTCTTCTTTTGTTCTGAGATAAGATCTCATAGAGCTCAGACTAGCTGCAAATTTGCTATGGAGCTAAGGATAATTTTAAACTTGTAGATCTTTTAACCCTGCCTCCCAAGTGCTAGGATTATAGGCATGCATCACTATAGCAGTTTAACGCAAAGCTGGGATCAAATCAAGCTTTGTGCTAGAACTGACTCTACAATCCGAGCTGCCTTCCAACGCTCTGTTTTTCAATACTTTGGCAGACATATGTATGACATATGGATGCTTACTCAGCCCTACCTAAAATTTGATTGTACCTATTAGAAATATTGTCATTTAACTACCAGAGACACTATTAAAAACACACAAATAAGAGAGTACCAGAGATATTCAATGAGCCACAGCACATTTGCATGCTGTGACAATGGGGATATCCTGATACTCTGGCCTCTATGTTTTCTCATAAGCTGCTAGGCAAGAACTAACCTTCTTGAATGCTACTCTCCAGTAAGAAAGAAACTCAGTGCATCAGTGTAGACCGTGTGTCTTCATACCTATGCTTCACCAGCTCTCACTGTGGGCAAGATTGCTCGGCACAAGTGTAGCTCAGGAAAATGACTGTGGAGGTTGGGTAGATACCCCACAATGGGCACATGGATCACTTTAGCATATTTTCTTTGCAAATGATCTAATATCTGAATACTAAATCAGCGAAGCTGACGATCTTTTACAGGATCAACTTGGTGGCTCCTTGTGGGACCTTATGGCAGCTCATCCAACACATCATTATCTGGTGTTGTTGGCAGTAAGAGGTTTGGTGGGGATTTTTCTTTTTTTTGTCCTTTGGGAAACCTTGCTCATTTCCCACATGCAGGGGACATAGTTTGCGCAAAGTTAATGGAGGGGACATTTTCAAACTGTAGGCAGAGTTAAGGGGAAGTTAGCTAGAAGTTGCTAGAAGTTTTACCTTCCCTGGGCTTAAGTAGATAAGGAAAGGATCAGTTAGTGGAGCTGAGAAGAATGGCTGGTAATTGTAGGTCTCACAAGAGAAGATACCTGGTCAGAGTGATGGCTTTCTGTAGAGAGAGGCAGCCTACTATTATGAAAGCATCTGTCTGGGCCTGAAGTACCTGAAAGCATTCTGCTTTTCTTCATTTCCCTGTTTGTGTTCCAAGGAGCTGAATCTAATCAGAATCCAGAAGTTAGGAGAACCTATTTCAGATCCATCAATGTTCTCTTATCTGGGTCCCAAGCAGCTAGAAACAGATGGATTTGGGCACAGCAAATGGAAATATTCATGACATCCCAAACTGTGTCTCTCTGTGTTTTCATTTCTTCTCTGTTGCTGTGATGAATTCCTCAACAAAATGCAACACAGGGGAGAAATGCTTTATGAGGCTTACAACAGGAGACAGCATCCATCATGACAGGAGAGGCATAGCAACAGGAGCATAAGGATGACCTAGCAGCAGGGAATCAAAGAACAGGAAGTGGGTCCATGTCATAAAATCTCAAGGATGGTCCAAAGTGAAGTACTTCCTCCAGCAAAGCTTTACCTTATAGAGGTTTCATGACTTTCCTGAATAGTACCACCAACTGGAGAACAACTCATGAGTCTATGGGTTCATATTCAAGGCTACCATACTCTGCTGAATGCCTTTCCAGAGTGTGCTATTCCCATGGGTCACTTGCTGTCTGGCCTGGGAGATTAAACATGGGGAGTACAGAGTTCATGTATCTAAGGACCTACTGTTGTTTGCCTGGTTGGTGATGGGGTGAAATGAAGTTTAGCACACAAGTGCCTGCACACATCTGGTTCCCCCATATTAGCCATTCATAGAAGTCTTCGGTGCAATGGATATCCCAGTTCTCTGCTTGAAGACAAAAGGGATTGTATTATGCAGGAATATCCATGACTAAGCAAGTGGCCGAATCCTAAGAGTAGAATACTTTCAAAACACTTGGCTGTTCATTCCTTGGCTTCAAGTTTATATCAAAATTCAATTTCAAATTCACCACATTCACCAAGACCTCTTTCTTCCTCCAGGGTATACTAGAAGACACTCTTGCTTTTCTCCTGCCTTGTTCCCACCACATCCCTGTGCAATAACATCTGTTTCATTTCTTATTATCTGTGTGTGGTCCCTGATCTAAGATGTGGGCTGTGGCTAACCAGACACTGCTTGAGGATTTGCCTGTCAAAGCTTTATGAATAATTTTAGTACTCAGGATACTGGAGCAGGAGAATTACCACAAATTTGAGTCCAGTCTGAGCTACATAGTGGGTTCTAGGTCAGCCTGGGATACATGGTGGGTTTGAGGACAGCCTGAGTTAAATAGTGGGTTCTAAGTCAGCCTGGGATACATAGTGGGTTCTAGGCCAGCCTGAGCTAAATAGTGGGTTCTAGGTCAGCCTGGGATACATATTGGGTTCAAGGTCAGCCTGGGATACATAGCAGGTTCCAGGTCAGCCTAGGATACATAGTGGGATTTTATCTTAGATCATGGCAGACAGACATTTCTCTCCATCTTTTTCTTTTTTCTACACTTAAGGTAAGTAGAAGGTGCATCTGTCATTTGCATTTAAGATGCCAGGAGGGGCATTTTCTACTTATCAGACTAATGATTGTGCTGGTCATCCATGGTGTGACTGAAGTCTGAAGGGCTTTGCAGCTGTAGGGTTTAGGTTTGAACTCTAGTCTTGATGCGTTGTGAGACCTTAGATGAGGTCTGTCTCCTCTCAGCCTCAGTTTCTTGTCTTCGGAATAGAAATATTTGATGGGATCAAGCAACACAAATGCTTTCAAAACATCCCTGACCTGTAATGATCACTCATCAAATAGCATAAGATCTTAATCATATAAGCAACAGGAACAGGCACAGGAAAAAAAAAAAGAATTATATACATTTAAAAGTGGAAAAAGAAATAAGAAGGCATGGATGCCCTGGGCTGAGTTCAGTGGCTTCTCAGGATTGCTAAGTGTGGAAAGAACAACTCCAGAGCTTCACATAAAGAGGCACTCAGAATGAGCCCCTGCCTCCTCATTTCTCAAGAAAAGACAGAGGTCAGTGCTTTTTGTTTGTTTTATTTTGTTTTTCCTTTTCAGAGAAAGATCATGAGTTCTTTTCCCTAAGTGAGTTTAGCTTTCCTAGCTTCCCACAAGGAAATTAAAATTTCAAGTCTTGCACAAAAGTTTAATTATCATAGATGGAATCGTTTGCTGCTACCACTGTCCATCAGTAGAGGCTGGAAGGGAGGATGGGATTTCACAACAAAACAGAAATACTTCTCCTCTGTCATCTTTTAAAAATGTATACACCCTTGTATGCAAGGTAACACTCTTAGGAATGCACGTACACAGCTACACATACTTATATGTAAATAATGTTCCAGAGATAATTGTTTCTAGTATGTGTGTCCAGTGTATAATAGGTATCCATTTTCCCAAACCAGGAATTTAGGAGAGGAAGAGGGGATGTTATCACTGTGGTTATGTTCTGTTGTGTCTTCTAGAATATTCTAAAATAATAAACTGGCTGAAAAGAAACCAGCAGCTCATTTAAAAATAGACTTCAAAGGAGTTCTATGTAATGTCAAGAAACAGCTAAAGTTTGCTTTTTTAGCTTTTCAATGTGATCTTTGAAAGTTTCATAGACAATCAATCTAGTTTAGAAGTCATTCAACCCTACTCTGAGGCAGTCTGGGATTTGATCCTTGGGTTTCTCCCTTATAGATAGTGACACTTTGTGAGTCCTGTTTCTAAATTTTTGGTGTTAATATCACTAAACCCATATGCATTGAGATTGTGTTCAGCTGAATATGACAGAGATCAGACCACAGTGTTAATCAAATAAAATCTGAATTTTTCCCATGTTGACACAGTAAAAGGATCCTTCAAGATCTCGGGCTTCTTCTGTCTTGCTATTGTATTAGTTACTTTTCTGATGACTGTGAAAGAAACTTCTTTAGGAAGGAAAGGTTTGCTTTGGTTCACAGTTTGAAGTCTGTGGCAGTTCGTCACACTGCTTCTGTAGTCAAGAAGCAGGGAGTGATGAATGCTGGACTCAGTTACTTACTTTCTTAGGAATGGTGCTGCCTAAGGTGGCCTGGGGCTTCCCACTTCTTTCATCAGTGAAGACAATCTCTTATAGACCTACCCACAGACCAACATGATAGAAGCAACTCTTTAGTTGATGTCCCCTCTTCCCAGTCGACTTCAGGTCGTATCAAGTTGACAATAAAAATTAACAAGGCTACTACACCCAAAATCTAGTCTAGAAACTCCTTTACAAACATACCCAGAGGCTTGTTTCTTTGACCATGTTAGGGCTTTTTTAATTGACAATCGACATAAACCATAACCATACAGCCCAGGCTTTCTGGGCCATAGATGGCGGCATCAATTGTAGGCAAGCTATCAGGGATAGGAAAAAATGCTGGGAAGTTGAAAAGATGAACCTGATGCACTTGCCAGTTTTGAAGAGCTTTCTGGAAATCTCAATTACTGGTGGCGTTTTACTCCTCATTGGTCACAAATATGTGCAAATGACCAGCCCCAATGGAAACTGGGATGGCAGTTATTTTAATTCAACATGTCCTTCCCTCCCAGGATTGAGCTCTCTTAAGGAAGCAGGCAGGGAGACCCCATCAGCATTTGTCACACTGTCTTGGCAAACTTGTGAGAAGGTTTTGCTGAGATAATTGGCGTTAAACACCTGGCTGAATGCCTGACATGCAGTAACTATTATTATTTAGTGGTGTTACCCACATGTGAGAGGATCTCCCAGTGAGGAAGCCAAGGGAGGCACAGTCTTCTTGGCATTCTGGGCCTCCTCCTGCCTCTATCACCTCCTGACTGGCTCTGACTCATGATTGTGACTCATATAATCTCATCTTTCCGCAACTTCTCTCACTGCCTCTCTCAAAGATATCGCCTGCTATTTTGAAAACCTGTAGCAGGAAATAGCTCTATCATTTCAATGTAATTCAATATATATTTCCTTCACGAATAAGTCTGTATCTTTGTGTTTACTTTTTCTTCCAACCAGGTTACAAATTTCTACAGGACAGGAATCATATTTTGTTTCTCCATGCCTCAAACTCCTGGTTCTTGGCTTTTATATACAAACTGATGCCTTCAGTAAGCAGCTTTCTGTGGTTACCAGTGTATGTCTAAGTTGGTGGAATAACAGAGGATATAGAATGCAGGAGTTTGTTCACATACATATTGAATGAAAAAAAGAGAAATAAAGAGGAAAGGCATGACTGCTTCTAGGTATGGTGGAAGAGAAAGTTTATTAGATATGTGGAAGAGCATAGTCAGAGCTAGGGATATCTGGGAGAGTCCAGAGGGAATGTGACTAGGCCAAGCAGGGCCATGTTGGGAAGTGGAAAGGGGCAGCGGAGGTCCAGCAGCCAGGAGGCCAAAGGCGCAAAAGAGAAGAGTAATCAAAATATCTGGATTACACAGGAATAGCCTCTGGGGGAAGGGCAGCCCAAGCTCTGGGCTGGAGAGTTCAGGGTAGAGGGAGGTAACAGGTAGTGACTGAGGGATGCTGGGAGAACAGAAAGTCCAGCTTAGATATGCTAAATAAGCACCTTTGTCCACAGTGGCTCATCCTGTGACAGGCAGACTTATATTTTAAGTTTTAATTACTACACCTTAGAGATCTATGAAACAAAAATGTCTCTGATCGTAAACTCCTTGCCCTGGAATGCTGGAAGCTATTGTTCATGGGAGATAGCAAGTCTCGTGTTTTCACTCTCCTAAACAAGTTTGTTTGACCTATCTGCTCCACTTGTACTTGACTAGATGGGGGCAGGAGGTTCCCAGGCAGGAACCCTGTCAGGATATATGCTTGTCTCTGATTGGATGTAGACTGGAGGTACGTCAAAATGTATGCTTGCCTCAAGATTTGACATGATGGGAAATACGCCACTGCAAACCTTGACTGGGACCATTTTTCTGGAGAACAGACATGGACCTGGCCAGTATTTAATTAAAGCTTGCTTCAAATTTGACTTTAAACTGTGGTAGTAGCCTTATTCTTGACCGGTGGGATTAACAGTTCTCTTTCAGACATTTGCTGTACTTGTTTTTCAAACTAAGATAGCCAACGTATCAAGAGATAAACGTGCCCCATAAACATCTTCAGAATGAGGGAGGGATAAAAAGAAAAAGTTCAGAATCCTATCTGAACTCAAGCATTCATAATTTCATGCACTCCCTCATTTCTCTATCCACCTACCCACCAACTGAGCTCCTGGTATGTGTTAACATAGTTCTGAGCACAGCTGTCTTGAGAGTGTGGCTCCTCCCATTTTGAATTAATGGACCCTTTCAGCTTGCAATAGTCACTTTCTTTTTCTTTTCGATTTCTTAAAAGTTTTATTAACTTAAATTTTTTTGTTTTTATTGTTTTCTTTTAATTTTTGAGATTTTAATAGAATTACATCATTTCCCTTTTCTATTTCTCGCTCCAAACCCTTTGTCTCATTTAGGGCTTCAATTGCTGTGAAGAGACATCATGGCCATGGCAACTCTTATAAAGAAAACATTCAATGTGGTGGTTTGCTTATAGTTTCAGAGGTTTAGTCCATTATCACTATGATGGGGAGCATGAAGATGTGCAGGCAACCATAGTGCTGGAGCTGAGAGTCCTGCATCTTCCAGGAAATAGGAAGTTGACCGACAGACTGGGCAGTATCCTGAACATAGGAAACTTCAAAGCCTTTCCCCACAATGACACAGTTCTCCAACAAGGCCATACTCACTCCAACATAGCCACACCTCCTAATAGTGCCACTCCTTATAAGATTATAGGGGTCAGTTACATTCAAACTACCACATCCTTCCATATTACCCTCTTGCTCTCTTTCAGATCTGAAGTTTCTTTTTTCAATAATTGTTATTTCATGTATATATATGTTTGTATATACATATACATCTCTAAACATATCTGCTCAGTTTGTATGTATGCTAGTTTGTATTGGATGACCAATTTGTGTGCTCCTCCTTGAGAAACTGTTTCTCTTCTTTGGTTGTTTGTAGTTCTTTGGTAGGGTTGAGGCCTCTTGGGATTTCCCCCATCCCTTTTAGCACGGTGTTGATGTCCTTGTTCAGCTCACACTTAGGCAGCCGTGTTAGTGAGACTTGAGTGTAGCTCCTGACCTCACTCGGAAACACAGTCTCACAGCAAACTCTTACAACCTTTCTTTTCTCCTTCTGAAATATCCCCTGAGCCTCAGACTCTGGAATTCCTGTGTAGGTGGATTCATTTGGGACTGAAATCCACAACTCTGCATTTTAATTGGTGTAGTTTTCTGTAATGGGTCCCATCTGTTGCAAAGAGAAGTTCTGATCTTTGGGTAGAAGAAGAAATGTTCAGACTATACTTAGGAATTCTGCTGGTTTGGTTAAGTCATGGTAGTAGGTTCTCCAGAATCCGTGACTCCACCAGCTTTGTATAGTTAGATAGTTTTCCAGTGCCAGGCATGACTTCTCTCTTGTTCAGCACATCTTAAGTGCAATTAGAGAGCCCTTGGTGTGCAGAGGTCTGTGAGCCACTACAGTGCCCCAACAGTTACATGCTGGTCATTTGTTGTGGTTTACAGGCATCATAGCTGGGTAACTGTAAATTTCTTCCTTCCTCTGGAAACTTATATGATACCTTCTAGTACCATGAAAGATAGTCCTCTGGCAGGAGCATTCATGTTTCTTTGTATTTTGACCAAGGGACTTCTGGGCTCACTCACATCAAAACCATCCCCTAAATTTGACTTGGCCATGTATGTTCTTAGGGGTTTCTGTAAAGTAGTAGTAAAACAAGAACATGAATTATGATAATTATGGGTGGGAAAGCCCTAAATTTACTTCCCTTTTTCTGTTCAATATGTCCTGATGCCTTAGGGGTTAAACATGAGTTTAACTCACATCTGTTACATATCCAGTCCAGTGGAAAGGAAAGTGCTTGTCTTCAGGGAAGAGTGGGTTTTATCCCTCTAAATGAATCCATTAAGAAAAGAACAATTGAGCTTCTACTATCCTGGCACAGGTAACAATACATAGCCTTATGATAGGCAGTATATATAGCCTTTTATTTCAAGTGTTGGGATTGGAAGTCTGGGCCCTGTACATGCTAGGCAACTGCTTAAATACTGAGAAACATTCCCAGACTGAACATAGCTGTATGAACAAATCAATTAAGTAACCAAGCAAATATTTTACTTGACTAATAAATAGGTTTAGATCAATCTTTGTAGACCAATAGAGCACTTGATGAGTATCAGGTCCTGTATGTAATTACTTCAGTACCCATTCCCTTAGACCTTTTAGAAGAATGCCAGTATCCTTAGAAAGGTAAGGATAGGGTTTTTATTCTGTGCCATTTGCTTTGTGTTGAATGTGTGGAAGGGTTCTGGAATACTGGAGACATAAAATAAAATCTGAAATACAGGTAGATACTGCCTGTCCATTAGAGTACCTCATATCACTTGAGATGATGTCAAGGATCAATACGGTGATATTTTTAGGTGGAGAGGGCCAGATAGAGCTCCCTTGTATCTGTTCCTGAGTTCATCTTTGGTCTACAGCATGAATGAGCTATGAAATATCCCTTTGGCCACTTTAGAGGAGAATAAGGTAGCCGGAACTTCAGAACCAGGTGCTTGCCTTGGGACCTCTGTGATGTGGTTTGACAGTATTAGGTAGCTAGATATGGAGACCAGTAGGGTTGGATCACTCCCTAATGGTTGGCTTTGAACCTCACTGCCCATTTCTCTGGATATACTAGAAACATCACATCTCCCTCTCTTTAGATTTTAAAATACCATGTGGAGAGATGGAAGTGTCAGGGCTTCGCTGTGATCCATGAAGAGAATGATAATTCCTCTTGTTAAGATCTCTACTCCCAGCCCCTGGCAGAGACACATGTTCTGGGTCCAGAGGTTGGCATCTTGCTTTTATTGCCTCCTTCCTTTAGCATTAATGGAGCTGGACCTGCCAGTCACCTGGACAGGGGACCACTCCTCAGCAAAGTTGATTTACCTAAAGAGACTCTAAGGAGGTGGAAGGAAAATTGTCGCCTTAGTGAGATAATATACTTGTATACCTTAGAAGACCCTTCCTCCAACGCAATAGCTTGTCTGCTTTTCCGAACTTGATCTAAACTTCTCCATTTTGCTTTTCTATGTCTTTGGATATATAATCAAATCCTAAGTATGCCTTGTCTAACCCTCTGGCTTTCTCTGAGCTCCTCTCCTGTTCTAGTATGCAGCTCCTTGCCAGCCTTCATTGCTGAACCTCTGATCCTTTGGACCCTAATTCAGAAAAGCCATCTCTCTCCTACCTTCTCCTCCTCTGCGTTCTTTCTCCCAAATGCTAACTGAGTCATTCTCAACCTTCCAGATCCTCTTTTAAATTCTTTTATTAACAAGATCAGGGTTCCACCATTGTATCGGAGTCTTTTGTGCAGAAGAGCCGAGGCTGAGGTTATCAAGGAGGATGCCACAGGCCTCAGAATCATTAAGATGAGGCAGACACTGGATAGTCAGGATGCAAGGTGCTGGAGTTATATCAGCCACGAATACCTTAGCAATGGGCGTGGCCAGAGGAGAAAGCCAGTCTCCAGGCCTGATGGCTAAATAGTTTCAGAGGAGGTTGGCCTCTGGGTGGGAGCTGGACAAACCAATGTGACAAGGTGGGACAGACAGCTTTGCCAAGAGTCAGGCGAATAAGTAAACCCTCCTGGAACTTAGTTCATCTTCTGCAAAGAAAAGAAAGTAAGTAGGGAAGGAGCTTTCCATTCACTTGAAGACAATGACACCTACATAAAGTTCTTTATCCGGAGATAACAGCACCATATAGACTTGGGGAGAGGAGGATTAGGAGATCAGTTCCCTTTGCATTGACAGTACTTGAAGAATTTTACATCAGCAACAGGAATTCAAGTTAAAAACAGCTTCAAATATTTCCTTTTCTAGTGTTCTTATTATTCTTGGCTTCTTCCTCAAAGAGCCTCATAATCTGAAGTGGCTGCCAGGACTGGGGTGGATATTAAACCTATGAATAATGGCTGAGGTTTTGTCTGTCTATAGACTCCATATATCCCCCAAGGGAGCACATATTCATATTCATCTTTTAATCAATGGAGAGGGAGACTAAAGGATGACTCACCCGCTCCTGCTCAGAAGTTTGCAGTGCCCATGACTAGAATGCTTGTAGGTTTCTTTTTATTTAGATGTGGCCCAGGAAGCTAGGAGGTAGCATATAGGGAGGAAGCAATGGGACCAGGAAGGGAGCGGGTGCTTCCAACCTCACCCAGACTTAGGCTTCAGTTCACAAGTTCAGCTCCTGGCTCAAGCACCTGCTCAGAGACTCAGAGGCTCACTCACAAAGCCATTCCTCACCACAAGTCTGGGAGTGACCTTGCCAGAGGCTCTCTTCCCTCTTCCTGAAGTTGGCTGAGGAAAAGTTTAGAGAAAAAAAATAGAAACAAAAACCTTAGTCTAGTAGAACTCCAGATGCAAGAGAAGACTCTAGTGGTTACCTTGAATTAACAGAGAGAGAGGAGATTGGCTAGCTGGAGTATGGAGAATTTTAAGAACGGGGAACCACTTTGTATGATACCACAACTATGAACATGCATCATCCTACATTTGTCAAAATCTATAGAATATGTAACACCAAGAATGAGCTCAAACATACCTCTAGACTTAGAGTGGAGATGATACATCAACGTGGGTTTAATTGTGGGGGTTGCTGATAAGGGACAAGGCTGTGCATTTGTAGGAACAGAAGATACATGGGTTAGCTCTGTATCTTTCTCTCAATTTGCTATTGCTCTAAAACTGTTCAGAAGAATATTAGGCCTCTGAACAACATCAGCAACAAAAGTTACCTCCACCTACTCTGCAGAGAGCAGTGGGTGACAGATTCACCATTCTTTAAAATACAAGTCATGTTATACAATTTCTTTCTTATGCATTTGTTAAATCTCTCACTCTCCTGCAACCGTGTGTGTGTGTGTGTGTGTGTGTGTGTGTGTGTGTGTGTGTGTATGTGTGTGTGTGTGCTTGTCTGTGTGTGGCTGTGTGTGTGTTTGTGTGTGTGTGCGTGCTTGTCTGTGTGTGGCTGTGTGTGTTTGTGTGTGTGCCTGTGTGTGTGTGTCTCTGTGTGTGTGTGCCTGTGTATGTTTATGTGTGTGTGTCTGTGTGTGTGTGTTTGTGTCTGTATATGTTTTTGTTTGTGTGTGTCCTCTGTGTTTGTGTGTGTGTGTGTTGTGTGAAGAATGTGAACACAAGCATGCCATGGTTCACATGTGGAGGTCAGAGTGTAGGTTCACATATTGATTCTGGCCTTACATGTTGTCTGAGGCAGGGTCTCTTGTTCACCGCTGTATGTGCCAGGCTTGGGACGCACTAAGCTTCTTGGTGTGCACTTGTCTCTGTCTTCTATCTCGTTGTAGAAGACTTTGGGCCAGACCCCCGTATGCTCTGCCTTTGTGTGGGCCTGGGGATCCACATTAGGGTCTTCACAGTTATACTGCAAGTACTTTATCCACTGGGCCATTTCCCCAGCCCTTTCCTGATTTCATTCACAGCAAATGAAGCTGCTGGGAAATCGAAGAGGAGAGTTCCCTAGCGTGTAGGCTCAGCATATGAAAACTCAGTATATGGACTTAGAACCCCCATCACTTAAGAGTGATTATTCATTGCAGAGACAATGCATTGCTTCTGCTCTGTTCCCCTAGGTACCTAAGAATTTGCTCAGAGATCAGAAGATTTTGATGGAAATCAGAAAGAAGTGGAAAACCGAAGTTCAAATGATAGATCTGGACGAAGTCAAGAACAAAGATGAAGCGCCCTGGAAATCATGTAAATCAATGGAGAACAGGACAAGTCTGCCAAGTCCAATATATATACAAATTTGCATGACATTTCAACCCAGCAGCTTTTATCAAGACCCAGCTACTACTTCTATATGCTGAACTGCACAAGTAATTTACATAGATCTTCACAATGGGAGTGAGAGACACTTTCTTATTTTAGCAAATGAGTAAACTGAGGCCCAGGGTAGGAAAAAAGCTGGTCAAAAGTTACAGATATAAGTCAGTTGTGGTGGGGCATGCTTGTAATTCTGGCACTTAAGAAGTAGAGGAAGGTGGGTCAGGAGTGCAAGGTCATTCTTGGCTATGAAGACCTCCCTCCAAACCAACAAGTTATAGATACTTCAAGTTCTCACTCCTTCATCAACCAATAGGATGTAAAATCTCTCTCTTTTTAACCCTTTGATAGTTAATCATCATTCACTGCTCTATTTGAAAAATGGTGTTTTAAAAAGCAAAGTATTTTTGGATAGAGTAAGTTAAAGAGCAAACCCAAGTCTTGCTGTTTATTTTCCCTGGGTGCACACACTCCCCCATGGATAATTCATTCGGGATGTGAGCTGGAGCTCATTAGAAGTCACTGGGCCTGGGGGAGAAGATAAAACCATGATTAAAGACATCTGAGCCCTGTAGGCCAATTTATTATCTTGGATTTCGTGTTTAGTAGGAGATGTTAATTCACATAAGAAGTCTCTGGGGGCATGCAGGGACTCTAATTGTACATCTCTGGAATTTGGGGGCATGCCCTTGCTCCTGGACTGGGCTAGGTACCAGGTCTGAAGGGAGGTGCCAGGCTCAGAAACTACTTGCAACCGTTAAGAGCCTGGTCTTCTGGAAGGACAGCCCTTTGCCAAAAAACCAGAATATGGCTCAAAGTTATCCCTTAGGAGTTAGCTAATTTTTTTTTTTTCTTCTCAAAGTTCTGTTCAGTAGCACCAATGAAAGGGTGGAGACTTAGCCTCTGAAAAATGATGGGATTCAGTGCAATAGTGTGGCAGATAGGAAAAAGAGGTGAGATGAGGGCCACATTCTTCCCAGGAGCAGGGTATGCAAAAGACAGTCAGCAGCAGCCACAGGACAGTAGACAGTTTCCAAGATCTTCTGGAAAGACAGGAAGATAGAGAGAGTGCAAGGCCTTTTCTGTATAGAAGGCATTAGAATTGTGATGGTATCTAAGAGACAAGATGCCACTTTTGTGATGAATATTTTAATACAGGGTAGCTTTATGGAATGGGGACTGTCAAGCTCTCTTCTTCTCAGTTGAGTCAACAGGGACAGAAACAGACTTAGTGAGGTCACACACAGCTCTGAGCTTTGGATCCAGAACCTGTTCTCTGCTATGGGGTGTACTTGTCTTGAGTGTCCAGGTTTGAGTGCTGGAAGCTTAGTCCCTAACATGGTGGTGAGGCAGTGAGCCCTTTTAGAGTGGAGTGTAGAGGGAAGAAATGAAGTCAGGGGGCATCCCTTTTGAAAACGATTAGTCTCCACTGGTGACTGGTCTGCTATCAAAAGGACAAGCCTGAATCCTTCTTACTTCCTGAATTACCGTGTGACCTTTTTTCTGTCTTAAATGTTATCCATCACTGTGCTATCTAGGACATAGAGACAGAAGGCTCTCAGCAAAAGCTTCACAGACAGAGTTGCCCAATCTTGAACTTTCAGCCCTCAAAACCATAAGCTGTGTAAGTCTCATTTTTTAAAATAAATCATTTGATGTTGGTTTTGTGTGTGGGGGGGGCATGTTGTGATATGCTATATATTTAATAAAACTAGTCTGGAATATCAGAGAACAGATCTACCCACAGTCAAGCCAGGAGGGTTAGAGAGTGGTAACTCACATCTTCAATCCCAGCACAGACCAGGAGTGGTGATTTTTGCCTTTAATCCCATAACTCCAGAGACAGAGATCTTTCTGTGCCTCTGTGAGTTCAAGGCCTAACTACCAAATAGTAGTAGCTCACACCTTTAATCTTAACTCTAGAATAAGATGCAGAGTTGAACCCAGAATTGAAACAGCTTGGTGCAGAAGGTATTTAAGGAGGTGAAGGAAGACAGAGAATTATTCTGTAGAAGTGAGGAGCCAGGCTGAGGAAGCTGGAAGATAGCTTTTACCCTGAGAAGTTGGTTGGGTGAGATTTGACTGTGGTCTGTTTCCTTTCTCTGATATTCCAGCTTTCCTGTGGTATCTGGCTCTGAGTTTTCATTAAATGACAACCAGAATCCGTGTTACAGTGGTGCCTTCAGAGGACAGAGATGTCAGATTCCCTGGAGTTGGAATTATGCGCATCAGTCAGTGAACTTTTCTGCACAGTTCTGGGAATTGAACTCGGGCCTTGTGGAAGAGCAGCAATTGCTCTTAACTGCTTGGCCGTCTCTTGAGCCCCAAATCTTTGTTCTTTCTTTATACACTACAGGCCAGGCTTAAGCTTAGGCATTTTGTTACAGCAAATAGGAAACACCGGGATATTATCCTAACCACTGCAGGCTTCATCACGGGGTCGCATTTAGGACAAAAGGATATCAGGAATCAAAGTTCTTAACATAGATAGTTGTTGGCAATAGTTGGTAATAGCTTATTAAGTGAAGTAAATTAGTTTAGTTTGGGGAAGCTACCAGAAGAGGAAGCTTAATTGTTGCTTACAAATAGATGAAAAAAACCCTTTAATTGTTCACTTATATTTGGTGAATATTGACCCTCTGTGGAGACTGACTAAAGGCTTTGCATTATTAAAGCTGCCTAATCCTAGAAGAGAATTTAATATAAACAGGAGAAACTTAATTAGTTATAAAATAATTTGACTTTCATGCTGGGTATAACATTTCAGAATAAATCATTACAATTAGTTGTGAATGTGAAATTCATGATGTTTAAATAAAGAATTACTATTTAAAGTGGTCCCATATACAAATGCATAGGTTGTGTGCTGCACAAAACTGTGGGCCAGGCTGCCACTTACACTGTAGTCTATGGCTCTGCCTGGAGGTGCCTAAATGCAGCCTTTTGTGGGAGTCTTGCTGTGTACCTGCCTCTTAATTGTACAGAGGAAGAACTTGACCACTTCTAAGTGGACAAGCAATGCAGGAGTATTCAACTCTTGATTCAGTGAGGTTCAGCAGTACCTGAACTAAATGACTTTCCATGTGTATTGATTATGAATATATATTTCTTAAAATGCATATCTATTTATGAATATACCAGAATAAGATGTCTATAAAGAAGAGAACCTAGTATAATTATCTGTATTCACTGATTTTAATATGAAATAAAAAATTCCAAATGTTAAGACAGTACAGGGCCATGCTGACAGTGTGATACTGTTTTCCTGTAACCTCAACACAAACCTAGACACATCTGGAAGAGGGAATCTCACCTGAGGAATTGTCTGCACTAGATTGACTCTTGGGCATGTCTGTGGGGCATCTTCTTGGCTGTTGACTGATGCTAGAGGGCAGTCCAGTGTGGGTGGTACTGGGGATTCTGGGAGATATAAACAAAGCAGCTAGCCATACAGGAGTGTGGGAATAGCTCCTTTCCTCAAAAGCCCCTCTCGCCTTCCCGCCACTCACTTCCCTCCATGATCAACTCTATCAGAGCCCGTCAGCCTTATAAATAAATTTTTCTTTTCTCTCTCCAAGATTCTTCTGATCACAGTGCTTATCTCAGCAAGGAAAGCAAACTAGGAAGCCTGATAAGTTTCTTACTTCTTGAAGAAAAAGTAATGCGCTATCTTAGAACATCATAGACAGGGGGAAAATGTTTAGAGAACTCAAAGAAAAACGCAGAATCCTCTCCAATGCTCTTCCTCAGGTCCTCCTTTCCTCCTTCCTTTTTTGTTTTTGTTTTTGTTTTTTTTTAAATATCTTTTTCCTACCAGAGTAGCCATGACCTTTGCCTTTTGGCCTACCAGAGGGCTCTAAGCCAGAGCCACAGGGCATTCATCTTGAGTAAAAGCAAGCCAAGGATAGCGAACTACATATGTGGCTGTTCTCCAGGAAGTCTCAGGGGAAACTGGAGGAGAAAAAGACTTGGGTGATTTTCAAACCTTCCTATGTTGCTTGAGCACTGGGAAAGACCTCAAAAATGAGGCTTCCTGTCCAGGTCTCTGACCATCTGAGATGTGGTATGGTTAAAACCTGCAAAGGGACCAATTTGCTAAATGAATCATCATGATCCTGGGGGTTGAGTCTTGGGAAGAACAGCATCTAAATTTGGTTATTTCAGTTTATGAGTTGATAGATCATTCTTAGTTTTCCTCTTTCAGTTCAGAATCAAGGACCAGGAACACAGGCACTCTGCACATAGCTATCATGTTGCATTTTTATGCTGCTTGAGTGGTTAACATGCGTTGGAGGCTAAGAGGATTAGGCAGTAAATACTGTGATAAATATTAATAGAGAATTCTCCTGTGCATAGGATACTGTGTGTTCCAGTAGATCTGAAGCTGGGGGAGATGCAGGGCCTGGTCATTAGGTTCAGAAACAGTCAATTGACAAATGAGTAACATTTACTGGATTCTTTATGTACCTTTTGCCTAAGCACTTGAATTCAGGAGGCCAAAGCAAAAAAAAAAAAAAAAAAAAAAAAAAAAAAAAAAAAAAAGCAAGATGATGTTTGCCAGCTGGCAGAGAAAAGAGCCAAAGACAAAGAATCTTCTCTGAGGAACAGAAAGAGGAAGGGCAGGGAAGGAAGTCAAGCCATCAGCTCAGTGACAGTCATAAGCTGTCACAGAAGCCACAGTCCAGCTCAGCAGATTTCAAGACCTTCCACAAGTCTCACGTTCTTAAGGATACCACTTTATTAATTTCATTTCATTTGAGCTTTGCATTGCTGTGTTCAAATATTTTTTCTTTTGTTTTTTTTTTGGGGGGGGGCAGCATGAGGGTGAGAGATGGTGTTCATTAAGTTGATATTTGTTGTAATGGGGACAGTCTCACCTAGGAAGGACCACACAAGAAGGAGAATTGATTCTGGAGACCGCTCTCCATGCCAAGTCTCCTTGCACTTCTTCACTTCGTGTTTTGCTCAGCTACTTCCCAGGTTGCTATTCTTCTTCTCCTTTTATGAGGTGGCCTTACACACTGGGGGATGCCAGCCTTTGCTAGGGCCTACATGAGATTTAATGCCAAAAAGAGGGCCCAAAGTGGTCATAGACAGAGATGTTACTCCTCACCTTAACTTCAAAATTTTTTTTTTCAAAAAACATAAGTCCAAAGCTATTGATATTTCAGAAAAGATCTTATAAATGTTCATTTTCCTAATTCTAGTAGAAAATAAAAGCAGACTTATCTGTGATATATATACATATATACATATCTTAATGTAAGTAAATAACATAAGAATAAATATGGCCTAGCATAAAAAATGAAGGTTCTTCTGAAAGCTTCAATGTAAATGTGGCTGAGTGAACAGATCTATTAATTTTGATTTTTATCCTAAACTCATGATAAACTAAAATGATACCAATTAAATAAGACACAAATAAAGGCAAAGAGATTAGGAAAATTAAGTGAGGGGCCTCTATCCAGCTCAAGCATAGCAACCCCCATTCCCTCTGCCTTGCTAAAAACCGTTAGATTTCATTCCTAAAGGTAGCCACCAAGGTCTACTCCATAATTTGACTACTTCCTCCTCCTAAAGCCGACTACCAAGGTCCAGATATCAAAGTATTGAAGTCCAGCAATCAAAAGCCCCTTTGGATTACCTAACTAACATGCCCAATTAAAATGAAGCATCTTAACTTGGGGTTTCCCCTTGTCCCATTTTTCTATGTGCCATGTCTGTCTTCTCTCTATCCAGAGACAGTCCTCTAAGTCATTCACGATCCTCCCCTACAAAAAGATCCCCTCCCCATCCTGTGCTCCCTTCTTCTCCCTTATACTCATCCCCTGTCTTTGTCTCCTATTCTTTGTCCTTTGTCCTTCTGGGGCAAATCAATCTCCTTTGAGCTGAGAACTTGGTCTTGGGGTTCCTGAGTCGATTCTGTTCCTTTTCAGGAGGTCCTGGAGGTGCAGCTCAGTTGGTAGAGTATTCCAGAGTGCTTGAGACCCTTGGTTCCATAGTGAGTCCTGCATAAAACCAGGTGTGGTCACATGTCGGCTATCCCAACCCTGGGGAGGTAGAGACAGGGAGATCACGTGTTCTGGTTAATCTCAACTACCGAGCAAGTGTAAGGCTAGTCTGAGCTTCATCTTAAATCAAAGAAACAAAAGCAAAGTTAGGAAATGGAGTGTGTCAACAAGATGAAGCAAGGTGCAGAGCTGTAAGGATCCGCAGAAACAGCAAGGAGAAGCTCAGAGCCTGTAGGAGGCAGTGTGCAACCTTTCTGATGCTGACCTTTCTATACAGTTCATGTCCTGTGACCATAAAATTATTTTCATTCCTATTTCATGACTGTAATTATGCTACTGTTATTAGTTGTAATGCAAATATCTGTGTTTTCCAATGTAATAGGTTTTCTCTCCCTCCCTCCCCCCAATAGGTTTCTCCACCCATGCAGCAAGCTGGATCAGGTCAGATTGAAAGAGCAAAGCAACTTCTGGGTGAGTTCTCCCGTCCCAGAGATCAAGGCTGGAGAACCCACAAATTCAAAACTAAAGCAAAGCGATTGTATAGCTTGTAGACAAGGGGTGGTGACATGTCTGCCACAAGCTGGGTTTGTGCCCAAGTATGGTCAAAAACTGAATGCTTCAGGTAAGGACTTGGAGAGCTGGCAACATCAGGAGAGAAAGCTGCCATAGCCACCAAGAATGCAGAACTCAGCTTTTTGGTGCCTTCCCTTTGTTTAGAAACTCTGAGTGGTGGGGTTGGAGGTGGAAAGGAGGTAAAGGGAGATGGGGAGAGGAGGAGGAGGGAGAGACAGAGGGGAATGGGGCTTCCTAGATTATGTAGGAGTGAGCTGGAGGTTCCAACTAAACACAGTGGTCTTAGGTGACTCTTAAAATAGGTCAGTCAATCTCCAAGAGGTTGTGACCCACAAGTTGAGAACTGTTGCTGTAGGGGAACCATACAGTGGAAACTCTCCCCATCCCTCAGTAGAAACTCAGGATGTGTAGGAGTTGTTGGAGGCATCAGGCTCCTCTACAACAGAGTAATATAGAAATGATTTTAAAAGATAGGTTATTTCTACTTTAATCCAAGTAATGGCTGTTAATCTCAAATTATTTTACACTGGTATGGATTTTGGTTTATTGATACAAATTTAAGGTCAATTTTATTATACCCTATGTATATTTCTACTTTTATTTAAGATATTATGTTTATGCAATTTATTTAAAATTGTAATATATAATTAAGAAATACAGATTAAATACAGTCATCTATTATAATAAAACTTATAGTCCTGTTAGGTTTTTTTTAGGTATACAAAAACATATTTCAATTAGATAAGTTGTCTTCAAACACTTCAAAGACTGACAGAATATGGCATTTAAAATGTTTAAAGAGTTTAGACTTTTCAGAACAGTGAGATACCTCTGCTCCTGGCAGCATAAATCTACTACAAGAGGATGATGGGCATTAAAGAAACTTCCTGTGAAGTTTATTTTCTTTGTGGCAAAAATTAGCCCCTGGACAAGAAACTGTTCTTGCCTCAAATGCCTGACACCATGCTGTATAAACTGGGCATACAGGACCCAGAGGAAAGTGACCTCTGAACTTTGCCAGAACAAGCTAAGACAGTCCTTCAGGTTCCTGCTTCACAAAAAACTGCTAGACATTCTGCAGGACATAGGGAGAAGCAACTGAGAAACTATGCCAGAGCAGTCCTTCAAATTTCCTCCTTCATTGAAAAGTCTGTCAGGGACTCCAGGCCTGTATACTGAATATGGATGCCCCAATGTTACAAAGAATCTTTGGGTGACTCTCCAGGAAGCCAGATGTCAACTTTGTCATTTTTAGATTTTGGAAGTTGCTTGCACTTCTTGTTTACTTGGGTAATGTTATATACTTCTATGGTCCTTGATGTAGCTGAAGATTAGATAGTCATAGTAAAAGGTAAATTAGATGGAAAACTTTGAACTCACAAGGATAAGGTAGATGATAGAATATATTCTTTAATTTTGCTAAATACAAATAGACTAGAAATTGTAATTATTGTTTGATAGCTGTTTTGTTATATGTAATTTTGCTATGTTAAAATCGAAACCTTCCTTTTTGATTAGACAGAAAGGGGAAAGTGATTTGGGATGTCTTTATGTATGCTGTGAATATTATTGGACACTAAAGGAATTGTTTTGGCCTAAAAGTAGGTGGGAAATCCAACCATAGATACAGGGGAAGGAGAACTCTTAACCTCAGGGTCATGTGTTTGTGCCTCATGTTGGGCACCATTTGTAGTATAAAATTTCTGACCACTCTGGCCCAAGGACCCACCCACAGCTGCTTAGCCCCCAAATATGACACAGATGCTTCTATTAATTATAAACTGTTTGGCCTATGATTCAGGCTTATTGCTAGCTAGCTCTCACATCTTAATTCATTTCTATTAATATATTTTGCCATGTGGCTCTTGGCTTACCTATACTCTGTTACACTTCGCCATCCTTCCCATGTATCTATGCTTTTTGTGTATACTTTGTAAATTACTGTATGCTATTATGAGGCTCACATGCAATTTTCTTTTAAGCTGTTGGAAGTTTTGAGTTCATATCAAAACACTTTTTCCTTCATTTATGTTTTTAGTATTATAGTTTATATCTCTTTATTCTTTAGCAAGGTCTTTTAGCTTAGTATTATTTTTAAGGCTTTTGTCTCTTAACTCTCTTACAAGAGGTAAAAATTATTTAGAGATCATGGTTACAGTGTTAGAATATCTGAATTTCACTATATATCTATATCTGTATTATCTATATCTACAATATCTTCTAGTTGGCTTTAGCTGTCAACATCACACATTCTAGAATCACCTGAGAAGGGAGTATCAACTTAGGACTTGCCCAGATCAGACTGGCCTGTGGGCATGTCTGTATGGGATTGTTTTGATAGCTAATTGATGCGGGAGAGGCAGCCCACTATGGGCATATGATCCTGGGCTAAATATGAAAGTGAGCTGATAATAAGGAGCCTGCATATAAGAAATAAAGCAGAGTTCTTCCACTGTTTCTGCTTCAAGTCCTTGAGCCCTAATGTCCCTCCATGCTGACCTGGAAGTATAAATAACATAAAATCCATCTGTAAGTAACTTTTTGTTAGTGTATTTTATCACAGCTACAAAAAGAAAAATAGAAGAACATGGTTACCTTTACCAGTACATGCTACCTTTTGATACATTTTAATTTTGCTTGTATCTTGGATTGTTTTATATCAGAAAGGGTAGCAATTATAACTCAGTTAAAAATAAGTTTATACTTTATTATGCATCACTTAACTTCATTGGGGAAATAGCACTTCCTGTATGTGGAAAACTAAACAGGAATTTCATTTGCCAGGGCCTTCCCCTCAGCTGGCTTACTACTGGACATTGTTAATTTGAACTTCTACTCAGTTATTAACTAACAAAGACTTAATAAAGTTTGTCTTTTCCCAGGGATATTTCAAATCTAATAGATAACTCCCAAGATTAAATAGAAACTTTGAGAATGAGTTTTACTAAGTTTTACTAAGTGGAGTGTGGTGGAATATATCGCAACCCTTACTTTCAGGGCTGGAGTAAAGGCAAGAAGGATACTACAAGGTTGAGCCAAATTGGTTTACAAACTGAGCTCCAGACCAACCAGGGTTCTTATTAAGATCCTGACTCAACAAAGCAAACAAGGCAAGACAAAATAAACAAAGTAGACTGGATTACCAATAAAAACATGTGTATATTGTTCCAGATATTGCTTTTATGTGGAGGATCTGTTAGCCACATCTTTCCTCTGTCTCACTCTCTCCTATCCTTGCTTTTCTGTGGCCTGTTGTCTTATGTTTTTTGGTCCCAGCTAGCCCCACGGTTGGGACAAATTTCTTCTACCCTCAATTCTGCAGCTGTTTATAGAATAAGTAACTCAGAGGCTTAATATTATAGTTAATTCTGGGCCAGTAGAGCAAGCTTATTACTATCTAGCTCTTACACTTAAAGTAACCCATCATTCTTACCTATGGTTAACCATGTGGCTTAGTACCTTTTTGCTTAGTTCACCACTTTCACCTTGCTTCTTCTGTGTCTTCTTAGAGTCTCCTGCTCTGCCTTTCTTCTTCCCAGAATTCTCCTATTTTGGTTGCCCCACCTCTACTTTCTGCCTGGCTACTGACCAATCAGAGTTTTATTAAACCCATACAAGTAACAAATCTTTATAGTGTACAAGAGCTTTATCCCACAGTGGTTTGCATGGTGTGGTTCTGAAAATCTGACTGTGGTGATGAGTCCATAAAGAGAACATGGACACAGATACAAAAAAGTTTGTTTCAGGTGGGTCATGTGCTCTGATGGAGACAACATCACCAACAGTCCTGGAAAACTGAGTTTGTTTTATACATATGAACTGAGGAGGTGAGTTTATCGTATACAACTGAATAAGGAAGCAGATTTGGCTAATCTTTTTAGGAGGTCTCAGTATGAGAACAGTCTCAGACTGCAGTCATCCTGCAAGAAGAAGTTGTGGTTAATAGTTACTCTGTCAATCATTTGTAATCTCTACTACTTGGACCAAAGGAAGGCTTTATTATGCTTCTGATCTTCACCCAGGGGACGCTTTGCCATTTCCATGGATTTGAGACATTGGGGACTTTGACTTGGCTGTGCCCATATGAACAATACACATCCCTCAGGACTTCATGTGCTCCTCGCACTGCTTCCTATTTGAAATGGAGAGTTTTTCACAAATTCAGTATTGGTGGGAGGGAGTGCCCTTCCCCACAATTCAACTGTTCCCCTACTCCCCCAACTCCAAACACTGTGGTACCTCCTAAAGTATTGGTTCTTGAGGGAATAGCACACAAATGGAAGAAGATCATGTTTCAGGTGGCAGGTCACACTAGCAATAGTATTCCTGCCACCTGCCTCACTTATTGTCACATACTGCTTTTCCTGCTTGGTGAGAGATCTGTGTGTATTCTTGTATACATCTGTCTTAGGACTAATAAAAACTGTCCCTTCAATTATGGTAGGGCCAAGAGGTAAAGCAGTGGCTGGAGACAGAAGAAGGAGACACACATGGGGGACAGTACTATGCCAGCTACAGCTGTCTTTGGGTGTAGGGAATATTGTCTTGTTCATGGCCTAAATATCTATGACTAGGAGCAACAACTGTCCACCCTCCCTGCTCCAATCATGGAAGTGCTCAAGGTATCTTTCAAACTGACTCTAAGGCTAGAGAATGGGAAGTGTGTCTCCTTGCACATACATGGAGGTTGGTCTTTTCCACTGGTGTGAATTACAATAGGGGAGAATCCTACTCTCTCTGTTAGAGACACTTCATAGTCTCTATTCTAAAAGTACATTTGGACTTAATTCTGAAGAAAAAAATCTCCACACCTATACTGTTGATGATGGAGAAGAGAACTAATTTGTTTTCAGTTTCCACACAGGTACTGTGGCATGAACATGTCCCTCCACAAATAAAGCCATGTCTAAAGAAAATAAAGACAAATTATAAGGCAGATACTTATAATGCTAACCCACTATTTTCTCAGACTGATCAACTTCCAAATAGAACATAACTTGAAGATTCAGTTCTGGCTTTTGTTTATGTACTGGTCAGCATGGGTCATTCATATATCTGAATGACCATGGTCAAGGCTGTGGGTCAACATTAGGACACATTTTGGATGATTCTTGAACTTTAGGTGTTTTTTTTTTTTTATTTAATAGCACTTTATCACCTTTATTTTAAAAAAGGTGCAACTAACAAATACTGCAGATAGCACTGGCAGCTAGCGACTGTCACTTCATACTTTCACCTGCCTAACTCTTGGAGAACCAATGGATAAGCCTCCATAGCATGGTGGGAATCCCTACCTTTTTTTCTAACCCCTATTTATTCTTTAAATTTTCATACATATATAAGATGTATTTTGATCATGTCCATCTGTTCTAGAGCCCCCCACATCTTTCTCTTTGATTGTTATTATTATTATCATCATCATTATTATTAATCAAAGTCCAATTAGTGCTGTCCACATGCACCTGAGTATGATGACATCCACTGGGTCATGGGCAACCTTCCAGAGGTCATGTCCTCAAAGGAGAGCGGTGTTCCTTTCCTGAGCATCCAACTGCTAATAGCTCCTCCACCAAGGGTGAGTCTCAAAAGGTTCCTCCCCAAGACATGGTGGTATTTTGACTCATTTGATCTTGATTTGGTCAAGCTCTGGGTGATAGCACTGATGTCCCCACCCCTACAGCAGATGGGATAGCAGCTCCAGTACTGCGAAAGCTAGTCATCAGGAAAGAGTTCCTGGCCAGTGCAATGGATTTTTCTAAGCTCTGCACCAAAATAAGTGGATCTTCAGCAAGGAGGTCTTACTTTCTAGTACTGGTGGACATCCAAGAACAAAGGCAAGAGACTGTTGTGAGTTGCTGTGTACAGAAGTGTCACATCGTGTTCAGAAGTCAGCACTCCTTTGCACACCCCCTCCTCCATGTTCCCTCAGCCTTGCATATGTAGAGGCTTATATAACTGTTGTTTATAAGTGCCAGTTAGATCAGTTATAAATCTTCACTAACCACATGCAAAAAGAGGCTTCTCTGACCATGGTTGAGAGGGACACAAAGCTGTATTCTACTATCCCCTCTATTTTTTTCTTGTGTTGGAGGTTTGGAGGTTTGAATGTCACTTCTTCATGCAGCCTTCATTTTGGTGAAGCCTCCTGACACCCCAGCACCACTCACCTCCTCACGCTTAATTTGGCTCATTTCTCCTCACGTGTATTTATCTTTCTCTTCAGTCTGAAGTTCTAGGATCCTCTACAGAGCTAAGCTGGCCAGTGCCACAAACACTTTCAATCTGTTTTTTGTTGTGGAAAGGTTTTATTTCTTCTTCAAGATTAATAATGTTTCTGAGTATAATACTCTGGGTTGAAAGTTGTGATCTTTCAGAACTTGGAATATGTCTTTCTAGGCATCTGGCCTTAATAGTTTCCATTGAGGGGCTGGAGAGATGGCTCAGGAGTTTAGGGCACTTGCTGCTCTTGCCGAGGAACTGGATTTATTCCTTATGCCACATCTTAACAGCCAGGTAGCACCCCATGTAGAAAGCCCCATGTAGACATTTATAAACATTTACCTTGGGGTCAAGGCTAGTCAAGTTTTTCCTTCCAACCCTCAGTTCACATATTGGAATCTATTTGCCCAGACACACAGATGCAGGGAGCGGCAATGTAGACCCTGAGTTGAACTGCCCAACCGAAACTATGGGAAGGAAGGCCTGTCTGCCTTTGTGAGATCAGACCATGTCCTGCTCAGAGTGACTACATATTATAGAAAACAATGAGGTTTTAAATTTCTTTTTTCAATTTTAGACTGTGCTTTGCCCAAAGAGGCTCAATTTTACAAGCACCTTGTGAGTCCATTTTGAGAATGGAGGATGGCCCTATATCTAGGTGGACATGTAAATTTATTAACACTATGGGTCTGGTATGATCCATGTAGCATAGATTGGAGGAATGAGTGGCTTATCTTTGTAAATGGAAAGAGCACCACTGTATACATGTATCAGAGTGAACTGGGACTATAGGGGCACATGGCACATGGGCATATGAGCACATTAAAATCTTCTCAGAAAACCAGGGCTAAGGACTTGACAGACTGGATCAAGGAGGGGTGAAACTCCCTGATATGGACCCCATAAAGAGGTGGCAATTTAACAGTGAAACAGTAATGGGTTCCATCAATCTGCCATCAGACCAACTGGTGTGTGTGTGTGTGTGTGTGTGTGTGTGTGTGTGTGTGTGTGTGTGTGTGTGTGTGTGTGTGTGTGTGTGTAAGGAAGCCATAAGCAGAGGACTTTCATCTGTCCCAGGGGCTTCAGCTAGGATCAGTTCCTTGCTGCTTTTGATACCCATTTACTTAAACTTTCACCCATTCTTTGCTAATCTGTACCTTCATTCCTCTAGAACCCCCATCTTGTCCCTCTGCCTCTACTTCTAGACTAAGACCTGCACTTCACCCCTGACTCCTGAAGCCTGACCATCCACCAGTGGTTACAACAACTTCTCTTATTAATTACTACCCCTCTTTCTTTTAGTATTTTGAGACAGGGTCTTGAACTCACTGTGTAAAACAGGCTGGCCTCAAACTCACGGATATCTGCTTTCCTCTGCCTCCCAAATGCAGGGATCAAAGGTGTGCACCACTACCACCTTGATTATCTCAAGACTGAATTCTGTTTACATTTCTACCAGCTTCTCTGCTTCTCAGATCTTCTAAAACCTCTTGAACTATGCTGCAGCTTTTTAACACTTTGCAGTTAGTAATTGCAGTTAGTAATTGCATTCTGTAATCTATCTATAGATGCAGATAATATAAAAATTCAGATATATTTGCTGTGTGATGTGTATTGCATGGTCTGAGAGTCAAAATTAGTAGTTAAGAAGAACTTCTGCTCACCTCAGCTATGATCAGCAAGAGAGGTAAGAGAAGCTAGAACATTACTACCAACAGAACTGCCACACTTTGTGAATCTGATGCTAGTCAATAAGTTCTGACATTGTGGAAAGACACAAACATGTTTGTCTATCTTTCTCGCATAGTGTGCTTACAGTGCTATCTTATCTGATTCTGGATGAACAAGAAATATCAGTAGAAGTGACACTTTCTCTGGACATGGAGTGTGGCTCAGAGTCTTAAGAGCTCTTTTTATAGACATCTTCTCAGCTCAAGTCTTTCCCTCTCCTTACTCTGAAAGAAAGGTACCATCTTTATTGGGAAACCTGCCTGTTTACCTCCCATCTCCACCCCCAGTTAGTGTGCACATAGATACTGTCTGTACCAGGGTAGGATGGTGGGCTCACTGTTCCAGGGTAGGATGGTGGGCTCAATGTATCAGGGTAGGATGTTGGGCTTAGGTGGCTCCTCTTCCAGACCAGGTGCTACAAAATGATACCATCCCCCAAGTAATGATAGTTGCAGAAAATTGTCTTACATACATTTCCAGCTCCATCAGTAAGATTATAGTTGGGTCCCACCAAGGCTTTCTGTTTCCACATCCCTCCTCTGGGGTTATTTCATCAAGTAAAGGCATGTGCATTTTCTGACATGGAGTCCTTAGTTCAGTGAAGAGTGGTTTCCTGGGTCTTTAAAAGTAATGAATGGTTGGATGGTAACTCAAAAATTTGGGATGTCCCACGTAGACCAAGCCATCTCCCTGTTATTCCCAAATGACTAAGACAGTAAAGGGATCTTAGAATGGACATGGGGGGGTTTGCTTTGGCAATGTCCAGGACACAGCTCATCAGCTGATCATTGTTGAGCTGGTGTTTATTAAATAGCTCCTTATCCATTTCCAAAGGCCCTTCCTGGCCTTCCTTCATATTTGTGCACATTATAGACCTCGACTTCTGGTGGTCACCCTAGCCCAGATTCCTACATCACTGCATTTGTCACCAAACAGTTCCCACACTACCTGCTTGGGATCCAGGCAAGGCAGGATCCTACATATAGCAGCCTAATAAAACCCAACATGCCTAATGCTGGGCATTCAGCCTGCAGGGTGTACCTAAGTCTGAATTCTTGACTTTACCACAGAAAAGAATTTCGCGACAACGTAGTGTAAGTGTAAAGTAGATTGGAAGATATTAATGTAGAAATGCAGATTTAAGCATGGGACTAAATAGAAAGAAGGGTGCTCAGGGAAAGGAAAGGACATGGTAAGTGGGACTTCCTGAGACTCCCAACCAACTGCCTTTACAGTAACCATACATACGGTTTGGTGCTTCTGAGCTTCAAGTGCTCCTAGGGTGGTTCCTGAGGGTGCTGTGTTTAGAATGTCATCTGCTAAGGAAACACCCTGGGTCACAGTGTTCTGCACAAGGAAGCCAAGACATGTTTACTATAAACAAAGTGTGAAGTCCTGTTTGTGAGAAGATTTCAAGCTTCTAGCTGAGAAGGGAATGAGGCCACAAATTAGGCTTTAAGCAGGGTTCATCGATGTTTTAACAATGAATTATCTCTGTGTGAAAGGAGTATTGTCTCTATATAGACAGTCTTTATAGAAAATGGCAATTGTGCTGGAATGTATTACTCTTGGCTGGTGAGAGACTTCAGTCAAACTCTGGGGTGACAGTCTTCTTTTCCTTAAGTATTCCTAAATTTGCTTCTCTTCCTATGATACTTCAATCCTGCTTCTGCCCATGTGTGTGTGTGTGTGTGTGTGTGTGTGTGTGTGTGTGTGTGTGTGTGTGTGTGCATGTGTGTGTGTGCGCGTGTGTGCGTGTGCGTGTGTGCATGCACGTGTGTGTGTGTGTGTGTGTGTGTGTGTGTGTGTGTGTGTGTGATCTCCTAGGAGAAGGAGGGGAGGCTTCTCACGGTGTCTAGTGTAGTATCTGTAGCGTGGTGGCTGCCCATTCAGAGCTTCCTGATGAGAAGCAACAAATCATCAGAATCTAATGAGAGGCGCAAAAGCCAAAAGAAGGTCAAGGAAGGCTTCACACAGGTAGATCTCTGTTTCCCTCACCAGGTGCATGGGAGCTTTTGTAGTGAACATCTCCTAGGTGGCGGATGCACACTGTACAGCATTATCATGGGTACTATATTACTTGTGGAATTGTGACTTGAGAGTTAGGATCAATTGGGAATTGTCACTAAAGTTGAATATAGATCGATGATGCCACCTAGAAGTACTTAAAGTCTCTTTTCACTAAAATTATCTCATTAAAAACCTAAGTCTGGTGAGGAATCACTAACAAAAAGGAAAGGATGTCTCAGTGAAGTATCCCTGTCCATTCACTAATACATCATCTGCCAAGCTGGGGCCACTCTTATCAACAAATCATCCTTACCAAAAGTCCACACCCACAAGTGGGTTTTGTATGACAGATGGTACAACTGAGTAAACCTTGGCTGTCCTTACAGTCAACAGCAAAATACGAGTAGAGAATGGTCAGAGGACTGTATATGCAGAAAGTATTGTGAGGAGTTCTCAGGGGACAGTGAGTACACCCACTTCTAAAGGAGGCACTTGATTGTGCTATTTTAGATAATAAAGTTATGGGCGGGAAATTAAGAGTATTTGGGGACATTATTAACTTGATGATAACAAAATCTGTGAATTCCCCAGAAGTATCTCTTGCAAGTCAGTGAAGAAAAAACAAGTGAGGTTAATGCACTTGGCCTGTGGAGAAGCTGGCACGTTTAGCAATGGGTGGAGAACTTGGCTTAATCCTCAAACTTCAGTCATACTATTTCAACAAAGTTACTTCAGTGATCCCTTGCATTCTTATCGTGACCATACACACTGTATTAATTAGGGCTATCCTGAGAAGTTTTACCATCAAAACCCCTGGTAACCAGGATCACCAGTGTTCAAAGCAGAGAAAAGCAATTCCTCTGTCTGTCGTCTTCCTCCTCTAGTCAGGCCCTCAACAGTGAGAGCCACCATCAGCCAGCCTACAGTTCTACATGGTAATCATGTTCACACCAGGAAGTGTTTCACTGGCTCCCAGCATACCTTAGCCCAGTCCAACCACACCTAAAATTACCCATCACTTATCCTTTGTTGGTAGGGCAGGCTAGGAGCACTTTGAGATAAAGAAGATCCTTGACCTGTGTTTCTTTCACTTGCCCATACTAAATATGGATCTTCAAAGCTGCCAGCTGAACTCACTTTCCCTCCCTACCCTTGTATTGAGCCTCTTCCTTCCTCTTTGGCTGAAAATGAGCTTTCACTCATGACAGAAGGCTCCCAACCCACTTAAGAAGACTTGGACATCTATAAAGTCTCTCTGGCTATGCTTTGAAACAATTCACTCCATCGAGGGATTTGTGGTGGACCACACAATCATTCTTCCTGGGAGATGGGCAGGGAGCTAGAGTTGACAGTCCTGTCTTGAGGCCTAATGAGGCACAATGAGTTGTGAATGGATATGGGATGGGGATGGAGTAAACAGGCTTTTGTCAAAGAACAGAGAGGATGAAATTAGCTAAACCAAGTAACAGGTACCCTCCAGACTAGGGAGTAGGTAGAGGGAGCAATAAATATGAGACTGAAAAGAAATAAACAGAACTTGGCGAATTCTGAAGCAGAAGACAATGTATTCAGGAGCCATCTTGGGGGCTGGGATACCTTGGTGTACACACAGGAGGCTGTGGTTGGCATCAGCCAGGCCTTCCTTGACCCTGGGGAAGTGTCGGAAGAGCCATAGCTTTTCTCAGGTGGACACTTCCTGGACAGAGAGACAAAGGACTGAATTCTTGGTTTTCTGGCTTCAAAATTTTGATTTTGTTTTTCTAAGGAGAAAGGAAACATGTCTGCTGCTTTCCTTCCTTCCTTCCTTCCTTCCTTCCTTCCTTCCTTCCTTCCTTCCTTCCTTCCTTCCTTCCTTCCTTTTTCATTCTATATTTGGAGAGAGGATTTCAGTATCATCCAGGCTGGTCTAGAAATCTTCATGCAGCTGAGGGTAACCGTGAATTCTAATTCCTCACCCTTCACCTCTGGAGTGCTATGATTATAGATGTGCACCACTACAGCCCATGAATGTAGTGCTGGAGATGGAACTCAAGCCTCTGTGCATGCTCAGCAATCCACTAAGCAACGGCCCAGCCTTCTTTCTCACTACACTGGGAGGCTTCTTTCCCATCGACCAGGAAGGAAAATCACCAGTTTAGCCAAAGGAAATCTTCCACTTACACTGAAACCCTGGAGATATTTATTGAATTGAGAATGGCAGTCTGCATTGTGAAGTCGTTAGCTCTGATGGAGCCCCGTGGACAAGGAGTTAGCTGCCGAAGATTCAGAAACTCAAAAAGTGAGCAAAGGGACCACAGGGAACTGTGACTCAGCTGACAGGAAAATCTTGAATCTGTTGATTTTTATAAGAACTGAGAATAAAATGCTATTTTTTTCCCACCACTGGCACAACTCCAAGGCAAAGTTTTATTGCAGTGACTCCTATCAAACTTTATGGATTTGTTTTCTAGGTATGGCTACTGAGGCTGAATAATAGTAACTACTTGGGCATGCCAAAAAGGGGTCCTAAGCTCTGTCTAGGCTCAAGCAGATAAATAGCATGATAGAAAATTATTAGATAAAAATTTCCGTGCATTATAGGGATGGTGCACAGTCATATGCATCTTCTATGCTTCTGTCTCTTGGAACCCAAGAATCTCATTGCCAGAAATTAATTTCATGAATTCATTAAACCAAAGGTGGAAAAAAGATAATGTATGTCATAAAGATATGATGGAAGGTTGGATGATGAGTCAGTGGAGAAAAGTCTGTACTGCTCCTGCAGAGGACATGAGTTTGGCTCCCAGCAACCAGTGGGAGGCAGCTTGCAACCATATGTGACTTCAGCTTCATGGGATCCAATGTCTCTGACTTCTGTGAGCATTCATGGGTACATGCCCTTTCACACATATGGATAATTAAAAATAAATCTAATGAAGAAGATAATTTTCTCATGCTGTTTACCACAGCAGCAATTTGTGTGCAGGAAGGAATGTTCTTTGTCAGAAAGGAATTTTTGACCACAGAGAACATTTAGAAAAAAGAAAAGTGTTAAGTAAAAAGAAAACTATATATCCATGCTATAGTTATAATCAAGCAAATAATGCAGACTACCTTACACACACACACTCCATATGCACTTGCATGACAGTGTACATCTAAGAACTGTTTCTTCCATGTTCATTGCCATGTAAAACCTTATGACACAGTAGATGTATAATAAATACTTTTTGACCAATTTGGTGCTGGCTTTATATATTTTTCTAGTAAAAAGAGCTTCCCAATAGTTTAGGTATAAACTAAAACAAAAGGAACCAAATTTGCCACAAGTCAATCAATATGCTGATCTCTTTCCTTGAGAAATAAGGATTTGTTTTGCTTTCTCCAGTTGGTCCCATGTCACATTCAGCTTCTTCTAAGATAGAGTGACTCTAAAGCACATTTCCATGGCACTCCTACAGTGTGCTTAGCAACAAACACTTCATTGTTTGCCTCTGTGTTGACACGTTCAGGCTTGAACTGCCAACATTCTCTAAATACCCTTGCTCATTTTCCTTTCTGTGACTGTTGATTTACTCCAAAGCAAAACTTTTCCTTTTGTTAAACGCGGTTGAGTGTTAGCTAATGAGCTATGAGAACAGCTTCACTGGCACCACAGCTTCTGACAGAGCTCAACATTCAGATTTGATGCCTATGGACTTGGCTCCTAGGAGTGATTAACAGATGGAGAACAGGGGTCAAGGAGACCTCAGCTGTTGACTCGGGCACACACCTCTGAATAGGTGAACAAGTGACAAAGTTACTATGTAGCTTTACTAACTTCAAAAACTCTCCCACTGCTCTGTAATTCCACTAGACAATAATAATTTGTTTTTCCCCTCTGAGCCACACAAAGCACCCATTACACTCCATTAGGAAATTAAAGTTTATTTTCAGTTTCATTGGGCAAGGCAAAGGCAGGGGAAAATTTAGCAGTCTGTAGCTTGTCTGGTCCTAGGAAAACTGAACTGTGTTGAGGAGTCACAGTGTAGGAAAAGCATCCAAAGACAATGCAGTATTTAACTGATGATAATCTCAAGATGTTCTCAGGAGGTAGGCGCTGGATGAAGCAGACAAGAAAGGGGAGAGGAGGCAGTGACCGGAGTGATTTGCATCAGGAGAAAAGGCCATGTTTTCTCCATCCACGCCAATGTCATATACTGGACAACATAATTTCAACCCAGATTTCTGGGTCCATACAGTTCCTCCATTGCCACATGGAGTCTGCTTGCTGTAAACCAATTGTTTTCTGCCTTTATTTTTACCTGAAGATCTTCTGTTTTTGGTTACTTCTTTGGAGTGACATCCCTCTTCCTGCCTATCCTAACAATCTTGTCTATATATTTCTGGTCTCTAAGTTTATGCTGGGCTTCTTCCACAAGCATGTGGTCAGGGGAAGGGTCAGTGCCACAGGCAGCATTCAGTTAGGACTCATACTCTCAAAACAAAACCCAGGCCTGGCAAGGGAGGAGGTCACATCTTGGCTCATTCTGAAGAAAGAATAGCCTGATTAATAGAGGATATATGTGCATTTTGTCACCATTCTCAGAAAAAAATAAGACTGCTAAAATTTATGTATGTCTTCTTCATATATTGTCATACGCACACATAAAACACATAGATTATATCTATAGATAAAGTAATAAAAAATGTGTGGATGTACTTTAATTTACCAAACTATGGTCTACATAAGTCTCAGTGTTATTTCCAATATTCTTAAATGTGTGTTGGAAAAAGACTTCTGATAGACTAGAAATATGTACAGAATAGATGTTTCACCGTGGGCGTGATGATTCTTTGTGTCTGTTCCAATCATTGTTTTCAAGTCACAGAAATCAACCCTAATGAAATTAAGTGAAGAGGAATTTTTCCAGGCTCTTATACAGTAGCCATAGGATCTATGGATAGGAAAACTCACAGAAAACAACAGTTAACAACAGGACCCTCAGCTCCAGCAAACAGAATTGGCCTTTCCATAGGCGGTTTCGATATTTGTAGTCAAGGCTTTGTGAAAGGACCCTTAGCTCACCAAGCCAAGCTAATGTGCTCCATCTTTCCTGTAAGCCAAGAGTGAGGGGAAACTCTTCACTTGATTTTGTAGTAAGAAGTAGGGCCCTGACTTATGAGTGTTCCTCAACTGAGACTTTTCCCTGTTCAGGCACGGCATGGGGATTCTAACATCAATAAGACCCATGAATATCCATTGTCTCCTCAGTATTAATGCTATGGTATGACCTGTCTCCCCCTTCCCACTGTATCATAAGGTCATTGAACACACTTATGCTAAAATTTGGAGAACTTTGATGATTATCTTTTTCAGATGAAGTCTCCTGAAATGGACTTTCTGAGTGAGAGTATAAGAACAGATATTATCAGATATATCTTCTTTCTGAAAATTTGCATTGATTCATGATTAGCTCTTGGGGTATGTACAACATGACTAGGCTTCCTCTATGTTCTTATTTATCTTGGACAGGACCACTTTCAGAAACTCTCATGCCCCCTCTATTCTGACCTGACCTCATTTGTGCAGCCAGAACCTCATTTTAAACTTTGGTTCTTTGAAGTCAAATGCTTGGAGACAAAAGAACGGTTCAGTAAATACATTTTTTATTTTCTCAAGTTTATTTGTGATAATTACTTTCATTGATTTTTCTTCTTCATTAATTTGATTAATTCTTGGGTTTGCTTCTTTAATATGCCATAGAGAAGAGATTTCTCTTTCTGTTCTGGAAAATAGTGTTGTCAAAGCAGAGGTACAGTGAGAGACTAATTTCAGAAGGGAGCCTGAGGGGTTGGTGCGCATGCTCTATGAGTAGGTAGTTAGGCTGAGATGCTCTGGGTCTCTCTTTCAGACCCCCATAATGAAGGCAGTGCTCATCCTCAGAAGTCCTCATGGAAGCAGGAGTGCATGCCTTAGAGTTCTTAAACCAAAAAGAATGTTGTACCCATGTTGTGAGACCCCCAAAAGACACTAGGGAGCTGGATCCCGATGCAAACACACAAGGGTCAGTTTACTTTTTTGGACAGGTTTGAACCCAGGATGAAACCCTATGTTCCTACACAGTGGAGGTATTCAGCCCCAAGCTCAGGAGTGAGAGGATTTTTGGAGAAAAAAAAATATAACTGGGGTGTTACTTGTCTTGGCATTTCAGGATCGGGTAAAGGGAAATGAGGTAGAGTAATTCTTGGAAACTATTCACTAAACTTTTGGTGGGAACTCAAGTTTTGAATCTATTGGTTGCTAGGCTCATTCCTGAGATTTTTCCTCTAGGTTCTTCTTAGACCTGGGCCCTACCTTCAGGCACTTAGTCTTTCCCTGAAATAAAGTTTTATAATGGTAAATCTATGCCTTCACAAGAACATGTAGCTGAAATATTCTGTGACTTTTCTAGTAATTTAAATAAACATATTTTTAGCAGCAAATTGAAAGATATAAAGAATAGTAGAATCCAAGATTTTATTAAGAGAGCCCAAGTATAGACTGGATAGATGACTCGGTGGTTAAGAGCACTGCTTGATCTTGCCCAAAACCTAAGTTTGATTCACAGAACCAACAGAGTGGCTCATAACCACCAGTAACTTCAGCTCCAGGGAATCCAATGCCTTCCTCTGCCCCCTCTATTAAACCCCATACTTGTTTCACTTTCTTTGTAAAAAATATGAGGAGACACAACTCTTCCAGCAAACAAACACGAATGAGGTCAAAACACTCATACACATAAAATAAAACCAACCTCAGGAGAGCCATGCCAAGGGGGATCTCTAAGGATTGCATGCTGGGGATTCAAAATAGGAAGCTTTTTGACAATTGAAATATCATATGTTAAGCAAGAGGCTTTTCCACCTTTTTTTGGTACTAGCAATTGAACCCAAAGCCTTGGGGATTCTCAGAAAGTACTCTACCACTGAGCTATATCTCTGATCCCAACACAATGCAGTTTAAATATTATAATTCATATTATGCAATAATGAAGGAGATAAGAGAATATATTGACCTGAACTCATAGACTTGTATTATTGAAAGTGGATTCTACTGTGGACTATGGATTTTATTTAACAAAAATACATGAATGGTAAGCCAAATAAGTAACAAGGAGGGCTCAAGAGAGGACCCATGGATCTTCCTGAGGAGGGGAAATAGATTTTGTGGGTAGACTCGGGGCAGGTGGGGATGGAACAGGAAGGATCAGGCAGATGGTGGGGGTGGAGGGAACGAGTACTGGGAGAGATGGCTGGAATTGGGGGACATTTGGGTGGTGGTATGGAAACTCCCTGGAATTTATGAGGGTGACTCTAAGGAAGATTCCTAGCAATGGGGATAGAGAGCCTGAAGTGGCCATCTTCTACAACCAGGCAAGGCTTCCAGGGGGAGAACTGGGACACCAACTCAGCAATGAAACCATTGACATACAGTACACCTTGCCTTCAAGATGTACTGAGGTAAAGGTGGTACAGATCTTGTGGGAGTGGCCAGCCAATGACTGCTTCAACTGGAGGCCCTGTTCTGAGGCCCATGGCCCATGCCTGTCATTGCCTGGGTGTCCAGGAACCAGAGGCAGAGCAGCCCACAGACCAGTGTAGAACCAAACATGACTGGTCAAGAAAAAAAAAAAAGTCAATGAAATGATTCCTAATGATACTCTACTATAATCATAGATTAATGCCTAGCCTAGTCACTGTCAGAGAAGTGTCATTCAGCAACTGATGGAAGCAAATACAGAGGCCCACAGCCTCTACGGGAGAGGAGGGTACTCTGCAGAAGATGTGCAGGAAGGGTTATAGGAGCCAGAGGAGTCCAGGACACCATGAGAACACAGCGCACAGAATCAACTAAATAGGGCTCATGGGAACTCACGGAGAGACTGGAGCAACAATCATGGAGCCAATATGGGTTTGTACGTGCAGCTTGGGTTTCTGGAGGGTAAGTTGTGGGGAGGGGGTTGGGATGAGTGCAGGGAGCGGAAACTGTGGTCAGGATATAATGTATGAAAGAGGAGTAAATAAATAAATAGATAGTCAAACAAACAAACAAAAATTGTAGGCCAGAGAAATAATTCTGGTTGAAGACATTTGCCTCTGATCCTGATTTTGAACCCTGGATCCCACATGGTAGAGGGAGAGAACCAACTCCAGCAAATTGTCCTCTGAGCTCTACATGTGTGTTTCGCTATACAGGAGCTGGCATGCCAGATAAAAGTATGTCAGTATTGCTTTAATAATTGTAACAAGTAGTTGTGAAGCTATGTAGGGTAGGGGATGATATATGGGGACCTCTATCGTATGCTAGCTTTTTATAGGAATTTAAAACGGTTCTAAAAAGATAAAGACAGCTGGACCTGAGGAGACTGCTCTGGTAACAAAATGCTTACTGCACAATCGTGACATCCTGAGTCTGAAGCCCTAGTATTCACATGAAAAAGCTGGCCACGATGGCCTGCAGTCTGCAACTCTAATGTTGAAGGAGGCAGAGACAGGCTAGGCAGTAGAGCTGTGTCAGTAGCTCCTGCTTCAAAAAAGGAGACCCTGTCTCAAAAAGATCAAGGAAGAGTTCTGATTCTGGGGTCTTCTGCAGTCCCTAGCAGGTTCCCTTGTTACTGTAGGGGACTCTGTACCCAACATGCACACAGGCAACACCAAGTTACCCCAGTGGGTTAGAAGAGAGTGCCTGAAGTTGGGAGGGAAAAAAGGCAGCCAAGCGTAAGAAGGGTTTGCAGGGAAGGAGCGAAGAGTAGATTCAATCAAAACATATGATGTTGAGGTACAAAATTCTCAAACAATTAATTTTTAAAAAGAGAAAAAATAAAGTTGAATGGTCCAGGAAGATATCTGACATTGACCTCTGACCTCTACTTGCATGGCACACTCAAGCACCACATACACATATGCACACATCCACACAAAAATGTATACATCCCACATAATGTGCACACATTTATAATATGACTGGTCACTTAAAAAATCATAGCAAACAGGGTGTGTTAGTTGCTTTCCTACAGCTGTGGTTAGAAAGTGACCAAAAGCAACTGTGATCAAAAGAAAGAGTTATGTTGGCTTAGACTCCAGGGGCAGAGTCTGGAGGTTTGGAACCAGCATGGCAGCAGCTGAGAAAGCTTATCTTCAACCACATGAATAGAGAAAGAGAGTGAATTGGAAGTGTGGTGCAACTCTAAACTCAAAAAGCCCCCCCAATGATGTATTTCCTCAAGCAAGGGTCCACCTCCTAATGGTCCCATAACTCCTCAAACAGCTCTACTAACTGGGGACTAAGTATTCAAACAAAGGTCTTGACTAGGAATCTGGGCCCTGCTTTGCTGTCCACTAGCTGTGTGACCTTGAAGAAGTTCCTTGGCTTTTCTGGAATTTCTCAGGCAGTCAGACCACTTTCCAGAGTCTCTTCCGTCCCATAGCCTAAGATTTTAGGATGACTTGACTTAGATTCTTTCTTTCTTTTTTTTTTTTTTCTCACCCTTGTCTTGACTTCAAATGTCAGTCCTAATCAAAGCATGCCTTATGCTTTGCTCTCTGGTAACTGAATGAATAAGCACAAAGGCCTTCCCCTTGCCTGGGGGCTCAGAGGACTCTCTGGAGCTTGTAAGAAGACCAAGACAAAAGGCAGGCAGGAAGCACACTGACTTCTTACAGAGAAAGTCACTTTTTTGTCCATTTGCATAATTTATTTCTTAATGCTGTACCCTTGTCAAACCCCTTTCAACTTGTAGACATTTACACAATGGATTATAACAGGATTATTTGATTGTGGGTCATTATCCCTGGCTGAATCACCTTTTTAATGCTTTTAAGTGGCTTATTAGATATTCCACCTAGGACTAGAGTTAAGTCCTGACTTTGGGTCACAGTGTGAACAGCTATCTCTAGGTGTTCATGCTGAGGTGACTGTGGAGCTTTTATCAGTTGGATGATCTCACATTCAGGTGATGGTACAGGATGGTGGCCCATGCTGGCAGCTATGGTCTTGACAGAATGTCATACTCTTTGGAAAGTTTATGCAACACAGAATCATTTTCAACTTTCCTGAGGTTAAAAAAAAATATGGCAAAGACCCAAGTTGGATCGTGTCCAATCATGCAGATAAAATACTCCCACACTCATTTACTCTAAAGAAAGAAAGCATGTTTATGTTTGTGTGCTTTGAGCAAATCTCACTAATGTGAACAACACAGCAGAACATACTGAGATGGAACAATTCATTGGCTCATGCTAGTCTGCAAAGTAGTTTGTTATGACCCAGTGGGTTAGCACTTAGAAACTTTGTCTCTGTGAGGTCTTCATACATGAGAAACCTCACTTAAAGCAGTGACAACGAACATGTAATGTGCCTTGTCTCGCCCTCCTAAGCCCAGTGTGGGCATCACTAATGTAGGATAACATCCTTTCCTGATGAGATTGCTAGCTCACATCTCAGAGCCACACTAAGGACTTAGATACTCTCCCTGGCCCCTGGAGTCAACAGCTTTTCCTTACGGAATGCTGCTCTCCTGAAGAAGTAAGGAGATCCTGCTGTTCCCACCTGATGACTGATGAAGTAAGATCTACAAAGGGCAAGAACTAATGGATGAAGATATTAATTTGACATTCATTGTTTTCTTAGAGGCGTCTCTCTATCTCTCAAGGAGAGCAGTGATTGATGGGTAAAAACCCATGTTTCCTAGAAGAAATGGATAGATATTAAATAAATCCATAAGGAGTTACTGAGAGGGAGTAAAAGTTGTCCCTTTTTCCTGTCACTTACTTCCAACCTGTGAAAGAGGAAGAACCTGAGAGAACTGGGTGGAATTTATGAAGGATGTTTTAGGAATAGAGGTCAAAGTAAGTTCTCACCTCTGCCACTTCCCAGCAAATGATGTGAAATGAGATTTGGAGAGGCATCCCCCTGCCTCCAAGACTGCCTATAATGGTGGGCTTGTAAACAGGGGAACGGGGAGAACCATCATGCATATATCTTTTGCAGTGTGGGGAACATGGGTTTTCCTACTGATTAAACAGGCCCAGAAAAGAACAGAAAGAGCCTTCTAGAGGGCAGCTGCCTGCTTCTTTTCTCAGAGAGTCACTTTGAATGATACATGAATGGAAAATTCTAGGGTGTTGAGTCCTATGAAAGAAATGGTTCCAGGCTCATGGTGACATTTTCTGTTGGCTCCTGGGAATGCTCCTTCCATAAGGAGAGAAATAGTCCGAGGAGTCAGCAAGCAGGCTTAGGCCACACTAACTCAGTTTAAATTAAGTTCAATGTATTTATTTATCTGAGGAAGTGGTGGGGATTCAACTCAGGGCCTTCTGTATGGCAGAAGATAACTCCAGCCCCTGTGTCTAGATCTTTGTTTTTAATTATTTGAAGTTAAGATAGACTATCCAATAGTTAGAACAGGGGAACCAAAATTAGAAATATAAAATAGGAAGATAAAGCTTGCTAGCTCCAGCCCAGACAAATGAATTAAAAGAGCAATAAGCATAATTATATTTCTTTAGTATTATAAAGTTTTTGTCACCAAAGCATTTATTTGCTACCTTTCCCCTTGCTCCTAGTACTAAAACAAGGTAGCCAGGATTACCAACCAGTGCTGGATCTCAGAGAGGTTAACAGAGGAATACATACCATACATCACATGTTTTCTAATCCCTACATCTTCCCCGCGTCTCCTGTTACCACAGAAGCCACTATACACAGTTCTGGACTTAAAAGATACCTTCTTTTGCCTCCATTGACACTTAGAAGCCAACACATTTTGTCTTTTGAATGAATGGAGCCCGATGGAGAATTTATGGGTCAAATAACTTGGACTAGGTTTCCACAGGCTTCAAAAAACTATCCTACAGACTTTGATGAGTCCACAAGGGCTACGCTACCCTGAGAGCACCCTGTCCTCACAACTTTAGGAACAAAGAAGGTTAAGAAGGCCACTGAGGGCCTGTTAGAGGCTCTACAGGCATTAGGATATCAGGTCTCAGGCAAGAAGATCCAACTGTGTGGTGCCTTGTATCACCTATTGAGTTACAATTTGGAAGGCGGTGAGCAAACACTGTCCCAGAGCTAAATCTTTTGTTTTATTCATGTAACAATTTTTTATTATTTTACATATGAACCACAGTACCCCCCCCTTCCCAGCCACCTCCCTCCCCTTCCACTCCTTCTCCATCTCCATGGGGGCAGAGAGGCCGTGCTATTTCCCATCTCTGAGTCTTCCCACAAGTTCCAGCCTAGTGATCTTGTATAAACACAGAGGATCCCAATTCCAGAACCTGGAGACAATATAGAAAAGCCTACACCTTGTGGCCCTTAGCACACTCACAGCAGTGAAGGCCATTGGCTGGTGTCACTCATGGATCCACCAAACCCAGCTGAAGAAGGCTACAGAAGATAATAGCAATCACCAGGTCTTCCAATCTCCTAAGATGATGACTACCCTATTTTGTTTTCTTTGTTTCCCTATGGGAAAGGCCTTAAATCCTTATAAGTCAGAAGCTTGTATATGGGAATTAAGAAAAATTCCCATACACAAAAAACCAGAGTTGCAAAGCCCTTAACCAGTTTATCCACAGACCCAATTCACCTTCCAAATAGATTTCTATGAAATATTGCATCCAGAGGCTACTTGGGTATGATTCATTTCCTCTTGGGGAGTAGTATACTACAGGAATTGCAGGTCCATCGATAAAGATAATAGGCATCTCTTGAATTGTTTGCATTGAAGGAGACCCTCCTCACTGTCCTCCTGTAAGTTCTATCTATTCTAGCTGTTCATCTACAGTGGAGAAGAGGGCAAGGCCCATTTGTGTCTGGATTTCGAGTTCTCTGAGTGGCAAGCTATCCCTAATTGTATTCCTCTATTGGGTGCAGGGATGGCAGGCCCCACCAGAGTTGAAACATCAGCTCTAGATATGGGCAATAAAAATCTTAAGAAACTCGGTGCTCAAATAGACATAGACCTGGGCCATCTGGAAAATCAGTTTCCCCTTCTGGAAGCCCAGTTTGATTTAACTAGTGTTGTTCTTCAAAATCAAAGAGAATGCAACCTCCTCTTTATGAGACAAGAGAGTTTTGTGTGTTACTGGGAAAAACTTGTTGCTTCTATGCCAACAAGTTAGGGGTGATTAGAGAAAGTGTAGTTGTGGTCAGAAATGACCTTCAGGAGAGAGAGGGGGAAAGAGAGGGAAGAAGTAGGGAGGAGAGGGAGAGGGGATGGGGGAGAGGAGGGGCAGGAGGGGCAGGGAAGGAAGGGGAAGGGGAGGGGGAGAGGGAGGGAGGGGAGAGAGAGAGGGAGAGAGAGAGAGAGAGAGAGAGAGAGAGAGAGAGAGAGAGAGAGAGAGAGGGAGGGAGGGAGGGAGGGAGGGAGGGAGGGAGGGAGGGAGGGAGGGAGGGAGGGAGGGAGAGAGAGAGAGAGAGAGAGAGAGAGAGAGAGAGAGAGAGAGAGAGAGAGAGAGAGAGAGAGAGAGAGAGAATCTAAGAGCCAGAACCAGTCTTCATTCCCTAGTCCTCCTGGCTAACTATTCTACTCACAGGCATGGCTGAGCCATCAATCCATTTGATCGTAGCCCTCACTATAAGATTCTGATTGCTCAATTTTGTACTTAACTATGTAAAACAGAGAGTGAACTCTGCTAGCTTGGGATGACAATACAACCTTCTGCTCCATGAGGAGCCCATAGAACTAATAGGGAATATGACAGCTCTAAGACCTCAGCATGACTGATACCATGTTGGAGACACATACTAACCTTAAAAATCCAACATTTAGGCCCAAACACATGCCAAAATGGGAATAAAAACCTAATTCATAGTTTCAGGATCCAGGAAAGTCCTTAAATGTACTAACCTTCTTTTTGGATTCTGTAGCTCTGCTTCTCAAAGTTCTTGTTAACAAAATTGTGTCAACCAGGATGTGATTTGTGTGTGTGTGTGTGTGTGTGTGTGTGTGTGTGTGTGTGTGTGTGTGTGTGTGCAAAAAATAAAGAATGGTAAGTCTTGCTGTTGCATGATTTGGGCAAGTTCCCCAGTTCCCCAGATGGTGGCCAGCTGGCAATACAAGCCTTCTATTAGAGGCTGTAAGAGTGTCCATGTGTGTTCTTTGGTGTAATTATCTTCCAATAGTATTATTGAACTTTTATTAAAAAAATGCATGAAAGCTTTGAAGTTTGAGAATATACTCTGTACACAAGGCAATGACATCAGGAGAAATAAGGTTATAGACTACTACTACAGGTGTAAAGAAAAGTGGATACTTAGGGGGGCTGGGATTGCTCAAGAGCAACTGCACCACACCAAAGCTTACCCCAACATGGGTGATGACTCACAGAGGCTGCATCCTGGAGCTCTCTTCAGAACTGATCCTCTAATACACAGTGTTGAGGATGTCTTCTTGACAGCTGGGCTGATCAGTCTCTTCTTCCCACAGTCATGCATGGCTTCCTTCTTCAGCCTTGGGGAGGAGTTCTAGAAAAATATTGTGAATTTAAGATTTTCAAGTCTTGTAAATTTTTTTTTTTAACTTCACAGGCTTTATCAGTCCCACCTCCCACTTTTCTGGAGATAAACTTTTAATTTGGAGAAAATTGGTACACAACAGGTGATGGGAAGTAGAGGGATGGAGATCACCATAAAAGGGGGAAATCAATGGCAGCAAATAGGCTATGAACCAATCTGGATCTGAAAAGCATAGCTGACGAATTCTCAAAACTCAGTGAATGGAAATTGATTAATCATGTCTGTCACAATGAAGGAGGGACCACTGTGGCATGTGTGCCTCCACTGGGCTGGAGGAATGCATGCGGCAGATGGTATGGGAAAGCAGATACTTCATTCCTTAGAAGTTGTTGGTAAAGAAGACAATCTACATTGTTCTTTTAACTTTTTTTTTATTATTTTTTATCTACTTATTTACTTATTGTATGTATTGTGTGTGTATTCAGGTGCATGCCCACTCACTATCACAGCTCATGTGCTGAGGTCAGAGGACATCTTGAATACGTCAGTCCTCTCCCAGGGACTGAACCCCAGTTGTCAGCTTCAGTGGCAAGTATCTCTATGCCCTGACATCTCCTTGACTTCCCTCCCAATCCAAATCAATATTAAAAATTCTTATAACCTTGAATATTTGTGTTCTTTTGGAAAAGTTAATCTTCCTAATGTCTTTGAGAAAGATAGTTCCCAACCTCTGGATAAAGATCAGATGGACACCTGCTAAGGTGTTAATTGGTGATAACTGGATTAATATGAGACCTAGGGGCTCTTTTCATCTCTCCAACTAACTAGCTGTGTGACCTTGAACAAATCCCTTAATCCTCCTAGACCTCTATTTCCTTGTCTTCAAAACAGGGATGCTATCTGAATGATGTCCCAGAATCTGTGAGACTTAAAGAAGATGCCAGCAGAGCAACCAGGGAAAATGGAAAACATTGGACAGATGTAAATCATGATGTTTCCTCTGGAAATGGACCAAACTGGTCAATCATAGTTATCTTAGCCAGGATTTCTAGTGCTGTGAAGAGACACCAGTGGCCACAGCAATTCTTATAAATGAAAGCACTTAATTGTGTCCGGCTTATAGTTTTAGAGGTTTAGTTTATTATCTTCATAGCAGGAAATGAGTCAGCATACAGGCAGACATGGTGCTGAAGAGGTAGCTGAGAGATCCACATTTTGATCCAAAGGAATAGAAAGTGAACTGTGATACTGAGTGAGCATAGGAGACCTCAACCCCCACCTGCCCCCACAGTGACACTCTTCTTCCAACAAGGCCACATCTACTCCAACAATGTCACACCTCTTAATAGAGCCACTCCCTTTGGGGACCACTTTCTTTCAAACCACCAGAGTAGTGTTTCCCAAAGTGTGTTCCTTGGACCTTTAGTTGCACAAGATGTCAGTAAATGCTACACCGAGGCCACCAAACAAAAAACATTCTTTCCCAAATAAGTGCAGAAAACGCATGGATAAATGAAGTTAAATTAGTCTCTTCAGCATGGAAATAACCAGTCTTTAGTGCTTTTGGGCTTTCCTTCTGAGGGTTTCATTTGCCTTAACATGTAGTTGGGTTGGCCTGGAGCTCCCTATGTAGAGCTATCTGGCAACAGTTCTCTTGCCTCTATCTCCTATGTGCTGGGATTACATGTGTGTGCCAGCATGCCTGGCTGTCCAGTCTTTATGTAGTTCTTTTCTTTTACATTTTTAATGTGTTTGTTCATTCATTAATTAATCAGTTAATTAATTATGTGTGTGTTTGTACATATGCACATACAATATGGCTGGTTGTGGAAATCAGAGGACAGCTTGCGGACATCATTTCTCTCCTATCATGCATGCAGGTGCTGGGGAGTGAAGTCAGTTTGTCAGGTTGGTGGCAAGCACTTAATCCCTCTGCACTGTTCTGTCAACCCCAGTCCTTATGTTTTGATGTGCATTGTGAATCACTGCACATTTTGAAATAGTATGCATTGATTCTCATGCTTATTAGATGTGCAAGTCTTCTTTAAAAAAATTCTTTGGCATAGGCTCTTTTGGAAAGCATTGAACAATTTATCTGTATCTCCCTCAGACTCAATACCCTCTGACTCAGTCTTTTATTCTGCAGAGGTTGATAATTCCTCTGGTGTACATCAGCCACTCTTCAAGGGACAATACAGAGGAAAAATGTTTTCACTGTCATCAAACTTATGTCCTAGCTCTTGATGTCACTTATGGGAAATACGTCTACTTTGGAAAAATAACTGCTGTAGCTGTAATGGAAGCAAACGCACAGCTTTCTTTGAATGAGAACGTCCAAGGCAGAAAGTGTGATGGAAAGGAGAATATTCCAGGTTGAATTGCTGCTGTTATAAGAACCACGACTGAACGTAACTTGTGGAGGGAAGGGTTTATTTCATCACTGAGGAAAACCAGAGCAGATGCTCAAGACAGGAAACTAGAAGTAAAAACTGAGGCAGAGACCATGAAACGTTGTTATTGGCCTGTTCCCTTTGGTTTGCTCAGCAAGCGTGATTTTATAGTTCAGGCCTGCCTGCCTAAGTGTGGCACTTCCCACAGTGAGCTGGATCCTCCTACACCCATTAGCAACTGAGAAAATGCCTCTCAGATATACTCACAGTCTGACTGAGGGAATGCTATGGTTGAAAAGTCCTCCGATAAGTAGACTGTCTTCTTCTGTTGTTCACTTACTAAATGGAGGTTAAACCATGAACACAGACCTGGATAAGGAGATGGTATTTCATGGTGGAGGGGGACACTGCATCATTGATTCCTTTGATCATGGGCTTACTCACTTGAAAAATTCTTATATCCAGTACACAACAGAGTATCTTACATCTCTAGCTTCTCCTTCTAGATGGGCAGGAAGAAGATGTGAGTATTTCTAACCTAGGTTGCCATGTATGTTGTGGTGGGGAGTGGATGCCAATGTGGGAGTTCATCACACATTTTGATAGAAGAAGAATTTTGGTTAAATTACCCAGACATTGTTAAAAGGTTGCAGAGAAGACTGGGTAGGGAGACATAGGGTGTGGGAAACATTAAGGACAAGACCTTAAAGAGACCCTATTACAGCAGTACAGTCAGAAAGGAAGGGGCATGAAGGATATATTTATTTATATTTATACACTAGGGCTCTAGAGATGAATTAAAAGTAAAGACCATCAGTGCTTTCTCAATGGCATGTTTTGAGGCCACGCCCAACCATCTCTACAGTTCTTAAGCCTTACCCTTTAGGTTAGCCTCTCTCTCTCTTCCGAATTCTTCCAAATCTCAGATATTCACTGTTTCTCACAGATATTGGTAGTGTTTTCATGATATATGATAGACTCCCAATTCAAAATAGGAAATTCAATATCTTATGTTATTGAAAAACATGCAGAGAAAGTTCATTATATAGATTTCAGTTCCAGTATCTCCCATTTGGCTAGCCTTTAGGAATCTTTGTTCTCAGGTAAAAGAGATGGTGGCAAGATGGCTGCCAGCAACTCCAGATTGATATTTTTTATGGCAAACTCAGGAGAAAAGGAAAAGTCTCCCTGAAGCTACTGCATAAGTCCTTGTATTTGTTCTGGTCACCACATCCTGCGTCATGTGTTCACTCCTGAAACAAGATGTGACAGGCTTGGGTCACATGACCTCATTTTGGTGCAGTAGGTGTAGACTGAGACACATGACTCAGAATACTCCTTTCTTTTCAAATTCTTTGTGTGTGTGTGTGTGTGTGTGTGTGTGTGTGTGTGTGTGAATATGAATGTATGTACCTATGCATGCATGTGTATGTAGAGATATAGGTGTAAATCAACCATGTTTATTTTTGAGACAGGGTCTCTCACTAATTCAGCTAGTCTGGCTGGACACTGAGTCCTAGGGATCTGCCTGTGCTTGCCAGGGCTGGGAACATCAAGATGTGCCACAATGTTCGGTTTCTTTTTCCACATGAGTTCTGGGGTTGAACTCAGGCCCATAGGCTTATGTGGCAAGCACTTTACCAAATGAACAATCTCCAAGCCCCTGGGAATTTTTTTCTAAAGAAATTGGAGTCTACTAGCAGAGGAATGGAGAGCAAGTGTAAAAAAAAAAAAAAAATAAGAAATGGAGATCAGCGCAGAGGAATGGAGAGGGTAAAGGTGAGGGTTATATCTTTTGTTTTGTTTTTTTAAGTAAGAAAGGAAAAGAACAAAGGAAGAAAGGGCAGAAATCTTTTGTTTGCTCTACAGTAGTTAGTTCTCAACTTTCCTAATGCTGCGACCCTTTAATATTGTTCATTTTGTGGTGACCCCGACCATAAAGCTATTTTTGTTGCTACAATTTATAACTGTAATTTGCTACTGTTACAAATTGTAATGTACATGTAGGTGTTTTCTGATAGTCTTAGACAGTCTCCCCAAGGGGGTCGTGACCCACAGATTTTGAACTGCTGCCTTACAGAAATAAAAATATAGGAATTGTTTCCATACAGTATTTTTGGCTGTTGGAAGTAGAAGACTAAGCTCTGAGAGAAGAGGAGCCACAGACCCCACATTGATTAGATAAGGCTCCCTCCCCCAGCCTGCCACTGACTAGTCACCTGAGCATTCCATTTCTGGGTATGAGGAGTTTGAGGTCATCAAATTGATCATGGGAGGCTTGGACCACCTTCAGCCTCAGGCACAGAGCCAACAATAGGACTTGTGCTCCCAGCGCCCAGAGCCTCTTCCTTCTAGCAGCAAGTCACAGCCTCTCATCATTGGCTTATTGGTTCTGGTACATCTGAAGTCTTCTCAAGCTGGAACTCTGCTGGCTCCAGCTCCCCCTCATACATAAAGAAAAAACTATAATTTAGGTAAATTTCGTACTACAGCCAAATATGACCCTGGACATTGCCCAGATAATTTATTATTCCAGACAAGGTTTTGATTTACAGCACAGGCTGACCTCAAATTTGTGATCCTCCTGTCTCTGCCTCCCACCTGAATGGTGGAATTTACACACATGCACCTTCACATCTGACCGGAACAATGTTTTAACTCCACATTGGGTGTCTCAGGGGATAGGCATGGCTCATCATCTGTGTCTCTCCTAAGCCCCTGATGTTTGCTCCAAGGCCTTTCTTTATGTTCATGTTGACTGCATGGCAGGGGAGAGGTTTGATTATGCAATCTTGACCCAATTCTTCTTTCATTTATTAGTCAATCAGGCACTTGAGGATGCCCTTGTGATCAGCTACTTCTGATCACAAGCAAGGGAGTGGGGGCAGAATTGGAGCTTCTACTTAGCCAGAGATTCATTTTCCTTCAAAGCATCACCTTGAGGGAACACACACTTCCCCAGCAAGACGACTGTTCAGAGGACTTTTAAACTCTTCTTGGAATTGTTCTCAGGTGCTAAATCCTCTTTCTTCATGAGGGGTTCCGATCTCTTGAAGAAGTCTGCAGCACTGAGGGTCCAGCGTGGCTGACCAGGACAACCTGAGTACCTGCCTCTTCTTTTTTCTTTGGGTCTAAAGCAAAGTGCAGTGGTGATGCTGTTAAATGAGGTCCTTGGGGATCTGAAAAGTTTTATTTATTTTTATGGTTCAGATAGTTTGTGTGTGGGGAAGCGGTGTACATGCATGTTTTTGTGTGACTGTGTGGAGGCCAGTGGCTGATGTCTGGTATCTGCCTTAATCACCCATCCACCTTACCTCAGAGTCTGTCACTGAAGCAGAGCTCACAAGTGCCTACACTGAGTAGTTAGTAACCCCTTGGATTCTAAGAAGTGGGATTATAGGTATGTGCAATCATTCCTGGCTTTTCATATGGCTGGGGGATCCAACTCTGCTCCCCACACCTGCATGATAAGTGTTATACTGACCAAGCCATCTCCCCACCTTGTTTTCACGTTAGATGGTCCATAAAGATCTGAGTTATAAAGATGGGGTCCATAGCTGCTGGGAGGTGGTAGGACCTTTAGGAGATGAGGCCTAGTGGAAAGAGGTCATGGTGGTGGGTAGAATATACTCTTAAAGGGGACATTGGGACTTAGAGCAGTCTCCCCTGTGTGTGTGTGTGTGTGTGTGTGTGTGTGTGTGTGTGTGTGTGTCTGTGTGTGTCTATCTCTCTGTGTCTGCCTGTTTGTGTCTCTCTGTTTTTGCCTGTCTCAGTTTCCCTCTGACATTCTGTAGCTGTTATTTAGCTACCAATACACCACATTGTATACCCCAGGTTTACTTTGAACTTGCAACAATCTCTCTACCTCAGCCTCCCAAGTTCTGGAACTACGGGTGTTCCCATCTCAGACATTTTGTCACAGCAGCAGAAACCTGACCAACACATTTACTACTTTCTTATGTTCCGAATTTAATAATCAACATGTTCACATTCAGTAGTTGAAAAGGCACAAAAATCATGCCATTTTCCATTCTTTGTTCCTCGGTCAGTTTCTCTTTCAATTTCTGCTTGTGGTTTTCTATCTATGTGCTATCTCCAGTGTCTTAAACCCCAGAAAGGCATCTGGAAATAACTTCAGGATTGCTCTCCTGTTCATCTAAGATTGCTATGTCATAGGTTCTATGTCTAGTACCTGTCTCATTGCTTTACCCCTGGTTATGCTCTGTAATGGAGACCAGATCCTGACTGATCTGTGCAAGGTGTGAGCCCGGGTTTCTTTATATCTATCCCATTAAGAGCCATTAGAGTCTGCAGGTGGGGCATATAACATCAGCAACCCTATTCCCTCTCAGGCTGTGACCATTAAGTGAGATGATTTGTGTGAATGTCCCTAGGAAGGTGTGATGGTTAATTTCATTTGTCAACTTGGCTTGGCCACATGCCTAGTTGTCTGGCTACACATTTATCTAGATGTCACTGTGAAGGAATTTTGTAGATGTGATGAGCATTCACAGTCAGCTGGCTGGCCATGAGTAAAACACATTGCTCCTTGTAAAGATAAAGAGCTGAATCTTCTATAGTCAAGGCCTTAGAGCAAACCGTAAGTATTCCTATCTGAGAAAAAAGGAATTCTGCTTTACAACTGAGATGTAGAAAGAACCCTGCCTGTTTCCAGCCTCCTGGTCTTCCCTGTGGATTTCAGTCTCAAAACAGCAACACCAGCTCTCACCTGCATGTTTAGCCACTGCTTTGGCCTGTAAAGCCAGGCTACAGGCTCATGTGAGTCAAGTCCTCAAAATAAGTCTGTAGTAGGAAGTAGGACTTTCGGGCCTAGCCTCAAGGTTTAGGCCCGCAGACCCACAGACCTGCAGAGACACACAGATGCTTCCAATAGTTTTAGGCTGATTGGCCTAAGGCCCAGGCATATAATTTGCTAACTCTTTACCCTTATCTAACCCATGACTCTTATCCTGTTTGGCCATGTGCCTTGGTACCTTTTCTCAGAGCAGCATAGTTGTCCTCTGTTTCTTCTGGCTTCTCTCTGGCATTCTGCTCATTTCTTCTCTGCTCTGTTCCTCCGGTTCCCCGAGTCTTCCTAGTCTAGTAGCCCTGCCCATGCTTCCTGCCTGTTTTTGGCCAATCAGCGCTTTTTATTAAACCAGTGGGTGGGATAATTATTTACAATAAAACAACACAATCCCCTACATAAGTCTCCCTGTGTTTCTATATAAACTTAATTGGTCTGTTTCTCTGGAGAACTCCCATGGATATAGAGAAAGACAATTGCATTCAAGAGGGCGGAGGAAGAAATTTAAGTAAACTTAGATTTTAACCCTGGTCCTTCTACTGACTGCTGAAAGTTCATACCCCAGGCAATACTCTTGACCTTTTGAGCTACTGATTCTTGCCTGCCTGCTGCCTCTCTACCCTGTTGGCAGAGACAGACACCAAATATAATTATTAAGCACACTGTATATAAATGCTGTTATTATTTCGCTCTGCCACTGGATGCATATGTATATTTAAAGTCACACTTAGGTGGCCTCAGACAATATCTCTCAAGACAGCCCCTTCTCTGAAACTGAACCATAGCTGCACCTGTTAAATGTATAGTCAGGAGAGGAAGGCTGATCTTTTAGCAGGTACTAGTCAAAGGAGCTAAAAGGCTCCAGCCCAGGCCACGGAGAATTCTGCACAGGCACGGAGAAATAGAGGAAAGAAAAAGAAAGGGGAGGGAGGGACTTGTGGAGGTGGGGGCAGGCTAGTGGAGGAGGTCCAAGATGGAGCAGAAGATGTGTGTGTGTGTGTGTGTGTGTGTGTGTGTGTGTGTGTGTGTGTGTGTATATGTGTGTGTGTGTGTGTGTGTGTGTGGAGGGGGTTTCTTAGGGGTCCAGGTCTGATTTGCTGTGGAGTCAGATCATCTGGGACCCAGAGGGCCTGGGCAAAGTACAGACATCCAACTCTAAGGGTTCTGCTGTTCCTCTCATCTCAGGCTAGAGCCAATCAAACTGAAGAGGGTCGTGGGAAGCCCTGTGAAAGAGTTCTCCTCGTCATTGTCGTGCGTCAGAGCGCTGCTCTGCCACGTTCCACTTATTTTTAACTGCCAGCAATTCAAGGGCTGGTGCTTGAGTCTGATGGAACATTCTGGAGTGTCTGAAGTGGCCCCGTGTTGCTGCCCACCCAGACCTTGATGTTCCTTATTATATCACTCAGACCTTTCCCTTTGTGTCATGGACTTAGATTGGAATGATCTTTAATTACTTACCTAAGGCTGCCATCTCCATTAAAAGATGTGCTGAGAGCAGGACCTTGCTTTGGAGACAGTTTCAAGCAGCTCAGGCTGACCTTGAACTCATTACAGGACTGAAGACGGCTTTGAACTGCTAATCTCCTGCCTACACCTCTAAAGGGCTGTGATTACAGATGTGCACCCTAAACCTGGCTGAGACCAGGAAACTTATCTCTCGTCTCCTTCAAAGAGGTGTACACTGACCCCCCAATCTGTCCATTAAGAAACGGATTGAAGAGTAACATTACCAAGGCTCCTGTGTGCCAGAGAGAGAGAGAGACAGAGACACAGAGACAGAGACACAGAGACACAGAGAAAGACAGAGAGACAGACAGACAGAGGCAGAGAGACAGCGCCAGAGAGATATGCCAGGTGTCATCCTAAATTGTTCTTCATCTTCTTCATTTTTTTCATTTACAGCTTTTAAAATTAATTCTTTTCTTTGTCATGTTGTGTATACTGATCATCTCACCCCCACCCTCCTCTATCTCCTGATTGCCTCTGTGGAGACTCACTGAGTTTACCCAGGGAAACCTGTGTGACCATGGGTACAGGGCGGTGTGTTGAAGCCCATTGGGCTCAGAGGTGGATACACAGCTGATGACAGTGGCTGCCCCCTCCCCGAATCTGTGATTAGCCATTGGCTCCTCAGTAAGAATAGGACCCTATGAGCGCCTCCCTTCTTCATGATCATTCATGGAGGTCAGCCTTGTGTAGGTTCAGGGCAGGTCGCCATAGTGCTCAGTTCATGCATACAGTGGTTGTGGTCTAAAGGATGGTATTTCACATCTCCCTGCCTCCCAGCTTTTATATACTCTCCACCTACTCTTCCACAGTGTCCCCTGAGCCTGAGAGATGATGGTGCCCTTAGTGGATGTCAACCTGATAGACTCTAGAATCCCCTAGGGAGGGAGGTTCAGCAAGGAATTGTGTCAACTAGGGCAGACTGTGTGGACTTTTCTTTTCTTTTTTTATTCTTTTTACTTCTTCCATTTTTTCCTCCTTTCCTTCCTTCCTTCCTTCTTCCTCCCCACTCTCCTCCTCCCACCCTCCTCTTCCTCGTCCTCCTTCTCCTCCGGTTGTGAGCCTTGCCTTTAATGGCTGAGACATCTCTCCAGCAACAGAATTTTCTGAATTATAGGTTACCTAGGTGAATATAGGTGGCCTTGGATTGTATGAGAGTGGAGAAAGTGAGCCCAGTCTGCACACATGCTTTGCTGTGCTTAGTTCCTTCACATTCTTGCCACAGTGAATCTCTGCTATGATGGACTGTGACCTGGACCTGTGAGGTAAATTAAACTCCTCCTCCAAGTTACTTTATTTGGGATATTTTGTCACAACAGAAAATTAAGCTAAAGCAGTGTAAATGTCTTGTTCAGGGCGGAGCTCACAGCTGTTGATTGTTATCATCCTCTTGGACAACTATGAGTCTTTGTATTCAAAGTCATTCAGTGCTGAGAGAGTATGCGCTCTTAAGGCGGAGGGGCAGCTTTTGTCTGTATAAACAGATACTTATGAGACAATTTTATGCTGTACTGTTCAACTGAAAAACAGTAGTAAATTCCCCTTGAGTTTCTTTCTCCTAAAATGCAGTCAGAGGGCATTCATGCCACCACTTTACTAGTGGGCACACTTTCTCTGATATGCTAGTTTTGTGATTCACAGGGTTGAAGATCATCGGTGTTTTGATTTTCCCAGAAGCCTGCATAGCAACTGTTGGTACTTCCAATTCTAGTGAGTGGAGAAGATGCTTCTAATTCACTTCCAGTTTACTTTCTCTCTATTTTGCAGCTAAGGTGTGAGGAGTCTTCAGCAATAGGGCCTGATTTCTAGATCTGGGGGTAACCAAGGGGACCGGCAAGAGCCTGCCTACTTTTGAGGGACTCAGAGGCCTCCTGACCAGCTCCTACAGTACTATTCCACACCCAGGACTAGGAATTGTTATGTGCTCACTGCTTCTAGAAGCAACATTATCTAGCCATGCAGAACAATTATTTCCAATGCATTTTATCTGGGCCACAAGATAGTAGGTTTCCATACAGCTTTTTCATAAATCTTCATTTTGGCCAATTCTCTCTCCTGTCCCTGTGTCTTTAACTTTCCCAGCCCTTTCTGTTTAACACCCCCCACCCTCCCTCTGTACTTTTCTTTTGTCTATGTTCTGCTATCCTTCTTCCCTTGAGGGATCTTCTCTCCGCTGCCTCCTTTCCAGCTTCCTGGATTCCACAGGCACTCCTGGCTAAACAGATCTAAAGAATTGAAGCTGGGCTCCACATATGAGGTGTTTATCTACCCGGGCCTGGATTATCTCAATATTCCTTCCAGTTTTATCTGTACACTTTTAAATTTTACATTTTCTCATAGCTTAATAAAATGGTATTTCCACTGTCCATTCATCAGGACTGATCCCATTTCCTAGCTTTCTGGCTAGACTAGCACTGGACATGGGTGCATAGGTTTCTTGGAAGATTGTGTCCAGAAGTGGTAGAGATGGATTAGGAGGGAATCTTATTTCTAATTTTCTTTCTCTGGAAACCTCCAGATTGATTATTTAAAGTGATTGCATTAGTTCCCCCATGAACAGTTCAGACTGGCCCCCCTTTCCCTCGACATTCGCATTTGTTGTAATTTTTATTTTTGATGATAGTTGTTCAAATTCGGGTGAGACCGAATCTTAAAGTGATTTCAATCTGCGTTTCTGCGATGGCTAAGGGTGTCAAACACTTTTAAAGTGTCAGCTAGGTTTTTGTATCTTTTGAGAACTCTGCTTACTTTTATAGCCCCTTTCCTCCTCTCTCTCTCACTCTCTTTACTTCCTTTCTTTTCTCCTTCCGTTTCCTCTCTCTCTCCCGTGTTCCGTCCCAGTTTCCCCTCCTTCCACTCGCAGTTTCTCCTCCAACTCGTCCCCCCAACAGATCGGATCAGTTAGGCCTCCCTGGGACATCTACCAAACATGACCTAACAAGATACCGTAAGACTTGGCACAAACCCTCATATCAAGCCTAACCCATTTGTTAACTGAGTTTGTATATTCTAAACACCATTTCTCTGTTAGATGTAGGGCTGCAAAGACTCCTCCCATCCTTTGGGATGTCTCTTCCTTCCGTTGATGATTTCTTTTGCAGTATAGAAAACGTCTAGTTTCGTGAAATCCCATTGATTAACTGTTGGTCCTTCTTTATTGCATCAGAGTCCCTCTGTGCCTGTATGTTAAATGTACACTCAACTTCTACTTCTAGCAGTTTAAGAACATTGAGTCTTTTGTTGAGGTTTGTTACATATTTGCAGTTGAGTGTTATAGAAGATGAGAGATAAGAATTAATTTTCTTTCTTTTGCATTCTGATACCCAGGTTTCCCAGTACTGTTGTTGGAGAAACTGTCCTTTCTTGAGCATATACTTATGGTTTCTTTGTCAAACCCAGTAGCTGAAGTCGTGTGGACTTACATCTGTGCCCTCTGCTGTGGAATAATCCTTCTGTACACCATGAAAATGTGTTGCTCTCATTGTTAATAAAAAGCTAGTTGGCTGACAGATAGGCAGAATCTTGGGGGTGGAGAGAATGATGAGAAGAAGAATGTCAGACTCTTGGGAGTCACCAGCTAGACAAAGAGGAAGCAGAATATGTACAAAATGAGGTAACAAGCCATGAGCCATGTGGTAGCAAGTAAATTAATAGAAATGAGTTAATTTTAAATGCAACAGCTAGTTAGCAGCAAGCCTAAGCTATTGACTAAGCATTTATAATTAATATTAAGTCTCTTGTAGTTATTGGGGAGTAATTTCTGGAATACAAGAAAAGTTCATCTATATTCCTCTATTCTATTCCATGGAGGTATGTACCTGTTTTGTGGCAGCACTGTGCTTTTTTAAGTTACTGTGGCTATGTAGAATAACTTAAATCAGCTATGGTGATATTCCAGCAATATTATTTTTGTACAGATTGGTTGCTTGAACTAGTCTTTGTCTTTTAATCTAGTCTTTGTCTTTTATTCTTTCTATAAAATTTAAGATAGGATTTTGAAAATATATGTGAGGAATCCTTGACATTTTGATTGACATTTTACCCAAGCTGTAGATTGCTTTCCACATCCTGGTCACTTTCACAATATTAATTCTTCCAATCCATAGACATTGGGTCTTTTTTTCTTTTTAAAAATTTCTAATGTCTTTTTCAATCTCTTTCCTTTACATCTTAAAATTCTCATTGTAGGTCTTTCATTTTCCTGGTTGTGTTTACTTCAAAGTAGTGTGTGTGTGTGTGTGTGTGTGTGTGTGTGTGTGTGTGTGTGTGTGTGTTCAATCCTGTGGTTTCTTTTCTAAAATAGTTTTTATTGGTTTTTATGAAGGGTGCTTATTTAATTTTGTATGCTACCATTTATCTGAAAATGTTTAAACAATGCTAAGATTTTTTTCATTATTGAAGGCATTAGGCTTTTAAAATATACAATTTAAGTTGTATAATTTAGGTTTCTTAAATTATACAACCCGCAGAAAGAGATCCTCTGGCTTCCTCTTGTTCTGTCTGTATCTCTCTTTGTCTTTTGTTGTCTTATTGCTTTAGCTAGGAGTTTAACCCTCATATTGAATAGGAGAGAGTGGGAACCCTTGTCTTATTTCTGATCTTATTGGGGACCTCCTGAATCTTATTTTTGTTTCAAATGATATTGGCTAAAGGTATGTAATATTTAGCTTTCATCATATTGAAATATATTTTCTCCATCTGTAGTCCCTTCATGACTTTTTAGTAAACAGGATGTTGGATTTTATTAAAGACCTTTTCTGGGTCTATTGATTTCTGTTTTTTAGTACATTTATGTGATGAGTTACGCTTTTTAATTTATATGGTTAAACCATCCCTTCATCGATGTTTTCAAGACAAATAAATCATGATGAATGATTTTTATGTGACTTTAAAATTTGGTTTGCAAATATTTGTTAAGAAGTTCTGTGTGTATGTTCATCAAAGAGATCAGTTTGTAATTTGTTTTCTGTTGTGTCCTTATCAGATTTTAATATCAGGTTAATACGGGACCACATAGAGAGCTTTGAAGTGTTCCTTTCTCATTGTATGGAACAACTGGAGCAGAGTTGGTGTTCATCTTTGAAGGTCTAGAGTGTAGCAGTAAAAATCCAACTGGTCTTGGAATTTTTTTAAAGTCAGAAGCCTTTTTATTACTCTTTTAATCTAATTGCTGAATGTAGATCTGTTCATATAGGTTATTTTGACTTAATTGCAAGCATCTAGAAACTTGCTCATCTTTTAGATACTCCAACTTAATGGAATATACATTTGTAAGTTATGTCCGTATGATCCTCTGAATCTCGTGAGTGTTTATTTCTTCTCTAATCTTGTTAATTTGAGTCTTTGCTCTCGTTCCCTTGGTTAATTTATCTAAGAGGTTGTCAATCTTGTTTAACTTTCCCAAGGGCCAGCCCTCCATTTCATTAAATCTTCATGCTGATTTTGCTTCTATTTCTTTAATTTCTGCCCCGATCCTAATTATTTCCCCTGTCTACTGTTTTTGGGTTGGATTTTTTTTTTCTTTTTTGCCAAAGCTTTAAAGTGTATCACTAAATTATTTAGATCTCCCAAGTTTTCTTTCATGTAGACATATGACATTGTACAAACTTTTCTTTTAATATTGCCTTTATTAAGTCCTATATATATTGGTATACTGTGTTCCTTAGGGAACTGGTGATCTCTCTCTCTCTCTCTCTCTCTCTCTCTCTCTCTCTCTCTCTCTCTCTCTCTCTCTCTCTCTCTGTCATCTTGGTTTATCATATTGTTTGTGTTTTTGTAATGGGACCAGGGCATGTGGAGTTGGTGTATTTGTTGTCTTACGAGCTGAGATTTTATTTTGGCCTGCCAGCCAGAATCAGAAGGCAAGATCATAGGTAAGGAGACTTAGAGGAGTTTGAAAGAAATGCACTCAGAGCAGAGAGGGCCTAGGATGGAGTGGGGTCTCTTACCACGTTCAGGTCCAGAAATGAGTCCAGGTATGGCACTTAGCATGGTACAGCTGCAAGGTACCTCTGGGGTGTGCTGTCTGAAGGTATCAACCTTGAGGTATATGCAGGGTCTCCTCCTGGGGTTAAGTCTTGGGCTAGGCTACAGGGCCAGGGTTCCAGAAACCATATGGAACAGTTAAGGAATGCAAATCAAGAGATAGAGTGGGGTGGGGTCTGAGATGAAGTGACTGGTTGGTTGTATGGGTCTATAAGCAGAGCAGGCTGGAGTCTGGGGTGAAGCGGGGTCACCTAACAGCTGTGAGGTTGAGAGTGAGTGGATAGTGATTACTCGGAGCAGCTGGGCTGCATCGATATGGAAGTGGAATGTACCAGGGTCTAGGGTAGGGTCTTTCCCTGTTTACTTTTTATTACACAGGATTTCTCACTGAACTTGGAATTTACTGACTCAGCTGGACTGGCTGGCTAAGCAAGGCCAGGGATCCTTCTATCCCTTCTTTCCAGTGCTGGGCTTTCAGGAGCACAGAGCTATGCTTGGCTTTTTAGGTGGGTGCTTCAGATTCAAACATGAGTCCTCACCCTTGCACAATCAGTGCTTGATCCAATGACCTGTCTCTCTAGCCATCATCTATTCATAGTGATAACTCTATAAAGGAGGTGTGGACATCTTTATCTTACCGATAAAGGAACTGAAGCTTAAAGAGGTTGATCAATAGAGCTGTGGTCATACAGTGAGAGCTGGACTGATAACCATAAAGTATATTAATCAACTGAGAGAATAGATAAATACTTTATCTGTGGTATCAGCACCAACACATTGGCGATGCTTCTAGCTCTTGTGTGTAAAAGAATTGAGGCAGTATCATTGACTTCAGTGGGAAGTAGTGCTAAAATCAATTACTTGTGCCTGCAAGGAGTGAAGGGTATGTTGTGTGTGTGTGTGTGTGTGTGTGTGTGTGTGTGTGTGTGTGTGTCTGTGTGTCTGTGTGTCTTTGTGTGTGTGTGTTCAGAAGCACATGTATTATTTATTCTCTTTTCTTACACTGTATCCCAGGGAGTCTCCCTAAGAATGTGTAGGAGAAGCAAAAGGTTTTAAAAAAGGAGATAGAGCAAATGGATTGAAGTGCTGCACTTCTCTTTTGACCCTAGACTTGACTTCTTCCTGTGCTGGGAACACATCTACCCACCCACAGGCATGTTTGGAGGGTAGCCTACTGTATGCAGGAGGATCGCTCTGTAGATTCTTGGCAACTAGAGGCTGTGCCTTTGGTTCTTCAGCTGGCTTCATGGTGCTGGGGGTGGGTTTTGGATGACCCCAATCACTATGGGCTTCCCACAGGCTCTCTCAGCATAGAAAGAAACAGGAGGCAGTGGCCAAGCTGCTGACCTGCATTTGGGACCTGAGACCTGGTTACAGACAAGTCTTTGCTTTCCATCCATCACATGATAATCACCATGCACTTACTCTGCCCAATGTAGTCCTAGGACCTTCCAGCGAAAAGAGTGCATTGATTAACTTTGGGGCTAGCAGAGGTGAAGCCTCCATTCTGCTCCTCACTGGGTAATCTTGGATAAGCTCTTTACCTCTTGGGTCCTTGGTTACCTACTTACGTTTTATCTATCTTAGGAGTCTGGTATGAGAATTAATTGTGACACCTTGTATAAGAAAACAGTTTGGCTCTGGTATACAACAGGAACCTAGCTACTGTCTTCAAGAAATCAACAAGCACTCTGAGACACTAGAAAATTCTAGCAATGATTTGAATCGATCTAAGTTGCTTAAACCAGGTAGTTGTCAATTTTGGTGTTTTTTCTTTTCTTCTTTTTTTCCTAGGTACTTTTTCTGGGGTTTGTTTTAATTTAGTTTTTTTTTCCTTGTTGTGCTTATTGCCTTTGAATGACAAGAGAAAAGATCTTATTGTGCAGCCCCAGCTAGGTTTCTGCTCATGATCCTCCAGGAGTCTTCACCTCCAGAAAGCTGGGATTGTAGATATGAGTCACTTTTTTCCTGGGTGGCATCTGGAAGTTTTGAATATTTATGACTGATGATTCTAGAACTGATATTTTCAGAAAAGAGAAGGGCAGAGCAGGCCTGGTCAGAGCTGCTCAGCTCCGGGAAGCAGTCTGTGATGCTCCCCACTTCAGTGCTCCCCACTGCAGTGCTCCTTCCTGCTCATCATCATCTCTGATTAAGCAGGCAGAAATCCATTGTCTCTTTCTGTGTGCAGAGAGACTGCCTGTTAAGATTGTAAAGTTTGGCATTGTTCAGCTTGCCCACAGGCAAACCCTGTTGAGCAGGACCCCCATCACCTTTAAGAAGCCACCAAAAAGGAGGTGTAGGGCTTCACCTGGAATCCCAGCAGATAAATGGCCCTGTCTTAGTGCTCAACTGCCAAGAAGACCTCTATATCACCACCTACCTCGCAAAGTCTAGTGAACACTAGGGAAGTGGATATGGAAAGGATGTAGAATGGAGAGGAGAGCCACCGAAGATACAGCATGGCAAACACGACCATGACCATGCAGCAGCTGTGGCTATGTGCACAAGACCTGCGAAAACAAGCACTCAAAAGATGTGTGTGTGTGTCTGTGTGTGTGTGGGTGTGTCTGTGTGTCTGTGTGTGTGTGTCTGTGTCTCTGTGTGTGGGGGGGTGTGTCTCTCTGTGTGTGTGTGTCTGTGTCTGTGTGTGTTGAGGGGTTAGTTGAGAAGTCAAGATCCCGCAAAGGTGGGAGAGTGATAAGAGAGAGTAATGGTGGGGAGGGTAAAAATGGCCTCAGCAAACTTTATATATGAATTGTCAAAAAAAAACTTCAAAAAGAGAAGAGACAGCAACTTAGATCATGGCAGTGCATGGTTTGGGCTCCAGCTTATCAGGCCCTGGCTGTGGGCCAGGAGCTCAATGCCCTGGCAGTCTCAGCCTATTCTGTATTGCTACAATGTAATCCTCCAGACCAGGTAATTTATAATAAACAGAAGTGTATTTGGCTCAAGGTTCTGGAGGCTGGGAAGTCCAAGGGCATGGTGCTGGCATTTGTTCTGTATCTTTCAGGGGCTGACTTTGTCATCCTCTGGTGGAAGGTGAGAGGGAAGGAGGAAGGAGAGAAAGAAAGAAAAAAACAAGACAGAAGTGACAAGATAATGTGCAGCTGTGCAGTGGCGCACACTTTTAATCTCAGCTCTCAGGAGGCACAGGCAGGTGGGTCTCTGAGCTTAAGGCCAGCCTGGTCTACGGAGTGAGTTCTGAGGCAGCCGGGCCTACACAGAAAATCCCTGCCTTGAAAAACTAACCAACAAACACACCGTGTGCATCCTCAAACTACCCTACAACCAGTGCTAATCCACTCATGTGGTTGGAACCCCACAACCCAGACATCCCTCCCATCAAGCTCCATCTCCTAACACTGCTCTATGGAGGTTCACACTTTACCTGCTGTACTCTTGGGGGACACATTCCACCCAATGTGACTGTTCCTGACGGGCAGAAGATAAGATTGCAGCAGAGGAAGTGTAACTCACTTGTTTAAAGTGGCCTGTCAACACACTGACTCTGAAATAGCCTCTGAGGAACCTTCATGGAAAGGAACTAAGCCCTCCGTATGTACATGACAGTCAAAAGGCATGAGCAGTTTGTGGAGCCTCTTGCAGTAGGATCAGAGTATATTTCTGGTGCATGAACTGGCTTCCTGGAGCCCATTCCCTACAGAGGAACACCTTATTCAGACTTGATACTTGGATAAAGGACCTGCCTCAACTAGATATGCCAAACCAGACTGACTCACCTTGGGATTCCTCACCCTCTCTGAGGAATGGATGGGGATGTGGTACGGTTGTTCTGAGGGAGGACTGTGAGCTCTCCTCACAGTCAGACAGAGGGGGAGCAGTGGAGAGTATGAGAAGAAACTTTTTAAATTAAAAAAATCACTTAAAGAAAAAGAAAGTAGTCCATCTAGAGCTGAGGTTCCAACCTGGGTGGACCATATCTTAGCATCCTCATGCTACTTACTTTAACATTAAGTGACAGTTTTGACTTAAGGAAGAAATCTGCCTGGCAGAGAGAGGAAAGTAGACCATTTATAAGAAAGGCCAAGAAAGGCCATAGGAGAACCACAGCTGTGTTTGCAAAGCCCAGCTGTTCAGTCCAACCTATAAGGCAGTCGTTCTCATCCATCCTATTGCTTCAACCCTTTAATACCATTCCTTGTGTTGTGGTGACCTCCCCCCAACCATAAATAACTATAATTTGTTGCTGCTATGAATCATAGTATAAATATTTATGTTGTCCAATGATCTTAGGTGACCCCTGTGAAAATGTCATTCAACCCCAAAGGGGTCATAACCCACAGGTTGAAAACTGCTGTTTTAAAAGTTGATAGTCACAAGGGTAAATGAAATCTGGGAGAGATTTAGCAAACTTCTTGCTGTTTGTAACTCTCTGTTCTCTCCTTGGAAGTGGCTGATTCACATTCCAGGTGGCACTCCTCCTTTATCTCTGTACCACCATTTGCAGTGTGTGGGCAATGGAGCTTGGCATCACTGCAGTATTGGATGGAGAAACAGCTCATAATGCACCATTTAAATGGGAAGCATCAGGATGGAGTATTCCTGGGGCTAGATCTGACCCCATTTCAGTGTCCGTGTGCAGATGCTGTGGGCCACATTCTAAGCCATTGGGAGTCATCAGGAACCACTGGGCAGCAAATGGCTAGTCCCATGGGGATCAAGGTATGAGGTGACTGCTCACACAGCTTAGGGTAACAGGAGAATTTCAATTGCCTCATCCTTTGTTGAGGAACAGTGTGAGCCAATGTGTAATTATAAGCATTAAGTGGCTTTCAGTATGGTCAATGAGATTTGTAGCTCCTGCTCACGAAGGAAATACGAAACAGTAAACACACTTCCAGTTACAGATGGGACTAAATACACCGTTAAACTGAATGCTAATGGCTGCTGACTGCCTCCTGTGAGCATTTCACTGTGGCAACCGGCAGGTGCCCTTTGCCTGCCTCTATTTTCATCTTCCCATAGTTCTTTTCTGTGATGGCTTTTTAGATGATCATAGGCATGTGCCTGAAATAGTAGTTACAAAGAAAATTAAAATTTTTTTAAGAAATAAAGGAAAAGATAGAAAATTATGTTGGAGTAGTTTCTAGCTCTCCAGAATATCTACTTGTAAGATTTGGCAGTCTCAGGATTGAGAGGAGGCAGATGCTGACTGATACAATCATCTTCCATATGAAAGGCATAGAGCTTGACTTTTGAGGTCCAGTCACTAAACTGTGTAAGCAGCATCATTTGAATACCAGTCTAGGAATTTGACACACTTCAACATAGATTTTCCCCATTCCCCAAAGCCATATAGCTTTGGATGAGTAATCTCTTTTAGTGTAGGAGTTTCCTGTGAGTTAATAAACCCCATTCTAGAAGGAGGATCATAAGACTCAAAAAGGAAACAAGTCACAAGTCTCAGGAAGTCACTGAAATCTACTGGATCCACAAGGCTCCTCTTTCCTCAAGGTTATATAACTAGTAAGGACAGCCCAGAAGATAAAATTTGCGTAGAGCTTCAAGGTTGTAGCTTTCATGAGTCATCACTGATGCTGGGGTGAGATTCCTGATGATGCAACTGCCTTTTAGGATCCATGCTCCTGTAAATAAGCCTTCATTCATCTTCTGCAAGTAATACCACTAAACTCATTATTTTTGACAAGCTGCACTTTGGAAATACTGTTACGTTGGTCTGTCATCAGTTTCCCATCTAGGGTGAGTTGATGTTTGTTCATCCCCCACCCCAACCAAAATCATCCAATATTCCTCCTCTCCATGTCTGTGACGTCTTTTAGTCAAGAACACTAAGCACCCTCACATATCAATGTAATATGCCTGTAGAGCTCTTAGTTCAGTGTCTGGCTTGGGAGATATTCTGTAAACCCTCTGATGGTGGTGATGACTAATAATTTACTGGATGACTTTGAGCCAATACCTTTTCTGAGCTGCAAATCCATTATCTGTAAAAGGCTTGCTAATAACACCACCAGAGTCATTTGTTTAAGGCTCCAGATAAGCAGTAAATGATGAAAAGTATTGGGCCCAGGACTTGGCAGGTAATAAGAACTCAATAAGAACTTGCTGAATGAATGGGGTGTAAGATGTGTGTAGAAACGTGCTACCAGCTAAAGAAAATCTGTCATGAGATCCAAAGCCTTAAAAAACAAACACAGAGGGCAGAGTCCACACGGCCTGGACTTTGGCAGAGACAATATGTTAGCAGCCAAAGACCTTCTGTTACTTGGTTTCTTCGGGATGAGTATTCTCCTCCCAGATCTCATAAAGACTGATGGAAAGTAGGGGAAAATGGTGGTGCTGTACTAGAAGAATATCCAGTATCCCAGCAGCATATCAAGCCTATAAACTCATGTTTATCAGAGCTGTGCACACATAGCATCATACCCAGCCACACCTGCTCATAGGGCAAAGGGTCCTCTTTCCAGGGCACTGACTCACTACAAGCCTAAGTCTCTGCCTCCTGTCAGATGCAGGTTGTTTTGCTTCCCCTTTTCAACTCTCCCAGGGAAGGAACACAGAACATTCTGGAAAAAGCAGCCCCATAAACTTGCTTTGCCATCTCTTCTATAGGACTGATCAAAACTCATTTTAAGTAAGACTTGCAGCTTTAATTTCTAATTATGTTTGAGAGATGGCTCAGCAATTAAGTGCATGTATTGCTCTTGCAGAAGACCTGAATTCAGATTCCAGAACCCATGTCGGGAGGCTCATAGCTTCCTATAACTATGGTTGCCAAAGACCTGACATCTTTGACCTCAGCAGGCATCTGCAATCACGTGCATATCCCCACCCCTGACATATATACAATTATAAATAGCAAAAATGCATATACCCACCCCTGACATATATACATACAATTATAAATAGCAAAAATAAAAAAATCTTTAAATAATGATATGTGTGTATATATGTGTGTGTGTGTGTGAGTGTGTGTGTATGTGTGCTGTGTTTGGTGGGATCAAGAGAAAGATGAACTGCCTCAGAAGAAAACAAAAGTCCAAAGACCAAGTTCTAGTGAAACCTGATTCTACCAGCATTTTTGTGGGTGGGATCCTATCTCAGAATTGGTTTTTAAAGTTTTTGTCACTGTGTCATGTTAATGAACACCTGAACCAGCCAATCCTGGCACTGATACTTGGGAGGCTGAGGCGGAAAGTTCAAAAGTTTAGTCGTCCTTGTGGCCAGCCTGGGCTATGTGAGACCATGCTTTCATTCCTGTGTAGGACAATTAGACCATCTTCATAGAGACACCTATCAATCATACTTTCAAGTCTATTTAACTGCACATACTATTTGAAAACCAGTTCTTTACTGACAATTTATTTTGCACATCTTCTGATATCATTAAATATTCTCCTAAAAATGGCTGTGCTATTTTCCATCTTATATACATGTAATTATTTTTAAGCAATAATCTATTAACAGACATTTATAAAATTCCACTAATTAAAACATCACTGAAATATCCCTATATCTGTGAGCACCCAGTTAGCATTTGTATAACATGAAACCATATGCTTCATACTATTCTGAGACATTCCAGATGTTGTATTTATTCTTCACAGGCAGTCATGAGGTATGTCGTCCTATATTACCCCTGTTTTAGGGATGGAGAAACTGAGACCCAGAGAGGTTAAGAAATTGAAAGTGCAGTGTTAAAAATCAGGAATATCTTTGAAGGGTTTAAAAGTGTATTTTAAAGTAACCAAAGAGACAATGTAAGTCTTTACTCCTCCCCAGCAGTCTCTGTAGATAATGCAAGGAATTGGAAAAGTCAGTAACTAAAGGCAGTTCAGCAGTCTAGGTCTAGTCCACTTCTTTGTTGAACCAGAGAAATGACTGAGTTAGAGCATTTGCTGCATACACTTGATAACAGGGGTTTAAATTCCCAATATGAATGTAAAATGTCTTAACGTCAGTGCTGTAGATTGTGGACATGGACATATCTCTGCGGCTTGTGGGACGTCAGACCAGCTCTACCTTTAAGGAGGAACTCCTGTCTATGGAGAAACTGGGAGAAAGTGGAACTGTTTCTAGGAAGGTCAACAGAAGAGAAAGGAGCCCCAAGGCCAAAGGCACATGAACCTCCTGGGAATAAAGGAAAGGCAGGCAGGGGAGAAGGGACTTCTACAGGCCAGGAAGGGTTTCTGGTGGGCTAATGTCTTCTTGAGAGACGTGTAGGGCTCTTTCACTTTTGAGAAACACCTGTCACTACCCAGGATTCTTCCTGTCATTTCCTCTCCTCATCACATGTACTTGGTGCTCTGAAATTATCAGCACTTCTAGATACTCCTTACCTATCTAAGAAGGACAAAGAACTTTCTCCCATGGTGAAGTGTCATTATTATACCCATTATCAGTGGTCCTGGCAGATAACAGATTTCATTTGGTTTCACAAGGTGCCCCTCTTACTACTTAAAGCATGAATGAGAATTTCTTTCTTTAAAAAATTATTTATTTTACACCGTAATTGCAGTTTCTCCTTCTCCTTCTCCCCTCCAGTCCTCAATTTCCCCTCATTCAATCCTCTCCTCCATTCTGTTCTAGCAGGGCAGGCCTCTTGAGGGTACCAACAATGGCATATGAAGCTGCAGTAAGGCTAAGCAACTCCCCGTGTGTTACAGCTGGGTAAAGCAATTCAGTATGAGGAATAGGGTCCCAAAAACCAGTAAAAGAGTCAGGGACAGCCCCTGTTCTCACTGTTCAGAGCCCCAAGCTACACAACTGACCTATGCAGAGTGCCTAGGTCAGTCCCAAGCAGGCTCCCTGCTTGTCAGTTCCTTCTCTGTGAGCTCCTAAGAGCCCAGGTTAGTTGATTCTGTGGGTTTACTTGTGGTGTCCTTGGCTCCTCTGGTTCCTACAGCCTCCCCTCTTCTCTTGAGGATTTCTTGAGCACGGCCCAATATTTAGTTGTGGGTATACATTTGTTTCCACCAGTTGCTGTGTGAGGCCTCTCTGATGGCAGTTGGGCTAGCCGCTAATCTATGAGTATGACAGAATATCTTTAGGCATTTTTACACTGACATTTTTTTCTCCAGTTGTGTTTGGTTCTATTTTAGGTCTCTAGGTCATCCAGTCTCTGGGTCAGGACACTCAGTCAGTGTCAGTGGTGGGCTCATTCTTGCGGTATGGGTCTGAAGCTAAAACAGTTATTGACTGGCCACTCCAGAATCTCTGCACCACCTTTACCTCAGCACATCTCATAGGAATGACAGTCTGTAGGCAGAAGGTTATGTGGGTGATGGTGTTCCATTCTCTTCACTAGAAGCCTTGCCTGCACACAGGAGATGGCCAGTTCAGGCTAAGCATCCACCATTGCTTGGAGTCTTAGCTGGGTTCCTTCTTGTAGATTCCTGAGAGTTTTGTCAAGTGAGTTCTGTTTTAGTTTCCAGCTTCAGCACAAAAAGCACAATTCAAGCTCTCCTCAGAAAAAGCGAAGAACCCCTATTTTAAGAACAGGAATAGCTGATTCTGAGTTTTAAAGAATGTCTTATGTCTCTCTTCATCCCCTTTTGCAGACTATCCTCTCTGTCCTACTTATCACTGGGCTGCTAACATAGGACCAAGTCAGCAGGGTCTTTGATTTTCTGGAGGGTCTAGGTGAGAGACATCTTGGTTTGCCTAAGTCACTGCTAATCTTGGTTGATGGAGCCTGGCTCCTTCTGCTTCTTCCCATCTGTATGATTCCAGAGTAGGAACTTAGTGTCCAGTACTACACCTTCCTAACATCCATATGTTTTAGTCTCAGAGAAGGACTGTCCCACAGGTCTTAAGGCATCCTGGGTCCAGAAAATACTGCATGCAGTGAAATGAAGCACCACAACTGTCTGTATCATGTATGTGACATTACATATGGACAGGCAGTAGGAGATATTCCATTAGAAACAGGTGGGGGACCAGAGAGTTAGGCAACCCAAACCCCTGGGGGAACCCTGCTGAAATCCAGATTAATATTCTTCCCATATGTTATAATTTAAACTGGTCAATTTAATTAACGTTTTATTATTAATGGCACTTACTAAAACTTCAGTATCTAAGTAAGATACATTAGTTTTAGTAAGATACAAAGTAATACACATTGATGTTTTTGATTTAAAAAGTATTCATCCTTTGAGAATTTTTGCAATGTGTTTTGGTAATATCCACTCCCCAATTCCTTTCATATCTACCTGCCCACTTCCCTATTCACACAATGCTAGGCCTCTTTTTGTTTTCCTAGTCTTTGAAGTCCAATCTGTGCTGCCCAAATACTCCCAGGTGTGTGGCTATTTACTGGACCTAGTAAAACAGATTCCTGCCTTGGTACTTCTGCCTTCTTAGGAGAAACTGCTCTTTCTATAACTAGGGAAAGTCACTGCTCACCCTTGCACACTTAGCTGAGCCATATTCTGCAGTTGTTAGGTAAGCAGTGCTTATAGAAAATGTGTAATCTATGGAATCAAATGAACTTGGGTTCACATCTTTCCTATGACCTGTGGAGGATACACTAGCTTTCTCTATCATTGCCATGGTCAATTTAAAGGAAGAAGGATTTATTTAGGCTCAGATTTTGATGACGGTGTCTAGTTTAGTGGGGAAGACTCAGTAACTGGAATGCATCCTGGCAGTGGCATCAGAAACATAAGGCTGCTTGCTCACATTTAGGCAGATCATGAAGTGGAGAGAAATGAGTGTTGCTGTCCATGTGGCTTTCTTCTACTTTTTTATTTTTTTCTTTTTACTAATTATCGCACGCTCTCTCTTTCTCTGTCTTGACTCCCTTCCAATCCCCTATGTGTGTAAAAGTGTGTGTGTGTGTGTGTGTGTGTGTGTGCGTGTGCCTGCGTGCGTGCGTATGTGTGTGAAGGCACATTCCACATGTTTGTGGAGGAAAGGCCAATCCTTAGGGAGTTAGTTCTCTCTTTCCACTGTGGGCTCAAACTCAGGCAATCAGGCTTGTACAGCAAGTGCCTTTACTGGGTGATCCATCTTAAGAGCCTTCCTTTTCCTTTCATTCATTCTGGGATCCTAAGCCTTTTAAAGTGTGTCTTCTCACCCCACTTAAATCTTGCTGAAAATGTCCTCACATCCAGAGGTCTAGGCTCTTTGCTGATGAGAAACCTCTTCAGGACATGTACAGCTGCCTTCATTGTTTCTGTTTATCACTTCAATTAGAAGTATTACATTCCCAGACTTTGATGTTAATCCCAGAGTGGCAGCGCGACCTTGTACAGGTGGAAAGGTATTGTGCTGGAAAGTGCCTCTCTCTTTCAGTTTGGAATCAACAGGTTCTCTGGAGAAAAACAGGCACAGCATCTGTTCACAAAGTTACAGTTAAAATCGATGAGAATGATGTCTCCAAGCCTTTACAGATTTTTCATGAGCTTCCCTTGCCAGCTTCTGGTTCTAAATTAGTAGAAAGAGCTATCAAGATTGACGACTTATCAGTAGAAAAGCTCTTGATTGACAGAGAACCCATCAGAAGCTGCAGGAACTGAGGACCATTCTTTGAAACTTCAATGCTGATGAAAACTCATACATAGAGACTGTACTTCAAGCTCTTATTGAACCCACCTTGAAGCCCTGTGGTAATTTGGAGTGCCTAAACATTTTTGTAGATTTGCATTCTGGAATGTTCCAATTCATGCTTTATGGACTTGACCAGGTCACTCTGGAGGACATGGAAAAATCTGTGAATGATGATATGAAGTAGATCATCCCTTGGATTCAGCAACAAATTCTGGCTTGGACAGTAGTGTTACAAACAATCTATAAAATCTGCCTACAATAACCACTGAAATGTTGCAACTTTCCAACTATTCAACACATCCCACTGGAAGCATTTCTAAGAATAAGCTGTTTATTAAAGTTATCCACCTTCCACAGTACTACATTGTTGTGGAAATGCTTGAGTTCCCATCAGCCCACTCAGGTATCATACTCGTATTACTTCTTGTCTGTGAGTACTGTAGGTCATGAAGATGGCCCTGTCATGGCACTGCTACTACAGCAATTCAAGGACAACATCCGGGACTTGAGAAACATATCAGAACCAGGACCAAGCACAAGTTGTCTGATGACCCATGTCCAGTAGGATGCAAGAAAGCCAAACAATCATAAGTCTGTGCCTTCAATTAAGTTCTAGATCATTTTGTCACAATGTGTGACACCAACATGCCATTTGTAACCTGTAGATTCCACATCAGGAAGTGCAAGTGGAAGGTGATGGTGTCAGCCATGTAATTTACTTATTAAAATTTTCTCTCTGTAAGGGAATAAATGAGTAAACCCAGAAGGCCCTGGTCCACTCTCCTTGATTGTACTTTTCGATTACAAGGTAGAAATAACAGCACATAGGTGGCAGAGTTAGTATTTGCAAATTGTTTGTTTGCTTAATGGCACTTCTACTGGGGAGCAAGGACTATTCTGACATGTTTACCTGGCATGAAAATCTATTATCTGAACCTGTTGCTGGTAGAAAGTAGTTGAAACACCGACTGCCCTAGGTGTTTCTTAATTTATTAAATGTTAATTATCACAAGGGGTTTGTGCTGGATAGTTCCTTGTCAATCTGACACAAGTTAAAGTCATGTGAGAGGAGGGAACCTCAGTTAGAAAACTGGGACCATAAAGGGCTGCAACCCAGAAGAGTTGGGAACAAATCTTGAAAGAAGGAGATGGTTGAGTTAGAGAAGTAGAAATAAATGGATATCTCAATAGAGGAAGCCAATGTGGGGTTGGAAAAAGACTGGGAGCTAGGGAAACCTCCAAGAACTCACAGGATGTCCCTGGCCAAGTCTCCAGACAATAGTGGGTGGGGTGCCTCAGGAGGACTTCCTCTATGGTTAGGTGGGTGACCACCCTGGATGTCATTGCAGAACCTACATCCAACAAAGAATAGAGGTGGAGGTGGAGATCCATGGCTGAGCACTGGGCAGAGCTCCTGGTCCAGCTGGGAGCAGGGGAGGGGTGTCTGTGTGAGCAAGACAATAAGGATTGTGAGGAAGGTTCCCATGGTGATGGCTAGCTGGAGCTCTAGGGGAATAACTGAATCAGGAGTGGCCACTGGAGATACATCGGGAAAGGTAGCTGGACCTTCCAAGGGTAGGTGACTGTTGACTGTCATAAGCAGTGTGTGGAGCCTCGAGGGGTGGGATCAGATTGCGTTCCTATGTGTGGGCTGGCACCTTGGAGCCCATTCCCTGCAGAGGAACACCTAGCCAAGCCTTGATTTTGGGATGAGTGGATCAGACTAGCCTGGAGTGGATGTGCCATGCTGAGCTGACCCACCTTGGGACTTCTTGCCCTTTGGAGGGAGGGGATGGGTGGATGGGGAGGGGCGAAGCTGAAGGCTAACTGGGAGAGATTGGGAGGAGGGAGGAGAGAGGAAGCAGGGGGATGCAAAAATAAAAATGAAATTTTTAAAATAAATAAATTTTGAAAAGAAAAAATCCTTTAGAAGGTTAGGCTGTAGGCAAGTCTGTAAAGCATTTTTGTAATTAGTGATTAGTGGGTGAGGGCACAGCTCATTTTAGGTGGTGCCATCTGAGGGCCCTTGGTCCTGGGTTCTATAAGAAAGCTGAGCAAGTCATGGGGAGCAAGCCAATACGCAGCAATTCTCCATGGCCTCTACATTAGCTCTAGCCTCCAGGTTCCTGCCCTGCTTGAGTTCCTGACATGACTTCCTTCAATGATGAACAGTGATGTTTCTCCCCAAGTCACTCTTCATCATGGTTATTTCACTTCGGTTAGAACCCTAATTAAGACAGGCTGCCAATAAAAGTTATTTATTTTCTATTTGGAATGTCTCTGGCTATCAGTTGCTTCTGCTGTAAATGGGAGGAAACAATAGTGTCAGCCTCACTGGGAGGCTGTTCCATTCTATAACAAGGAATTATACCTGACAAATGATCGGTAGATGTAACCCACTTCCAGAAAAACAACTCCATTTTCTCCCATGAGTCCCTAGAAAGCCTGGAGTCGATTCCTTCAGGTAATGGTCTCTTGACAGACCTGAAGCTAGCTGATACTTTGTCTGTTCTCTGAACAATTCAATTCTGTGCTCACTCACACATCTCTAAAAGTTTCCGTCCATGCTGGGCAAGGTAGTTTACACCTTTAATCCCAGCACCCATGAGGCAGAAGCAGGTGGGTTTCTGTGGGTTTGAGATCAGCCTGGTCTATATTGTGAGTTCTAGGATAGTGAGGGCTAAATGGTATCAAAACAATAACAAGAAAAAGATGGCTTGTACACACACACATACACACACACACACACACACACACACACACACACACACACACACACACACGCATGCTTTACATATTCCAAAGAAGCTGGCCATTATTTGAAATAATTGAGAAAGACTTGTGAACAAAGACTACATCTTGTGTGTTTTTTCTGATTTTCTGTTATTTTGTCTGGTTTAACAGATGCCCATCTTCTCTATCCTGCTCATCATTCACTCATTTCCCATGGAAAGGGACCACACCCTTCTTGAGGGGAAGTTATTAGTCTGTTGCACTAGAGGGTATCACATGACTAAGGAGTATATAATCACAGTTTCTCATTTTTCTGGCTACAGTGATTGGCCTGGAGAGGTCCAGGTTTGTTTTATTGGTGTCCTTCCCTTGGATATCATGTGTGCTTCCTAGGAGAGAGAAACCCTCTTTCCTAGGCGAGTGTGAATGAATGATGAATGGAGCTGTCCATCCCTTATCTCCAACATCTTAGGAAAGAATGGACATAGAGCATGGAGAGCGGTAGAGAGCTAAGATTTGGAAATGACATGGGTCAAGATTAAGGGGGGAAATGGAATTGCCATTTGGTTTCTCAAAGACACCTCTGGCTTTGGCCTTCAAAAACACTAGCCATTGAATTCTGAACTCTCTTTAGGGAAGATTGAGTTCAGAACCCAAGGATCTTTAATAAACTCATGGATTTGTTTAAAGTAACATCTACTGCACAGATCAGTTAGTGGAGAACTTGAGCCCTGGAAGCTAGCTGTTGCTAATAAACACTGAACTATATATTGACTTCTTAGGAAAAATAGGACCTTCTACATTTGTGCTATAGAATGCTGAGATGGTTCCTAGGAAGCAGGTGGGTTGGGTGCTCATTCCTCATTTGTCTTGTCTTCCCATCTTCCCTTTCCCAGTCAACTCCCACATCCACCCCTCCCCCCTCTCTGCTTCAGCCATTCCCTGGGCAAAGTGGGCAAATTCTGGAAAGCTTTGGGTGCCTAAAGTCACCACAAGATAAGTGACTGGCTCCAGGGCCATTGGCAGTAATATCTCCCATGACTCCCCACTCCCGGATGAGGTCAAGGCAACTCACAGCCTCTGTTGGGACAAGAACATGGGGAAACAAAAACATTTTGGTGCCTGCTAGCTCTGGCCTGGTCCCCTGGCCTTGATCCCACTGTAAATAACACAAGGTGGGGGAGAGCCTATCTCTTCCTTGGGTCTGGAGGGCTACAGGGCTTGTCTATTCTCAATGAGCATCAGTCTGCAGATTTGGACAGAGTGTGAAGAAAGCCAAACAAGCCTCTTAGGCCTGCTGAGGAGGGCAGGGCCCAGACCAACCCACATGCCCTGCAGGGCTTGGCTTTGCCAAGTTGGCTTTTGAACTTGATTTAATCTTGCCTCTGTTCTTGGAATTGCTAAACAGGTGGTGGTCAACTGTATTTGGAACACAGACAGGGGTCTAGAGGTTGAGGAGTTAAGCCCTTTTCTCTCTCAGAAGGTGTAGGGCCAGATGTAAGCTTTTGGTCTCTCTGTCCTCAGGGTCCACAGGGTAAACTGAGGAAGTCTAGGAGTCTCTATATACTCATAAAGCCACACGGCCTATGGCATCAAGTTTGAATCTGTTTGCCAGTCTGAGATAACTAATATAGAACGGGTAGTCTGAAGTTAACTTTGTTCATAAGCAGTAGGAGATGGGTGTAAATGAGCTCTATCTCAAATATAATGGTCATGATTGCTATTTCAACAATAACAAAACAACCATTTAAAAACACCCTCCATAAAGCACTGTGCACCCATGACCTTAGTCTTTACATACTCCTTTAGAGGTAGGCACGGGGAGCATTGTGACCCTCATTCCAGAAATGGAATATTGAGGCTTAAAGAAGCTCCGTTGGTTCCGTACCATATCACTGGCTCGTCTTGTCTTGGCTGCTGTGCTATTGGATGAGGACGCAGTGACATGCTGCTACTGTGAACGCTGAGCTACATGGGGCACAGCCACCTGGAAGGCAGAAGTGGTTGTTTCTCACATGCTGAGTTGGTTCAGCCCAGACACCATGTTCCAAGTTCACAGCCCACACTTAAGTTTAGGTTAGAGGCCACTCAGACCACACTCACCTGAAGCATCTCCTTCCTCCCTCTCTCCCTTCTCCCCTCTCTTCTTCCCTCCTTCCTCCCCTCCCTCCCTCTTTCTGTCCCTCCCTCCATTCCTCTCTCCTTCACAGCTGACTCCTGCCAAGAGTGTCTGCGTGCAAAATTCACCCCAGGATACATTGACTAAGGAGATGAACCTCTATACTTTCCCTTCTATTGGGAATCACAGATGACCTAACTACAAGCTGGTACTGTGGCCTAGTCATCGTCTGCGTGGCATGGACCTCCCATCATCTTTGAAACCTGTAAGAAAGGATCCTCTCTTAGATTTGCAGGCTGACATACTTTCAGAGCCTTTGTCATGCTGTATGTCTGTCTGTCCATCTGATTATCTGCCAATGGTATCAATAACTCTTTAAGCATTTTTTTTTTTAGTTTTACTTTATTTGTATGAGTATTTTGACAGCATGTGTATTACATGTATGCAATGCCTGTAGAGACCAGAAGAGGACATCAGATCCCTTGTAACTGGAGTTATAGATAGTTGATAGTGGGCATGTGGGTACTGAGAACCAAACACTGGTCCTCTGGAATAGCAGTCAGTGCTTTTAACTGCAGATCTATCCCTTCTGCCCTTGTCATTAATTCTTAATAAATCTTTTACCCTAAAGGACAATCTCAGTGTCACTTTTGAACTCTTATCTTTACACCTTACCCTCACCAGCCCCCATGACCCCAGCCTGGTCCCCACTCCATTCTCCTCTCCATTCATTTTCTACTCACTATTTTTTTGTGTCATGGAAACTTTGAAGTCCTCATCCTGTCTTGTGCATCAGCATCACTGCCCAGACCAGGTTCAGATGGCATCTCCTTTGTTCAGGATGCTCTTTGACTTTCAAATAGACACAATGCTCTTTTGTGTTTGTCACAGCACATGTCACGCTCTCTGGTTGTTTTCCCAACATTCACTTGGTGGATACTCATCAGCTAGTGACTCTGTGGCTGACCACTTTACCAGGTTCTGATCCACTTCCTCTGGCCTCTTGGCTCCCAGCACATTGTCAAGCTCCCAGAGATGACTTATCTGCTTTCTTTATTCTGTAGAGATATATCTTATTTTCCTCAAATCCTGGGTAATTGGCAAAACTTACATTGCACAAAGCTCTTCATAGCTATGTGACTATGTGACCTATTCTCCCTCTTCTGAGTCTTTCTCTGCTTCTTCCCTGCGTGCTCTGCTAGACTCACAGATATTTACAGACAATAGGTGGCTCCTGTTTTGTTTTTGTCCCCATTTCTTGGCCTAGAGATGGAATTTTATATGTTTATTGAATGAATGATTATCAAGGAGTATGAGTACTGGAGAGTGAACACGTCAATTTCTCCATGATCCAGTTGGGGTCTAATGCTGAGATCATGGAATGGTGAGTAGACTGAAGGGCAGACTCACAGACTTCACATCCTCAGGATCCCAGATGTCCAGTGGCTAAACTTAAACATCCACAAAGTAATAAGGAGAAACCTAGCAAGAGATGAGTTCAAGTACCTGACAGATGCTCCAGGAGTAACTACTGGTGTGCATCTTCCAGATAGTCTCTAATTTTCCTTGTCATTCATGGATGAGCACTGCCTCTGATTGAATATGTATTAACAGAGAAGGATAAGAGCCCTTCCTGCACCCAGAGCCATCGCTCCTGTGCCTGGAAGCAGCCACAAGTAATCATGTGGCCTGTCTCTAACTTTATGTGTATAGAATGGACACTGTGCTAATATCTGGCATCTGAATGCTCTTTGGTTCAAGTCTTGCCTTGTAGCCCTGGGGAGATTAGCTCAAGACAAAGTGAGTCAGAACAGGTGCTTTTGATATAAAATGAGTAGGGAATTTTAGTGAGTTTAAAGATGATGAACACAGGAGTGGAGAGAGCTGGTGGTGGGACTGGAAGCTGGGGTTTGTGTTGGCTGAAGCTCTTAAGACAGGGATATCTTAATATTTTATTGCATTTTTTGTGTGGTTGGAATTCTGGGATCTTACTCTCACTTCAGAAAAGGTCACTTGCTCCTAAAACTCATGAAAAATTGGCTTGGGGCAAAGTGAGCAGGGAGAGATTGAGGGGGGACCATATTAATTTTCTTGGCAAAGGTAAGCCACACAGGATGGAGAGACACCAGGCATGTGCAACCACAGCCAGTTTGTGCACTGCTGGGAATAGAACCCAAAGCTTTGTACATGCGTAGCAAGCACAATCGCAGCTGAGCTGCAGTTCCAGCCCCTTTCTGGAACTAGTCTAGTCAAGTTAACAGAAAGCATTGACCATTATAATAGGTAATAGAGAAGGGGATAGAATTCCAGGCAGAGGGCCTGAACTCAAGCATGCAGCAAACAAGTGATTGAAATAATTAACAAGAATTCTCTAGAAGGGTAAGCATGAATGACATTTGTCTGATGCATTGCAGTCTGGAGCCTCAGAGGACAGGGATGGGCACCATGTCAGATGTGTCTTACAGTGCAGATTCTTGCTCTACTGTGGAGGCTTCCACGCAGATCAAACTCAGAAAGAAGACCTAGGGACCCAGTGTGATCATGTCCTCAACCTTTGGCTGGGGCAGGTAGGGATGTAACAATGGATCATTGGTTTCCATGTGAAAATAAGTACAGACTTGAAAGAACAGAAGTGAGGAGATTTTGCTAACGCTTACCAGAAGGGATGGCAGGCAGCTGGAAACTCCAGACTCTTACCCTCACAGGGCATTCAGTTTCAGAGGAAAAGGTTTGTATCTTGGCCCTTCCACCATGTTTTGAAACTCATTTCATAAGTTGGTTGGGAGAGTTGCCTGAGCTTCAGTGTGTACCTGACAAGTGAGGGAGTTGGGAGGGGCCTAAAATGTCAAGCTTTTCTTTTCCTGTGTATCAGCAGGAACCTATGTGCTTGGGTCCCCTGAACCTCCAGACTTCTTCTTTGAGTTGGGCCCATTCTGGGAATTTTCTCCCTTTCTCTTACTTGTTATAATGCCTTCAATATTTACTGTCAACTTGACTCGGTTTAGAACAACCATGGAGGGATTGGGAAAGTAGCTTAGTTGATAAAGAGCTTGCCAGCCTGTATAGGCCTGAGTACCCTCCTTAGCACTGCATAAACCAGGTGGTAGTGCATGATGCTAATCCTAGCATCTGGGAGGTAATTGCAGGAGGATCAAAACTCAAAGTCATCCTCTGCAACATAGCTAGTTCAAGGCCAACCTTGAGATGCATGAGATCCCATTTCAAAGAATCAAAATTAAGAAATAGAGAACACACACACACACACACACACACACACACACACACACACGCACCATTGTCAGTTTAAGGGGGGAACCTCTGAAGCTCTGAAGGAAGGGCCTCCCTGTTTGCCTGTGGGGCACTAGTGACCATGACAGCTCATTCTAGCAACCCCTACACAAAATTAGCCACCCACAGTGACAGGCAAACCATGCTCTTGCCCAAGGAGAAGCAGGGAGGGCCGGGGGATGGTTCTGTCTGAGATCACTTGGCACTGAGCTCTGTGATCTATGAGTTGCTTTTAATTTCCTGCGCTGGGCGCCAGCAGCCTGATGAAATGAAGCTGATAGCAAGCTTTGTACCAGTCCTGCTCAGCACTGGCTTGTCTACTCATTGCAGGGTCATGATCCATGGATTCTGAGAGACAAAAGCTGAGCCCACTCCCAGCCTCCATACCTCCCTCCAGCCCAGCCTCCTGCTGACCTTGGAGGTTAGGGAGGGTTGCTGAGCTCCCCACTTGAGCTTTGGGGACTGGGAGAGATGATCTGAGTCCTGGCTGTGTGGCCTTCTGGCCTGACAGCTGTAGGTCAAGTTGCCTTGACCTTATGAACCTAGTTACCTCAACCATCAGTAGAGCCTCCTTCATAGGATTCTTACAAGATTCAAAGAGAACAGACAAGTTAATGTGTAAGGAAAGGTGCTGGAATGTAACTCAAGATGGCTGGTTGGCGGTATCACTTGTCTCTTGTCTACTTGCCATCCAGTGCTCCTTTTCCTGCGAAGGTAGAAAGTGGTTGGAATTTCCCCTCATGTATTCTAGTTTAGACAAAACTATACCCCTGCTGTGGCTCTTTCTGTCACCTCCACACTAACCCTCTACACTACCCGTTGACATAGCATCTACCTTGATCCAGACAGACCTGGCGACTTACATGTGAGTTAGAGTCCATTTTTTACCAGTGTCAGTAGTCACATTTCAGATTTGAGAAAACAGTTATGAATGTCCCCCAGATTCCAGACTCAGGGAGGAAAGCCAGCCATCCACATGGTGGTCATTGGTACTGAGGCATAGTAGGTTATCTTCATCAGTATGTTTGCATTTTCCTAGCAGTTTTCAGAATGAGGTATGAGCCTGGTTCAAAAGCATGAGTTGGTACGTGTTGGCCCACAGATCCTCCAGCAGCCACTCTTTCCCCAGGTAATTGGGCCAAGGTCCGTGCAGCTCTCTCTGGACAGAGTTGATAAGCAAGGCCTGATGTGGCTCCCTCTTTCCCCACCGTGGCTGAGAGTGAGCATAGACCCTCTGAAGCCCAGAAAATTTTGTTTTCCTTTAATTTTTAAGTTAGATTATTTATAACTATTTACTTACTGGTGTATGTGCTCTTGTATGCACATCTGTGCTCGCACAGTGCATGTGCACATGCCTTTGTCAGAGAATAGCTTGTAGGAGTTGGTATTCTCATACCATCTCATCTTGGGTATTGAACTAGGGCCATCAAGAATGGTGGCAAGTGACTTTAACCCCCGAGACACCTTTCTATCCCACCAAAGCAACTCTAAATTATTCTGAGTCTTGGCACCTTTGTTAAACCTATGGTGTGTAAGCTCCTGCTCAGCTTTGGAAACCGAATGCTCCCTCCCTTCCAGGACTCTCATGATGTTATCTGGGAACTCACCTAATAAAGCTTGTCTCAAGTGTAATTTATGTCAGCTCCTTTCTACCGAGCCTATAATTTATTCATCTATAACAGTCATGGGATCAAATCAAGCTTCCTTAGCTAGCTCAAGGAAGACAAGAGAGAAGAAATAAATAACCTTCTACTTCCCTCAGAGAAATAAACAAAGGGCACTGTCTAGGCTGAGATTAAGGTCAGCCCCACGTGTCTGACAGAGTAGCGTGTAGAGTTTCCCGGGATTCATGAAGGAGGTAACGAAGAAGATAAACTGAGAACTCCCAGCAAGGGAGACCTAACAATTTCATCTTCTTCCCTAGTCTAACATCCTGAAGAAAACCAAAGGTCTTGCCCCAGTGTCACTGATGTATCACTGGTGGGCACTAATCCTCTGTCCTCACTGGCCACTAGGCACCCCTATCACCAGCCTAGTGAAAGGATCAGGGAAAGAATGAGCCAGGAAGCTCCAAACAGCCCAGGCTTTAGCACCAGGACTTTCAAAGTTACCCAGGAATAGGAAGTGGCCAGACTCAGATTTCACATGAGTAGACTGACTTCATTGAACCCAAGACAAATCTGTGAGGATAATTGGACTGTGATTATAAATTTTTCTTTTGTTTGTTTCACCTTTTCATTACCCTCCCTTGACTTCTTTTCCATAAATCACTCCCTTTCTACTTTCATTCTTAATATCTAAAAAAATCTAGTTTCTACATATAAGAGAAAATGTGGTATTTGTCTTTCTGAGTATAGTTTATTTTAACCAGTGATTTCCAGTTACATCCACTCCTTTGCAAATAACAATTCTATTCTTCGAGATGGACACTATTCCACAGCCTCTCTCCCTTTCTCTCTCTCTCTCTCTCTCTCTCTCTCTCTCTCTCTCTCTCTCTCTCTCTCATTCCACAGCCTCTCTCCCTTTCTCTCTCTCTCTCTCTCTCTCTCTCTCTCTCTCTCTCTCTCTCTCTCTCTCTGTGTGTGTGTGTGTGTGTGTGTATGTGTGTGTGTGTGTGTGTGTGTGTGTGTGTGTGTGTGTGTGTGTAGATCGGTGGTAGGTATCCATGTGTGTGGGCATGGAGGTGCCTCAGTAAACAGAGATTAGAATACAACTTTGTAGGGTCTGTTCTATCCATCTCCCTTAGTGGTTCTAGGGTTGAATTCAGCTTTCACCTGCTCAGCTATCTTGTCAGTGAGAAGTTTCTTGACTCCTGGTAAGAAAAAGAAGCAAGCTACACCCCAGGATGAGAGGCTTCCTTCCTGTCTCATGTCTTCTCAGTGTCCTGCCAGTCTATTCTACCTCACAGCCATCACCCATTGGTGGCATCAACTGGATCAGTCACTGTCATTTGCCTACTCCTGAGGTGAAGGTCTGGGCTCATACCCTCTTTGTAGCAATGTGAATGATGACTGTCCCGCTGTGAATATCGCTCTGGCGCCTGCTTCAGCACCTTGCTATTTGGAGGCTGTGTAGAGATGAAGCCATTGCTACAGTAAAGACAGGGACACCACGTGCAGGACAACTGGCTCCAGGTTCTCTGCCCACTGTTGACTTTGGCACTGGGTTCTCTTGAGGAAGGTTGCCTTGCCTACATTCTTCGGGGCAGCACAGAGGAGAGAAAACAGTGCAACGCCTGCCAGTTCTGTGAGCTCCAAGGGAAAGAAACAGAAACAAGTAACATGAGTAAGAACATCGAAATGGGGCTGAGAACAGGGTGGGGGCCTGGAGCCTGTGAGGCAGAGTTCAGGAATAAGCTGTTCCCAGATTGTTGCCTGGAGTTTTGTGTTGTGCTGTTGTGGATTGTGGACTGGAGAGAGGGAACCTGTTCTGGGAATGGTGGAGACAAGGCAAAAAGGGCCACATGGGCAAGTGGATGAATGAAATGACTAGAAAGAGAAAGTAGCGATGTTACCAAGACTAGAGACACCAGCCTGGAATCCCAGAAGCTGAGGCAGGAGCATTGCCGACTCAGGGACTGCTTACACTTCAGAGTGAGTTCATCCAAGGTCAACTTGAAAAACTTATCGAGGCTTTGGCAAAACATGGGGAAAAAATAGAGTGTGAGAGAAGGAAGAGAGGGAGAGAATGGATGAATATTAGCTGGACACAGTGGTCTGCCAATAATCCAGCACTTGAAAGGTGGAGACAGGAGGGTCTGGAGTTCAAGAGCAGCCTGGGCTGCAGGAGATCCTCCCTCAAAACATTCAAAGAGCAACAACCAAAAGAAAGGTGCTGGGCTGGGGAAATGTCTCAGAGGGTAAATTCCTTGCTGCCTCAGGTCTCCAGACCCACATAAATGTCAGGTGGGTGTGCCAAACTGCCTAATTTCAGCATTTAGAAGGCAACAAGGGATCCCTGGAGAGAACTGTCTAGTTAGACTAGCCACATAAGTGAGTTCTGGCTTCAAGTGAGAAATGTGTAAGTTGGAGAGTGATCAAGGAAGACTCCCCATCATCACAGCCTCTTGTGGCCCTTATGTACTTGTGTGTACATGTACACCCATGCCTATACACACATGCACACTCACACATGAGAAAATACACACATGCATGTCCATCATATGCACATACACCTGCAAAAAGGAAACAAAGAAAGCAATGTAGACTTCAAAGATTCTCCTGTGTAGAAAGAAGTGATGAAATCCTCTTTCTTCCCCCAAATTTCCACTTTTGATGATGTCAGCGTTATTCTTCAATGTGAAGAATTAGATTAGTCTTGGAGTATGGGGCAGAATATTGAATGCAAAGTGTCTTAGTTGTATTTAAATGTCAACTTGCTAGATCCTGCAGACATCTGGCAGGATAGCCTCTCATGTGGAATTTCCTACATAGAATTTGCTTTGGACTTGTCCCTCATGGTAGGTTATCTTCATTGTTAATTGATGTAGGGAGATCCAGTCCACTATGAGTGGTACCATTCCCTGGGAAGACAATCTAGTGCTGTCTAAGGAAGCTAGCTGAGCCTGAGCCTCTGAGCCAGTCAGCCAGAAGTGTTTCTCCATGCATCTGTCTTGAATTCCTGCCCTAACCTCCTTCAATGATGGTCAGTGACCAGGTGGAATAAACAGAAATAAACTTCAACTTCCTCTACATTGCTTTTGATCTAAGTATTATCAGAAAGGAAACTTGAATGTGAAGTCCACGCTGTCTTTAAGAATGAGCAGAGATAGTCGACAGAGGCTATCATTTGGTCATGATTCTTTGATGGTTTATTGGGTGATTTCAAAAGGACATTTTAAAAGGTGGTGCTTGATTGGAGGCAATCAGGTCACTGGGAGTATGCTTTTGAAGGGCATATGGCACCCTGGACGCTCTCTCTCCCTTATTGCTCCCTGCAGTGAGTGGACTGTTCTCCTCCAAGGACATTCCTGCCACAGTGTGCTCTGCTGTAATATGCACATAACAACTGAGGAGTCCATGGACTCTATGAGCCAAAGAAGCCTCTCCTCCTTGCAGCTGATTTATCTTGGGTATTTTGTCACAGCACTGGGAAGCCAAGCACACATTCATCGCCATTTATAAGACAATGCCTTCTTATACAAAGCTAACCCTCCACTTAAAATAAAATCATGACAAATGCACACATTTCTGCTAGTATGAATTAGTACAAAAGTTGATTAGTATAAATCATGCTTCCTTACTCTTGCCCCCTGGAAAGGAGAGGCCAATGTAATACAACCGATGAACGATTTTATTGGATCTTTCCAATAGTGGGTGAGGAAATACTACTTAAGGTCAGGGAAGCAAAAGAAGCTGTTGATACCTTGAGACAAATACTCCTTTTTATCTCTACTGCTTTTCAAAAATGCCCCAAGAGTAACTGGCTCAAAACAGCAACATTTATTTTGCTCACGAATTGGCAATTTGGCCAGGATTCGGCAGGAACAGCACGTCTCTCAGCTTGGGCGGCTGAGCTGGAATGGCTTCTATTTTGCTCACTCACCCACCTCACAATTATATCTGGCTGTCAGCTGGGACCTTTGCTGGGACTGTGACCATGACACCCACCCTCTCCATGGCTCTCATTTGCTCATGATGGCAGGTCTCAGGGTGCACACCTGGAGGAGAGGGCCAGGTAGAAGCCTTTGCACCTCTTCTAGCCCAGCCTTGGAAGTCACTCCACATTGCTCTGCATGCTAGCCATTACAGCATGTTCCCGTGTGCCTACATTTCCTTGGGCCACCACAGATTAGGTGGTTTATGCATCAGATTGCTTTTCTGTCGTGGAGGCTGGAAGTGTGAGGTCAAGGTTTCTTCAGACGCCCCCGGATTTAGTTGATAGGTGGCCACATTCTCCTTCAGTCTCTCCCTGATCCCTATGTAAATATTCTATTTCATCCCTTTCTCTTGGGGAAGACACCAAATAAGATGCTTGGCATTTATCTCTGGCCAGCCAACAGTGGATAAGGACAAGTGAGACCTGAGAAACTGTGATCCCATAGAAGGTTTTCTCTCCAGCATCCCAGTGACTGCCTAGTTATGGGTAGGGTTTCTGAGAGACTTCAATTAGTCTAGGCAAGTGGCATGCATGACATTTTTAACTAAGAACAAACAAGGATTTCAAATGTCAGATTGGGCCAGAGGCAGTAGTACATGTCTGTAATCCTAGAAATTGGGAAGTAGAGACGAGAGAGTCAGGAGTTCAGGTTCATCCTCGGCTACAATAGTATAAGACAGCTAGAGCAACACAAGGCTCTATAAAAAAGCAGCAATAACCAAGCATACCAAACAAAAACAAATGCCAGCTTTTGAACACAGAACCAACCCAAGAAGTGTCAGACACATCCCCACACTATTACCAGCAACCCGAGAAGTTCCACTGGGGCAAAAGTCTGGGGCTTTGATGATGCTGCCAAAAAGAAAAAAAAATCTGGACAAGCTAGAGGGTAGGAAAGTTATTGAGTTTATTATGTAGAAATGAGATAGACAACACTAGAAACTTATGCAAGGGTCAGAGAGAAAAGCAGAGACAAGAGAGGGAAGGGGAGATGGGAGACCCTCATACAAAAGACAACACCATAAAGATATAAATAGGCATAGTGCAGGCTCCTCAGGGGTGAGAGAGTCACACACACCCCAGTGTCCAAAGGATAGCTTTATGCATAACTTCTGTGGCTTTGGAAGTTTCATAGATTAAAGACTATTATTTACAACCATGTTCAAGGCCAAGATCAAACATTAAAGATGCAAAAAAGCTGATTTACTCTTTTATTGTATCATAAAGAATTTACATTTTTAGAAATGAGATTTTAAGACGATTTATGAGATCCATTACTAAGGTTTGGGGATGAAAGAAGAGGGTGACAGGAAGGTTAAATAGCAAGGCCATACACCTCTGGCTCTGAGAGGCATTGTCCACTGGGTGCTCTCAGCAGCCTTCTCCAGATATCTCTTGGGACAAAGACTATGGTGTCTGTTAGTGCCTTTGACTGTTGTCAGCCATGTTGATATTTTGATTCTCAGCTACCAGACAATGCAAAGCAGATCTCAGGGCAAAGAACTTTATGACTTTCTTGTGGTTCTTAAAGTTTCCCCATCTTGCTTAGAATGCTAGACCAGTCTTTGAACTTCACAGTGTGTGGCTTATTCTATAAGCTTCAGTGTAAGCCTGTGTGGACAAGAGAGTTGGTCTACCAGAGTGATTCTGGGCAAGAGCAAGCCACTTAGGACTGTTCTTGCATGTCTTGAAGGCCAGGGAGAAAAGTATGTGGACACAGGAATAGCTCAACAGTTTTAAAAGAACTTTAGTTTTAACACTCATTGCTCATTCACCATGAACACTCATTCGTAACAAAGGCTCATGAACTCTACTAGAAATGGCATGACCTGGAAAAGCCTGGGTTCTATCCCAGGGTTCCTCATTTGGTGGTTCTGAGATGTCAAAGAGTTTTCAGCTTCCTTAGGGATGCTCATAGTGTTCCTCTTGGGTCCACACTTTGAGAACCACTAGTTTATGAAGACACAGGATCAGTGTCATCTCTTCCATTAACAACGCTCACATACTTTCACCATCTTCTTGTTCCCTTTCTAAAACTAATATATATTTATTTATATTGGGATGTAGAATCATTATGGAATCAAACTGGTGTCCGTGTGGGGAAGTGTCTAGGTTGAAACAATCACCTTCATGAAGAGTGGCACCATCCCATGGGCTGAGGTCCTGGACTGAATACAAAATGGACAGTAAGCTGAGCATGTGTGTTCACTCCTCTTTGCTTTCTGAATATGGATGCTTCGCATTCCTTCTGTCTTGACGTCCCACTGTGATGGGCTGTACCTTTAAGTCACTTTTTATCAAGTATCTTGTCATAGCTGTAAGAGACGTAACTAGAACATCTGGTATGTCCAGGTGTGGAAGGACTCATGTGCAGCATCAGAAATTCATATTTTTTCCAGGATGCATCAGCATCACAAAAGATGCTGGGGGTGGGGCGAGGCATAGTGAGAAGTAGGTTAATTTCTGACTTTTCATGAGGCATGTGGCTATTAACCCATCAGAGTTAGAGGGTACCAGTACCACACAGACAGATGAATACCTTTGGGGTCTGCATCCCCTGGCTTTTCATGTATAGGGCAGTGGAAAGCCTAGCTGGCAAACATTACGGAAAAACCACTTGAAATGCTTATTTTCAGCACTCACTGGTAGGGACTGGTTTCCTGCAGAGGCTGATGGCAGCTCTTTTTAGTCATTCTACATCTTCTTTTTCTGAGTCCCTTCATTGTCTCCTCAGGTAAGTGTCTTCCTACATCCATATGCTGTCTTCTCTTACAGAACAGGCTGGGAGTCAGCAAGGCCCACTTAGGCTGAGAGTTTAGTAATGGGTGTTAGTGAGCCCATAAGGGATTTTGTGTGATTACTGGGATCCTAACTCTGTTCCTCATGACTGTGGAGTAAGCACTCATCATCTGAGCTATCTCTCCACCCCCAGGAATAAAGATATCCTGAAGAGAGACTGTGCCCCCTCTTTGGCCATCAGGAGCAGAGAGCTGGCTGATCATATTTTTATTCACATATAGGTAGCCAAGAGAAAAAACACAGGAAGTGCGGGAAAACTAAAAAGACCTCAGAGCCCCTTCCCAGCCACATTCTACCCCTTGTCAAGGTTGCACCTCCTAATGGTTCTACACTCTTTCACACAGCACTACCACCAGAGGAACAGATGTTCAAATACCTAAGCCTGTGGGAGACATTTCTCACTAAACCGCTACTGTGGCCAAGGCAGAGGCTGCAAGGTCTTCTAAAGCACTAATTTGGTCTGTGTCATCTTTGCAGTCTTCATGCCCAGCACAACTCCCTGGGTCATCCCACATTCAAGAGCAGGTACAATACTCTACACAACGAGTTAAAGAGAATTAAAGATCATCTTCAATACACTAGGACCAATTATGTATCTCATCACCCACAGTACGTAGTCCATGATTTCCTAAAACTTTAGCACCAAAGGATCTCAAGCCCTCTTGTTTCTGCAGGCACCAGAAAACACATGCACACACTCACATACACTCACACACGCACACACACTCACACACACGTGCACACACAAATTCACATACACTCAACACACACGCACACACGCATGTGCATACACACACTCACACTCACATACACTCACACACGCACATACTTTTTTATAGCAGTGGAAAAATATATAATCAAGAATGCTGGAAAACTGTCCAACAAAATAACACACAAGCCAAAATTAAAGAGTCATTGAAGCTATCTTAGTTTATGTATCTGTGGAGCAAAGGTAGATTCTCAACTCATATTTGTAGAGTGACCGAATAAATGACCAATGAAACATGTAGCATAGGCAACATTTTTGTCATCCTTCATTTTCTGAAGCTAGTGGGCTTACATAACAGGTGAAAGGCCGTGGTATGAGGGGAATCCCGAAGAATCAACAGACATGCCTTTGACTCTGGGTGTTCAGTCTTGGAGGAATAGATTGGTAAGCCAGGGCAAGTTGATTTAGTAAGACTTGGGCTGGGAGAAGGTCACACTAACTATAACGTGGAGGGTGGATTGGCTTGCAGGACTAGGAGGTGGATGGAAAAGCAGAGAAAACATGGAAGAGAAAGATTGGTAGATGTTATCCCACAGATCACGTAGGTGACTATGTACAGTTAGAGAAAACTAGGTCACAGACCATGAAGACCCTAGAAAAGAAGTGGCCTTGAACAGGTAATAAGTTCCTCATCTCCCACCCCAGGAGCCCATGGAAGCTCCAGGGGGCTGGGACTGACACACAGCTTGCCTGGGCTGCACTGTATTGGAAAGAGACAGTGCACTTGGCTCTCAGCAGTTCAGGCTGGGTGTCAGGATTCCTTTCCCACCTTGAGCTCTGCAGAGGATCATTGGTTCTGCCCCTGAGAATATAATTTTGGCACCTGCTTTCAAGCCTCTCATTTTGTGCTGTTACCTGGGGTGGAGTGAGACCTGGCTCTGAAGATTGATGGCTCTCTCAGCACAAAGAGGAGAAAAGCAGGATCTTTTTGCTTAAGCCTCTACTGTCCCAGGGTGGTGCATGAATCACTGTCAGTTCCCTGGACAGAAGAGCCACAAAAATAAAGGCCATGCATTTAGAATTATCTGTCAATGGTATAGGTGGGGGCTAAATATAGTTTCAGATATTCATTTTAAATTATTTGCTCATTTATAGACTTGTTCTGTGATTATTTGTACCATGAAGAGTGTGAAGAACTTAGAGGACCAGCTTATAGGAGTTAGTTCTCTCTTCCACCTTGTGGGTCCTGGGGACTTTACTTGGGTCATTAGGTTTGGTGGTTGTCACCATTATCTACTGTGACATCTTGAAAGCCTAGATTGGACACTTGGATACACTTTGAAAATTAAGATTCTAAACTTACTCAAAAGGGAAATTCCAATGGATCTCAACAGGTATCATTTCACACACAAACATTTTTCATCTATAACTTGGCTCTCTTTCCCCTATACTAGTATGAGGAAAACATATGTCTGTCAATATTTCGGTCTGATTGTTCTTTATAAGACAGGGGCCCTTGAAAAACACATCACCATACTCAAGGAGGTAAAGATTGTAAATGTAACTCTAGTGAAGACGTGTGTTGGAGGTTTCTTAAGATCACTAGGGAGTTGCTGTCTAATGGTGTCCGAGCTACTTAATATTCTGATAAAATACCCTCATGAAAGAAACCATGGAATAAAGGATTTATTCAGTTCATAAATCACTGCAGAGAAGTCTCAGTGGCAGGAATCAGACACATCTGGGCATATTGAATCCAAAGGCAAGAGGCAGGGAAGGATGAATTAATGAACTGCCAATACTCAGCCCATTTGCTCTTTTCATTCTGTCCATGGCTAGTCCACAAGGTGGTGCTGGGTCACATTCAAACATTAGCTAGATAGTCCTTCCCCAGTTTGTGTAACCAAAACAGTTCCCACTCTAGACACACCCGTGGGCCAAGTTAAGCTAGAGGATCCCTCACTGAGACTCTCCAGATGTTTCTAGTTTGTGTCAAATTGAAAGTTAAACTCACCATCATAGTATCCTTTCTCATGTCAGGATGATCATGTGTCTGTGGCAGTGCTGGAGTAGATAAACCTGTTGCTTTGCCAGTAGTATAAAGGATAGTGCCCTGACTAGCATCAGTTGCCAACTTAACTCAGCCTACAGCCATCTGAGAGATGAGGCTCCACTAATTTGTCTAGATCACATTGGCTTGTGTGTGTGTGTCTGAGGGAGATTGTCTTGACTATTAATTGGTGTAGGAAGGCTCAGCTCATTGAAAGTGGTACAAACCCAGGGCAAATAGTTCTCAGAGGTATAAGAAAGTGAATTGAGCAGGAGCCAGTGAGCAAAGCAAGTAGTGCTTCTTCATGGTTCTTGCCTCCAGCTCGTACCTTGAACTCCTGTACTGAATTCTGTGGATGATGGATTGTCACAGTAAGCTGAAATAAACCATTTCCTCCACTCACATTGCTCTTATCAGAGTGCTTTATTATGGCAGCAGAGTGGACCTGGGAAAGACAGCAGTATAATACTTCTATGTGGCTATAATTACACAGCACATTTCAGAATACTTGATGTTAAACATAGATGACTGTGTTGATAGTTTATGTATTTACTATATTATACCTTTTAATTATTATTTTACACATATCATATATATGTATAATATATAAAAACAAAAGAAAGTATCATATTACACTGCTATAATAGCTTATATCTCTTTCACTGTGTCTTTTGATTAGCTCAAGAAGCTTTGTCGAACACTGGGTATGGTAGGGCATGCCTTTAATCCCAACCTTTGGAAGGCAGAAGGAGGCAGATTTCTGAGTTTGAGGCCAGCCTGATCTTCAGAGAGAGTTCCAGAATAGCCATGGATACATAGAAAAAGTCTGTCTTTAAAAACTAAGAAGGAGGAGGAGAAAGAGGAATAGGAGAAGAAAAGAAGTTATGTCAAGTGACTCACATCGTTTGCTAAGCATATTTGTGCTGTTTACACAGTAATGGAATTTACTAATGATGTTTCTCAGAATGCACCCTCATTATGTACTGATACCTGATTTTATTTGTAATTAGGGTGTTTTATAATCTGTCAGTGATACCATCAAATGATGAATCTGTGATATTTTCTTTAGCAATCTTGTAGAAAGGATGCTGTTCCTTTTACCTGATTATTATTATTATTACTACTATTATTATTTTTTGCTTATGTGAATCAGAGCTGAGGTAAGTCCACAGCTATTCATAGACCCTGTACCTCTTGGGTCTTTTGTAATCTGTAGATTCCCTTTTCTGTTATCTTTTTTTGAAAGAAGGTTTAGTTAATTAATCAACTAGTCAATTAAGTGGGGGGGGGTGTGCCTGGGAGTGTGCATGTTCACATGCCATTGTGCACATATGGAGACGAGAGAGCGACTTCAGAAGCCAGTTCCTGCCTTCCACCTGGAGTCAGGGTCTCTTTTGTTTTCTACAGAATTCTCTCTCCAGGCTAGCTGGTCCTAGGATTTTATGCTGATTCTCATGTCTTCAACTTCCATGTTGTCATAGGTGCATACAAGTGTGCACCACTGCATGCTGGATGCCAGGGATCCTGCTCAGATCCTCAGGGCTAAGGCAAGTGCTTTTACCTGGCATCTCTTCAACCCTAACTTCTCTTATAAAAATCTCTTGTCATTATTTTGTACAAGAAGCTACATGGGTCCCGATGAAGGTTTTCCTGCTCCATAGTCTTGCTGACAAATACATCTAAGGTAGCATTTGACAGAATCCTTGTCCCCGACTCTCCTGTAACGTAATGCTAAATTTTTATTGAATTCATTATCAGTAGGTGTTACCAAAAGCCCATTCTGTTTGTGTGACTGTGTTTTCTAATCAAGAGGCACGCAGTGTCTGATTGCCTTTTCCTGAGTAGCCATTGGCCATCGCTTAGACACACTCATTCATTAGGGACTTAGGGCTGGTGATGGGCAGGTTCTGGATTTGCTGCTTTTTACTGCTGTAACTAGAACTCATCTATACAGGGGACATCTGTTGTCAACCTGTCAGTCATTCTAAGACACAGTTCCTAAACATAAGCTTGATTAGTGGTTAAGGTTTTTTTCTCTTTATTTAACTATTTTGTAAATGACCATTGGTTGTGGTTGGTGACATGACTCAGTGGTCAGAGCATGTATTTCTCTTGCAGAGGACCTGAGTTCAGGCTGCAGCACCTTCATAAGGTAGCTCACAACTGACTGCAACTCCAGCCCTAGAAGACCAGGTGCCCTCTTCTGGTTTCTGCGATTGCCCACACAAGGCTGATTGGTTCTTTAACAGTCTCAGGGATGCCTAACAATTGCACGGTACTGGAAAGATGGTTCAGTGTTTAAGAGCATGTATTATTCTGGCAGGAAGGCCCTGGTTCGGTTCCCACATAGTATCTCACAACCAACCATAACTTCAGTTCTAGGGAACCCCAAACCCTCTTCTGATCTCATAGGCATACACATAATGCATAGATATACACATGAGCAGAAACACTCATACACATAAACTAACATAAATTTAAAAATCACAAGTTAAAAGATTTGAAATTATTTTCAAATTGTTCCATTTTTGGCCAATGGAAACCTCTTTGAATTGCTTCCAGGATCCCTTAGACATAACTCTGGTAATCCACGACAGCTTCTTTGCTTTCTGGAATGACAAACACTCCAAGCTCATCTTGTACATTTCCTGGCTGAGACATGAAATTGGTCATCTCTCCAAGGATCCCAGGCTTCTCTCAGTGAGAAATGGCATTTAAGAGATACCAATCTCAGCACAGGGAGTGCTCAGTGTTCCTGGACTGCTGTTTCCAGGTATCTCCTGTGAAGGCAAAGAGCTAGGGAATATGGATCATAGTGATATGCATCATACAGATAGCTTTTATTCCAGTTCAGAATTACAGGGTTTTCAGCCGTGGCCATCTATATTGTTTCTATACTTCCTTTCTCCCAAGTTGCTTTCTAGTGACATCCACAACATTACTCATGTAAGAGATGCTTCATACAGTCAGCCATGTGTCACCAATGTAGTCACTAAAATGATTTTTCAGTTACTGTCTGTTCCTTAGGATGTATTTCAGCAGAAATGCATAACCAAATAACTATGGTGTTATTATACTTTGAGTTAGAATACTTTGAGTGACATCAGTGAGTGTTTACACATTTATACTTACATTCTATTTTGTTTGACCTTGGGTTCATAGGGAATGTTTTTTTAAAACAAAAATATAAAAAGATGGCCCTACTATCTCTACTGAATTCCGTCTCATTACCAAAACTAACTGCTTAAAAATGTATGCCTTTTCTTCTTATTGTGTAGGGACATATTAACATAGATGCGAATGTATAAATACAGAAAATGTGTCAGGTGAGTGTGTAAGTTGCACACACAAGCTCCCATTTCCTTGCAAAGCTGTAATATTTTATACACATCATCTACTGTTTTGCTTTATATTAGACTAGTAATACAATCCAGATCATATGCACAAATAGTGTCACCTAATACTTTAACAGCTATTGGGCATATATGTTAATCTCTGAGCTCAGTTTTTTCATTTTCACATCAGAGCAATAAGCCTCCTCTCAATGATTACTGATAAGGTTATCTATATAGTTACCAAAATGGAAGAACGCACACATACACACACACACACACACACACACACACACACACACACACACACACACACACACAAATTGCTTTATAGATGCCATAAAATGTAATCATTTGTATGAATTTCTTGTTTAATTGACTTCAGTGTTCCACAGTGAAGCCTGAGAGGTATCGGAAAGGGATTTGGAACCCGAAAGGAATTAGGATGCTAACACTGACAAGAGTCTTTAGAAACCTGGGCTGGCAGCCACTTTATTTTATAGGATAGAGAAACAGAGACACAGAGAGATGAAATGATTTGCCCAGGGTCACAAACCAGGATGGGAAAAGTCGGCCGGAGACACCAGTCCAATTATTTTCCAAGATAACTTTTCTCTAAAGCAAAGTTCATCTTCTGTGGCTGCTAGAAGCTTCTCTGCATACTGCTGCCTCCTCTCTACAAAAAGAGAAATGGGGTGAGAGATGGGTCAGTGAAAGTATGCCTTGAAGAAGATTCTTCCCTCCCCTGGTATGCAAACATAGTAACCACAACTGGGGGCTGATCCCGATCAGTGCACAGGGACTTTAGTCCACCCAGTTGGAGGCTGTGGTGATAAGGAAGTTCATGGAACAGCTCCTTGCCCTCAGGGGGCTTCAAAACTATTAAAACAACTTCAAATTCATTTAGAAAACCAAATATGGCTTAAAAAATATGTGTCAGTGCTTAAAATAGTAATGGTCTTGAATGGCATTATGCTATTTTTATCCCCCAAACCCTAAGAGATGTTCAATTATTACTTCTCTTTTACATACAAAAAACAAAAACAAAACAAAATGAAATAAAAACAATTAAGACCTAAGGAGATGCTGTGATATGTTATATCGCTAATGAGCAGAAAAGCTGAGTGCATACCTGGGGCAGTTCAATGTCATGCACCATGTCCTTCCTTAGATGCTAACAACACACGTGTTAGTGCTGGTATATCTCTTTCACTTTTGACTTTTGTTGCACACAAAGACACGGATGTGGGGAAGGTAGGATATTACCAAATGGGATGCAGCCACTTGGTACTGAATGCATTCATCCTTTACGTTCTTTCTCTGCCTACTAAGGAACCTGTAGAAACCAACTTTTAAAGGAGCAGCCTGGATCTGACTTCAGGCTCTACCTCTTTAGCAGACTAGAAGGTTTTCTTCCCACCTTGATCCTTGATTTTCTCACTGGCAGCACTTACCTGATGGGCTCCTGGGGAGTTTAAATGAACAAGAATTGTTCCAGAACTATCTAGCGGTGAGTTGAACTGTTGCTGATAAGTTCTCTACTTGAGCAATCTGTGTTTTGTGGAAGCCATCATGAATGTGGATTCCGGATTAGTTCTGATTCCATAACCATTAACATGGACAAGGTATCTGGCACTCAGCTCTTTTATTTCCTCAGAGGTCAAAAAAAGGGCCTCTTGACCTCATCATCAAGTGTCACTATTTCAAGGGGATCTATTCTCTCTTTTCCATCACAAATATGCAAGAGAATAGTTTTTATAAGCTAGAAGCATTTATTTCATTTTCAATTTTGTGGTTTTGCTTCCATACTGATTGCTTTTCTGTTGTTCTGACAAAGTACTATGACCAAAAACAACTTGAGGAAGAAAGAGTTTATTTTGGTTTAATGTTCCAGATGGAAGGTATGTGGGTAATGGTCAGGAAGGCATGGCATGGTAGCAGGAAGAGGGAGTTAGCTCATCACATTTCCATCTACACATAGGAAGAAAGGCTATGAACCTTCAAAGCCTGACCCCAAGGATATACTTCCACCATCAAGGCTACCTGAAGGTTCCATAACCACCCCAAATAGCATTACCAACTGGGGACCATGTGTCCAAATATATGAGCCTAGGGGAAACATTTCTAATCCAAATCACCCATCCACACAAAGAAATGGGTTTTACTGTGACATTTTTTGTTCTATTCACCGTGCTCAAGCACACGAGGCGGGTATATTTGCAACCCTGAAGTCCATCTTTAAAATGTCCCCTTTCACTCTCAGCAGTAAGGCAAGTAAATCCAATTAATTCACTACACTGGGTTTCTTAAAGTGTGATGCACAGACCGTCTAGATCAATGGTTCTCAACCTGAGGGTCACACCTCTTTGGGAATAAATAACCCTTTCACAGGGGTCACCAAAAACCATCAGAAAACATATATGTTAACATTACTATTCATAACCATATCAAATTACTGTTATGAAGTAGCAGCTAAAATAATTTCATGGTTGGGGGTCATCAGAACATTAGGAACTGTACCAAAGGGTTACAGCATTAGAAAAGTCAAGAACCATTGCTCTAGGCTGTAGGTTAAAAGTCCAGATTCCAGAGTCTTCAGCCAGGCCCATTTAATCAAAGCTTTGAAATCAAGGTCCAGATGCCTAAGTAGGAGGCTCCTGCCTATTCCTATGAGAAGACTGAGTAAGAGGAAAGAGCCGTAGACCAGATCCTTTGGATGAGTTAGGGCGCCCACACTTGAATGTGCCCTTCAGAAAACTGAAGTCTTGTCAAGGAAGCAGATGCAGACTCAGGATGTTTGAGAAAGGCAGAGCTTTGGCCTTCAATTTGTGAGCTAAAAGACTTTAGGGAAAATCCTGACTTCTACTGCCTCCCTAGTTTCTTTGTCTATAAAGGCAGTATTGCTTACTCACAGCTTTATTAATTGGATTAAGTCAAATAATGTGTGCAAAGCTGTTTGTGATAGCCCCGACTCAGCCATGTAAGACAGTTTGAATATTTTTGTAACAAAATGTCTATTGACTCAGACCCTTATGTGGGTGGGATGCCAGGAATGCATTTTAAACATCTGTCTTGGCATAATTTTTTTTTTTTTTTTTAGACAAGAAACTTAATTGCCATGTACTGTTCCACAACCTGATCTGAATTCACCATATTCCTTATAGGAATCTAGTTTGAAATATTTGATTCATGAAGTGATGGGATAAGGTGTAAAATAAGACTATTGTTCCCCAAACAGGTAATGAGATCTATATAAGGTATGTTCATTGCTTTCCACATGAATGAATGCAGGAAGGCTCCTATTTCCCCTGTATGTCAAACACTAACACAAATCACCAAATACATCATCAGCATGACTATCTAATTCCACCATTAGCCAAATGTGCAAGGAAACCAGTGCAAGGATGTCAGGGATGGACTGCTGAGTCAGAGGCTCAGCATTCTTGAAGGTGGCCAAGGCTCCTGTGAGAGAGAAAACCAGTAGCACGATGAGCCATTTCACTTTTCACATGGGGCCTCTGGCTATAACCTGACCTGGATTTAGATTCTAAAGTTTTCATTTATTGAGTTTGGAAAATGCAATTCAAGAAATCTTTATTGAGCATCCATCATGCCAGGCTTTGGGCTAGGTACAGGCACACAAGAACAAGACACTTCATATTGCAAGTGTGCTGTGAGCAGGTACAGCTGGTCTTCGGTGTTCATGGGGGAGATATTTCAGGATGAAATGTCTGGAACCAGTATAGCATACTTCTCCCTAAACACATACACTAGTTACATTTCTCATTTCTGTGACAAAATAATTGAGAAAAGCAACATAGCAGACAATGTGTTTATTCCAGAGATGGTTGGCAGGGACACAGTACATAATGGTGGGGAAAACATGGTGACCTGACCATGAAGCAGCTAGTCACAGTGTATCCTGGGTCAGGAAGCAGAGAGAGATGAATGATAGTACTCACATGGCTTCCTCTTTCTCTTTTTGTTCTTACTAGTATCTCAGCCCATGGAATGATGTCATAGCATCCTCCCAGACACTCAGGGAGTGTCTTCCAGGTGAGTCTAAAGCCAGTCAAGTTGAATAAAGCTTAAATTACAAGTTAGGCATGAAAAGTAATCACCAACAATAATCATAATTAAACAGAGCAGCTATAACAACATACTTTATGTTCTCTCACAAAAAATTTTATTGTGCCTACCTTCTCACTTAACAGATAATGTTAAGGCTTCTCCTTGGAATTCCTAGATTGCCAGTATCAGGACCTGAGTGACATTGTAATCAAGATGCATATGATGTTGAAGTGCTAAGGACTGATTTTGGAGCTCTTCATGTGCTAGGAAAGTAATATACCACTGAGCTATATACTATGTCCTTATTTTACTTTTACTTTTGAGAGTGCTAACACTGCATTCACTCTATTGTACAGACAAGCTTTGAACTTATGATCACACAATCTCATCTCTGGGCTATTATTAAGTACAGTAAGGGTTCCTGAACACAAGCTCTAGGGCAAGTTAGTCCTTGTGCTAATAACCTACACATCTTTGAAGTGAGAGATGGTCAGTAGCATATATGATACAGGTATACAGAGCATGGTAAAAGGTTCTGAAGAGCATGCTTCTTCAGAAATTTTCTAATTCACACTTTCAAACACCAGTTAGCTGTGAATTATTGGAGCTACAGAGCAAAGAGAGAATACTGAAACAAGGTTGAATCCAACCATAGGCAGTTACAGTGAGGGCTGTAATAGGAAGACATTGGGTATTCTTCTGGAGAGTCAGGCAAGAGCCCTCTGGAAAGAGGATAGTTCAGTTAAAGGTCAGGCATGAACATGAATTGGCCCTTCACAGATGGGAGGAGAAACATGCAGGAAGACTGCCAAAAGGTAAAGGGCTTTGTAGGTTTGCTTCTTCATAAAGAAAACAGTATAGTTGTGGAGAGCATGTGCGTGTGTGCATGCATGCGTGTCTGTGTGTGTGTGTGTGTGTTTAGTTGAGGTCAGTGATGGTCCTAAGATAGAATAGATAAGTGATAATAACAGATACCAATTCTCCAAGACTTTCTTGCCAGGTGCTGCTCTTACAGCTTCAAGGCTCACTCTGGCTCCCCATCCACTTTGCAGGTCATGTAATGGAGGCATGCAAGGGTTAAGTGAAGACAGTTGGTCCTTAATCAGTTAAGAGATTCACAATATCTGTTGCTTTGAGGGCAGGTGGTTTAAGATCTTAATTTACCTGCATACCCTGCTTTATCTAATCCACCCTTTACCAAGTTTAGTCCTGCTTCTCCCTCACCTCTTCACCCCCTCCCTAGCTGTTATCCCAACTGGTAGAAGCTCAGAGGCTGAAAACTATGGAGGAGGCCACCCTCCCGTTCATTGGCTCTCATGTGCAGCCAGCTAAGTTTTGTTAATATTTTTCCTCATTTATAGTGACATTTAATAGAAATTCATTTGGCATAGCATGGCAGAATGGTTATTGGTGAGGGATGGTGTGGGCTAGAAGTGAAATGTCAGTGTTGTTCTCCACCGTGTGTCCTTGTACCTTAGGAAGCCACTGGGTATAAGATAATAAAGTAATAAAAACAGGTCAGGCAAGCATTGCTTGCTGAAACTGTATTTCCAATGTGAGAATATCTTTATTCCAGAAATGTTAAATGGTAGGAGGATCAGGTATGTTGTTTTAGAACAGAGTAAATGGAATGAGATGATAAAATGACTCATCAAGCCTCAGTGTCTTACCTATAAAATGGGCATAACAGTACCCACCTTGCTGTGTTATTGGTAACAGATCTGGGATGTGAATATAAGTAGACCTAGTTTATGCATGCAGTGTGTGCTTATGACATCAGCATAAAAGAGTAAAATGTCAAATTTACTTTCTGTGAATGTGATTTGCAACTCCATATCTACTATGTAGATATATATCTACTATGTAGCCCTGGCTGGGCTGGAACTCTCTAAGAAGATCAGGCTGACCTTGAATTCTTAGAGATCTGCCTGTCCCTACCTCTCAAATGCTACTATTAAAAACTCACTCAGTTAACATTTCTTTTTATTGTTGAAGACAAAGTTTAATGTAACAAAACATTTAGGCTGGCCCTTGTGATTTTATTATAATAGAATATGTCATTGCTAAAGCTGCCATAGCCACAGGGGATATCATTCTCTGTGATGAAACAATGAACCCCCTCTTCCACCCAGGGAGAAAAGACTTACATTTTAAATTACAGTGTTGCCATGAGAAGAAAGCCAATTAATTTAAGACTTCTCAAACACATGATTTGTATTAAGTTGGGCAGAGACCAGAGCTGATACTCCTTTTTGTGTTAACTGCTCATAAGATTAATTTGTAGGAATGAAGCTATTCAATGTGCTATGGCAGTGAGGTGCAGAGTTTAGAGTTCAGGCCACATGACAGATAGTAATATCTAATATTTTGGAAGTACTTATGACATCTCAGGCACCAACGTGACTTTTTTACACCTATTATCCAGTTTTCACAGCAAATGACTCATGAAGTGGAGAAAAGAGGAAACTGAGTTCCAAGAATGGGTTGGGTCACAGCTACCACTGATAACTGCTCAGCTTTGAATATGATTTGTCTCCACCAGGACTAGCTTTGAGACCTGGTATCCAGAGTAGTGGTGGCAGGAGGTGGAGCCTAGTGGGAGGTGATTGGGTCACAAGAGACCCACTCTCATGAATGGATTACTCTTTTTCTTCTACGAAAAAACCAGTGGGGTAGGCAAGAGCACTCGGTGGATAAAGGTACTTGCTGCCAAGCTTTGTAGTCAAAAATTTCTCTGTCTTGTCTGATTGGTCCCACAGCCATTTAGTCCCAAATAAATCACACAAAAGCTTGTATTAATTGCAGATTGTTTGGCCTATGGCACAGGCTTATTACTTGCTGATGCTTACAGTTAAAATTAACCCATAATTCTATTTATGTTTAGCCATGTGGCTTGGCAGCTTTGCTTCAGTGCAGTATTCTCATCTTGCTTCCTCCTTGTCTGCTCTCTCTCTTCCCAGAATTCTCCTCTTCTGGTCACCCCACCTATATTTCCTGTCTGCTTATCTTTTGGCCAATCAGTGTTTTATTAAACCAATATTTATAGTGACAAGTATTTGAAGTATATAAGAACGTAGTCTTAAAGCATTCCCCCTTTTTCTTCTTAAAATAAGAACTACAAATCTAATCTCTTTTATTTAGCCGTTTTCTTGACCATTATCTATAATAACTTGTAAACAACACTCTAAACAAAGACTAACAATCATAATTCATTTTTGGGGAATGTGGGCATAGCTCTTCAGACTACTTCCTGCTGCTTGGGGACAATGGTAATCTTAGAGGGACCCAAAGAAAATTTTGAATTATGGACAAGTCTTGAGTGGAGTAGTTTGTGAGGCCTGATAATTTCAGCAAGTAGCCTTGAAGTTGTTCTGGAGACATAACTCAGAAGAAGCTTCAACAGAAGTTCTCTGAAACATTGGATCATCTTGGCCATCTTTTCCAGTCAGAGATTTTTCAGGGAGTCTTCCTCAATCAAAGCTTATTTTCTTTAACCTGAAATGACTCCACAGTCTCTTGTTTTCTGTGAAAAGTAAAAACAAAACTTCTTCTCCAAAGTAACACACACACATATGTGTATATATATATATATATATATATATATATATATATATGTATTACTTAAAATTTAAAGTCAAGATATTTTCAAAATATATAGATTGTTTAAACTAGCAGCATTTATAATCAAATGTCTCTTATCATTTCTTGACAGTAAAAAAACTGAAAGACAAAATACTAACATATTATCGAGACTCTCTGTGTATATTCCATCTTTTCATGGCTTATTATTATTTTTATTTTTAATCTATTTCTTCTTTAAGGACTTTATCTTTTTTTCTCCCTGAGGACTATGTTTATTTTTAAACACACTGTAAACTGCTTAGAGGTTTTCCCCTCCCCATCTGAAACCTGTCTTTACTGTATATTTCTTCAGAACTGTATATGATGGATTTAAGGTTCTGTTTATACAAACAGAAAGAGAACCAAGGCAATCATGACTTCTTGAGCAGTGTTTTCCTCTAGAGGCAAGCAGAGGTGCAGCTCCTTTAAGAGATGCCTCCTGAGGCTTTTAAAAGAGTCTGAAGTAAAACATGTAAATAAGGTTTATAAGCATAAGCTGCTGGTACTCTATTCTGTGGCAGAGTGGACCCTAACATTTCCCAGCTTTGGGGTGATAAGCATGGCTCCTGCCAGTACCTCTGCCATGAAGCTAAGCTTTCACAGACCAAGGAGCTGAGTGGAGCCCACCACCATAGCTGAGGCTGCAATTCTAGCCACAGGCTTTCATCTTAGCCATGGTTTAGCAGATTAAAGTTGTGGTCAGAAAAAGAAATAGAAATATACAGTAGAGACAGATTCATAAAAAAATTAAACCTCTAAGCTGTTTGCAGTGTATTTAAAAATATATGTAGGATTGGAATAGAAAAGAAAAAGGATAGAGAAAGTCTTTAAAAAATAGAGTAAAAAATAATCCTTGTAAAGATGGAAAACACAGAGAGTCTTGATATGTGTACTATTGTTTTGTCTGAGTTTTTTACTGCAGAGGAAGGAGCAAGAGCTGATAAGAGATATTTGATTATAAACACCACTGGATTAATCCAACTTAAATATTTTGAAAATACTTTGACTTCAAAATTTAAGTAAAAAAGAAGTTTCTTTGGAGAAGAATCTATGCTTTTGTTTTCACACACAAAAAAATGAGAGACTGTGGATTCATCCTGGCTTAAAGAAAATAAGGTTTGATTGAGGAAGATCCCCTGAAAAGTCTCTGATGGGAAAGGATGGCCCAGATAATCCAATATTTTAGAGCATCTCTGTTGAAGCTTCCTCTGAATTCTTCATCCAGAACAGCTTTAAGGCTACTGGATGAGATTATCCAGTCTCATAGACTACTCCATTTAGGATTTTCCCATAATTCTAAATTTTTCTTGGGTCTCCCTAAGATTATCATCACCCCTAATCAGCAGGAAATAGCTTAGAGAACTATGCCTTCACCCCCCCCCCCCCCCCCCGCAATGAGTTGTTAGAGTGTTGGTCACAAGTTGTTATGGTTAGTGGTCAGGAAAAAGTTATATGAAAAAGTTAGATTTGAGGTTCTCGTTTTAAAAAAGAAAAAAGGGGGAAATGAGGGATAATGCTGTAAATATTTTCACTTGTAATTGTTTAATAAAATGCTGATTGTCCAGAAGGCAGGCAGGAAGTAGAGATGGGGCAACCAGACTAAATAAATTCTTGAAGAGAAAAGGCAGAGTGTCAGAGGCCACCTGCCACCCAGATGCAGAGGAAGCAAAAGGGGATGGAGCACTGAAGAAAAGGTACCAAGCCACATGGCTAAACATGGATAAGAATTGTGAGTTAGTTTAAAAATAAGAGTTAGCAAATAATATACCTGAGCCTTTGGCCAAACACTTTATAATTAATATAAGCCTTTGTGTAATTATTTGGAACTAAATGGCTGTGGGACTGACCAGGTGGGACAGAGAAACTTCTCACTACAAAGCCAGATGCTTTTGAGTTTAATTTCTGAAGCCACTGTGGCAGATGAAAAATATGGACTCCTGTGAGTTGTTCTTGATCAGGATAAGCCTTTGGGGTGAAGCTAAGGAAAAAAAGAGGCTGTTGATAAAGCAGCAAAAAAGTCAGTGCTTTTTTTTTTTTTTTTTTTTTTTTTTGTCATTCAGCTGAAACATGTATGGAACATCTAGGCACTTCTGTTCCAGGATATTTTTTAGGGAGTCTGGGGCACAGAAAGTAGTTGATTTAGCCCTAGCCGTGTGCAGGCACTACAGGAAGGCCTAGGTTCAGGGGCTCATCTAGACACATCCTTCCCCTCACAGTTTCAATTCCAGTGAGGAGAAGAGAGAAGCTAGCAGACTAAGGTAGTGTGCTTTTGTGAGGAACCGTGACAAAGTGTTGAAACAATTGGCCTGTGAAGCAAAGTGGCTGTAGCTGACTCTGGATAGGTTGCCATGTCCCAAGGAGAAGAGGCAGCTGGACCCTCAGCCCTCACCAAGGTCTTAAGTCTTCTTCACATTGAAAAGCTTCAATAAACAAATCAGAGATTACTGAATATTTCTACACACACACACACACACACACACACACACAGAGAGAGAGAGAGAGAGAGAGAGAGAGAGAGAGAGAGAGAGAGAGAGATAGAGAGAGAGTTTGTATAACTGACAACATGTGCATAAACAGGAGTCTTTGGTGTCGGTCAATACTACAAAGAATGTTCCATGCTGGGGTCTGAGTGGCCATAGGGTCAGGGCAGATTCCTAAGCTGTATATGATTGTTTCTCCTCTGTTAATTTTATTCCTGAAGACTTATTTTGTGAGGAAGTGACTAGCAATGCTTTTCTCAGCCTCCAGTTCTGACTTTTCATTTAGAGTTTATCTGGCATGGTGTCATCTCTTGGGACCATTGACACTCTAGGATTAAGGATGCATGCTTGGCTTGTCTCCCCCAGGTGGCAGCATATACGTCTTCCTGGCTTTTTCCTGCCCTGTGGAATTTCTCTTTGTTAAATGCAAGGCAACTGAGAACTTCTGGATTCTTCTAGGGAATTCAAGTGATGCATAGCTTTTCCTGAGAAATCTTCAGCAAATGTGTTATATATCTTTTAGATTCAGGTGAGTCCCCTGCCCTCTTTTTTGACTGCTTTTTTTATGGAATACGATCCTTTCTTCTTTCTGATTGAGGATAATTGGGACTAACTGTAGACACACTTGGATTCTCTGTTCTGAAGATTCAAATTAAAGTTTATAGGTGTTTTCTGGCTTCTAGAATCAAAGCTATGTAAAGCCAAGATCCATGACTCAATTGGTAGCCACTAAAACACTGGTTATTTGAAATGTAGCTGATCCAAGTTGAAGTATACTATAAGCAAAAGCTATATGTCAGATTTTAAAGAGGTATTATGAAGAGAAAATTAAAAGCTTCTCATTAAAATTAGTTTTGTGTTGAGTCACACTTTATTAAAGGATATTTTAAATACATGAACTAACATAGGTTTTTAAGTCAGTTTTTACCCTTTTAAAAATCTTTTTAAGATGTGCTACTACTTAGAGAAAAATTGTAAATTTTCTTAGCATTTCCAACTAAGTTTCTATTAGAACATGTTGATTTTGATATTGGCTCTTGTCTCTCGAGAAATAAAGCCAATCCACCGAGAAGATGAAGGTAGCAGCTACAGATGTGGATAGTAGGGAGCAGGCAACTCCAGATGGCGTGAAGTGGGGTGTAGGAAGGAGAAGAGTGGGAGTCAGGGAAGATAATGAGGAAGAAAAATTAGACAAGGAGAATCAGAGATAAAGAATTGGACAATTGGAGCCCTCCTGGACTCCAGATGACATTTCAGTTTTTGGTGACTGCCCATGGAGTACATTGTCAACATCTACTATTGGGTTCTAAGAGACACCCTCTTACTGGTTAAAGTATATTTGTTCTTACTTCTCATCAAAAGATAACTTTTGAGAGTTACTGGTCTACAGATTGCTAAAATAAATGGATACAGCTAAAATGTCTAGATATTATAGGGTAGGGATGGGAAGTACCCTGCATAAATGTAGCCACTTGCTTATCCCATGCTATCCCAGACATTGCTAATCCATTGGCATGTTACTCATAGCCTGAGAATCTTTTCTGGGGAGTCTGTTCTTTCCTTCAGTAGGTCTTGTGGGATTTGTGAATTTCAATCAGGTTGTTGGACTTGGTAGTTTTACCTTTATCTGCTGGTTCTGCTGGAATTTTTTTCAATTATTTTTCATCAGACGCCACCAATGGACTCGTAACGGTACACAAGAAAAATCTCACTGCAATTCTTGGAAGAAAATCATTGAATTAGACATCATAGGGACACAGATTTCATCTCATGTAGAAATGGAAAGGTAAGCTTGGTTTGTCTTTTCTCTAAAGTTCAGTTTAGCCTTTCAGTTAAATGACATAATAACGGTGCCTACAGTCAGGGGTGTTGTGACAAACAGGTACCATATAGGATAGAAAGAAATCAGAGATGTGAGCCGCTCTTCTCCCCCAGGTCCTCAAGTGATCAGAGCCCAAATAGGTCAGCTCTTGCTTCTCTGAACTTAGCAAAAGACTAAAATGTGAGATCTCAGGCTTTGGAAACAATTCCCTGCAATTGTATTAAATTAAATGGGGCTGTTTCTATGAGCCAGCAGGACCCATCAATTTCGTATCTTTTCATTTTATTTTATTTTTATTTTATTTTCAGCACAGAGGAAATTGGCACTAAGAAGCTGTACTGACAAGAGAGATTCTGGAAAATGACTCATTTGGAATTTGCTGGAGGAGTTTGGAATTGGTGAAACTTCAGCGTTTAGAAGGAAAAAAAGATGGTGTTTGGCGTTTGTGTGTGTATGTGTGTGTGTATGCTTATATTGTGCATGTATGTGTGCATATGTTCACATGAGTGTATATGCATATGCACATGGGGTCATGTGGCTGTGTACATGCACAGCAGTGCTTCATAAGCACTTCAGTTTATTAAAAGTATCTCTTAGAGAGAGAGGACACTGTGTGCCTGTGACTGGGTTTGATACAAGTCATATTTCTTGTAGCCCACTAAAGTTTTTGTTGAAAGAACAGATATGTGGAGTCAGAAAAATAAAATCTACTCATACTATGGCAAGAACATATAGTAATTTTCTTTCAAATTATCTTTCTCACTTGCACAAGATGACTGTATATCCCCATCTTTCTGTATCCTGGCTTCAGTGGCCCCTCAACAATAAATCAATAAATCAAGAAAGAACAAGACAATAGTCTTGATAATAGCCAACAGTTAGCTTACCTTAAGCATATATTTCATAGTGCCATAAAACATTAAATATATTCATTTAACTTAATCCTACTGAGAAGTAGAAGGTTCTGGTAGGATACCCATCTTACAGATAGAGAAAACATGATCCACCCTAGACCCCACAGGTTACAAGTTTTTCATGACTCTGAATACCAAGGTCAAGGAAAAGTGGACTCCTGAATGTTTCTAAAGGAAGAGCCACCTGTCCTCAGATCAGAGCCAGCAATGCAGAATCTCAGAGCAGAAAGAGCTCAGTGACCCAGCAGCCCTTTAGCTCATTTTAGAAATGAGGAAACTGAGGTTTAGAAAGACAAACTGAGTTCTCAGAGGTCACGTAAAAAATTACTGATATCTGGGAGGAAAGTCAAATTTTCCTATTCCTGTTCTGTTCTCAGTGCCATGGCCTGATGCCAATCCTTTCTATAGCTATCAATACCAGCCAGTGCCCTCTAGAGGAATGGAGTTAACAGACTGTGCATTTAAGCTATAAAAAGGAATTGATTGGGACAGGTTAACACCACCAGAGGTGGGAGTGGTCCCACGATGGCACCTGTAGACTGAAGGCTGAAAAACCTCATCCAAGAAGCCAGAAGCCTCACGACAAGAGGGACCTATGATGTCATTTCTAGCATGAAGCTGAAGGCCCGGAGGACTCTCTAGAGAGCCACTGGTGTAAGCCTGTGCCTAAGGACTGAGGAGCCTGGAGCCTGGTGTTTACAGGCAGTGGCAACAGCAACAGCAGCCTTGGCTCAGGGAGATTCCTACATGGGCTGCCTTCTTTGACTTTTGGTTCCACATGGGCCTCTAGCTTATTCACAGTGGGAGATGGCTCTTCCCCTGTCAGTTTGGTGACCCACATCATCTCTAGAAACAGTGTGACAGACCATCAAGAAATGTGCTTTAGCAATTTTCTGTCTCTCTTAATCTAATTAGTCGGTAGCCCAGTTAAGTATTACAATGTTTGCACTCTTCCAGTTTTAGGTTTTTAAGACTGCCTTCTGTTCCTCTTCATGCCCTGGTATGTTAGTGGTCCTCATCTTCAAGTTCAAGTGCTATTTCACCCTTTGCCTGATATTGCCTCTAGCCCAGCTTTGACACACATTTTCTCACAGCAATACTTGATTCTTCCCATCTCTCTACCCAAGAGCCCCAAGAATCCACCATATCTTAGAGGATGCAGAGAACTAGTAGTATTAGCCTATAGTTGTGCATGTGAACCCAGCCGTATAAATGATGTGCAATTCTAGAACTTAATCTAGTTCCTTTCCAAAGGGGTTTTTAAACCCATGGGACGTAAGCCTGTCAGGGGACCTGACACCCTGTCTGAGGAAAAGCAATGTTGACACAGGAAAAGAGGGGATTCTCACCAAATGCCAAACAGCTCATGGATTTCTCAGGTAAGTGCCTAGTATCTATCATAAGTATAGGTAGACAAAGCTGACAGAGATGCTAAGGCCATAGTCTGTCCATTAGTGTCCAGGACCTGTACCTAGATTTATGTACAATCACCTATCACTCAAAGTAGAATATAAAGAATCCAGCACTATTCTGTTAATATATCAATGACAATGAGGCCCCACTGAATTGGAAAATAGAATTTACAAAACTTAGTAGATTTTAAAGACTGGAGAGATACAAGAATTCCAAATAAAGAGACCAACATAAACTAAAATAGAGAAATGGAAACTTTCTGAACACAAATAAGGAAATAAATGGGCAGTCGGGTTTATTCAGAGCATGCATTCCAAGAGAAAGAGAGCCAGGAAATTAAATTCATTGTGTCAAATAAGACACAATGCGGCTATATTAACATTGACTTGATTAATGTTCTCCCACCTAGAACAGTTAAGATCATGTCTAGTGAACATGTGGGCCCTCAAGACATTAAATACTTTTAAAATGAACTAACAAATGTCTACACCCTCTCTCCTAAATAAATGTAACACAAAGGATGGGGCATATTCATGATAATCTCCATTTTATCGCCAACACAGTGTCTGGTCTAGAATGGATCTTCAGTAAACACATTGGATGCACATATATATTTCTCTGTCAAACAAAGGACACTATATCAAGTTCAGTAGTTAAGGGAGAGTGATCAGGGTTTTCAGAAAAATCCAATAGTTGCAGAGGATTACTATGGACCACCCACTGTGGGTATGTGTGCCCTGAGCAGGTCTGGCTTTAGGAGGAAGTTCTCAGCAGAGGTGAAAATGAAAGAAGAGGAAGTGCAGAGGAGAGTGGGCTACCATAGTCTTCATCTGTGTGATTTGAACTTGATCTAGGAGGATTGAAAAGCCAGGAATGGCTGCACGATCTGGCCAGTTACAGGAAATGAGGAGGAGGAAGTGAGGGAAGATAAGGCAAACCCCACTGTCTAAAGATAACTAAAGCATCACCTGCATCTCCACTACACCCCAAAATAGAACCGGATTCCTAGTCTTTGGGTCTGAGATAGCTTGCCATATGCTTGCAGCCAAGAGGCTATAACAGAATTGTATTTCCCAACTTTAATGACAAATCCTAAAAAGTTAACTCAGTTTCGGCCTTGCTTGCTGTTAAAATTCCACCCTTGATAACAACTTTAGTTATTAAGTAAAGAGCCTGACTATCCAGGAGCAGCCATGCTGTAAGGATACACCCCTTTAACCAATAGAAACCACAAAGGAAGAGGCATATTCACACCAACAGCTAGGGAAGCACGCAGAGTCCTTTACTCTTCCAGTACCAACTCTCTTAAGAGACCCTGAGAAGGTCCTGGGGATGGACCAGTTGGTAAGTGTTTGGTGGACAAGATGAAGAGCTAAGTTTAATCCTCAGAACCCTACCTGGTCCTGTGGAGTTTGGGTATGCAAATGGGTCTGAAAGCCTGGAATCCATCTGACTGCTGGGAACATGAGATGTGAACTGGGGTGTGAAGGCTACACAGCAAGTAGGATTGGGAATCACATAAAGAGATTTGGGGTTTGAAGCTATGAGAATAGATGAAATTGTCAAGGGAGAGAATGAGGCCAGAAGCACCGAGGGCCAAGGGCCGAAGGCCACATACAGTTAGGTGAGGGAAAGGAGCTCATGTAAAGAAAGCCACATCATTGAATAGCTACATAATTTTAGACTGTCCATTTGCTTATTGTCTGACTCTTCCATCTAGACTATAAGCACTATAGGTGTACAGCTAAATCTATTTTTCTACTTTGCTAAATGCATTAATCAGGCTTGCTAAAGCAACACACTACTCAATCATCTGAGTGGCTATAGAGACAAATTATACATTTTTGCTCCCTGCAGGTGGCTCTGCTTGTGGCAACAACTTCCTCTCATTCCAGGTGGAAAGGTCAGGCTCTATCAAGGACATACAGTTCTCAGAAAAAAAGAAGAGAAGCAAGCTCTCCTCAGAAGTGGGAAGCCTAAAAGATACTGTCTAGGTGCCTATCCCCATTCTACTGACTGAAGCTTGATACGTGTCCAAGCTCAAAGTAACCCTTGGGAACTGAACCATAGCAAATTACAAATGGTGGTGAATAAATGTTCACAGGCTTTCTATGAAACATGGGTGATGAGTAACTGCAAACAACACCCTCTCACCACGCAGCATTTAAGAGCCACTCAGAGATATTTATGAGAGGAAGGAAAGAAGAAAAGAAGGAAGAAGAAAATAACGAAGAAAGGTAAAAATGATGGAAAGAAAGGAGGGGGATGGAAAGAAGGAAGAAACAAAGGAAGGAAGAAAGGGAAGAAGGAGGAAAGAAAACGGTCAGGGAGCTGGGTGATCATAAAGTGGTCAGAGCTTTTGGTAGGCAATACCTCTGTGGGAGAAAGATCAGTATTTCAAGAGTATGGCCACTGTTATGATGCCCATGCTCCAGGGGATAGCTCCACACCCATATTGTAGTTGAACTTAGTGTGTTAAAAGAAGATATGAATGTAGGAGAAAAATGTGTAGTTGAGGTAATATGGTAGAGTTGGAGGTAGGCAATGGGGATGGATAGCATCATAATCCATTACATATGTTTAGAAGTTTTCAAGAAAAAAAGAAAAATATATTTAAAATGTTTAGGCAGGGGATTAACAGGTGGTTCACTGATTAAGAGTAACTACTTCTCTTGTAGAGGAACCTAGTTCAATTTCCAACATCCATGTCAGACAGCTTATAACTGCCTATAACTCCAAAGTCCAGGGAGATCTGATGCCTCCATAGTCAAGTGCACTTACATTACTAGACACAGATACATGCACATTATTCAAAATATGTTCATATAACAAGGCGGTAAACATCTACAATCTTATTTCTTTGTAGAAAGTTTCTCAGACAGCCCTATCGCTTGTGGCCACTCATATAGCACCTTTGTCTGCTCCTTCCCTACATAGACTGTGCTCACCTCCTTGGTTGACAGTTCACTTAGATGTCTTCAAATAGGCACTCTTTGGTACAAAGTGAGGATGTAGAAACTTCTTGTCTAAAACACAGCAAATTAACAAAACTGCAAAGCTGAGGGTGATTGTGCATGCCATGTGATTGTGTAGAAGGAAACAAGTCATTCTCTACATCTTTCACTGGGAATAAGGTCAGGCCACTTTTGTCAGGGCTACAGACATGGTCCTGCCAAACTGAATGTGAATCTGGGGGTTTCAGACTGAGAGAAAGGGATGACCCTGCAAATAACAAAATGAATCAAGCTGTTGCTGTGGTGTGAATTAGAAATATTCATGCAAGCCACACTTGTTGGCTTTTTTATTTTTAATTCAGGCTAATAAAAAGCTGAAGGGAAATGAGATGTTCTGTGAGATTTAGCCCAATACTGAATAGGTCTTGTGAACTCTGGTACAAAACAAGTTACAGGTAACTTTGAGGGGAAAAAAAGTTTTCTCAGGTTAAATTGCTGCTCATGTACTTTTGAAAGGTGGTATAGCTTGTCCTTCTTAGAAGGGGGGACTTCTATAGGAGTCTTTGTTGCTGTTTTAGTCACAGTTACCTAGTAGAAGATGACAACATGTTTTGAAAATGGCACTTTACTGTGTGAACTGTAAATGTGAATTGTGGGAAACTTTGAGGCAGCAAATAAATCAGCAAAACGAACATCTAAAGCAGAAAACTTCGAAACTGCATTCTGAAATAGTTTTCTGTGTTGGTGGTATGCATGCATGCTTCTGTGTATGTGCCCATGAATTCTCTCTCTCTCTCTCTCTCTCTCTCTCTCTCTCTCTCTCTCTCTCTCTCTCTCTCTCTCTCTCTCTCTCTCTCTCTCTCTCTCTCTTTCTCATTTGTGAGCTGAATTGGTTGAGAAAAGTCACCATGAATGGTTGTAGTGTCTTTCTTTCATCATGGTGCTGGATGAACTCTGATCTCTGACTGTGTATAACATGACCTGTGTTAGCATATAGGACTCATTTGAACTTAATATTCTTTTCAGGCTAGCTGAAATTTAATAGAATTCCATAAGAGCACAAAAGAGCTGATAGGCTGAATCCAGTTTCTTTTGCCTTGTCATTTGCCTTCCTTCATGATTCTGGGTTGTCAGCCACCTTGAAACTTGGATGGAAGGATGGACATCCACTTGAGCCTCGTGTTAGCCAAGCTTTTAGTATCAGCCCAAAGATCCAGCTCCCTTAAGCTTGACTGCTTCTCTGGCACATGCTAGAGTGCCCCATGCTTAAGACCTTTGTAGAATCGCTTTTTTCCCTTGGTATGTGTCCTAGTTAGCATTTTTATTGCCGCAAAGAGACACCATGACCATGGCATCAGCTTTTACAAGGGAAAAACATTTAATTGAGGTGGTGTCTTACAATTTCAGAGGTTTCATTCACTATCATCATGGTGGGCAGCATGGCAGCTGGAATATGATGGCATGTAGGCAGACATGTGCTAGAAAAGGAGCTCATATTCCTACATCTTGATCCACAGGCAACAGGAAGTGGTCTGCGATACTGCGCCTGGCTTGAGCATATATGAGATCTTAAAGTCTGCCTCCACAATGACACACTTTCTTCAATAAGGCCATATCTACTTCAACAAAGCCACACATCCTCAAAGCGTCATTCCCTATGAGCTTACGGGGGCCAGTTATAGTCAAAGCACCACAGTGTGAGTGCATGTGTGTGTGTATGTGTGTGTGTGTGTGTGTGTGTGTGTGTGTGTGTGTTGTCCTTTCTCTTTTTACTTCTTTCCTTTTTTGCCAACTTTTTGGATCTCAACTTCAATGTTCCATTGCTTAACCTTCCCCAGACTATCTGAATTATGTCCCTCCTCCTTCCTCCCTCTCATGCCATCTAGTTCTTCTTTTTGCCATTTTCAACCCTTTGCTTCCCATATGTTGTATCTTCCACCAGGCTGTAAAGACAGGGATAGTGTCTGCTTGGTTCACTGTGACATCCTTAGCACCTAGCAGAGCACCTGGCACATAGATAATCAGAAGATATTTGCTGAATGAACAAAAGTTTCACTTAGATTTAATTAGTCAAGTTGAGGGCTATTTACCTTTAAAGATAGAAAGGACTTAGGGATTTTAGAAGCAAGATCTGAGAAGGTCTTATCTTACCCTCAAAGTCACCAGATCCATGCTAACTGATAGCACTTGGGTTATTTTTATTAGGTTCCATGAATATCCCAGTGCTTATTTATGCTTCTGTCATTTGGCGTTTGATTTGTGTCCAGCTCCATTTTAGACCACAAGACTGCAACTATGGGCATTCATACACAGCCTTGTGTGCTTTTGTAATGTTTTCCCTGAAGCCTAGGAAAAGGATGGCTGGATGAGAGATTGGCTGGCCTCATATTTATGAGGCAATACCAGTGTCTTTTCCAGAGCGGCCATTCTAGTTGTCCCTCCTATAAGCCTCACAGGAGCCTTTTCGTTGCTTCACTTCCTTGGCAACATTTGATTTTTATCTGACTTCTTAACATCTGCTAATCTCATGGGTGCAAAACAGTGGTTTCAATTTTACAGGTCTAATCTGTTTAGACCAGAGGTTGTAAACCAGCTGAGCATGGCTGAAGGAGAACTGCTGTTCAGATGCCAAACACAGATGTGTATTGTTTGACCTGAACAGTGACTTTGTATTTTGAGCTGAGAAATTGAGTTAGTGGCCAACACTTAAAGATGGGAAGATTTGGAGTTTGTATTTCTGTATTTTCTTATCTGAAGTAATGTCAAAATAAAAAGCTTCTATTTACACAAGACAACTGCTGTCTGTAACTAAGGAACATCTACCTCTACATGTTGGGCAAGGTATGTATTTGGAAGCAGCCACAGTCCCTTGATCAAGTTACACCTTTTGCTAATTTCAGCCTCTTGGCCCTAACAGGCTTTGGAATGGTCTGCCTTGCTTTGAGCAACTATGAAACAGAGAAAAGTAACAGGAGTGGCCTGGTGAAAGGTGGCCCTCTTCCCTAGCCAGGTATGGATGCAGAACCCCCAAATAAATGCCAGAACTGTCTGAGATCAATCATTTGAGTCTAAAACAGTGTTCCTGCTCCTTCTTCAGCTGTGACCTCCTCTAACTTTGTGTTTGGATTTATCCTGTACCACAAAATGTTCACCATTATTGAGTCTGTGCGTACTGGCCTATTTTTCTCTTTTGATAAAAACATCTTGGTCTTTGGTAATCTGAATGTGAGAGTTTATTGATTCCTACATTCATTTAACAAACATATACTGAAAGATCATTTTCTAGGCATTCCAAATGGCATTAAGAATGACATTATGAACTTCAAGGAGCTGACAGAATTCTGGAGATAAGGACCACATTGGGCCATTTAGTTATTTTTTTCACACAATGGGTATACAGAGAATGCTTTCTTTGGGCCAGGTACTGTAGAAGAAGCTACAAAGCAAAACCAGAAAATATTCAGGCCTTCTACTAATTATGGCTTAGCAAGGATACAGATGTTCTGTGGCTCATGAGTCCAGAGGGTTTTTGTTTGTTTGTTTTTTGTTTGTTTGTTTGTTTTTTTTTTTTTTTTTTTTTTTTTTACTGAGCTGAGCAAGGTGAGACTTTGCTGAGATGTGAAGAAAGAGGAGAAGTTGATTAGTGACCAAGATGGAAAAGACTATTTTACATTTCTACCTGCAAGTCAAGTATATGTAGATGCTTCCAGTGGGTGGTCCAGCTCATTGTCACAGAAACAGAGGCAGAGAAGGTAGAAACAGCAATGGTAGGAGCAGGGCAGAAACACCTGCAGGAAAACATACAAGTGTGGTCCCTAAAAGACAAGTGTTTGGATGCTGAAATACAGGTGCAAATAATTGAAGCATGTACTTGTTGAGCCAAATCAATGTGCCCATCAGTGAAGGTGTAGATGACTGTTCTTGAAATGTAGTGGCTTACAGAAAAGATGCCTTATAAATAGGTTGTTGTTTTTTAACCAGGTAGGTGTTGTACAAGGTTTCTGGCCCAGACTTTTGGGCCTAACCTCAAGGTCTAGGCCCACAGACCTACAGACCCGCAGACCCGCAGACCCGCAGACCCGCAGACCTGCAGTCCCACAGTCCCACAGTCCCACAGAGGCACACAGATGCTTTCAACAGTTTTAGGCTGATTGGCCTCAGGCCCAGGCATATAACTTGCTAACTCTGTACCCTTCATCTAACCCATGTCTCTTATCTTGTTCAGCCATGCAGCTCGGTACTTTTCTTTAGAGCATCATAGTTGTCCTCTGCTTCTTCTGGCTTCTCTCTGGCATTCTGCCCTGTGCTTCCTGTTCTCAGAGTTTTTCTTAGTCTGGTAGCCCCGCCCACACTTCCTGCCTGCCTTTGGCCAATCAACACTTTTTATTAAATCAGTGGGAATTATTTACCCGGAAACAACACAATCTCCCACACTCAGTCGGTAGAGCATGAGACTCTTAATCTCAGGGTCATGGGTTGGAGCCCCACATTGGGCACCATTTGTAGTATGAGGTTGGAGGTTTCTGGCCCAGACTTTCCAGCCTAACCTCAAGGTTTAGACCCACGACCCACAGAGACACACAGATGTATACGATAGTTTTAGGCTGATCAGCCTCAGGCCCAGGCATATAACTTGCTAACTCTGTACCCTTCATCTAACCCTTGTCTCTTATCTTGTTCAGCCATGCGGCTCGGTACCTTTCTTTAGAGCAGCATAGTTGTCCTCTGCTTCTTCTGGCTTCTCCTCGGCATTCTCTCTGGCATTCTGCTCTGTGCTTCCTGTTCTCAGAGTTTCTCTAGTCTGGTAGCCCTGCCCACACTTCCTGCCTGCCTTTGGCCAATCAGCGTTTTTTATTAAATCAGTGGGTGGGACAATTATTTATCATGAAACAACACAATCCCCTACAGGTAGGGGATAATGGCAGCTGAAAATATCAGAGATCTGTGAACACCAAACTTTATAGTGGTGGCAGTATAAGAGGAATCCCAGGGTCTTGGAGACCCAATAACGATGGTTGGCTCTTCCCTCTTAAACCAGAGAAGGAATGGCCTCTCCCAGGCTTCCATCATCTCAAAAAGAGGACAATCATTACCTGTTGTAAGAGGGTTTTGGCCTTGCCTAGTCCCAATGTTTGGACCCACTCACAGCTCCACTGTCACTTAGCACTAAATAATCATACAAACGCTTATATTAATTTTATTTTGTTTGGTCTATGGTTTAGGCAAATTGCTAGCTAGCTCTTGCATCTTAAGTTATTTTTATTAATCTGTCTTGCCACATGGCTTATCTGTGTTACTTTTGCATGTTGGTTCTTGGGCAGCTGAATGGTGTCTCCCTTGACTCTGCTCTCTTTCCCCATCTATGCTCCGATTTCCCTGCCTACTTCTAAGATTCCTGCCACAGGCCAAGACAATTCTTTATTAACAGCATCCAGAAAGACATCCCACATCAATTATCTGCAGAGGATTCGCTAAAGTAGGTCCGTAACGAAGCAGCACTTGACTGTAGGTGTTGTCCTATTTCTTTAGCTCTCAACTCACTACCTCATCCCCAGGTTTCCAAACAAACAAATAATCCAAATAAGGACATCACACCTCCCCCTTCACACCCCCACCCCTTGCACTGAGGTGTCTGAAAGTGTTCTGCCATGGAGTCCATAATTGAGGCCACACTTGAAATTTTATTCGTCATAGAGGTTATTATAATGGATTACTGGAAACTACAGTTAGGGAATGTGAAACCCCGCTGCCCTGTGTCCAGTGCATTGTTTGCTTGTTTGTTTATTATTGTTCTTCATTTATAAGGAATGAAGAGGAAGAGCCTCCTGCTACCCTAAAGCCTGTTATGCTCTGTGTCTCTTTGTGTCTTCCCTCTGCAGGAACACTGACTCCTGCAAAACCATGAGCTTGCTAGATCATAGCACTGTCTACTTTTGCAGAGCACCCAGTACTCTCCCTGGTTGCTATCTACACTTTGATGTTTGTCTATATTGCTTGTATGTGAATTTTTCCGTGTCTCGGTTCTTCCTGGTAGTGGGCCAGTGACTATTTGCAGACAGTATTATCAACAGTCACAATTCAAGGACAAAGAGATTTCCATCCTTCTTTGGTTGCTCCTGTCACACTGAGTTTATTGGAAGAATCATAAAGAAAGATTGGGAAGTGTTTTTGAGCCAAATTAAATAAAGATAGACTATAAGTGGGTATATAAAGCTGATGAAGGGCATAAAATATAGAATCAGTTATTAGGTCATTAGCTAAGGACATAGGCAGGTACAATAATTTTCCCATTTGTTAACTTCTCCATTTGTAAAATGTGGACTGATACAATAGCCCCCAACCAACTATAGCTGGAATGGAATAAGATAATGCACAGACACAAGGCTGACCCACAGCTGAGCCACAAACAAGACCATGAACAGCCAAAGTATCTGGAGATGATGAGGCTTGACTTGGGTAAAGAAGTAGATTGTTTTTATTGGCACTTAAGCCTCCAAACACAAAGGCTTTCAGGACTCAAGGTGAGAACAGGTAAAAGCGACACAAGCCACGAAGACTATAAAACAAAGGGATAGCAGATACTCACAAAGTCACACTCTATATTGAGTCACTGCAGCCACCATCACCCATCCCCCCATATTCCCAGGGAAACATGTTGTAGACCTTCCATATGACGGGATCTTAGATGGGTAGCTGTCTGTCTTCGGTATGCCCCTCTTTGAACCTTTGAGCTTCTTTTGTGTGGACTGACACTTCACCTCAGACTCTCATACGTTGATAAAGACCACTGTGTCTTTCAGCTGGAGTTTAGTATAATTGCTTGTTATTTATTTGTCATTGTATTTTTAAAATTTTAGTTAATGTGTGCTGTGCGTATGTGCATATGTTTGTGTAAATACATGTACACACATGAAGAGGTAGCACTAGGATATCAGGTGTCCCCATCTATCACCTTACTGTTTACTTTCCCTAGGAAGGGTCTTTTACAGAACCCCAAAGTTACATTTTGCATAGATTGTCTGGTCAGAGATCCCATGGTTGGCCTGTATCTGCTCCCCAGTGCTGTGTTTATAGGTACATACAACCATGTTTAACCTTTTGTATGTGTGCTAGGAATTTGAACTCAGATCCTCATGCTTGCACAGAAAGTACTTTTCTCCAGTGTGCCATGCCACCACCCCCTGCTAGTTATTCCTTTTATTTTAGGTAATTTCCGTTTGTGTAAAATTTCCTCTTAAATTTTGGTTTAGTAAAAGAAGAAAGACTAATTAATTAAAATGAGGCAAACAATAAATAATAAGAAAGGGGATTGTATTAGTCAACTTTCTGTTGCTATGACAAAATATCCAAGAATAACAAGCTTAAAGGGAAGGAAGACTTATTTTGGCTCATTGTTGAGGGGTATGATTCTATTGGTATTTGTTTCTGGTGCCTTTGAGTGTGTGGTAAGGAGTTGATGGAAGATACTATTTGCAGCATGATTGTTGGTATATGAATAAAGAATGTATGGAAAGTGTATGGAAAGCATGCTCTCAACAGCATACTTCCTCCAAGTAGGCTCCAACTCCTAAGATTTCTATCTTTCTCATCCATGCCAGCAACTGGTGAGCAACCCTTCAACACATGAACTTCTGTAGGACATTTTAAGATTCATGCCTTCACAGAGGGTCATATTTAAATAAAATTGCCATGGACTACACAAGGCTGATTATAATCTGTGCACTGATGCTTAGTGGTGACCAGGTTCTGCACACATAGAGATTTTTCCCACAAGCAATTACACAACCCTAGAAATTAATTTCACTTGTCTGTTTTTAGGAGAATGAGTCCATTTGGAATATTCTCACGTTTTGTTTGGGAAGGTATTGGAAAACTGCCTTGGATGGTGGTGGTTGGGGGTTGACTCAGCTCCCTGAGACCTGTGAGACTGAACACATGTGTAGCACCAGAGAAGCACCACACAATGTAATTTTGTCTGGCTCTCACTAACCTCAGCTTCAATTTGCCTACCTTCTTTTAGCACTGAAAATATCCACTCATGACACATGAATTTGGAGTTGGCTAGTGACTATCACCAATCAATCTATGGTCATTTCAGACTTATTCTTTTTTTGTGATTTCTTTGTCTTATGACCTTGGAAAAATAAATGCTTTCACCCCTCTAAGAGAAATGTTTTTAGTAATCTTTCTCTCTCTTCTATGTCTGTTCTGCCAATAACTATCACTTAGTAAGCTTTTAACGTGCACTAAGGACTCTGCAAAGCACTTTAAGCATATTACAGTGTTTAATCTGGCAGCAAACGGAAGAGAAAGATGTGACTGTTATAACCTTTCTCCACACGAGAAAAGTAGAGGTCAGACAGAGGGAGTGGCATCTCCAAGGTCACACAGCCCATGAGAGGTCGAAATGGAATTCTGTCAGATTCCAAAGTTTGTGATCTGAAAATATTCTGTTTATATATTTAACACATTTCCTATCTTTTTAAAACTCACACAGCAAAAATTAAGGGCACAAGGGACTAAAACTCTATGGGTTTCTTTTTAAAATGTATGTCTATTCAAGATACATTGATGGAAGGGAATATTATTAGATTAGAAAGATCCTAAGTGTACTGGTCACACTAGTGCATGAAAGTGTTCACAAAGAAGGACATTTGTTAAGACTTGAGCCAGGACCGTCAAACTCTGCCAAACCATCCTTAATACAGACTTTAAGAGTTTTAGACTTCCTTTGCCTGCAAATTGCCTACTAGACATATGGATCTCTAAAGAGAAGTCAGAAGTCTTTCTTTAACTTGCATTAATGGTGGGGTGGGGGCAGCTTTGCCTAGACATGTGGATCAGCCTGTGAACAAGAGATTCCTGTGTCAATCAGATCAGCTTAAAGACCTTGAGTTTAGGGTGCATAAAGTGCTGACATAAGCATGAGGACCTGAGTTCAAATCACCAGAGAACTCAAGCTGACTGTGATGGCCTGTGTCTACAACCCATGCTGCTGCTGCTGCTGGTGGTGGCAGCGAGATAGAGACAAGTGGAACCCTGCTGCTTGCTAGTCACGGATAAATTAGTGTACTCTGGGTCTCAAAGTATAAGGTAAAAAATTATTGAAGAAGATGCCCAATATTGGTCTCTATCCTTCACACACATACATACATGCACATCCACACAAGCATGTTAGTATACATATTCCAAACACATGCTAATCTTCTCCATCAAGATATGGTGAAACATACCAGTAATCACAGCACCTGGTACATGAATCAGAGGATCATAAATAAGTTAAAGGCCAGCCTGGGCCATGTAGCAAGATCTAGTCTCAAAAGCAAAACAGAATAAAACAAAACCATCTACTCAGCAAGCACACAGTCCTTTTCCCCGATGAGTCGATTTCATTGAATCAGAATGCAGAGAGATTTCCTTTCTCAGGAGGTTCTCAGCATTCTGAGTAACCAGCCTGCAGGAAGTGCAGATAGGCATGGCACCTGTGCATGATATGATCATATGAATATGATTTCAGTGACCCACAGGCCACTGTCAGGTGAAGTACCCTGGTGAAGAAAAGCCTTTTGAGGTTTTGATTGGTTGGAATGAGATTCCAAGGAATTTGAACAGGTCTCCGAATTATGGCAGGAACACTCAGCTAGTTTTCCTGGTAGGTTTTCATCTACAGTTAGTGTGAGATGTTGAGGGCATAACGAAAGGCATTCACAACTGTTTAAATTTCATTGCCATCTTGTAGGCTGGACAGGGACAATGACATTGATTTTAATACACAGATTTGGGGAAATTCAAGCCTTGTTACTTATGATCTAAGAAAATTTAAGCATGTCCCTTGGGTGTTTTAGAATGCTGTCTCTTCTTCTGTAATGTGGGGATGATCATAGTGATCACTGTGAAGAAGGCATGGGCACCCATAGCTGCTCAATGGCTTGAGCTGTGTAAGCCTTCAGCACTCTGATGGGCATAGAGACAACCTTGAAGAACTAAGAATCAGCAGAGTTGAGGCTCTATCTGAGATGATGCTTCAACTCCAGGTCTATCTTGTCTTACGGTTTATTGTAAAGGACAATGCATCCATTTTATCTCATTTATTCTATTGTTTATCTGTTCTGTTTGGCCCTGTAACTATATTTAACTATACTCTTTGCTTTTCCTTTCACATATATTAAGTATATTTTCAGAGAAACTTATGATCATGAACTTTACACTAAATTTTAAATCATAATACTATTGTTTGGACGTGAATGTGCATATTTATGGGACAGTGCACAAGTGTGCACATATATATGCCAGGGGATGAATGGCATTGACATGGATGTTGAGTGTCTTCCTCAATTACCCTACACCTTACTTTTAGGCCACTAATTGGGCCCAGAGCTTGCTGGGTTGGCTAGGCTATCTGGCTGTAAGCCTCAGGGATCTTCTGGTCTCACCCACTCCAGCACTGGAATTTTAGACACAAACCATGATACCTGGCTTTTACCAGTGCCCAGGGACTCACTCATGTCATCACGCTTCTGTGACAAGCACTTTACCAACTGAGCAATGTCCCTAGCCTTACAACTTTTTTTCTTAAAAAGTACATGTAAAATCTTTGTCCTATGAATTACAGGCATCACTATTCATATCCAAGATAAAACTTGTTAATAATTCATGCAAAATTGCTGATGATTAATCTGCTCACATTTTTGCCATACTGTGCTGTGATCTTTCTGGGGTCTCTTTCCAAGATCCTACTCCTCTAACTTACAAGGTAACTGTCCCCATCCCTTGTCACCTTTCAGATCTCCAATCCTGACTCCATCCACCTTCTGTGCCCATCTGGCCAACTTACTGTGTTGTTTCTGTGAGCAATGGGGGTGACCATTTGTCTCCTGTCAGTTTTCCTCAACAGACTATACTTGACAGGAAAGTACCGCCACTCTCTCATTGTTTCCCTTTCTATGTGAACAGGCAAATAAGCAGTTTGTTTGGGGCATCATCTCCAACCCTGCTCTCAGCCCTATTTTATCCACTCAAGGGAAGAATAAGGTCATGGAAGGAGGAGATTTTGCCTCAGATTACGGGGTAGGTAAGTGACAGAGGACTGATGGTCTCTGTCAGAATTTTCTGAGGCCCTGGTGACAGGCAGAGGCTCCACAAACCCCTAGAGACCCAGAGACCAGGATCTGGGACTATCACCAGAGAGATGCAACTGGCTGGCTATCAATTAGAGGAGCAATCATCAGAAATCAAGGCTCCCTGACTAATGAAGTGCCTGAAATAGAGATGTCACTTACAATCACTTCCCTCCTAGCCTACTGGGATCTAGATTCCAAGGCATTAAGGAACTATTTTTATTTTATTTTATTTTATTTTATTTTATTTTATTTTATTTTATTTGTTCAGAAAAGTTGAAACACTTATCATTGAGGAGAAAAATAAAACAATTTCTTATATTAATTTATTAATGATTTTTAGAACCTACAGATCTTCCTGGAACAGATGTGCCACAAATGTGGACACTTTCCAATGTCCTCTTAAAATCTGGGATGCCTCAGAAGCTATAAAAATAAAATTCTAAACACAATTCAGCCTGGCAGAGGCTGGGTAACCATTCTGCATTGGACAAAAATATCTAATTGCCTAAAGGACAGAGGCCAGCGCTGCTTTCCAATTGGTGAGCTCCTTCTGTGGATATTAAATGGAATCATGAGATTGTCATTAGTCATAATTATAGAAATGGCTTCTTGTCTCCTCACTCTCTCTTTCTCTCTCTCCCCTCCTCTCTCTCTTCTCTGCTGAGGCAGTTGCCCAGGCTGCTCTTGGGGTAACTTATTCCTTAGGCCCGAAAGGAAAGTTTTCCCAATTCATAATCTACTTATGACTTCTAGACAAAAGATGAGTTCCTTTTAAAATAATTCTTCTCAACAACCTTTTTTCCCTCAAGCCATTTGGCTTTTCTAACGCTTGCAGAAGAGAGAGAGGGACACCACATGTAAGGTGTAGGCAGCAGCAGCCAGTGAGACCCAGTAGACGTTCATTTTCGGGGAAGGTGGTATATATAAACCCACTCCTCATGTTCCAGGCTCCTGTGTGGTCATCTTTTTACCCTTTTCCAGTTGTGAGGCTTTATTTGTTGTTGTCTTGTTTTGTTTTTGCTTTTCTTTCTTTATTTAAAAAGTTTTCTTTCCATACTCACCACTGCTCCCCTCCCTCCCTCCTCTCCATCCTCCCAAGGTCAGTTTGGTCTGGCATATCCAGTTGAGGTAGGTCCAAGTCATTCCCTCCCCAACCCCGGCAGTGTCAAGGCTGGGTTAGTAGGGAATGGGCTCTGAGAAGCCAGTTCATGCACCAGGAACAAACTCTGGTCTGACTGCAAGAGGTTCCACACTGCCCATGCTGTTTGACTGTCAGTTACATTCAGAAGGTTTAGATCCTTTCCATGAAGGTTCCTCAGCTGTCATTTCAGTGTCAGTGAGCTCCCAATACCTCTGGTCAGCCAACTCTGTGGGTCTCCTCCTCACGATCCTCATCCCTCTGCTCATATAATCTCTCTCTCCATCCAGCTGTAATGTTTTAATATGAAATAAAATCCCTGCAAGTTGGGCAGCCCTTACCTGGAAACTCCAGATACAAACTACTCTAAAACATGAGAACATTCGAAAATATAAAACATGATGCTACAAATGAAGAGAATTCCGCACACTCAGGGTGGAGGACAAATTAGAACGGAGTTTAGTAATGTGGATGTATGGAAGCAGCTAATGCAGCTCAATACTTTGTGTGCTACCAGAAAATTTAGAAAGAGAAAGAAATTCCACACTAGGTGTCTGAAGTTTCAGTGTGTTCACATTTTGCTGCATATGCAAAATTATCAACAATATTGTAGGAAGGAGTGGAGGCAGGAGGTGCAGGATTTCATGGCCATCTGTGGCTACATAGTGAGTTTGAGGTCACCCTGGGCTATATGAGACCCTGTCTCAAAGTATATGATATGTGTATAAATACATTTTATGTTAAGGCATTACCTGATTTTCTGTTGCTGTGATAAAAATACTCTGGCAGGACTTTAAACTTAAAGAAAAAAGGGTTAATTGGTTCCCTTTTGTAGGGTATAGACCCTCATGGAAGGGAGTGAGCTTGACACTGCTGGTCACAGTACATCCTCAGTCAGAAGAAAACAGTTATGCATGCAAGCATGTGAGTATTTGCCCCAGTTTCTCAATTCTCAGATAGTTCAGGATCTCATCTAGGGACAGGTGTTACCCACATAATAGGTGGGTCTTCCCAACTTATTTAATATAATTAAACAATCTCCCCACCAGGCATACTCATCTCCCAGGAGATCTTAGGCTTTTTAGTGTTGACAGTGAATATTAACCATTACCGATCCCATCCCTAGGAATCAGTCAGTTCTCAAACTCTGAAGAATGTCCGTTATCCGAATCCCTATTCACCCTGATTACTTCAAACCAGGGTTATTCAACCTTGCCAGGATAGCTAAAGGTATGCACTGTAGGACACTGACTTTATTCTTCTATTTGCTGTGAGATCACCCAATTGCTGTAGTCTATCATTATTTATCTCCACTTTTTGGTGGAAATATCCACCACTCCATTTTGTAAATTTACTATTCAGAGGAATGTAGAAAAATGTGTCATCAGACCTATGTATGGAAAATTCTAGAAATTATTTGCCCTAGGCAAGTTACCATTCCTTTCCTGATTTAAGTTTCTGGTGAGGTTTGCTAACACAGACAATAGGAGTGAAACATGTTTACAGCTTATCTTGGAGGGTCTCCCCACCAAAAGGCAAGATGATCTCATGAGACTTATTCTGTAGAAGTGATAATAGAGCAGGCGAGAACAATTGCATGTCAATTTCTCCACACCTGGCAGTCAAGCCACAACCTTCAATTGCATACCCATCAAGTTGCTAGCACTGTTTGAACCAATGGGAATAGAGCAAGGAAACTGTGACTGATCAGGTCCTCACATGATGCTTCTACTGAAGCGGGTGTTCTACTTGAGTGTTGGATGTTGTGTGGGCTGGTAAAGGAATTAAACTTGCTTGGGCCTTCTGGGAATTGAAGAAGGGGATGGTGACTCCAGAAGGGAGATACATCAGGCCTGGGGCTCTCCAGTGGGCTAGGTCTGTAGAATCAGTCACAGGGGAAATGGTCTCCAGATGTTGAGCTGAAACTCTGGGAGTATGGCCCAATAAGGCAGAGTTAAGAAACCTGTGGTTGACTTTGGTCTGTGTTAGGAGCCCACTCTGCTCTCCCCAGGAGAATTTCCTGAGCAGCAGGCTAGCTTCTCATCCCTGTTCTTACACCTGGTGTTGTATGCAAATAAGGCTGCTTAGAGAAGAAGGGCCTGAACTTTAGCACTTCCTGTGTTAGCTAGCTCACTGTCCCTGCAAAGGAAATGACCAAGGTCCAGTCCAGGATCACAGGGGTCATGGCTTTTAGTCCTCTTGGTGGGGAGGTTCAGGGTGGCCTGGGGGAGCTGCCCTGTGGCACAGAATGGCATCACCACCCAGGCCACAGGCAAGCAACAGCAAAAAGAACAGAGAAGGAGGACCTTGGGAACTCCAATCCCATTTAATGGTGTACTCCTGGTTACTCTGGGCCTTCCCAAAGTCTCTCTGTCCTAGACCTTCCTCAGTAACTAGCAACATCCTGGAGGCCAAGCCTTTCATGCAGAGGTCTTCAGGGATCCAAACTGTAGCACTTGCTCATTTAAGCACGAAATACTTTTATAATTCTGAGCTCCCGATAGGACACCAATGGGAATTTGTAAAACAGAACATGAATGTATTAAATAGATTGCAAGAGACACTTCCAAATGAAATGATTTCTGCAAGAGGTTCTGAAGAATTGCTTCCGTATTTTATAATGTACATACAAAACAAATTAGGGTAATGAAATCATTTTAATTTATTAATGTATTAATGTGAACATTATAAACAGAAGTGTCTTCTCCTGCCCCAACACAGTACTATATCAAGGACAAGAAAATCAGTTGCTGTAGTTTTTTCCTGATGCTGGCCAGTGTGATATAGAAGGAAAGCAAAGGAGGGGAGATGCAGAGCAGCCAAAACTCATTTGAATCTCCCTGTCATTCTCCATGCCCTTTTCTCCTGTTTCCCCTGTCTCTTGTTTTCAGTGGAATCCTGGAGCCTGGCCACCAACCCCTCTTTCATTCTTTCCCCATATCCTCCTTCCCAGGAGGCTTTCCAGGTCCCTCAGTCCTCATTAGCATGCTCTTCCCCAGGAGAACAATATACCTCATAGGCCTACTCAGATGGAACAGCAGCTGCTAATGAGTTACTGGCTTGCTTCTCAGGTACCTTCATTTGCGTTTTCAAAGGAGCTTTTCAAAGTGTGTGTGTGTGTGTGTGTGTGTGTGTGTGTGTGTGTGTGTGTGTGTGTGTGTGTGTGTGTATGTTTAGATGTCAGCCTGGGGAAGAAGCAGGTTTAAAGAAAATTCCTCAGTCAAATTCAATATTTTGTATAGGTGCCTTAAGATGAGAAGCAACCAGGCTGAGCCTGAATGTGTCATGGGCTGGGAATGGCAGAGGAAGTTCTTGCTGGACTCCTATTACTCAAGCATATTTCAGTCAGCTTCATTTTGGGAGCCCAATTCCATTAGATTTTCTAGTTTAGGTAAAAAGAGGAGGGGGGCAAATGACAGGATGACAACAAAAAGACTGTGTCACTGTTTTGCCCAAAACTACTGAGTATGAATGGAGACCCGACTTTGGTCACTTATTATCCAACTCAGTATTGTCTATGGTGGAGATCAGCATGCACTAGAAGCAGCCTGCTGGATTTCTCTGGGTAATCTAAAAGTAAGTAAAGGCCAAAGGATCCATCCTTTCTTGCCATTAATTTAAAGGAAGGCAGATGGTACCCAATAACCTAATCTGAATTGTCAATAAAGAGCCCTGTCTTTTTGCTAAGGGCTCACCATAGAATTCCAACTGAAAGTGTTTCAGGAGATACAGAATGAACCGAGAAAGGTCTAGGAAGGTTTACTCTGGGTCCACGGAGGGGAACTCTGGAGGAAGAAAGAGATCAGTTCATTTACCACACAGCCCTCATGAGAAAGGATCTCAAGGGATGAGAGAGGTGGCAATGGGTTTGATCTGTTGAGCCTGACGAGAAAAATGGGCCAAAATAGGGTGAGCTGACAGGAAAGAGACCCAGAGATTGAGTTTTGGTCCTGACTCTGATATGCATCATTGAAGAAAGTCTTGTAAGTCAACAAATGAAATATGGAACCACATTGCTTAAAAGCCTTACCTCCTTCACTGGGGACCAAAATCCAAGACTCCACGGCTTTCTCTTGCTATTTCCACAAATGTCAACAAACTTGTTCCTTGCTTATGTGCTTCATGAATGGTGTATTGATTTTTTTAATCCCGTTGATTTTTTAAAATGTCAAAATTAAGTGGCTGAACTAGAAGATCAATAAGATTCTTTCAACTCTAAAATTCTATGATATATTCTACACTGTTGGGTACGGCTGGCTTTGTTTTGTTGGTACAGAATATCAGGTTCCCCAGGACAGACTCTCAGTGGTAGGAATGGGGATGCCTGGAAGGTCAACAGCCCTGAAGAAGAACACTATACCTGGCCACTTTTGATCCAGAAATTTGCAATTATGGTGGAACCTTCTCTCTCCTTATCACCCACACCTCAGCTCCTTTCAGCCCTCCCCAATTCCCAACCACATGGGGATGATCAAATGGCAATGTTTCTCAGATGTGAATCCTTGATGACATCTAGTAAATTAGAGTATTCTAGACTTTTTACAGTGTCAAGGATAAGTCTCCACTGCATGGTAACGTAAGGAAGATCACTCTTGGAACTTTTGCAGAAACAATTAAGAATGAGATTTTGGAATCACTAAAACACAGGTATGAACTTGAAGTTGTGTATGTAAGTGCAGTTCTTGATGAATATCTAGGCCACAGGATTAAGCTATCATAGAAAAAACAAAACTAAAAAGTAAAGAGAGACGAATTCCTGGTGAATCTTGCCTAGAGGTACAGTGAGCTTTACCCATGAATGTTTCTATCCAGTGAGGTGGTTCATCCTCACTTTAGTTATGTTATTTTTAATTTTCTCACTTGCCATGAGAGATTATCTCACTGACAACCTCCACGGTGTTCTGGTAACACTCAGGGAGAGGAGGCGATCTTTAGAATGAGGAGACACAGCTAATGACAGCATCTAGTGAAATGGGTTTGGATATGCCCAATGGACTGAGAGAAGGCTTTACCACAGTGACAGGACTATCCACTCTGTGCCTAGTTATGGTGGCTGTATGGAAGAGCAGGGAGTTAGTATCAGAGTCGTCTAATGACTCAGACTCTAGGGTGGACCCAGATCTACTATTCTGGGTCTGCTGATGGGACCTGGAATTTTCTCTTTTCAAAGATCACTGTGATCACAATGACTAAGAGGACAACATGATGAAAGGTAAGATTTATGTTACATCACAGTTTTAGGGTATTCAGTCCGTGGTCACTTATTGAGTAGGCAATTGAGGTAGGAGCAGCCTGTGAAGGGGGAAGCTGTTTACCTCATGCTAGACAAGAAGCAGAGAAATGGAGGTAACCTAGGACAAGGACTAACCTCCAAAGACCTGTGCCTAGTGAGCTATTTCCTCCAATTAGGCTTGACCTCCTAAAGTTTCTAGAAACTCTGGAATCACATCACTAACTGTAGACCAAGCATCCAACACAAAGAGTCTATAGGGGACAAAGCATAACGCCAGGGTATACATAAAGCTGAGACCTACTGTAATAGCAACAAGAGCTCTTATTTTGAAATTAGAAATTGAATATAGTCTCCATCCCTTATTGCTTGCATAACCTTGCGCTAGTGACCTAACCTCTTTCAGCTTCAGATTTCTAATTAGTAATATGTGGAGTTAGTGATGCCTCATGGAATTATGAGACTAAATGAGATAAATATACATATAAAGTATTTGATTCAATTTTTGGTGTAAGTAGCCTTTGTTACCATTAAAACCTTAAAACCTACCATTAATAGAGAATGGAGAGGACCTAACACACCTCAGAGAGGACAGACACACTGCTGGGATCGCAAACTTCCCCAGGGCAGAATGTGCATACACTTGGTGGTCGAGATTGGAGGCTGTAAAGAGTTTGGGATGAACTCAGCAGTAGATTGTTGCATAGTGTGAATTATGCCCTAGGCTTATTCTCCAGCACTGCAAGTCAATCAGTTTACCAACCTATCAAAAGTCAGTCAAGAAGTATAGGTGTAGAGGTACAATTCTTGAATCAAGTTCTGCTTTGGTTGTTGACCAGCCTCCCTTTTTATGGCTTAGCCTTATCAGCTGTAAAATAGGATTCCTACCAGTACTTCATGTTTAGCTTTTTATTTCTGTTTTTTTTTAATGACTATGATAATGAGTACAAAGGAAATAAACAATACTTGTTTTATTACATCCATTGCCCTGTTTTCTAATTATGTTAATGTTTTCCCTGGAGCTTTACTTCTGCCTTGCTGCACTCCTCTGAGATGGTCTCCCATGACTGCCTGCCGTGTGTGTGTGTGTGTGTGTGTGTGTGTGTGTGTGTGTGTGTGTGTGTGTGTGTGTGTGTGTGTGCATGCGTGTAGGTGAAAATGTGTATGTTAGTCATTGTATAATGTGTGCATGTGTGTGTGAAGAGGAACCAGAGGACAATTCTATTATTCCTCAAGTGTGATCCACAGCTTGTGTTTGAGAGAGGATCTTTCACTGGCCTGAACTCACCAAGTAGATGAGGTTGGCTGGCCACAAGTCTCTCATCTCTGCCTTCTCAGTACTGCGATTGCAATTGTGTATCATTATGCCTGGCTTTTTTTAAAAAAAGTGGCATCTTGGGCAACAGAACTCAGGTTCTCATGTTTGAAAGGTGGTAGCACTTTCCACACTGGGGTATCACCTGACTCCCCCTTCCCTCATTATTAAGCTTTCAGCTTGAGAAATGGTTCCAGGAGGGAAGCAGTGCAGAGGCCTGCTTTGTGTTACAGGACCCTGGTTCCTTGCTGACACCTTACACACTTGCAAAAATGTCTGAAGGTATATCCTTCCTCATGGAGCTCTGAGAAGCCTCAGGGCTCAATAAATCCAACAGATGAAGCAAAAGCTGCCATGGTTGGGCTGTAAGTCACACTGATGGATGAGCACTCTGCTTCTGTTTGATACCTCTGTATAAGTACTCACAACTCAAAGACTTCCTCAGTGCAAATTCTTAGGTGAGAACAAACGGAAGACATCTAGTAGTTCACACACTGAGAAAATAACTATGAGAGTGAGCTGGAGCGGACTGTGGGGCAGCTCTGCAAATATATTTGGAAGAGGTGTAGAAACTGTCTAGACCTGATGTCCAAACTTCGCCTCATCTTCCTCACCTATTACATTAGGAGTTGATCAGTAACACTGCTTTTAACCTTTATGTACTAAGATTCTTAGGCTCTAGATCCTACAATGCTCCCCAACACTGTTTCTCTTAGGAACTCAGGTCCCTTCTGCATTTCTGATGGAGCAATGTGGGTGACATCTGCAGTTGAATCCAGGCCATGTCGCTGAGCAGTTGGCAAATCCAACTGATTTTCTTCTCCCTGGAATGGGTGCAGGGTTGCATATTAATTCACAATTATTCATAATGTAGACAGCAAAGGTTTTTCTTTTGTCAACACTTGGACATACAAATGAGGTGATATTGAATGGGCAATGAATATTTCATTTCCACCTTGCATCATAGTGCCAATCATTATAAATGAGACTAGATTCATATCAGAAGTGACTCACACATGGTGAAGTCTCTGAATCCGTCCCCTTCAGCCTTGTTCTGACTTGGCTCCATTTGCCAGCTGTAGGTTGCTATGTAAGAGCAGAGCAGAAACACAAAGCCTCTTCTAGTTTTTTGTTAAGCATAAGCTTCATTGTGATCTTTGGTTCTGAAAACATGGCAGAGAAAGTTTTCTGTGGAAAGTGCACATTAAAAAAATAGAAATCCAATTAAGCACCTTGACATGACAGAAAAAAATTCCAGGTATAAGAAAGATGAGCAAAATTAAATCAGGCAGTAATGGAAAGCTGGGATTGTAGCAATCTCTGACCTAGATATAGGTCCTACAAGCAGCAGATGGGGGATTCATCACCCAGTAGTGTATAAGAAACGCAGTCTCAAAGTCTACCTCAGGAGAGAAATTAGATTCTTTGGCATGAAGCTGTAGGCATCGATGGAACAGTAGCTATAAATAATCTGTATTTGAATCTAAGGGTTGGGGTCAAGTAAGCTTGCCACTGTCAAGAACCCTGGCAACAGCAGCAGAAAGAAGAGGAGAAGAAGGGGTAGGAGAATGAGGGGGGAGGAGGAGGAGAGAGAGAAAGAGAGAGAGAGAAAAAAAATCTATGTTAAAAAGTTGAAGTCTAGGTTTGTGCTGGATTTTGGGCACAGAACCTAAATGTTTGCTACCATTGGGCTCACAGTAACCACTCATCCCAATAGAAGGCTTTTAGCCTAACAGAATCAACTGTACAACTGAATTGTAAGGGCAAATTATAAAAGACATACTAGGCTTACCCTAAGAAAGTCATCTTCAAGAAGGAGAGCAAGCAATGTGTGATCAAAGAATAATTGACTAGAACACGGATAATAGAAATATATGTGTTATGTCAAGGATACCCATCATCTCAGCAATGATGAAATGAGAATATCTGAGCACCTGGGAGCTCCAAAGGAATATGGAGATGAAAGAAACAGGAACTTAAAAGAAATGGGTAAGAAAAAGTCATGGGTTGGCCAATCAACTCTTAGACACTTTTCTTATTGCTGAAACAAAGTGTGCTTCCAACCTAGCAACTAGAGGAAGACTTTATTTAGCTCTGAGTGTAAGGTTATAAAATCCACCATGACAGGAAGTCACTGGGCAAGAACAGGAAGTAGCTGGTCACATCTACACCTACAGGCAGGAAGCTGAGAGGTGAGTGTTGTTGCTCAGCTTGGTTTCTCTGTCAGTCTAGGACTCCGTCGGTGGGATGATATCCTAGACCTTTAGAGTCAGTCTTACATACTGGTTAATGAAATCTAGAAAGGAAAACACAGACATGCCCATTCTCTAAACCCCATCGTGTTGACAAGCTAGACTAACCATGACACCAACAATCACACTTGCCCCATAGCTAAGAGGTTTTTCTACACCAGAATCTCAATATCAAAATAGGAGTAGTCTTGGGAAAACCACAGACCAGTTGATAACTTTATTCAGCTGAGCAAGGCAAGAGTTTTTAATAGAGGAAATATTTATAACCCTGTGTTCAGACTTTGAGGAAACCAACCAGAAACAGTGTAGCACTGTGAACCTAACTCTGGAGAGAGTCACCACCCCAAGCCTGAAGGAACAGGAGAAATGAGCACCTTAGAATGTGCTGCCTTTAGTTGACAGAAACTAGGAGAATCACACTAACTTCATTTTCTTTCCATCTTTCCTGTGAGCTACTGTTGGCTGCAGTAAATACCAGGGGTTAGGAGAGGACATCAGCCAGACCCATCCAGTCCATCCCCTGAGACAGTTGAGACAGGGGCAGGCTGGACCTGAGGAACAAATGGAAAGTGACTAGGATGAGCCCACTGAAGCTGATCACCTCAATAGCTCTACATGGAACTTTGTAAGTTAAACCAGGCTGTCAAAAGGCTGGATTAGAGTGAAAAGGATATGAGGCTGAAAGTTGGGAGGACTGAGTTCCAGGGAACAGCTCTGCCGTTCAGTCCCTGTGATGTAGCAAGGTTTCCACTTCTTACCTGTTTGCTGATAACAAAATTACACTGGATAAAGAAACTAACTCTCAATTCCAGGCCCATGAATCAGATCTTGGAAATGTATGAATTGTTTGACCAAAGCATTCTCTTAGACCTTAATCACTCTATAACATCACAAAAGTCAAGAGATTCACACAGTAAATTTGAGATTTCTCCGTCTTTGGTAATAATTGCCCAGGGAGCATCTCTAGTCTCAAGTCTCACCCCTAGTCCCATACAATCTTATATGGTCCATTTCCTCATTTATATCCCCTGCACAATCTCTGGAGGAATTGGAATTTGCAGCCTCTTACTGAACTCTTTCAGCTTTAATAACCTGTGAAACTTGAGGCATCCACTGCTTTCCCATATGCATATGTTTCTGTATATGAACATTGGCTGTTTAAATTTCCCAATGCATGTGCATGGTGGAGCTGTCAGGTGGTTATTTTTGCATATCTTCCTTTATATCACAACACAGCACACACAAGGCATTATGAAACATATGGGTCCCATTTGCATAGACACTATGTTGATTCTTTTTCCTTTTTCAAAGTTCCCCCAAGACCCTCATAGAATAAACACAAGCTGCTTTTTAGGAAATGAGTCTAAGGAAAAACCTAATTGGGGGGGGGGGGCAGCGGCGGTGAGGATCTCCAAAAAGCTGCTATGTGACTATTTTGTGTGTAGAGGTCTCCATACTCCATAAGAACCATGGCTCTCTTCCCCTGTGCACGGTGCACAAAGCACTTTGGTGTGCTGTAGCTATGTTCCTCATTGTTGTGTAAGAATGCCTAACAGGAACAGCTTAAGGGCAGAAGGGTTTATTCTGGTCCACAGTTCAAGAGATACCAGAAGTGATGGTTGATTGTGACTGACAACATAATAGGATTTAGAATCACCATGGAAACAAACTTCTGGGTATGTCTATAAGGGAGTTTCTAGGCTATGTTCACTCTGTGGCAAGACCAAATCTGAGTGTGAGTGACCAGTCCATGGAGCAAAGTCAAAGGCTGAATAAAAGGAAGAAAATAGCCACACATGCATTTATCTCTATGTTTCTTTACTGTGGGTACAATGTAACCAGCTACTTCACAAGATAGACTGTACCCTGAAACTGTAAGATGAAATAAACTATTTCTTTCCTAATTTCTTGTCAAGTATTTCAACACACAAGTATCTGATGTACATAAAACACAAGTGCATCACAATGGGCATGGCCTGGCACAGCAGGAATGGATGATGACAGTTTTTGTTCCTTAGATGGTTGGAAAACAGCCAAGAGGAGCTGGAGCCTGGCTTTCACTCATAGGGACTGGCCCTTGGCCACTCCAAAGAGACCCCAGTTTCTTAAAAAATGCTGCCATCTGAGGACCAAGTATTCAAATACATGAGCCTATGAAGGACATTTCACACTCAGACCACAGCAGACAGGAATCAATCCCCTGGCTTCTTTTGCTCTTTGGATTGTGGCCAGGAAGTAGCACGAAGGAGATTTTAACAATTCTTGGGGAGCACCTTGAATGTCGTCTCCTGACAATAGCTATGGCAATAGGTGGGCACAAGAAGACTCTGCACACCTTTGGGAAGATAAATCAAGTGGTTCTTTGTTTTGCTTTGAAGACCGGCTCTGCTTAAGAGCCTTCATCGGGTGCTTGCCAAATCCAGGAACCTTGAGCAGGAATCTTGCACACTTCCCATGAAAGACCAAGAAACTGGTGATCTCGACCCAACCTGTTCTGGGTCTGCTGGCTCTATGAGCGATTTTCCCTTTAGCTCACCTCCCGGGGCTCACTTGTACCTTTCAGCTCCCGCTGGAGAAAGCTTCCACTATGACTGAAGCCTTGAAAGTGAACTCTCTCTTTTTTCCTAAAATAAAAGACCCGGAGTATTGAGTAGAAATGGCTATTGTATGTTAATTTTTCTCCTAGGAGGGCTGATGCTAACCAGTACTGCCTCTGCTATGTTGGATGTGCAGTAGCCTCAGGTAGCAGTTTCTGGATGATTTCACACAGGCCACCTTCTATTCCCTTTAGGGGAGCTTCTTGTGTTGCTCATCATTGGCATTTTTTATGGCATCCCTTGTGCCCAGTACACTATAGCTTTAGAAAGCTGCCTCACCTCCTAGCCATTTATCCTCAACCCCACTCCAGCTTACTTTTCTGTGCCATTATGTCAGTGTGGGTTCATGAAGGGAACAACGACTGTGCCGATTAGTGTATAAATGGGAACACTTTTGAGAGTTAAGATGTATTGTTAATAACTGCCTCTGTTTGGGATACTATGACAAATTACCATGTGGTAGGTGGCTTTAAAGATTGTGGACCATTATCACCCAGCATTCTGAAAGACAAAATCCTGAGATTAAGGCTGCCAGATTTGTTGTCTCCTTGGGCTGGTTCTTGATGTGTGCATGTCTCCATGTTGTGTCTTCATGCAAGGGACTCATTCCCATTGGGATTCTTTCATGAAGACATTAATTTCACCCACAATTGTCTATCCTCAGCACATATTAACAATCTGAAAATCCTGTGGCCTTGCATTGTCTCTATGATTGGAATTTCAAGCAAGAATTTGGGGACATAAACCTTCAGTTCACCGATGCACAACTCTACTGTTTTTTGAGCAAGAGTGTGTTTTGCTTTGGTGGTGGATGCTGTTCCTGCATGTCAGACCCACGATCCCTCAGCTATGTACATGGTTTCAAACAAGAAACTCTAGAAGGGGCTTCCAAGCCTTCAGTCTAAGATTGATACAGCTTCATCAGCTTCTCTGGTTCTGAGGTTTCCAACTTATTCTTTAAAAAAAAGCCACAGGTTTACCATCCCCTCCAGGCTACAGACATTACAGTGAGACTCTTCAGCTGGTCTTTGATTGTGTAAGGTGTTTTATGCAATCTTCTCCTATAAATTATGCAACTCAATTGATTACTTCTATCCTTCTGGAGAAATCTGATACAGTCCCTCTGTGAATGCCTAATATGTCTTGAATACTTAGCCAGTAACTTGGCCCCTCCACCTCAGCCCTCAGTTCTTGCCTGCACAGAGCCTCATAGTCAGCCAGAGGTGCAACTAAGGCTGGTTTCTGGTCTTCCCTGTGTTTTCACACAGCCCGGTGTCTGCATGGGGGCTTTTAGGGACCCAGAGTGAATTAGAGTGTCTGAAGCTCATTATGACTATTTCATTTCTGCTGATTCTCCCATGGACCTTTCTAGTTCATCTATTGTTTTCTAGTTGTTACCCCTCACACTGCTGTAATATTGCCTGGATCAGCTTTTGAAAAATGCTCACAGAGGGCACCGCATGAAATCTGACTCAAGTCAAATAAATACTCTTTCGGAGTCACGAGACAGGTCATCCAGTGGCAATTCTGTTCGGTTCCCTTTTAGTGGATGCCAGAGTGCTGGTCTGGGCTGTGATTTGGGATTGTTCATTTCCAAGGGTACTGTACATGAAGATAGTGAATGCGGACAAGAATCCAGCAAATGAAAATATCATGAAGTTCCTAGTCTCAGTGAGATTCCACTGCTCCCCTTAAAGACTTGTTCCCTGTGTACCCAATTCGTCCCCAGAACTTCAAAAAAGTTGATTCTGATCATTTTTGTGAGTTTTCTCATCGCTTGCACAAGGAAGAGCAATTTAGCTTATTTGATCACTTCCTCTTCTGGTTTAAATTTGCATTTCCCTGATGAATAGTAATATTGAGCCTCTTTCCATTCCTTCATGTGTTGTTTTGCAGGCTGAAGATATGTCTGCTCTAATCTCGCTTCATTTTATAAATATAAGTGCAGTTTGTTTTAGTGAGTTTTAAAAATGCTTTATATATTTAGATGCAAATATTCTCTGAGGTATGTTTGGGTAATATTTTCTCTCAGTATGAAGCATGGACTGTAAGCTTTAAATTATAAAGCTATTTTGTGGAGTCCAAGTTATTATTTTCATTTACATTCATTTTCATGCTCTCACTAGGAATTTTTTTGTCATCCAAGGTTACAAGATTTTCTTCTAAAATTCATATTATTTTAGTCTCTTCTTTAGGGTTTTAATCCATTTTGACTTCATTTTTATATATGATGTAAGGTGGGTGTTAAGATCCATTTTGTATACACACATTAATTTACTCTTTAATCACTTATTAAAAAACTATCTTATCTTTCATTAAATTACCTTCAGATTTTTGTAAACACCTGGTTCATCTGCATGTCTGTTTCTGAATTCTCCATTCTATCCCATTGCTGAATATATCTGTCTTATAACAATTATCACATGGTTTAATTACTGTATTGTTATAGTAAATTTTTGTTGAAGTTTAAAAATATTTGTCTCTTTATCTGTGTCTGGGTATGTGCACATGAGTGCAGTGTCCAAGGAGGCCACAAGAGGGCATTGAATCCCCTCAGGCTGGAGTTACAGGTGGTTCTGAGTTGGCTGCAGTGAGTGCTGGGGATTTGAAACTAGGGTGCTCTGCAAAAGTGGTGTGTGCTCTTAACCACTGAGCCATCAGTCTCCTATTATGTTGTAACAGTCACCCATGCAGAGCATAGTATGCATGCCTGAAATCTCAGCACTTGGGAGGCTGGGGTAGTAGGATAGGGAGAACGCAAGGCCTGCTTGGGCTACCTAGTGAGACCCTGTGCTAAATGCATAAATAACAAATAAATCAAAGAGATGTTATGGCAAGTTTTGAAAGTGTACAGTGTCAGTCCTTCAGCTTTGTTCCTTGAATGTGGGTTCATTTAACTTCATGAGGGATTCCCAAATAGTGATATCATTTTTTCTCCAAATAGAAATCCATTGGAGTTCTGATTGCTTTTAAAACATTTTAATGTTTGTATAGTCTGTCTTTTTATTTTAATTACTTTATTTATGATGGATTGGTTTTGTTTGTGACAGGGTTTGTCTGTGTAGCTTGACTCTCCTGGAACTGGCTCTGTAGAGCAGGCTAGCCTCTAACTCAAAGATCCTCCTGCCTCTGCCTCCCTAGGGCTGGGATTAAAGGTGCGCCCCAGACCCACCATGCCTGATTTCTCCCCTTTCTAATCCTACCCTTCAGGTACATAGGAAATGACATCTACTTCTTATTTTCATTTACCTTTTCTTGATAACAATCCCAGGATCTTATCACTTCATCGCTCTATGAAAAGTTTCTGACCTTTGAATTAACTATGAATGATAGATATTCTTGGTTGCCTACTTTACCCCCATAACAAAATCCATCTTTCATTTATCCATGACTTTTAGAAGACACTGATTATTGCTAGATCCAGAAGGAGACTGATTGGTGCAGGTGTCAGCTCTGTGTATTTGTCAGAATTTGGTTCATGGAGGAAATGAGCCTGTTCTATCCAACATTACATTAGGTAAATTTATAGGAGGATTGAGTTACTTCATTGTAAATAATTGTCCCACCCACTGGTTTAATAAAAAGCACTGATTGGCCAAAGGCGGGCAGGAAGTGTGGGTAGGGCTACCAGACTCAGAAAACTCTTGAGAACAGACTGCCAGACAGAATGCCAGAGAGAAGCTGGAAGAAGCAGAGGACAACTATGCTGCTCTAAAGAAAAGGTACTGAGCCCCATGGCTGAACAGGATGAGTCATGGGTTAGATAAAGGGTAGAGAGCTAGCAAGCTATATGCCTGGGCCTGAGGCTGATCAGCCTAAAACTATAGTAAGCCCCTGCGTGTCTTTGTGGGTCTGCGGGTCTGTGGTCCATGGGTCTAGACCTTGAGGTAAGGCCCGAAAGTCCGGGCTAAAAGCCCCATACTACATAAGTGTTCTGGGCTATTCCTAATGGAAACCACCAGAAAGGATTGTAATGTCCAGATGCTGCTACACCTGTGATTGCTGCAGGCAATTCAATTCCAAGTCTGGGGCTGAAGTGACAGTTGGTGGAAATGCAGAGGGATTGGAAAAGGCAGGGTTCTGGGTGCCTTCGTGAGTTGCTATGCAACCATCCCTCCCCTATCCATGGACTTCATCGAATAGGAAATGTCACTTGCTTTACTGCTTAAGTCCATGGAGCTGGGCTTTCTGTTACTTGCAGCAAAGACACAACACTCTGATATACCAATGTGAGTTAATGTCTCTTTTTTTTTTCCTAAAAGAACTTGACTAATAGATCTAGAGGACATATGACCTCAATGTGACTTTTGCTACCATTTGTTTGACAGTTAGGATTGCCAGTTATTTTATCATATATTATTTCATATCTTTATCAGTAATTGTTTTAATGTCCTGAAGCTTTATAAAACAAACAAGAAGGTAAATCCTTTATATATTGTAGCTCCAAATCCATTACATAATCTACACATTAAAAAAAAATCATTGATTCCTTCCCTTTCTTCCCACCCACACAGATTCTTTCAAAGATGACAAAAATGTCAGATCTATTTGGAGATATTAATTAGTATCATCCTCACTTGCTTCCTCTTGAATGTAGAGGGAATTACTGGTTGAATAAATAGGAACATGGTGGCCATGTGGCCTGTTGCTCCCAAGTACTACTTGGAGACCAGCCTGGCATGGAAATGACCAGATGTTTGAAGCTGAGCTACTGGTGAGTGAAATAAATACGTTAGCTGTCATACTTTCTATCTGCATGGATGCTTTCTGCATTGCAGAACTGCTGGTGCCTAGAATCTCACGAGGCAGCAACTGCTCTCTCAACCCCTTTCTAAACTTGGAGTTGGAAGGTCCTAAAAGGCCAATTAGACCATGTGGGTAAGTGAATGCTAGTGGCCATCTGTCACCAGCAGTCCTGTAAGTGGGGGCTCATTCAATCACAGCCCCAGTACACAGGTGTTCCTGATCTAACAAAGTGATTTGTACAAACAAAGAAATGAATGACTAGATAAAGGCTATAAGCATGTACATGGTAGGATTCATTGCGAAGCTCCGAACAATCAGATGAATAGTCCAGCTGCAGGATATACCAAAAATAAGTTAGATTTGCAATGGGTTCCTTCTCTTTTTCCCTGTCTCATCTTCATGAATAATTTTTCCTCTTTTTCTTTTTTCTGATGTGTTCATATGTGCACATGTATATGTATGTACACATGTACATTCATTTGTGTGAAAGCCAGGGATCTAGGTCAGATGCCTTCCTCAATCACTCCTTACCTCATTTTTTTGAGACAAGGTCTCTCATTGAACCTGGAGTTCACTGTTTCAGCTAGTTTGACTGGCTAATGGGTAAGAAGGACCTGCCTACCTCTGTCCTACCAGTGCTGGAGTTAAAGACACAAAAATACATATGGCTTTTTACATGGGGATGGGGGATCCAAACTCGGGCCCTCATACTCCTATGGCAATTCCGGCTGAGACATCTCCCCACCTCCACTGATGACATTTCTAAGTACCCTAGTAATATGTGTTCATGGTGAGAAATCTGAGAAATGAGGATGTTTTTATTGTATAAAAAATATCACCTGTACATTTATGTCCTAAAAATTAAGTATTAACTTGTATAGATTTTTTTCTCATTGTGTGGTACTTTCTTCAAACAACATTTCTACCAATATGCCAAATGCTTCCTGTGTGCATCAGGCAGGATCATCCCAGTCACTATAAATAGAATTGTGAACAGTGATCAGTGTGATTCCTTATTTTCTCAAACTTTGGTTCCAACAGAAATGACAAAGAGACACAGTTATACTGAGAATGACCTCATCTTAAATTTGACCAGTTCTGGGGCTGGTATTACAGTGGTTAAGAGTACTGGTTACTCTTGCAAAGGACCTATTGGTTGGTTCCCAGCACCCACATGACAGTTCACAAACATCTGAAATTCCAGCTGCAGTGTGTCTGGTTCCCTCTCTGGCCTCCACAGGCACTGCACACAAGCGTGCACATACATGCATACAGACACTCATTCAGATTAAAATAAATAAATGAGTGAGCAGACATTTTGATCAATTCTAAAGAGGACAACTAGAGAGCTTTGGAGACAAAGGGGAGAATGGGGACAAGGATCTGGAGTTTGAGCTGAGACAGTAGGAAATGACTCTCCAGGAAAAGAGATGCAGGGTCTTGAGAAAGAAGTAGGATGATGCCTGGTGGAGGAAACAGTCAGGGACATGAAGGGAGGTCGTGACAAGATGGAATAGAGTGGTTTTGTGGAAGTTGAAAAGGCAAATATCTGCAAGATCCTAAAGGAGAAGTGTCAGCAGACTGCGATCCAGGAGCCCAGCCCAACAGCCTACGCCTGAGTCTTGTTCATTCACACAACATCTGTAGTTGTCACACTTGGGTGGCTTAGCTGAACAGTTACCACAGTGACCACTTGGCTCACACACCTTAAGATATTTGTTTTTTGGCTTATGACAGAAAAGTGTGCTGAACTATGCTACATCTCTCAGTTGGGCAACTGGTGAAATTCTGAAGTTCTCTCAGCAGGTGAAGTCCAAGAGTGGCATGCAGGAAGGGGCTTAGCCAGAACTTCCCTGAAAGAAATTCTGACAGAGTGGAGAGGTCAGGTTAGAAGACGTCTAGGTGGATGGGGGTGTCTAACTGAGTCCATTCAGGAAGTTGGCTCAAGAAGAAAACAATGGGTTTGAGATGTCTCTAGAGTCTGTACTGCACATACTGATGACTGACAGGGTGTAGAAGGATGACTAAATTGTTCTTGTTTCCTTTGAAAACAAGGTTGTGAATTCATTCTTGCATGCCTCTAATTGCTTCCACAGAATACCATCCTAGAGGCCAATGGGTCAATAAGGACTGTTCCCATTTTGAAGCTCCGTGATCTGTATTGCTAAATTGCCCTCCCAAATGTTGTTCCAATTTATGTGTCTACCATGAGATGCTGCAGCCATTCTGGGTTCAATAGGCACCAAATGGCTCTGAGGCCTTTTTTTTTTTTTTTTTTTTTTTTTTTTTTTTTTTTTTTTTTTTTTTTTTTAAATATCCATTACCTCCAGATCAGGATGTTAGTCCTTGAAAGCTCTTTCACATTTGTTGTTGTTGTTGTTCATTGATTTTTAGGGTTTTGTTTGTTTGTTTCGTGTGCATGTGTGTGTGTGTATGTGTGTGTTTGGGTGTGTGTGTATGTGTGTGGGTGTGTGTGTGTTTGGGTGTGTGTGTATGAGTGTGTGTATGTGTGTGTGCATGTGTATGTGTGTGGAGGTGCATGTGTATGTGCATGTGTGTGTATGTGTGTGGGTGTGGGTGTGTGTGTGTGTGCAATGTAACATTCTTCAATAGTGTGGCGGCTAACACCTGAAGTGGGAGCCGTTCTGGTTCCATCTTTTCTTTGTGTGATAAAAGGTAACTTACAATGTGAGTCACATTATATCTGTAAGTGGCTAGTGTTACAGGCAACATCCCTTCCGTCTCCGAAGAGGCGGTTGTTTTGTTTTGTTTTGTTTTTTGATGCATCCATCTCCTGACACTTTTGAGAGTCTTCTCTTTTGTCTTGTGGCTTCATTTGGCACCCAGAAGCAGCCAATGAAAGCTTTGGGCACAGGAAGTGGGTGTTTAGTATTGAGGAAGTCTTCTATGACTGTAGTGTGCTAGAGAAAGCGGTCTGGCTCTGGACCTCTCAAACGCCAGTTCCATGTGCTATGAGTTATCCTTCTTCTGAGGTCTATTCTGAGGAACTATTCTGATTTCATTTTCTGTACATTGTGAGATTGTAGTTATTGAGAGTAACAACAAAGCATATAAGACAAGTCCAGCTCTGGTTCTGAGAAGGTATTAGGTAAATAAAAGTCACATTTACTGAAAAACAGGGAGTGGGAGCCTGAAACTGGGGAGGTTGCCTTCTGTACCTCAGCTCCCTAAATATGTCTAGATCCTAAAGTCTCTTAACACAGAAATCTCATGGCATGTGCTGGAGATTGAAGAAGAATACCTGGGAAGCAAAAGTGATGAATGCAGATCATTTTCCAGCGTTCGCTTTGGGTGGCCAGCTCCCAAATATACATTGAGTGTCCCATCCATTGTGCCTGTGGAGGAGGGGCAGTGAGCAGTTCTCTCCTCCCTCATCCCCAGGGCGTTTTCCCAATTCATGGACCACCTGAAATTTCTATTGTGTATTAAGTACAAAGGTTTTTTGTCCAAGACACCCTCCTTCAACGACAGTTATTTTCATGGGGAAAGTACTGGATGTTAACACAGGCTCTGGAGTCACGACACCTCAGATCTGCTATGCCCTCAGCTGTCACCGTGTGCCTTCATTCCTTTGTCTGTGTAATGGAGTGACAATGAAGGTGAGAGAGGGGTATAGAGATGATGCCTGGGAAGTAACACCCAGGCAGAATTGGCTATTGTTAGCAGCTCTTACTAGTCACTGAGAAGGCATAGGTACGTGCATGCATGTGCGTGCTCGTGCATGTGCGGATGTGTATAAGTGTGATGGTATGACCCCACCATGGATGGATTTGAGATTCTCCTTCTCCAGTGTAAGTCCTCATAAGGCCATACATAGTTTTGGTTTCTTTTGTAAAATAGGTGAATTTAACTGGTGATTTTGCCAAGGCAAAGTGAAGAACTAGTTGTTGTTATAATATGGTGAGAGAGAGAGGCCCCACGGCAGGTGAGGGAGACGTGCCATGCAGACATGACGGTGATGGTCAGTGTGAGTGGGAACCGAGGGAGACTCAGTTTCAGGCAGTGCTCACGTGAAGGCTTTATTAAAGGTGTGGGAGGGAGAAGGGAAGAAGGCAAAGAGGAAGAAAGGAAAGAGAGAGAGGAGGTGGGAGGTGCTCATGACCTCTGGCAAGAGAAGAGAGAGAGGGGGTGGGGCTTTTCCCTCTTAAAGTGGGCTTTACATAGGACGATGTCAAGGACACGGACACACACACACACACACACACACACACACACACACACACACACCCCACTAGAAGAATGGAAGCAGGCTTAAAACTGAGATGTATCTCAGCACAGTGTGCTTGCCAAGCATGTACAAGGCCCTGGATTCAACCCAGAAAGCAAGCACTAGAGCCTAGGACATAGAACACATTCTTTCCAGTGACTTTTCTGCCTTCCTCAGAAAGGGATAGTGGTGGCAGTCCTTGAAGTCCACCTGTGTCCTCCCCTAAGGCTGTCTATGTTGAGAGCCCAAATCATCATCTGGAGAAAGATAGGCCTGGACTTGGGAAGCAACACAAGGTCACATTGCAACTTGAAAGGCTGTCAAAATGTTGCACTGTGGCTCTTGTGGTGATGACTTGGCATTTCTACATTTGAAATCATCTCTGACACAACCCAGGCAACTTATTTGGATGACTGGTGTTGTGGAACACTACAGCCAAGTTCATTTCTGGCTTACTACCTGGTGACATGGAGAAAATACCACAGCTGCTGTGTCTTGGGTACATTTCCATCTGCCAATTGTTCTTTCTGAATTTTTATTGGAAGTGAGTCAACAGACTAACAAAACCATCAATTTAGCATCCTAATATAGATTCAATTTTTATATATATAATGCTTCATACACCGATAGGATGACGTTAAAACCAGAAGCCTGGAACAGAAGTTTCCAATTTTCTGGCTGTGGATGTCTTGTCTGTCAGATTCAGGAGTTCTTTGCATTATTTAATATGGAGTTCATGTATGCCTACTCTGCATTCGGCATGGAAAGTTCAAGAAGTAGAACAATCCATGTGCACTGAACTGTTTTCTAGAAAGAAAGAAAGAAAGAAAGAAAGAAAGAAAGAAAGAAAGAAAGAAAGGAAGGAAGGAAGGAAGGAAGGAAGGAAGGAAGGAAGGAAGGAGAGAGAGAGAGAGAGAGAGAGAGAGAGAGAGAGAGAGAGAGAGAGAGAGAGAGAGAGAGAGAGAGAGAGAGACCACAAAAGACTAAGAAGCTCTTCAGGATAGCACAGTTGGTAAGGTGGTGTCTCCGGATAGCACAGTTGGTAAGGTGGTGTCTCCAGTCTAAGAGCAGTCATTATTATTCACAGCAATTATGTGCTAGAATGTGACTCTAACACTGAATTAGCAAATGCTAAACCATTGTTCTCAGGAGAACACACGGGTTCTTCAGAGACTCTGATATAAACACGTTTATGAACTGAAGAGTACATAACTTAGGTCAGAAGAGTGTCTGAAGACACCTTAATTTGTATGTTTTTGGACTCGTTGCCACCAAACTTATGAGCCATGTCTAAGTGAAGCCTCTCCGATTCACATCACAGCATTCTTTTTCCACCATTAGGCAGTTCTCCAGCATGCTTGAGGGCCATTTGAAACAGGGTTATCACAAAAGAAAGTACACAAATGAGAAAGATATGGCACTACTAGACTGCAGAAGGGCCATGATCACGGTGTGAGAGTTGAAGGGACATGTTCATGGCAGGAGAGCTGAGCAAAATGTCTAAGTGTCACCTGGTTGTCACACCTCAGCTAGAGGTGTGCAGACTGAGCAGCTCTGTGGATCTTATAATGGCTGTAAAAGAGGGTGAGTATTGATCCCTAGATTTGAGCAAGCAGGGAATGCACAAGAGCAGAACCTCCCCCTGCCCCATGATGAAGACAGAGTGTTCTCATTTCCCAAGAACATTTTCTTTCTTTTTTTTTTTTGTCATGCTAAGCAGCCTGGTATGTGGCCTCCAGTGATCCCCATCTCCTGGTCTTCCTTCCCAAGACAATGGCCTTGGTAACGCCAGTTCTCCCTGACTGAGGGGCTGATACACTCTGGCTTAAGGTGATTGGATGTCAGTTTCAAGATTGAGTTACAAAAAATTATAGCTCACCTCTCCCGCTCTCCCCTCCCTCCCTCTTCTTTCTTTCCTTCTCTCTCTCTCTTTCTTTCCTTCTCTCTCTCTTTCTTTCTCTCTCTCTCTTTCTTTCCTTCTCTCTCTCTTTCTTTCTCTCTCTCTCTTTCTTTCTTTCTTTTTTTCTTTCTTTCTTTCTCTCTCTCTCTTTTTTTCTTTTCTTTTTGGGAAGCCAGATACCATGTTTTGAGGTTCTCTATGGAGAAATCAACAGAGCAACGAATTAAGAAAGATATTGGGAAGATGAGACCACCAACACACAGCAGTAACAAACTGAATTCCCCTAATAGCTACACGCATGAGCAGACCTTCCCTCGGCCCAAGACATCCCATAAGGCTGCTGCCCAGGCCAACATGTGCATTATAATATTGTGAGAAACTTAGAACAGGCAGCAAGCCAAACAAACACGCAGGCAGATTCTTATCCCAAACAAAATTTGAGTAGTGTCTCAACTGCTAAATTTTGGGGTGCTTCGTGGTTAGATAAAAGATACAATCACCTCCCCATTCACTACAAATGCATATTGGATGGCACTGTGGGTAAAGACTCCAATATGGTTTGTCATCTTTGTTACAGTGTATGTTGCCCATATCATTACCACTGTATAGACAATGCAGCTTTCCCCTATAGGGTTTGGTAACTTGATGAGAGCGATACAGATAGAAGCAGATTTTAACCTCAGAACTCATACCATGGCTCTGAGATGGGAAAGATGACTACCTGGTTTTGAAATCACTCCCTCAGATATTGTAGAAACATCTAACTCACAGGCCAAAAGGAAGGAAGGAAGGAAGGAAGGAAGGAAGGAGGGAGGAAGGGAGGAAGGGAGGGAGGGAGGGAGGGAGGGAGGGAGGAAGTTGAGATGACCACAGCAGTATCTGCCACCACTTCCCTTTAAACAGCATTTGCAGAAATCATGTGAGCTAAGGATTATCCGCTGTCATTTCTCACTAAGTCATCAAATCTGGAATCCAGTTTTATCTGTGATGTGGGCTGCCATACCAACATGTAGGGGCTGAAGAGATTGAATAACAGAAATTCGCTTTTGTAACATGCTTGAAAGTATAGGACTGAGATCAAGGGGCCAGCATGGTCGCATATGGAGGAGCCTCTCTCTGTGGCTCATATGGCGCGCTTACATGGCAGGTGTGGTGGAGGAGGAGATAAGTTCTGCATTGCTTCCTTCCTCTTCTTGTAAGGATGCCAGTTGCATCAGAGAGTGGCGTGACTGTTAAAAACCTTATTTAACCCTAGTCATATCTATAAAGGCCTTATGTGAAAAATATCATCACACTTCAGAGTTTAGGGCTTTGTGGTCGTTTGAATGAAAACCCCTCATAGGCTCTTGTATTTGAATGCCTGGTCTCCAGTTGGCAGTACTGTGTGGGAGGTGTTAGAGAATGTTCAGGTGATGTGGCCTTGCTGGAGGAAGTATGCCCTTGTGGTGGGCTTTGAGAGCTTATAGCTTTGTTCTCCTTCAGTCTTCTTCGTCTGTTTTATGTTTGCCATTAGATGTGATCACGCAGCTTCCTGCTTTTCACATCATGCCTCTTGCCATGCCTGCCACGACCCCTCACAGCCACCATGATTAACTCTTACAGCTCTAAAACCGTAAGCCAAATTAAACTCTGTTTTCTGCAATAACTTTTGGTTATGGTGTTTATTGTGGTAATAGTAACTGAGAGGCTTCTGCATGGAAATTGGGGAGAGGGGTCAAATGTCAGTTCCTAATAGAAGACAACACTTCCCTTTGCTTATGTGCAAGCATGAGTCGATATTAAGAATGCCACTGTTGGGATCAGTCTGAAACCAAATGCTGAAGTGGCTAAATGGATACCCAAGAATCCTATCCATTCCTTGGCTCTCCTTCCTTACATCTCCAACAGACACGTAAAAATCAACAGCCCTTGCATTGCAGGTCTGAGCTTGGGTGTGTAAATAATTTCTAAGTGGCCTAAATCAATCCAAGCTTCCAACTTCACAAAAGCCTAGAAAAACGAAATGACTTGCCCAAGGTCACTGAGCTTGGGAGTGACAGACCAGGACTGGGTCTAAGGGGCTTTTCCATCCCCCTTGCCAGGCAAATATTTTCACCTCCTGGACATGTGTGGTGTAAGTTGTCTTGTCATATAATACCTAAGACAGTCAACTTAAAAAGATAAAAGATTCGCCTTGGCTTGTGATTCTAGAGTTCCAGTCTAAAACCAAACAACACATGGCTCTGGTCCTCATGACCAAAGCTGTAGCAGAGCAAGTCACTCACCTCATAAACTGGGAAGCAAATTGAGAATGGACTGGCTGGTACTCCCAAATCATTCCCAGGAACCTGAGGATCTCCCACAAGGGTCTAGCAACGTCCACTCTGCCCTGGGACCAGGGCCTTTGGTGGGTACTTAACTAAACCAGAGTAGGTATAGTGTGAGCGTGTGTGTGTGTGTGTGTGTGTGTGTGTGTGTGTGTGTTGACCACAATGACAGCACAGCCAGTGACCCTGTCTTCCTATTTATTCACTTTCTTCTCTCTTCCTCTCTAGATAAAATGAAATAACTCTGTAGCTCCCTGGGGTAGAAATCGGCCAACTTGTTCTCAAAAGAACAAGTTAGCAAATATTTGAGAGTCTGTAGGCCAGATGGTCTGTGTCACAAATACTCCTTGTTGCCATTCTTATTTATAAGTAGCTGTACACAACATGCAGACAAATGGGTGTAGCTCAGAGCTAGTGAAATTTTATTTACAAACAGATGGTAGGCTGGATTTGACTGGAGAGCTATGGCTTGTAGCTGCCTGAAGTGAAGCCAGGGTGTTCCTTTTGTCCCTAGCGCCCTCATGTTAACTTCTCTGTCCCTTTCCTATGTCATGTTGGCAAGGTCTCAGGCTCCAAGGACCAGGACTCTGGTCAGACTCTGCCAGTGTCTCATTCTCCCATCTCTGGGCCTCAGTGTCATTCGTGCCAATTTTCATTCCATGCCACTCACTCTACTGAATGCTCTATAGGTCCATTCTGTTCAGTCCTTTCAACAACACCTAGAACTAGGTGGTATTCCCCAGCTGACATGAACTGACCAAAGCTTAAAGAGCTACATAACTTATCCTAGGTACTACAACTCCTCAGTAACAACTTTGGGCCCGATTCTCACAATTCTTAATTCACAGTTTTTTTTAACAAATTCCCTCACACCCAAGTAGATGGTTTTAAACTAACACAATGACACCATCCACCCTGCTCTAGTGCATGTGGAACACACACACACACACACACACACACACACACACACACACACACACACACACACACAATGCAGGCATGGTTGTCTAGAGTCTCAGTCATCAGGGCAGAGCCCAGGTACTGTTTCCTGTGATTTGCCCTTTAACGTTCTAATGCCGTAGTCCCTGGAGAATCAGCTTGGAAGCCAGATCACCTCTGGGGGAGGCACTGCAGTTCCTGAAGTCCCACAGCAGACCTGTGTGATCAGACCTGGCAGGGCATTGCTGGGCAAAGCCACCCCCAGATCTCTGGTCCTGCTGAGTGATAAGGACCTGACATCCCTCTACTTAGAAAGCACACCCCCAGCCCCAGGAGAAGAGAACCTCTCCTTTCCTTTTCTTTCCCAATTCGTGGCATGCCCATGCACACTGAGTGGATTTCATCAGACTCTTTAATATCTTCACATGTGCATTTTGAAGCTCTACATGAATACTTTGAATAGTCTCCCTACTACAGATAAGTAGGGGCTGACTCTCCTGCTACACAAATGGCTGGTGTTTATAGGAATGAGGAGGTTAATGCAGAGTTTTGCACCAATTATTTTTCTGCCTGGTGGTTTAGGCAGTCACATCTCTGGCCCACAGCAGCAATGTGAGAAGCAATGAGAACTCTATTTTAGAAGGTGATCCTATTCTTTCAGGTTGACAGCTTGCTTGCATTTTGGTCAGTCCCTAGTTGCCTGCCCCAGACCCATTCTTTCTAAAAGCACCCCATCCTCCTCGTGAATGAGAAATGAGTAGGCTATTGCAGGCTTGCAGGTGCAATGCATCATTCTGAGAGTAGAGCTCTCTCCTCGGCTTCCATTCCATGCACATGCCTGGAATGTTCAATTGCAGTCACTGGCTTTCTCCAAGCTAAATTTCCATCAGCTGAATAGTGTTTACGCAGGGGTAGCAAGAAACACACACACACACACACACACACACACACACACACACACACACACACACACACACACACACAAAACCTAACTGTGTGAGAAAAGCCACAGAGTTTCCTGAGGACATTTATTCTAATCGAATATTTCAAGGTCCAGTGTTTCAAATCTTATTACAATTTTGCTATAAAAAGCAATTACGTTCCCATGTGTGTGCATGTGAGCATGTGTGTGGGTGCTCATGTGTGTGCATGTGTGTTCTAATGTGTTAGAAAAACTGAAACCAGAGCTCAGGAAAAGAATGAAAACAAAGATCACGGAGGCCACTTGTGGCGGAGAATACCTGTGGCTGAGGGTACATCGAGTAACAGCTGTAAGCCACAGTGAATACTCAGTCCTTAGTGCCCAGGCCCACACTTCAGTTGGATTTGATTCTTGCCCCCAGCACTCAGCCTTTGCCTTCAGGAACATCCATAGCCTTTCTAAATCTCAGCCTCTTGGTGGAGAAAAAATTAGAGCATCCCCTTCCCTGAGTTCCTTATTGTAAAAGTGCGTGATGTAGAACCAGCAAAAGCCTGCCTCCATAGATTCAATCTGCTGGTAACTTTTTATTCATCAGACTTCACTCAAAACATGATTATGGAGTTTTTCTTACTCTCCCAATGGTAGTTCCCACGTACTGACATAAAGCAGTGAGTGGTAAGATAGGAATTCCTGACATGATGCCGAAAGAGGTCAGCAAGGAAAATCTAATTACTATTAAGTAATGGTGAGTGCTTCGTGAAAACAATGCTTGAAATAGTAGGGCGAGCAAATGGCCATCCCTGAGCCGTGTGCGGATTGTAGCCTGGACATCAGGCAAGGTAGTAGGGGCCCCGCAGCCTGTGATGGCTAAGAAAAATATGAAGAGGCAGATTAACAATAACCTAAAGGTATGAAGGCAAAGCAAATAGGGGTGAGAAGTAAATAGGTTTATTCCCAAGAGCGCATGGAATTCTGGGGACCTGTTTTCACTCCAGCTGCTAACATATACTGTGACAGAGGGCCAGGATGTGCTTATTTATTTTTGTTATAAACAATCTCCTACCTTGGGATATACGCATGGAATTAAAGGAGTTTTTTGAATTCCTGACCTTTATGCAAAAATTATGTATGTACATTCAGGGAGGTCCAAAAGTTGCATCTACCCCCTAAGAGATCCATGAACCAAACAGGGTTGGGACAGCATGTCTAAAGGATTCCCAAGACAGTGACCACAGGAGACAGTGTCAGCTTCTTCCTGTTGCCCTCACATATGACATGTGCTTCCTTGTGACTTCTAAGTGATGTTGCTAATGTTAGAGCCACCTAAATGACAAGGTGTACCTTTACCAATGGTTGTCAGTCTTCAATTGGGAAGAGAGTGTGATATTGGAAGTACTGCTTGCACTGGCGACTGACTGTTCTCAGTTATTACCTGGCCATAGAAGAAGCACAGGGGCATGCCACACTAGGAATAAGAGGCAAGTTTTCAAAGGATTCTTCCTCATGTGCTCTGCCCTCTGAGGTCCCCCTTCTATGTGTCCCCTTTTTCTCTCAACTAAACTGTACCACTGTGCCAATTTCAAGCTGGGGAAGGACCAAATAAAAAGCCCATGGAGAGTCAATAAGATGCATGATTAGAGATGACAGGTTCTAACATTAGGGACTAAGGGAGCAAAATTTCTGCCTCTTCTTCTACCAGACTAAGCTTGCAATATGTGTCTGTCAATAAGGGGTTAATCGATCGTGAGTGGAAGATCTTTCTCTTCTGAACAATTCAGATATCTGAGATTTGCTATCTTATTGGCCAAAACAAACAGGGATGAATTGAAAGTAAATGTTAAACAGCATAAAGAGCCAAAGAGAATTAAATATAGGTGAGTGACCATAAGTTCTGCAGTGCCCACCCTCTTCACCACTTTAGAAGGAAGACTTTGGTTCATGATTGCTGGCTCCTTTGGGTCTTCTGACCTTGGAACAGTGAGGAAATAGAGTCATGTTCAGCACAAAATGAAAAAAAAAATATGTGATTGGGAATGTGTCCGCTGAGACACAGGGTTTTATTTGTGGGAGGCTCACTGTTTAGACTGGGAAGTCAAAGGTCTTCAGTGAATCATGCTTACTCCCTAATATGTATTGTAATGAGCAGAAGCCCAAGAGAGACTGTCTTTCTGAATGACACATGTTTCTTATAAAATTACTGAAAATAACAAGATTATTCAATATAAAATTAACTAATCTGATTAAACCATACTTCCTTATTAAGTGTGATACACTGCCACATAGGTTTATGCACACCCTTTGAGGGCAGCAAAGGCCAGGATGCTCCAGGAGGTCTGAGTACATGATCTTTCAGAAGCTACCTGGCCCAGTACTGGGAAATGAAACAGAGCTCCCAGGTAGAGCCAGACCCTTGAGCACTGGGATAATAGATGAAAGTGTTATGAAACTATAGGGACCCAGGCTCTCATACTCGCTAAACCATAGTAGACGGGACGTCTGCAGTTCTCTCCTCTGATAAATACTTCATATGTTTCTACAGATCACACTGTTGTGGTATGTTGGTCCTGATACCATAAAGGGGCCCTCATTAGGACCTTGGGAGCTGCTGTGGACTGGTATGAAAGCTGTTAAGTAATATGGAGTCAAATGTCAACATATATCCTACTGTGGGAAAGCTGTGAGTCATATTGGGACTGAAAGCATGGTGTTTTGTGGATGTTGTGCTAGGGGTTTATTTATTGGTTGGTTTCTGATGCATTTTGTGAGGATAAGATTGCACAAGACAATGTGATCTCTGCTGTTGTCTTCTGTTACCAGATCTGGCTTCCCCAGGCCATCACTGTCACACAGTAAGCAGGCACAAATGCATATTGTACATTTGGTCCTTATTTCAATCTACAGCAGTTCCTGCAAGCATGCTACTCGCAAAGTTGGTTTGGAAGCCTAGATTCTACTCCTTACCATCTTCCTACAGTCTCCAGACAGCACTACCAAGACCCAAAGCTCCATCTTAGAAAGGGCATTAATGATCTGTCTTTCTTGAACACATCTCTGCTGATATCTGCCATCTACAGTTTTGGGAGCTGGTGATGATTTCTTTCTGTTGATACATTTGTACTATTATAGCAAAATACTTTAAACTACATAATTTTTAAAGAATAAAATTATTACTTATAGCTTGGTAGGCTAAACAGTTTAAGCTCAAGGTTTTGGTGCACTCAGTGTCTTATTCCTCATTGGTGGCCCTTCTATGTGTCATCACAGAGTGAGAAGACAAGGCAGCTTATGAAATTAATTAATTAATTAATCAATCAATCAATTAATTAATGAACAGATTTACATTTAGCCCAGGCTGGTCTCAAACTCACTATGTAGCAGAGAATGACCTTGACCTTTTTATCCCCCTGCCTCTACATAGAAGCTTCCAGTATTACAGATGTATACCACTATACATGATTTATGCAACACCGAATTTAGAGCCAAGGACTTTTTGCCTTCTGGGCAAGCACTCTACCAACTGAGCTATATCTCCAGCCCCACTCTGGGATTTATTTTATAAGGGTGCCAATCTCATTTACAACAGTAAAGCCTTAGTGACCCAGATACCTCATGGAATCCCCATTATATAAAACAATTACCTAAGATGTTTAGGGTTTTGTAGAGTATAGGGTACTGAGAGCATTGGGAAGGAATCCAAGAAGAGAAGATTTTTTTTTTTTCATTTCAAAAGTGGTTGGTAATTGTCTCCCCTTCTTTGTTTTTAAATGCAAAAATATGAAGCTTACAAAAGCTCCATAGTCATCCTAAAATTAGTGTATCCAGGATGAAGAGCTAAGTAATCTGCTTGTTGGTCCAGAGTACCAATCCTCATGCTCCTTTCCCATGCCAGAGTTTAAAGTGCATCACCTCAGGGTAAAGAGAATATTGTGTCTGTCCATTCCCCTCCCTTCATTTGTTTTCACTTTCTCCTTCCCTGCTCACCACTGTACTTGAATTTCACAAGTACTCTAAGTGTGAATTACCTCTGGTTACATCTCCTGGTTGGGATCTATGGCAGTCAGTACTTTCCCTGGATGGTATCTCTCAGCAAGACCAAGCCAATAAGTGTTGAAAAGGCAACCAGCAAGTATTCATTAGTACTCTGGTCTTTGTTTAAAACTGCAAGGTTTCTTAAGGCATTAATGCTCAATTATTTCTGTAACAAGGGATAGACACCCTTCCCATGTTACTAAAGCAAAGAAAGAATGTATTAGACCCATAACAAAAGAATCAGTATCAAGTTATGGTGAAGGAAAGGACCACAGCTGCATCCTGGGAAAACTGGAGGCAAACACTCCAGTAGCATCAGGACTCTGCTTAGTTCTCAGAGTCATTCTGCACAAAGTAAGAAAATGCTCACCACTGTACAGAAATGAACACAGTAAGAAACTCCATGAAGTATGCCTGCAAGTGATCAGAGGTTAATGGGTGGTCTCTATAGAGAAGCCTGACAGGGAGAATCATGGTTTGTCAATGTCTACTCTGGAGTCTGTAATGAGTAATCTTCACTGTTAACTTGACCAGGTTTAGAAACTCACCTCTGAGTATGTTCATAGAAGTGTTTCCTGAAAAGTTTAAGAGAAAATGAAAGACAGAACTCTGGATGTGGGTAGCACAATCCTAGTGATCTGGGTGCTCAAAGTTGATGAAAATAAGAACATGAGCTGAAAGCCAGAATTTATATCTCTGTCATTTTGTGACTGCATATAAAGTGAAACTAGCTATCACAGTCCCTTGGTGTTCCACCTTCACAACAATAACAGACAGTGCCTTCAAACCATGAGCCAAAATAAACCCATTCTTCCATAAGCTACTTTAATGAGGCATTTCATCTTAGCAACAAAAGTAACTAATGCAGAACCTTTGGGGCAAATGCATGATAGATGGAGAAACAAACATATACAACAGAGATAACTACTTTCAAGTCACTTGAGAGCATAGGTAGAGAGTTGTGTACTAGACAAACAGGGTAGGGCTTCCATTTGAACAGGTTTGGAAGAAGCCTGGCACCAATGGATCTGCTGAGGCAATACTGGGCTACCTTGGAGAAAAGAACCTTCACATTTACTTTTTGTTTCCCTTGTAGGCTCAACTGGTCCAAAGCAACAGACCAACCTTCACTTTTAATTTATGCTTCTCAAGGACTGACCTCCACAGTCTCACCCCATCCATGAGGTTATGGAAAAAACTCTATTCTGTAGGAGTTAGCCCTGATTGCTGCTGGTGGGGCCAAGTCCCACTTGCGGGAAATATTTTCAAATATAATAAAGTCAGAAGAGTACCACACCCACTTGTGGGAATATTTTCAAATATAATAAAAACAGTCGCAGTTGGAGATATCAGAGGGATCTACCCACAGTCAGTCTAGAAGGATCAGACAGTGGTAACTCACACCTTTAATCCCAGCATAGGGAATATCCTGGGAGTGGTGACCTACGCCCTTAATCCAATATGAGTTTGAAATAATCTTAGTTTTACAGAAGGAGTTCCAGGCTCCCAGGCAGGCAGGTAGTGGTAGTGCCACACATTAACTGAGCAAAGAAAGTATTTAAGGCAGACCTAGAAAGACAAAGGAGGCAGAAGAAGCCATGGCTCATGCTGTTAGTCCCAGCACTGGGAAGCAGAGGCAAGGGAATCTCTGTGAGTTCAAAGCCAGCCTTGTCTTCAAAGCAAGTTCCAGGACAGTCAGAACTGTTACACGGAAAAAACAAAGCAAAAAACAAACAAAGACTGGAGGAGGTCCCCTGATATCTCCGACTGTTTTTTTGTTTTTATTTGAAAATACCACTGAATGATAGAAAATCTACAGAAAAAGAAAAAAATTCAGGAAAAATTATAAAGTGAATATTTTGGAAAGCTTCTATCAATGAACAAAGGCCGAAATTAAAAGTACAAATAAATGATGTTATTATTGAAGGCTTATTGGACACAGGGGCAGATGTATCAGTAATTTCACCAGAGTTATGGCATCCAAGTTGGCCCCTTCAGGAGGTAAGTGTTCAGTTTTTAGATATTGGGTCAATATCCCAGGTAAAACAGAGTGCAAGAAGGCTTGAGTGTATAGGACCAGAAGGACAGAGAGGAATACTAAAGACATATATGGCTAACACTGTTATAAATTTATGGGGACAAGATTTACTACAATAATGAAACACATAGATTAATGTTCCTCCAAACACAGCAATAAGCCATAAACTAGCACATGGTTCCAGAAGAGATATTTTGAAGGTATTATGAGAAACAGTCACAGACCATTCAGGTTATGAAGAAACACCGTAAAATAGCTGCTGATCTTTCAAAAATACCCACAATACTAACTTGAAAATGGCTAAGATAGAAGCCTATATGGGTTCATCAATGGCCTCTAACAAAAGAGAAATTGCAGGCCTTAGAGCAGCTGGTACAGGAGCAGTTAAATGCTCAGCATATAGAAGAATCAACAAACCCTTGGAATTCTCCTGTATTCATTATTAAAAAGAAATCTGGAAAGTAGAGAATGGTAACAGACCTAAGGACGATAAACAAGGTGATCCAGCCATTGAGCTCTCTACAGTCTTGGATTCCTTTGCCTTCTCTGTTACCTAAAGACTGGCCTATTATAGTTATTGATTTAAAAGACTGTTTCTTTACAATAACTTTACAAGAGCAAGACAAAGAAAAATTCACCTTTACAGCCCACTTATAATTCCAAGCCTGTAAAGAGATACCAGTCGAGGGTACTCCCTCAAGGAATGCTGAATAGCCCCACTCTGTGCCCGTATTTTGTACAAAATTTATTTTATTGTTATTATTACAACAAATAGGTAACAAATTCCCACAACCTATAATTTATCATTACAAAGTGATCCGGCCCACAGGATCAGTCAATGGAGGGCCTGGAAGAAAGAGACTGGGACAAAGAATGGGCAGAGAAGCAAATTATGGAGACAAGACAGGGAGTCTGATAAAGTCTCAAAGTTTATTGTAATTTGGTATAGTATATATAAATTTCAGGGAGGCAGCCCACCACCTCCCACCCTGCTGGCTGCATACAAGGCAATAGTAACAGTAAAGATAGTAGTAGTAACCAAAAGCAAGGGGTTAGTCATTGAGCAGAAAGAACAAAGTGTACATCATGGCATGGCGGCCAAGACCACAAAAAGCCACAAAATATATCATTCATGCTTGGGAGAGAACCTCCTGGCTCAAAGAACAGTTCAAAGAACAGTTCAACAGTCTAAAAACAAACAAACAAACAAAAGTAAAGTCTTTCCCACACTTATAGGTCTCCACAACATGGACGACATCTTGTTGGCCAATTCAAATATCAATACCTTAGAAAAAATTTTTGAAGAAGTGAAAATTTTTTTTTGCTTGATTGGGGATTACAAATTGCCCCAGAAAATACAAAGAGGGGATTCCGCTAATTATTTAGGCTACAAAATAGGCCAACAAAAGATTATACTCCAAAAGGTACAAATCAGGAGAGACAGATTTGAAGACACTTAGTGATTTTCAAAGACTACTAGGAGATATTGCCAATTTACAACCCACTATTGGAATTAAAAATGATGAACTTGATAATTTTTTCAAAACCTTAAATGGTGACAAGGACTTAAATAGTCCAAGAGAATTATCCCCTGAAGCTGAGAAAGAATTGGCTTTGGTGGAAAAGAAATTACAGGATACATATGTGGATCGTGTGGATCCAGACCTTAATTGCATTCTAGTTATCTTGCCCTTTAAGCATTCTCCTAAACGAATTTTAATGCAAAGAGAAAAATGTTATATTGGAATGGATATTTCTTCCACATAAACTGAATAAGAAATTAAAGACATATGTGGGAAAGATTTCTGAACTTATTTTTAAAGGAAAATTAGACTTCGTTAATTGATAGGAATGGACCCAGCAAAATTGTTGTACCTTTAATTAATGGAGAAATTGACCAATTGTGGGTAGAAAGTGAACCTTGGAAAAGAGCCTGCAGTAATTTTTGGGGAGATATTAACAACAAATATCCTCAAAGCAAAAGAATTGAATTTCTAAAGAAAACTAATTGGATTCTCCCTCGTAATGTATGAGATAAACCAATTTCTGGAGCCCCTACATTTTATACCAATGCAAACAAGTCAGAAAAGGCAGGGTACAGAACAGAACATATAATTAAAGTGGTTCAAAGCTGTTATAATTCTGTTCAAGAGTTAGAATTATATGCTATTGTGATGATATTAATGGATTTTACCAAACCTCTTAACATAATCACTGACTCTCAGTATGTAGAAAGAGTTGTTCTACACACTGAAATGGCTGATTTTATTAATGATGAGTCAGAATTAACTTCATTATTTATTCTGCTACAAGAAATAATGAGGACTAAAAATCATCCCTTCTATATAACACACATTCGATCCCATATGGGTCTGCCAGGTCCTTTTGCACAAGGTAATGATGAGATTGATAAATTATTAATAGGAAATGTATTAGAGGCCTCAGAATTTTATGAAAAGATCATGTCAATAGCAAAGGATTAAAAAAAGATTTCTCTATCACTTGGCAACAAGCCAAAGAAATTGAAAAATGGTGTCCCACCTGCTTTTTCTATAACCAAACTCCATTGCCAGCAGGAAGTAATCCTAAAGACACATGTAGAAATGAAATCTGGCAGATGGATGTATTTCATTTTACAGAATTTTGAAAATTAAGATATGTCCATCATACAATAGATACATTTTCTGGATTTCAATGGGATTCTGCTTTGAGTTCAGAAAAGGCTGATTCTGCAATCATACATTTGCAAGAAGTTATGACCATCATGGGAATACATGGATAAATTAAGACTGACAATTCTCTGGCATATGTCTCTAGTAAAATGAAACAATTTTTTGCTTATTATAATATAAAGCATATTACAGGAATACCACATGATCATACAGGGCAAGCAGCCATAGAGAGATCAAATTGAATTCTAAAGGATATGCTAAATAAACAGAAAGGAATTACAAAGACCCCTAGAGATAGACTACATAATGCTTTATTAATTTTAATTTTCTCATTGCTAATGAGAAGGAACAACAGCCGCTGAATGGCATTGGACTATAGAAAAAACACTGAACTAAATCAGTCTGTTTACTTCAAAGATGTACTAACCTCTGAATGGAAGCAAGGATATGTGCTCTGTTGGGGAAGGGGTTTTGTTTTTATTTCCACAGATGAAGAAAAGTTATGGATACCATCAAAATTAATAAAGACTCAATCTGAACCAGAGAAACTTCATGAAAATAAGAATTGATAGCTCATCCACCCATATTACAATTCTTTAAGTTTTAAGAAAAAAACAAGGGTTTGGGACAGGTTTTTGTTTTTGTCTTTACAGAAAACTGGAAGTACCTGTCTTCATGAAGTGAGAAGACCTTGGACATATAGATGTCTAAAGCAGAAAGGAAAGGTATCCAGAAAATTTACAAGCAAAAGTATATTGGAACTATTGGTACCAGCATACTGTTTAGGGTAAAATCTCATTGCTTAACCTCTGTTTTTTTGTAAGTTGAAGTCCCAGTTTAATTATAATTTAAAGCTGGCTTTAGAGTTGGAGTGTGGCTCTCTCCTTCTTTAAACTGAAGCACACTTGTTAAAGGAAAATACAAAATCTCTGCATCATATCAGAAGAGCCACCTGATATGGGACAGAAAAATAACTAAAAATAAGAGACTATTCTATTGTTACTAATCCTATGCTGAATAAATATTTATATATTTAGCTTCCTGTACATTATGTTGGGTTTTAGTCTCTTATCAGTTTTCTGCAGTGATCCATGACAATGCCTAATTGCAAACTTGAAGTATCCAAAAGAAAGATGGGGCCCCACAACAATGATTTCACATGAACTCCAACAAAGCCACTAGGCTGACAAACACCAACCGAAGATCAGATTTTAGACTACAAACTGCTCAGGACAATTTCAAGGCAGCTCGCTGAGATGAACTAGCTTCACAAACTACTATAGCCAGAACTTGAGACAAGCTGTGCACTATCCTGTTATGCAGAGACTGGACAAGAAATGATACAGCTACTTATTTCAGGACTTGACAATTAACAAAACTTTTCTTTTCAGGATCCCCTAAAGATACCATCACCCCCAGACAGTAGGAAATACATTTAAGAACATGGCACCCACATTCCCAAGAAATGAGGTGGGTGGGGTTTTGTTTTGTTTTGTTTTGTTTTTTGTTGTTGTTCAATGGGATGTGGGATGTTCAATGGGATGATTATCAATATTTAGGTTAATTGGTTAAAAATTGTTAATAGTTATGGTTAGAAAAAAAGTTAAACAAGAATTATTAGATTCAAGATTTGTGTTAAAAATAGAAAGAAAAGGGGAATACAGATATATAGGATATAAGGATAGATTATTGAATCTTCTTTTAAAAGGATTTACTAGCTTTAAATATATTTTCAAGATCAAACAAATATATTTTAGATGAACAGGTCTTCTTCAAACACTTCAGAAATCCATAGAATATGGCATTTAAAATATTTTAAGACCTTAGACTTTTCTGGACAGTGAGACAGGTCTGCTCCTGGCAGCACCAATCTACTTCAAGAGAAAAATGGGCATTGAAGAAACTCCATATGGAGTCTACTTTCTTTGTGGCAACAGTTAGATACTGGACAAGAACCTATTCTTGTATTGACTGCTTGACAGCATGCTGTTTAAACTGGACATGCAGGTTCCCTAGAAAAGTGACTTCTGAACTTTGACAGAACAACTGAGATGGTCCTTCAGGTTCCTTCTTTTCAGAGATAACTGTCAGATATTCTTCAGGACACAAGGAGAAGCAGATTTCCTGCTTCACTGGAATGCAAAGAGACTGTGGGCCTGCAGGCTGAAGATGGATGCCCCAACTTTATAAAGGAACTTTGGGTGACTGTCCAGGTAGATAGGTGTCATTTCTATCACTTCTAGATTTTGGAAGTTGTTTGCACTTCCTGTTTACTTGGGTAAATATTATTTCCTTCTTGGGTCTCTGAGGTAGTTGAAGATGAATTAGTTATAGTTTTCTAGTGACAGTTTTAGAAAAGAAACATTGAAGTTAAAGTGTATAAGCTTAAGAGACATCAAAATAATAGTTTTTAGTTAGTAATACAAGTTAGAAAGGAAGTAAATTAGGTATAATCCTTTGGACTCATCAAAACAGGATAACTAATGAAATATTTTCTTTGAATTGTCAATTGTTAATGGACTGGACATTATTCATTTATTATTTATATATATTGCTTATAATTATTATACCTATTGTATATGGCTTTTCTTATGTTAGCTATAACCTTCTTTTTTAAAATTTGACACATAAGGGGATATGTGGGGATATTTTCAAATACCCACTGTCATCCACATAGTAGTGGATTGGTCCATTAACAGGCACTTGAATTAAATCAGACCTATGAAAAAATTTCCATCCACTCTGCCAAGCAGCAGGCAGTCAGAATCCTCAAATTACATATGGCCATGTGTCCTGTCATGTCTGCCTCTTGCTTACAAAGTTAAAACTTGTATGTTGGTAACCACACAGGTTAAGGGCAGAGTCTTCATAAGATTGTCCTGCTCAGATTCCAGTTGTAACTTTCTGGAGAAACGTATATGACTGAAGACTGTTTACAAATTAAGAAGGTCCAATAGTCTCTTTCAATAATAATTTCTCAGTCTCTCGGAATTCTCTGAAATGGTTGTATTATTCTTGACCCCAGTTTAATTATCACAGCTAGACCCGAGGAACAGCTACATGGAAGGCACACAGTGGAAGGACAAAACTTCTGTTGTTTTGATTCGGTTATGTTTTAGTGTTTGCTTCCTGTCCATCATCAGGGAAGCCAATGTAGGAACTCAAGACAGAAACCTGCAGGAAGGAAACAAAACAGACAACACTCACTTGCATGTAAGGAGGCTTTCTTACTGGCTTGCTCAGGTTCATGTTCGGCTACTTGTTAGGACCACCTGTCCAGAAACAGTTCTACAGTTAATAAGCTGGGTCCTCTAACTTTAATCACTAATCAAGAAAATTCCCTTGAATTACATCATCTGATTGCCTACAGGGCCAGGTCATAGATGAATTCCCCTTAATTGTGATTCCCTCTTTCCAGATGGGTCTAGATTTCTGTCAAGTTGACAAAACCCTTTCTTCACGGAGTCCAGGCACATCACTTCCCCAACACATTCATGCACTCAAAACAAGTAAACTCTGAGCCCTTAAATTGATAATCTTTTCTGAGGTGCTGTTACGGACACATCATTTGTTAAATCACTGACAATGTGACTGAACACCATCTCCTGTCTCTTCTCTCTGAAGGCTTAGCTATCTGGTTCAAAGTTCAGATGAAGTTAGTCCATATCATCATATGGAGACCAGTCCCTACCCTAAAACAATCTGGAAGCTTTCATGAGTTGATTAAGTAGCACAATAAAGATATTTCATCACGCAAGAAACCCCAAGACTCTGGAAGCTGTGTGGATTGGGGCAAAAACTGTATTTCCATTATTGTATCATACACATACATATGGCTTAATCACAAATTTATATCTCAGCTCATATTTCTCCTCAAATCTAGACTCTCAGATCTAACTGCCATTTGGATATCATTTTCAGGAGATAGTGCCAATCTGTCAACATCCAGAAATAAATTCCTGTCCCTACCCCACAACACTCTCCACCCAAAATGTACTTTCTGTATTTCTTAGCAAATGTCATCACATGACCCTCTCTTCAGCTAATTAAATTTAAAATCCAGTTTTCCCCTTGCCTAAAAATGATTTCCCGTTCTTTGAAGGTTGCCTCCCCTCCAACCCCCACTTTCCACCTTTTTCTTCCTTACTACTTATTAGTAAGTCCTAGTTAAGGCCCTGGACAGTAAACCTTTGCTGATCTCCCATGATTGCCTGGGTGACCTGAACTTCCATAATCACAGTGCTCATCACAGAGAGTAGTAATTTCCTGCTTCTCTCTCTTATTCACTAGCTTTGTGGAGAGATTAATTGTATCTGTCTCACTTATTTATCCTTGTCCCTGGCACACAGAACTTAATATCTTTATCCTGAATACATGGCTAAGATGCTCTGTTTTTCAAGCATCTCAAGATGAGCCTCACCCCTCTTCCATGATGATTTTCCATCCTGTTTCCATATTGATTTTCCTATACAAGATGCTTTGTGGTATTTTCTTGAAAATTAAAGAATTTATTTTATTTATTTATTTTCTGATTTAATTTCTTGAGACAGGATCTTTCCTTGTAGTCCAAAATGGCTTCAAACTCACAATCTTCTTATTTCAGCCTCCTAACTGCTGTGATTATGGGAATGTGTCTCCAAACCTGGGTCGAGGATTAAATCATTTATTGACTATATATCCAAAATATCTGACTTGAGTACTCATTCATTGGGAGAGTATTTTGGGGACATCTAGTGATGTGACAAGCAGAGACATCATCTCTAGGCCTGAGGGTAGAAACCTAATCAGTCTACTAGAAGAGTCATATGTACAAACAATTGCAACAAAACAAGATGGGACCTATAAAGACAAGTGAGTAATGTCTCATGAGAAATCACTGTTGTGGTATTTTAAACCATTGTTTCTAACTCTTTAATCCTTTTAATGAAGCATTATATAGCCATAACTTCTGACATATACTTTCTGGTGCAGACTACAATTGTGAGGGACATATTTGTCTACACTCCCTCATTTGGTCTTGATTATGCGACTAGTTTTGAGCAAGAAATAAAGAAAGAAGTGAAGTGGCCTGGCACCAGGTCTTTATAAGACCTGAAGGGCACAGGAGGCTTTTGTCAGGTATTTGAAACTATTGCCTTTAACCATATGTGTGTCCTAGACAGTCATTACTCATTAATCCCAAACCCTGGAGTAGATAAGACAGCCTCTCCCCCACTACAAATTAAACTCTACCCTAGCCCAGTGAGCCAAGCCAATTCCCAGACAACCTATATGCCTAGGAACATGAGTAGAATCACAGTTTGAATATGAAATGTACCCCAAAGGCTCATGTGTGGAAAGCATGATATGCAGTGGTATTCAAAGGAGACTGGATCTCGAGAACTCTAATATCCTCACTGAATTTATCTATTAAAAGAGCTACAGATGAATGGACATTTTGAGGTAGTCGAACTGTTTGGTGGGAGGACACTAGAGACATGTCCTTGAAAATACATTTTGTTTTCCAGCCTCCCATAAGCCCACAGTGATAAGACCAAGGGCTCTGAAATCCTGAAGCAAATACATACTTAAAGTTGGGTTTTGTAGTAGTTTGGTCACAGTAATAGAAAACTGACATAAGTAGTTGTGATGGCTAATCTTTGTTGAGCTTGACTAGATCTGGAATTAATTAAGATGCAAGAGACTGAGTCTCTTTGATCAGATTATTTGAAATGGGAAGATCCATCCTAAAGATTGGTGGCATATTCTGTGACAGTACAAATCAAAGGACCGGAAGAGGAACCTTTGCCTGCTTGCCTTCACTCTTGCTGGCAAGTTCACCTATCCTGTTAATGTTGCTTTTTAAAATTGATATTATAACCAGCTTCTTCAGGCTTCCAAAATGGACTGAAGATCAGCAACCTTTCAGGAATCCCCCAGGCCTCCAGTTCCAAATAGGAACTGCAGGGACATTCAGTCACACGGACTGGACAACTTCCAGATTCTCACTGACTGTCTCAAACAGCCAACAGCCATTGTTTGATTACTGAGACCTTATAGTATAAGGCAACCCCTTTACTATATATATGTATAATGAATATTATATATACATATATATCCATTCTGTCAGTTTTGTTCCTATAGAACCCTCACTAATACACTTCTGTTTACTGGCTACTTAGATTTGGAGGGAGAATCACTATTTGGCATTTTCACAGCTGAATTCTGTAAAAACACAGAGTGTTTTCCCCACTACTTTGGCTGAGTAAGAAACACAAGGAGAAGGCTGTGGGGCTCTGGCTATTTTTTAGGACATCATTTCCTCAATCCTCTGCTGGTTGGAACCACTTAAGTAAAGAATCAATACAAGGAGATCAATGGCTTTGTCTATGCACTGTGGCTCTTAGCACAGACCTGCACCCCACCAAAGGCTGCCTAACAAATGCTGTCTTATGCACAGCTGAGAATATGCTTGTATTCTTCCATCAGTGTGAGTTTTCATAATGTCAGCTAGAGTGGCAGTAACCAGTTAGGGTACCGTTCTAACCGTGGGATGGCGGGGTTCCTCAGTCACAATGGAACTGGTATCCCTAATGAGAAACTTCGCTCTCACACAATGGAGAAGCTTCTCAATAGGACTTGGCCTTCATTGACCAGTGTGATTTGTAAACTGCACAATTCTTTTTATTCGGCACTAACAATGAGAAGTAAAGGTGCTAACGCTTTATCCCTGCCATTGGCTGCTCTGGGCTGAGAAGGAGGCTAAAGGGCTTGCTGGGAAAGAATTGAGGACAGAAGTTTGAAACTCTAGAAGCCAGGAAACTGGATGCAGCTGCATAATCTATATTCCTATCACTCTTGGAGATAGAAGTTAAACATAGAAAAGTCCCCAGAGGCCTTTGGGGCCAGCAAGCCTGAAATCTGCATGGCAAAAAAACCCAGGAAAGCCTGTCTCAGAGAAGGTAGGAAATCATACATATCCCATGGCACATGTATGACAGCACTCACTTAGACAAAATCCCCCCCCCCACAGACACACATAATACACACACATGGAGTGGTGGAAAGGGAGAGAGATCCTACACACAACACACACAAAGGAAGCATCTCTAATCTCACTCTCGGGATACTGAGGCCAGAAGGGTACAGTCAAGAGTAGTGTTTAAGAGAAGTCACTAAAAATTGCATTTCTTTGAGTTAGACTTTGAATTCAGTTTCCATAAAGAATAGTTTAAAAGGGGGGGGTAGGGGAGGGTAACTAAGGTCTCAGCCTCAGGTTCCTTGTTTATAAAATGAAGATAGTAATCGTAATAGGACATATCTCCAAAGGTTGATGAGACGTCAATGGAGGAATCATGTGATGCCTTTGCTGATAAATAATAGACATTATTTCAGGTTGGGTTGGTTAGTGTGGCTGTTCTATGGAAAACAGCTTTTCATCATGGCATTTACAATGACCTTTTTACCACTAGAAATAAAACACCTCAGAACCTGAATCATGATTAATTTATATGCCATGTTTATGAATTTATGTGCTAAGCTTTCTCTACTTTGGGCCTTTGGGAGGAATGAGGGTCAATGACACAGAAAATTTGGACTTACCACCAAATAGATACTTCCTGAGCCTTAATTTGGTTGAGATCAAACAGACTAGCCTCTCTGGTAATGAACCTCGGGCAGGTCTCCAGGCCACCCTGCCTTGCTCTCGGATTCCCCCACACATACCACAAGGGAGCAATGGTAACTGTGCTGGGGGCAGCCAAGGGAATGTTCTTCCAGGAAATTTGCCAGGGAGATAAAGAGAACATTCCAGGAGCCAATATGCTGCTCAAATGGCAGGTCACCTCATTCCTAAATCTCCTCATTTCCTGACTGGTGACAGAAGACACCAGTTTAGACAGCCTTGGGTTGGTGGAAAATGTGTCTGCCAGGGCCAATTAATTCTCTTCAGAAGCTGCAAGTTGACATTGGTAGAAACAGTTCTGTTTTGCAAGAAATAATTTGTTATAATCCATATTCAGCTGTTTACTTAAGAAGGGAGAGAGAGAGAGAGAGAGAGAGAGAGAGAGAGAGAGAGAGAGAGAGAGAGAGTATTTGCACACACCCCCATGTGTAAGCATGTAGTATGCTCCTAGACAGATCTTGTCTGAAATGAGCAAGCAATTATAACTACCAAACTACATAGATCATTCATCTAAAATACATCTCAATTCATCCCTAAGAGACACAGAATAATGTTCCCACCTCCAGGAATTCTGTTTCCTTGTCTTGACTTTCCTCAGACATTTCAGAAGGCATTGAATTCAGAGGTGACATTAGGCAAGTCTACAAATTTGTTTTCTGCAGTGCAGAGTTTAGAACTTGACTTACATTCAAAATATACATCCATGCTCTTGAGTCTGCTTGGAAAAGGGGCAGTTAGCTTCTTGTGTGACTGTAAAGCAAATATTAATGGGGAACATGAAAAATAAAAGAATGCCATATAGCAAAAATCCCACTTTATATTTTCAAAAGAAGATATAAGGCATTTCATTGTAACTCTGAGAAAAGTTAGAAGAGTGGATATAGGTCATTATTCAAAAAATTATATGAGAAAAATATGTATTGCAAGTGTGCACATTACAGGGAGCTAGAAAGAGAATGAAGAAGAAAAAAATGGGAAAGAAAGGCAAGTACAGTCCTCAGGTGCAGATTTGTAAATGTGTGTCAGATGTCCTCAGAGAGTGGCATCAATACCTGTTAGCTGCCAAGATGGGTGAGGGCTTCTCTCTACCTATGGGTTTGTATCAGTATGTTTTGTCATGAGGCCAGCCCTTTCTCTGCAGTCTAGTCAAATACAGTGAATGGACTTATGCAGCCCATGATCCTACCCTGTGGGACATCAGGAAGTTTACCATGAGTTGAGAATGGCCGAGGTTCTGTTTGACTCTTTAAAGAAACACCATTGAAGGGCAGATGAGGCTAAATCTCTGCTCCCTTATTCTCTCCCTCTTTCCTTCCCTCCCTTCCTTCCTCCTCTTCCTCCTTTTCTCCCTATCTCCCTCTGTTCCTCCTTTCTTCTGTCCCTCTCTTTCCTGTGTTTCGAGGCAAAGTCTTACTCTTAGCCTAGTCTGGCTTTGAACTCACAGGAATCCTCCTGCCTCATCTCCAAAGTACTGGGATTACAGACATGTGCCACTATGTGACTAATTTTTCTTCCTATATTTCTGCCTACTCATATTTGTTGCAATAAGCAAGAAATTCATTTTTTTAAAATATAATTTACAAAAGAAAATCAAATCTTCCATTCATAAAAGTAGAATCAGTCCCAGAGAGCCTGGGAAGAAGCTAAGAAAGACCTGAGTGGAGGCAGAGGTTTCAAGAGACTGTGACTTCTAGATATCCTTCAACCCCCCACCACTAGGCATCTTACTAAGATATAATTTATACAAAATACATACATCTTAGGAATCACACACATTTTAAGTCAATTATTTACCCCTAAAACCATCACTCCAGTGAAGATATAGTATGATTTTATTACATAAAACTCATCTCCCTCTCTAATTAATACACACAACACCCTTTCTCTGGGTTGGTGGAGGCTAGGAAAGGATGTGAGCAGTGATGGACATTTGTCCTTCCACCTCTGTCCATCAGTCTTTTATGTTCTTGACTATAACGACACTGAAATCAACCAGTAGCACTTCTTATGCATTTGGATTTCTTGTTTACTATACATTCAAATGCCTGACCATAAGCAATTACAGGTCACTGTCTGCTCAGCAATGTAACATGAAAGCAGCAAGTAGCACTAACGGGTCTCTCAGTCTCAGGCATTCAAATTATTTTTTGGGAGGCTATGATAAATGTACTATAAATGTTCTTTCATTTAAAAGATTTATTTTTTATTAGTATGGATAGTTTAAAAAGGCCAAAGGCATTAGGTCTTCCTGGAGCTAGTTCCCCTGATGCAATTGCTGTGAACCAAATTCAGATCCCCTTCCAAAGCAATACATGCTATTAACTGCTGAGTTACCTCTTGAGCCCCAACAAGACTTTTTAAATTTATATGTGTGCATATGGGTCTATGCGATGGTATGTCATAGTGTGCAGGTAACTATGGAGTCCAGAAAAAGATGTTAAATCTCCTGTAGCTGGAGGTGCAGGTGGTTGAGAACTACTGAATATAGGTACTGGGGACTGAACCTGGGTCTATATTCTTAACCACTGAGCAATCACTTTAGCCCCTTTCATGTAGTTCCAACTTCACCTTACACATACAGTAAGAATCTAATGCTGAGTTAACTTTACTGGAAACTGGCAGCTATTTGCAGTGTTTTTTGTTTGACAACCCCAGAATTTATGAACATGCCAAATTATTTAGCTTTTATCCTCACAAACAATTGTCAGTCTTTTTAGTTTAAGACATTATAATTCATTGTGAGTGACAGTTCACTGTTTTCAATTTATACTTCCTTGACCACTAATACTATTGGTGACCTTTTCATGTATTTATTGGTCATTCAAACATTATAGACATTTCCTTTGTGAAATGTTTAAGTGTTTTTGCATTAGAAAGTTGTGTTTCTAGGGAACCCAACCCAGGGCCTTATTTGTGTATCTGATAGTTGCTGGGGAAGGAAGTGTTAGTTTTCTTTGAGAATGTGAGTCTTGGTGGGTTGACTACATGCCAAGACAAGCTGAGCAACGTGCAAGCTGGACTCAATGAGTGAAGAAGAAAAAGCAAAAACAATTTCAAAGCTGGGTGGAAAGGGGCAGGAAGATAGACAGGGTGATTATGAGAGGAGCTGGGATGAGGGTGAATATGTTCACAGGCCATCATATAAAATTTTCAAAACATGAATAAAAATGCTGTTAAAATTACTTAGAATGGTCTGGAGAGATGTCTAGCACATAAGAGCACTTGCTGCTCCTGCAGAGGGATTGGGTCTGATTCTCAGTAGCCATATAGTGGTTCACACGTAGCTGCAGCTCCAGCAGATCCCAAAGCCTTCTCCTCACTCAAGAAGGCTCTTGGCATGCATGTGGTGCATATACACACATGCAGGCAATGCATTTGCACACACAACATAGATAGGTAGACAGACAGATAGATAGATAGATAGATAGATAGATAGATAGATAGATAGATAGATAGATAGATAGATAATCTTAAAACTTCTTTCACCATTTAAAACAAGTTTCTGAAATATCATCAGTGGACCATCATTTGTTATGGCCCCATTGACATGCTTTTATTTCCCTTCATTTTGCCACATTTGCCTGCTTCTTTAAATGCTATCTTTGTTTTTAGTTTTGTTTTGTTTTATGAGATGAGGTTTCTCTGTGTACCTCTGGCTGTCCTGGAACTCACTCTGAAGAACAAGCTGGCCTCTGAAATGTTAGGATTTAAGATGTGTGCCACCACTGCCCAACTAAACACTAACATTTTTTTAATTGGATTGAAGATTGTATAAAAGATCAGTTAGGGTCTCAGTTTACCTGAGATGTCTCCCACGGTCTCAACATTTGAACACATGGTTCCTAATTGATGGTACTGTTTGGGAGATTTAGGAGGTATAGCCTTGTTGGATATAGTGTGTCTCCACTGCTTTCTAGGCATTGTTCAGGCTTTCTGGTTATTCTGCTTATGAAATGTGATTCCATAAAGAAGAACCAGTGAGTGGGAGGTCCAAAAGACTCCAATCTATCACAACATCCTAGGTACTGACTGACTACTCTTCTCAGAGTTCTCCAGCTCCCAGCAGGCCTGCATCTTCTTCATATTCAACTCTTCTGGAGATTGATATGATACCTGCTTGTAGCAGTGGGGTTTTTTGGTCCCAGGCGGCCAGAGGCCCAGACCCACAGACCTGCCGCGCCAGACCCATTAGTTACCCACGCCGCAGCCGCTCAGGCCCCCAGAAATGACTCAGACGCTTATATTAACTTCATGCTGTTTGGCCTATGGCTCAGGCACATTGATAGCTAGCTCTTACATCTTAAATCAACCCATTTCTATTAATCTATCTGCCGTGTGGCCCATGGCTCACCTGTGTTCCTTACATGTTGCTCCTTGGGCGGCTTGCTCGATCTGCCTGACTGCGCCCTGCTTCTCCTACTTATGTTCTGATTTCTCCTCCTACTTCTTCTATGGTGCCTGTCATGGCCCAAAACAGCTCCTTTATTTAAAGATTGATATTCACAGCATACAGAAAGGCATGCCCACATAATCTACTTATCTGCCCTCACTCAATAAAAACCTTCTTTGGCTGGGGTTATACTCTGGGATAAGCATTTACCTTGCTCATCATGAGATGATGATGTCAAGTGACTGGGGGTTTTGTCTGTTTGCCTGCACCATTTTAGGTAACTATAAAGAGAAATGGGCTACTATTTAGTTTTGATGCCCTTTGTTGCTATCAGGGTGGTGATTCTCCTGATCTTGCTGATAACAAGATTCTGATTTTGTTGAGTGAGATGATAATTCCTCCAGCAACTTGCTCTATTTAGAGGGGTGGTTGATGGGTCATCAAATTAAAATATGTGTGAAAATTCTTCTTCTTGTCTATGGTGCCTGAAGCCAACTCACTCAAGAGGCTTCCAAGACTTTACTTTTATGCCTCCTTGGAGTAGGAAGATAGAGGGGAATAAAAGACCAGACTTATAAATGGTGTGAGAAGTTGGCGTTCAGTTCTGTGTGGTGATAGAGTGTATATTTAAACAAAATTGTCTGGAATATCAAATAACAGAGCCATCTCTTCCAGCCTTCTTTGTTTTTTCATTTGTTGTTTTGATTTTGAGGCAGGGTTTTCTGGGTAACAGCCCTGGCTGTCCTAAAACAAACCCTGTAGATCAGGTTGGCTTCAAACTCAAGGAGATCGGCCTGCTTCTGTCTCTCAGCTGCTGGGACTAACATGTGCACCACCACTGCCTGCCTTACTCTACAGGGTAAAATCTCATTGCTTAACCCCTATATGTCTTTATTTTTATGAGAAGTTAAAGTCCCAGTTTAATTTTAATTTAAAGCTGGCTTTGGAGTTGGAGTGTGGCTCTTTTCTTCTCTAAACCCAAGCATAGTTGTTAAGGCTCAGTTCTTTACATACATTATTATTCTTCAAACAGCCAAAATGTTTATTGGACATTTACACTGGAATAGGAAAAATGTTGCAGGGAGGGTGTACGTTTGAATTTCAGAGTTGAGATCCCATCCAAGAAAAACATAAAATGAATAAAGACCTTTCTGAGGAAGAGGGAGGGATGCAGAAGAGTTAATTTGGACTTGGAAGTAAATTTGCCCATGATTTGGTGAGTAGCTAGAACCAGGAAACAAGGCACCTGGACCCTTGTGTCACCCACACACTTGGATGTTTGGTTCTGGTCTCTGTTGAGCAACAGAACCCTTAAGCACCTCTAGGGTGGGAATAACAAGCAGGGGACAATCTCATAAATGTGGAATTCTTAGCTATCCTCCCTGTCCTGTTGCTTTACACCCATCTCAGCTATGTTCTTTTCCTGGGAAACATTTTGTGGTGGTAATAATCATTTGACATGGCAATTTCCAAAGGTGAAGAGCTGGCTTTCATCCTAGATATGCAACTTGGGCATAACCAGTAGAACTGTGTGGGAGCCACACTGTACTCTGTGGGAAACCACACATTTTGAATGATGCTCCCCTTAAAGTTACAGAGATGCCTGCCTGATCTTGGCACTCAGCCCTTCTTTCCAGTCTACACAGTTTGGTCAGTTACTATGTGGTTTTCTCCTCTGCTCCCTTCACTGTTCCCCACCCCTGCACCTTTATTTTCTCCTCTTCCCCTCACTTTCTTGTCTTTTCCCACATCTCAATCTCATTTTATTTCTTCTCTCTTTCTCTGTTGTCCTAAAGATTGTTTGAATCTGTTGTTTTGTTGCTATTCCTAACTTGGATTGAATTGATGGTCTATTGTCGTTAACCTCTTAGGCGTCACATAATGCCCATACATGGTCATAGCCCTTCAGAGATAGCAATGTTGTTGATGATGATAATTGATGATGAAGAAGATGATGATAATGGAGGTAATAGCACATGGGTAATCTTACTTTGTAGGCTATTATATATAGTCTTCATGTATCATTACCTCATTCTAGCCTGAGAAAGCCTATGTAAAACAAGAGTTGTTTTAATTCTTATTTTAAAAAATGAGAAAGCTTAGGCAATGAGCATTTAAGTAGCTTGTTCAAAGTTATTTATTCAGTAAGTAGCAGAACCATGAGTGAACCAAATGGCCAAGTTTCGAGTACAGTTGCAAACAATCTCTCATTTAAATTCTGTAAACCTTAAGTCTGTGAAATGGAGTGCTGGGTAGTTTTGATTGATATCTTAATAGCACCTAGAGTCACTTTGGAAGAGGCAATCTACATATAGGATTATCTACATCAGGTTATCTTGTGGGCATGTCTATGGGGGATTGTCTTGATTGTTAGCTGATCTAGACCACTATTATTCCCTTGGCAGAGCATCCTAAATATAAATAGCCGAGTAGAAGCAAATATATTTCTCTCTGCCCTTGATTGTGTAAGTTTCGTGGCTATTTGCTTGAGTTCTTGCCTTGACTTCCTCTCAACAATAGACTGTAACCTGGAATTGAAAATCAAGCAAGACATTTTCTCTCCTAAGTTACTTTTGGTCAGGATGTCTTATTAAAACAATAGAAATCAAACTAGAACAAAGAGTTAGGGAAGATGCAATTACTAGTGATCTGAGATTGAAAAAGCTGAGATCAGATCTGTTAAAACAAACAAACAAACAAAAACATCAAAAATCCCTCCAAAATAACATTAAGTCCTATATTAGCCCATAGATACCAAATGGGGAGGTGGGAACAAATCATGAGAGAAGGAGATGGTTGAATGAGAGGAGCAACAGAGAAAGAGAACAAAGACATGGACACCTTGATAGAGGGAGCCACTGTGGGGTTAGAAAGAGACCTAATGCTAAAGAAGCTTACAAGATGTCCAGCTAGGACTCCAAGCAATAGTGAAGAGGGTGCCTAAACAGGACTTACCCTATAATCAAATGAGCGACCACCCTAATTGTCATTATAGAACTTTGATCCAGCAATGGATAGAGACAGAAGCAGAGATCCATAGCTAAGCAGCAGATTGAGATCCAGAACCAGCTGAAGAGAGAGAGAAGAGAGAGTATATGTGCAAAGGGTCAGGATCACGAGGAGGAGACCTACAGAGTCGGCTGACCAGAGCTATTGGGAGCTCACTGACTCAGAAACAACCACTGACGAACCTTCATGAAAGGAACTAACCTTCCAAAGGTAGATGTCTGTCAAATGGCCTGGGCAGTTTGTAAAGGCTCTTGTAGTAGGATCTATGCTCCTGTTCATGAACAGACATCTCAGAGCCCATTCCCTACAGAGGAACACCTAACCAGCCTTGATATTGGGATGAGAAAATCAGACCTACTTCAGCTGGATATGGCAGACCGAACTGACCCACCTTGGCACTCCTTGCCCTCCTTGGTGAATGGGTGTAGGGAATAGGGTGGGAGGAGGCTGAGAGAGGACTGATAGGGCCTGGGAGGAGGGAAGGGAGGGGGAGCAGTGGTGGAGAAAACTTTTTAAAAAAAAAAAAAAGAGAGAGAGAAAGTACCACGAATATAAAGTAGTTGCCTCAAATGGAGAACATCACATTTTCTCTTAACCACACACAAAGACAAGGTACTAAATGGAGACACATCTTGAGAAACTGTCTCACGTGTGTCCTTTGTTGGGGGTTTTTGATTGTTGCTTCTGTTGATGTTGTTTGTTTGTTTTACAGTGTTGGGCTCAAGTGATAGCAATTACTTTTCTACAGTTTCTCATTCTTCAATCTCTCCTTCTATTTCTTCTGTTTCTCCTCCCCTTCCTCTTTCCCCTTCATCTTCAATATACCCTCTCTATTTAGCCCAAGTTGGCTTTGAACCCACAATCTTCCTGTCCCAAACTTCCAAAATGTGGGGCTACAGGTGAATGTAGCAGCATATTAGACTTTTCCTCTTTCTTTCCTATGACTAAGACTCAATCAAATGGACATTTATGATCATAGGTTAGACAGGTACCCGGCAGAAAGGTACCAAGTTTCTCATGGTGTATAGCAGATAAAAATGTCATCAACATCTCTTAGGGCTGTGTACTGAGTAACCCAAACAAAATAAGGTTGTGTTAGTGGAATACTGTACGTGTGGTAATTTACTTAAAATACTTCACTCAAAGAGGTATACATGTATGTATTCAAGTTAACTCACTCTACGAGTGCTTAATTAGTGTTTCAAGAGGTCTTAGCTAAATAAATACTGTCAGTTAATTAGCATATAAAATTCTAGAAACCTTTTTTAATTGGAGAAATCAGTTGTATCCAAGATCAGCCAGGAGTGGGGATGCAGACACCACCTCTTATGTAGAGAAAAAAAAAATAAGCATGTTCAACTGTCAGTAATAGAGGAAGAATTTCTCTAACCTACTGGCTATATACCCTCCAATTTTGTGGAGATGTCCAGTGATGAGGCCTTTCCTAATATAAAAGAATCCATTTTTGAGTGAGCTAATTCCTTAATGGCTTGTCAGGGAAATGGAAGAAATATGGAGGAGGTAAGTAGGCCTCATCAAGATACAAGTCACTGCATATTTAGAAAGACACAGAGAGAATCCTGATGGATGTGAGGGATGCAGCTCCCGTTGCATCCTTGAATCTGCCAGGACCTTCTTCTGCTTTGTTACTTTGGCTTCTATATCATTGTTAATTGCCACAAAAATTATAAATATACATATGAATGAGTCCTGGTCTAAGAAATCACCACATAAGGCAGTATCTCAGTCCCTATGCTCAAGAGTCTAGACACAGCTTAGCAGGATTCTTCTTGTTAGGTGGAGATTTTCTTTTTTTTTCCCAAATAGAGTTACTTATAGTCTATTGGACGGAGGCCCTCAGTTCTTGTTATTTGCAGATAGAAGCATTCGAAGTTAAAAACCAGGGTTACAGTCTTAATGTAGATCTACAAAAACTCCATTATCATACACCATTGGTTTGAAACAAGTTTCAAGAAGTTTACGCAGAGCATGAGTACCATGCCAGATCTTGAGATAAAGGCATTTCCCAGATATTAGAACAAGTCTTCACAACAGTGCCATGAGATAATACTTTCATCAGCTCAGTTTTCCGGAATAAAAATAAATCATCAAAGTAACTGACCTAGAGTACGTTTTACAGGCAGGACTTGAAAGGGGTCTAGTCATAACCAACCCTGGAGCTTGACACTACATTAAAGAAAGCATCCTTACCTGTGCAGTGGAGGAAACATGTAAGCAGCACTCTGTTTGCAATCAGAAGTGCTGGGTTCAAGTGTTGCTCAATCACTCCTCAGCGGGCGTTCTCAGTCTCTTTGTTTTCTTCTGTTAAGGGGAAAATATAAACAACGTTGCTCGTTACATGGAAGCAAAATAAACCTTGATTGACTCTGGCACAAAATCAAAGTGACTCATAAGATACATAATGACAAAATGTAACCAAAGTGATTGGAAAGGACAATTAATTAAAAAAGAACTTAATTGCACTTCAAAGAATAAGGAATTTTTGCATTTTTAAAGAAATGCAGTTAAGAAAATAAAAAGACAAAGCCAGAATTTGGGCAAAATACTTGTAAGTTATACAGCTGATAAAGGAATTACATGCAGACTATATAGAAGGATCACTAGCTTGGTAATGTTGCAAATGTTTCCCAGAAAGGGAAGCAGATGAGAATAGAGCCACTACTGAAAAAGGTGTGCAAATAAACACATAGGCACATGTTAAATGTCATTGGTCATTAGGGAAATGCAAATTAAAACCACAGAAAGGTGTCACTACCTGTTTGTTCATGTCTTTGAATCTTCACCAGCCCTGAAATAGCTTTTCTGATTTATAGCTAAAGAGGTTCACTTGACTTTAGTAAATACTGAAGGTTCCACAGCTGAGATGTGGCTCTCAAGCTTCAAACTCCAGCAGTATGTTTACAGCACCCAGAGGTCTGCATTGTTGGATCTGGGAAGGCAAGACCTCCTTGCCCTGTACTCTGACAGAGCATCTTGTACACAGTAGGCACTCAGATATTTGTTGGATGAAAGCCAGCCACTGCACTGTTGGGGCTCTGTCAACACTTTTACCAGCCCTTACTGAGGTTTTTTGAAGGAGATGAGTCAAATAGTCAGAATGACTACTCACATTTATTTGATATCAGAAAATTTTAGCCAGTCTATCTTCTGCTTTTCTGTTACTTCCCATCCTCTGTCTACTCACTTCTTTCTTTTGTCCTTTCTTTTTCTCCTCTCTGATGGACAGCTGTGCCTTTACCTCATCTTGTCCATCCTGTGAACACACATAAGCAGGCTGACCTCCAGGAGGAGCTGGCTTTTCAACCAGCGTTTCTGGATTCCAGGGCTCCTCCCGCAATCTGGCCCACCCCCAAGGCCCTAGTAAGCTTTACCACCCAGGGGCCTCCAAGAGCCTTCTCCTCCTACAAGGGAGGCTACGAGCACACTGGAAAATTCTCTGTTCCAAGTCCGCCTGAGTATGCCTCTTCCAGAGAGAGTCCAGAACATCTAAGAACAGAGCCAGTGGAGGAGGATGCACAGGTGGTTCCTTGGGGTCTGCTTGCCTCCATCCTTCTGCTGAGAAGGACGAGCCGCTATTGCTTTCCTCTCTTAGATCAACACCGAGTCCGCCTCGTCTGCCAGACCAGATGGTTTGCAGAGAGGCAGAGTCAACCCGTGTGTTGGCAGATGGAGAGAGCCGTGCTGGAAATGACAGAGTCTAGCAACTGGGGAGGTAGCGGCTGGCAGACTAGAACCCAGGAATAAGGCCGGGAGGAAATGAAAGGGACCGAAGGAGAATGGAAATATCTTCCTGGAGAGAAGAGGAGAAGAGACCTTTGTTCTAGAAAGAATGTCAAGGAGCCTCTAATGAGGATATGCTCTCGGTGTGCACAGGACATTCTTGGCTTTTTTTTTTTTTTTTTTTTTTTTTTTTTTGCGGCATCTTTGTGCTACCTATACTGTCTTTTGTATTTTTTTTTTTTGCACTGGCTTTTTGAAAATTATTAATGAGTTTAGTTAACAAAGAATTTTTTTTTATCATTGCCACATGTGGGAAGTTTGACATAGCTAAATGGCTACTACAACCATAAATATAAGGAAAACAAAATGTCACATTAACTCCAAAGTAGATGCTACTGTGTGAAGACTCTGGTCTTGGGCTTACACTTTTATTTAAAAATAAAAGAAAAGACAGAATTAGTGCTTTAAAGACCCAGCACCGTCAAACTGGGATATTTTCAGTGACATAATCAGAAGGTTAAAAAGCAGAATGATTTTTTTTTCTCACTGTGTGATTCAGCATTGCTTAATGTAATACAGATCAGTGGTGTGAGCTTGTGGGGAAAGAGGGAGAACAAACACGGCCCTAAAGGTCAAGAGACAGGGCCACCATCTCTCCGCCATTTGGACGAATTTCCTTATAATGAATCTTTGTTGTCTCATCTGTTGGAAGGCATGGAGTTGCACTGCTTAAGAAACAGCAAATTGTTTCCATGTTTTGCATTACATACTAAGGATTCTGTAGCTGCATTCCAGCTTACTGGGAAGAAAATACCATGATAGATTAGTGATGTCTGCCACAGGTGCAGAACCAGGAATGATGAGATGCATGATGGCCATGCGCCACAGCTAGATGAGAAACTCTCTAGGGTACTCTGATTCTGACAGTTCATGATTTCATAATTTACACACTCATCCAATAGTATGTTTGGCTTGCTTTTTAGCTCATGATTGATAGCACAATATGAAACAAGATAATTTTTGTAAGTGGTAGTCAAGCAATCCAGTTGAGACCAAGAAAAATTTATTGAATATCCAAAATGTAGTAATTCCTAATTTGGAAACACAAAGAGGGATAATAAATCTTACTCCCCTATCTTAGTGATGTTTCCTGATGCAGTGGTTAATTTTTTTATTTTTAGAAAAACAACTTCAGGGATAAAAGATGAATTTTTGTTTTACAGTTTTCAGTTTATTGTGGTGAAGGAAGTTATAGAGGCAGGGGCTGATCACATCATATCCACAATAATAAAAAAAAAAACCAGATAGTTATGAATACATACTGCAAGGGATCCCAGCTAGAGAATGGTGTCATCCATGGTGTTGGGGGGTGTCTTTCCACATCAATTAATGAAGTCAAAGTAATCCCAATAGGCATGCCCAGAAGCCTATCTCATAGCAAGTCTGTATTCATTCAGGTTGATGATCAGCAGTAGCCCCTACAGTCCCTATTCTGGAAGAGCTTCCTGCTTTGAACGATGTGGGGAGCAGATAATAAATGTCAGATATATAACCAGTTTCCAACACGTATTACGGTAGACAGCTCAATCACAAGGTCCCTGTAATAACCTGACCTGGAAGTTTTCGGAGTTCTCAGAAGCTGCATGCTATGGGTCGAATAAAGGAATCCTGACTCATACTACTTGTCAATAAAATATGGTTTGGAGATTGGCTTTTATTGCACATTGTTATGGTAATGTTGGTTGTCACCTTGACTGCTTTGAAATGCAAGCTCCTGGTCACTTCCATAAGAGACTTGTGATCAGATTATTTGAAGGAGGAAGACTCACCCTACATGTGGGTGGCCCCTTCTGGTGGCAGCACAGAGGAGAGGACAGGGAAAAAGAAAGCTTTGCTTGTTGCTTGCCCTCACTCTTGCTGACAATTCACCTGCTGCTTCAGGGCCCTCTACTTACATAATGAGCTTCATCTTTGAGCTTCCACAATAGACTGAAGACCAACAGCTCCACAGAAATCTTCCAGGCCTTCAGTGTTGGCTGGTAATGCTGAGCCTTGAGCATCTTTGAGATGCTTTCCTTCTCCAGTGTGAGACGGCCATTGTTGGCATTCTGGCAAGTTTTATGTCTACTTGACACAGGTACAGTCATTTGAGAGAAGGAAACGTGACTGAGAAAACCCCTCTAAAAAATACACTGTAGACAAACCTATAGAGCATTTCCTTAGTTAGTAAATGATAGACAAGCGCCCATCCCATTGTGAGTGGTGCTACCCCTGGACTAGTGCTCCTGGGTTCTATAAGAAAGCATGCTGAGAAGGCCGTGAGGAGCAAGCTGATAAGCAGCATTCCTCCATGGCCTCTGTATCAAGTCGTGCCTCCTGCCTCCAGGTTCCTGGCCTGACTTCCTTCAGTGGTTAACAATGGTGTGGAAGTGTAAGCCAAATAAACCCCTTCCTTTGGTCATGGTGCTTCATCACAAAAATCTAGGTATCTAGCTAAAGCTAGAGATAGATAGATAGATAGATAGATAGATAGATAGATAGATAGATAGATGACAGATAGACCATCTCATTAATTCATACTAGCAGTTTGTTGCTGTGGATAATTTAGATTAGCATATATGTGTTGAATCATGTTCCCCATACACATTGGATTCTTAATTTCTAAAAGTGACAAAGTGTTTACAGAGATACTAAGTTAAACTGAGTATACTAGATGAATATCATATGATGATATTCCCAGCATCTTTATAGGAGGGACAGACACATACACAGAGAAAGTGAGCTGAGGAGACAGTATACGAGGATGACCACCTGTAAGCTGAGAAGAAGCCTCTATCATGTCTTCTCTCGTGCTGGCAGGTTATATGTAGACTTATAGTTGCCAGAGCTACCCACAAATCAATCTTGTCTGTTTAAGTCACCCAATACATGGAATGTTGTTATGGCAGCCTTAGAAAACTAGTATATAGATCTGATTAATCCAAACTGAAGTTAAAGCAGGTTTGGGCATGTACTAATTCAACAACAGGTATCTTTCTAAAAAGAAAAAACTTAGGTAGCAATCCCGAAGGCATGCTGAAGATTTCCAGCATCCACTAAAAGCCATATAAAAGGTATGTTACTAATCTTCCCTTGGAGGATTCTGGGAGAAACCAGCCTTGCCAACTCCTTAACTTCATACCTGTAGCCTCCAGAACCCTGAGAGAATACGACTGTGTCAAGGAACCACCTAATGGTTCTTCATACTGATCTTTTTATTCTTCCCTCCTCTCACCCCTGTGCACACCCAGAAGTCCTCCTTCTTTGAAAAGCCTCCTCCCCCACACAGATTATCTAGTCTATCAATAGGAATGCCATGTTTATCTGATGAAAAAGTTATGACTTGCTATTACTGACCTGTGTGTTCCTGGTGTCTTCTGGAGGCCTTACTGTAGTAAGAGGTTTCTGTCCTGGACTTTTGGGCCTAGTCTCAAGGTTTAGGCCTGCAGACCTACAGACCCACAGAGACACACAGATGCTTACAATAGTTTTAGGCTGATTGGTCTAAGGCCCAGGCATATAACTTGCTGACTCTGTACCCTTAATTTAACCCATGACTCTTATCCTGTTCAGCCATGTGGCTCGACACCTTTTCTTAGAACAGCATAGTTGTTCTCTGTATCTTCTGGCTTCTCTCTGACCTTCTGCTCTGTTCCGCCTGTTCCCAGAGTCTCCTTAGTCTGGTAGCCCCACCCATACTTCCTGTCTGCCTTTGGCCAATCAGCGCTTTTTATTAAACTCATAGGCGGGGACAATTATTTACAATGGAGCAACATAATCCCCCTACACCTTACCTTCCCCCTTGTTCTAATTTCACTTGTTGTGAGAAACAGCTTTAAAAAGAAAAAAGAAAGAAATGGTGTCTGGATTATAATTCCAGGCTCTAGTTCATTACCTCTTCAGGTATAACAAAGCAGAAGCTTAAGCACATGGTCATGGTGTCATATCTACAGCCAAGAGCAGAGAGAGCAAAAGCATCCTTGGTTGCTGGTCAACTATCTATCTTCACTCTGATACAGTTCAGGGTCCAGGCCATAAAATGATGCTGCCCATAGAGCAGGTCTTTCTACTTCAATTAACAGTACAGACAATTCCCCATAGACTGTCCACTGGTCATCTTGAAGACCCACAGTCTTCCACTGAGAGTTCCTTTTCAGGTGATTCTAGATTGTGACAAGTGGGCTTTTAAACCAAATATCCTTCCCTGCCAAACCTATGTTGCTTCTCATTGCTTTCTAAAAAATGAGTAAGTTATGATGTGGGACATCTTTCTGCACACCGTGCTGTGAATTACCACTGGCTAATAAAAAGGCTCTTTTGGCCTATGGCAAGGCAGCATGGAGGCAGGTAGGAAATCCAAGCATAGATAAATAAGAAGGAGGGTGGAGTCAGGGAGACATGATCCAACTGCCCAAGAAGGAAGATGTAAAAGTCCAGGCAAGCCACGAGCCACATGGCAATACACAGATTAATAAAAATGTGCAGAGGAGACAAGGGCAAGAAGAGAATCTGAGAATTCACGTTAATACATCAGAACAGACATTTTCCCTCCACACTGAGAAGTTAGGTGAAGATATGAACCTCTTACAAGAATGTGACTCTTCTGTCCTCAAGGGAGACATGCACTCCAAACAATATTTGCATATTCAAGCCTTTAATTCCCTAAAAATTTATTGAAGTGTAACATATATGGAAATCAGTAATATACAGCTTAATTAGTATTCACAAAATTAACTCACCTGCCTAACCCAGGCCCACAGAAGCTGAACTTTACAGTCAATGAAACTGTTTCATATTGTTCTCTCTGATATTAACCTCTTCCTCTCCAAAAAGAATAACCACCCTCCTGGCCTCCAACAGACTTAGCCCCATGGTTTGAACCTTCATGTAAATGAGATGGTGCCAAATATGCTGTTTTGTGTCAGACATTTTTTGGTTAGCATGCTAATGAGATACACCCATGGTTCCATGTGTAGTTGTAGATTTCTCTGTGTTGTGGATACAGTATTTCATTGTGCAGAAGTACCAAGATGTGTGTGAGTATTTTATTCTAAGCAGATACATGGCTGTTCAGAGTTTGAGGTTATTGTATATACCCCTTCCTGCCAGGAGTATGCTTGTACATATGGATGAACAAGATTGTTGGGGAATCTTTTATCTGGATACATCCTACTTTAGATGGCCCAGTCTTTTCTTCTTAAGAAATCTGAGAAATAGGGGACAGCTATATTTCTACCATCATAGAAGAGTGGAACTGAAATGACTTTTGATACCATCTGTCTTGTTTCCTATTGTACAGATGAAAAGTTACATCAGCAGAGGAAAGTGAATTTACAGAAAACCCCTAGAAAGAGTGTACTTACAGCAGATCTAATCCAAAGTCTAATGTGTTTTCTACTCACGCTCTGTTTCTACACTGTGACTTTTAAACATCACTACTAGACTTTATAGCAGAGGCTGTGCTTTGTGGGTGTAATAAATACATGTCAGCCAATGTAGACACCACAAACCTACCCCTGTAGCCCATCTGTTACAATGATATTTCAGCCCTGTCTTGCCAGAGGTTCCAGACCCCTTAGCTGCCCACCACTGCTTAGGCCCACCAAAATGACTCAGATGCTTATATTAAGTTCATGCTGTTTGGCCTATGGCTCAGGCACATTGCTAGCTAGCTCCTTCATCTTAACTCAACCCATTTCCATTAATCTGTCTGCCACATGGCCTGTGACTCACCTGTGTTCCTTACATGTTGCTTCTTTGGGCATCTGGCTCGATCTGTCTCTGACTCTGCCCTTCTCCTACCTATGCTCTGATTTCTCCTCCTACCCTACTTTGCCTGTCATGGGCCAAAATAGCTCCTTTATTTAAAGATTGATATTTACAGCATACAGAAAGATATTCCTACATCACCCATTCCTTTGGGTGGCAAAGACAATCTGAGCCAAGCGTTTCTAGGTAGAATGGCAAGCTGATTCCCTAGCCTTACTGTGAGATGAGATTGTGATTCAAAGCTTCCAGAAGCTTCCCTAATCCTCATTTCTCATCAGCCTTGGCATCTGTCCTCGAATTCTGTGCCCTAGTTTTCAGACAAAGCCACGGCATTACATTGTTGTGGACTGTGGGGATATTCTCTGTGTCTCTCTGTCTCTGTCTCTTCCTCTCTCTTTCTATGCTCACATCTCTCTCTTCATTATGTAGTTAGAACGTCCTTGAATTTACAGTCTTCATGTGTCATTTCATTAATGCTGTGGTACAATTGTGTACCCTCATCTCTAGCTTCTCTCATATTTGTTTGCATCAAAAACTTATTTAGTCAGTCTTTCTTGTTTCCATTGTGACTTTAACGGCTGAGCCATCTCTCCAGCCGTAGTCTATTTCCAATGTGATAAAAATGTATAACTTAATGAGTATTTTCTACATGGCACATATTATTTAATGCTCACAACAGCCCATGCGACCTTTACTATTCTATTCTTTTCTTTTTTTAATGTACCATGGACATTTGGGGTCTTCATTTTCATTGTGATTTATTTGTTTGTTTTGTGTTTGGTAGGTTGGTGGGGTTTTGCTGTTGTTGTTGTTTGTGGTTTTATTCTTTTAAGAAATCATGTGGTCCAAAGATCCATTGGAAGTGGAACTCCCAGCCACAGTCTCTACCCAGGTGTTACAGCTTCTGTTACTGTGAGCTATCATCACGGGATCGTGTAGGAGAAAATGCTGGCCCAGTGCATGCTTTTCTTTAAGGAAACCACATAGAGGAACAGAAAGCAGATGTTTCCCTGCAGAAGGGATATAGTGTTATTTTAATCCAGTCTTCCTCCAGTGACACTGGAGTGTTTGCTTTTAGCGACTTTGCTTCTCAAATCAGGGACTGCACAATCAGAGGTTGTCATTCAGAGTGATTGACAGGAAGTGATTAGCTTCTGTAGTGACTGAGGAACCAGGATAAGACAGCTCTTCAGGCACCAGGTCAGGGGTCAGGCAGGAGTTGTGGGATCACAGACTTTAAAAGAGCTCTGCCAGTAGGAAGACCTGTATGTATAAAGGGTGTGGGGATAGTGAACGAGACAACATGCAGCAGAATCAAGAGGACTTTATGCATAGAGTTGAGGTAACCCTGTAATTCTTTTACTTAGAGGAGGCTGTGGAAAAATAAAACTGAGAAAGAACAGGAAGAATTCAAGTATGTAACTGGCCCTGGTGAACCAGAGTCAAACCAGCTCACCTCAAGGAACAGGGCCAAAATCCATGAAAACTACCATTGGAAATTCAAGGTTAAACATCAGAAGTCTGGTTCTCCTGCTTTCCCTATGTCACCACAGTTCCTATTTCTGTTTAAGACCTTCCAGTGGATTCCCATTGCATATAGACTGAAGTACAAAACCACTGAAGGACTTCACTTCACTCACTGACCTATGACATGGGTCCTTGCCTGACTGCACCTACTGATATTTTCACCATCAGTACCTTGAGTACTTTGTCATAACCTTTTACGGTCTCATACTCACCCCGTGTCCTTTGCAGCAGTTACCAACATCTCTAGTTTATATATCTTTCTATTTGTTTATTGCATATCATTGCCCACTAGTCTTTGTGTGTGTCTCTCTGTGTGTGTGTGTTTCTTGCATTTAAGCTAAGTGTCATCTGCCCCTAAAACAATGCCAAGGCTGTCTGCATATTTGGCATAAATTTGTTAAATCCATGAATGAATAGTATGTCAATAATGATGCAAAGAATGTACATATTTTTAATTTCTATTTTAAAATACCTTATTTTCTAGAAGAATGAAACAGATGTTTGAAAAACAATCTAATCCCAGAGTATCAGATGTTCCAGGTTAAAAACTAACAAAAAAATATCTGAAAACCAGTCTATGAGGTTAATTTCTAACATAAGAGTCAGATATCTTCATGAAACTACTTCCCAGTGAAACTGATGGAGATTATTTTAAACCAACATTTAAAACCCTTAGCATATATAGAAAGAAATAAAGCCTATTTATGAAAAGCAAGAAAGTGAGATAGGCAGAAAATAATTCCACAGATACACAGAGATTAAATGAAACCCACAAAACTGGTGGGTCAAGGAAGACACAAAACATAAATAAATTCAGGAGTATTTGGAAGTGAATAAAAACAAAGAGACAAAGTTGTTAAAACTTAGGAAATGCATGGAAGCAGTGCTAAAAAGAAAAATTATAGTTGTAGTAGAGAAGGGAAAATCTCAAGTAAGTAAGTCCACCCAACCACTTCAAGACACCAAGGGGTAAGAGCAAACCAAACTTCAAAGGGTAGCAGGACAATCTAAAAACAGGAGTGGGGTTTAAGGAAATTGGAAGAGACAGACAATGGAGAAAAAGCCACAAAGCCAAAGAGGAAACTTGGAAAGCATCAACTGATAAACTTTATCTAGGTTGATGTGGGGATTACTCATTACCGGAATGGAAAATGCAGGATAGGACACTGTCACTAACCTTAGAAATCAAAAGAATTAAAATGAGACACTATGAATAACTATATTCTAGTAAATTAGATAAACTTAGATGGAATGGACATAGTACCGGAAAGACTGAAATGACATGAGGATTAATTCAAGGAGAATTAATCTGAATAGATCTATAGAAAAAAAGAAAAATGAATTAAAACCTACAGAAATTCCCACAAAGAAAAGCCCATAGCCAGGCAGATTCACCAGTGAGCTACTGCTCCAAATATTTTTTAAAAAACAATTAATATCAATTCCCTTCGGGATCTTCAAAAAGAAAATGAAATATTTCCCATCTCATTTTATGAGACCAGAATTACCCCCAAATGACAAATATATAGTGGCATCACAAGAAAGGGAAAGAATCTAATATTATTAATAAATGCAAAGTGAAATTCTCAATAAGATTCTTACAAACTGGACCCAGTAACATATGCATCCAGACAGTCCGATTTTACAGTCAAAATAAGTTTTAAAAAATTTCCAATTCAGTTCTCCCTGAATCTCTGATTGACAGGTACACCTGCTGAAAAGGAGGCTTTCTGTAAGTGACCGCTTGGTGGCATGCATTCAGGGTGACAAGTCATTTGTGTGGTGAAGAGACAAGCATGGATATTTTCCTGAGAAGTTTAGGAAAAACCCCTCCCTGGAATGTGCATATCGTCCACAACAGCTCAAGAAACCATAGAGAAGGCGTGTAGATGATACGGAGAAAAGAAATATGAACCAAATAAATAAATTTTCCAAGTTCCTCAGACTTTGAGGAGAAGATACAATATTCTTTTTCTCTCACATCCATACATGGTAAGTATTATTAGGGTTTCTCAAGAGCTCTGGCAAGCACTCACAATTTCACAGCCATAATTTGCAAACTCCATCAACTTCTATTTTAAAGAAATGAATGCAAAATATCTCTATTAACTTGTTCTGTGTTGGTGCTGGATCATGATGGTTGTCAGATGAACAATTAGACAGACAATAAAGCTATTCATCACTCACCTCAAAAGGATCCCACAATCAGCTAGTGGCCTTAGCTCACCAACTTTGTTATGTCTTTACAATTTTTCTCTTTCTATTTGGTCCATCATCCTTAACTCTCTGAACTATACTTGTTTGCTCTATACCTCACTATCATAAAGTGGCTCTCTTGCTCTACATATCACATCTGTTTTTAAGGCAGAAGAAAAGGTATCACTAGGGGTGTTTAACATTTATCTGTACTTTTTCTAAAAATTGAATTATTCTCTAACAGTCTGTTATGATTTGTTTATGAAATGCATCCGCACCCTAGCTTCATGTTTGAACACTTGGTTTCTAACTGTTTGGAAAGACTGTGGAAACTGAGCCTTGCTAGAGGAATGAGTCACTGGCTGGGAGGGGCTTGAAGTTTTATAGCCAGACGCAGTCCCTGTTCACTCTCTGCTGCCTTGATGTGATCATCAGCTCCATATTCCTCTGTGAGCCCAAATAAATCTTTCCCCCTTGAGGTGGTTCTTGTGTACTTTGTTAAGGCAGTGAGAAAAAGTGATGACTACAGACCCTAAAGCAACTTAATAATGTACACTGTTAGACTGAACCGGGGCTCACAGGGTCTTCTCTGGATAAAAGGGAAAACTGGGGACGAAAGCAAATGAATGTAAGTGTGCCCAAGATGTTTTAAAACAATGCTGTCTTAGTTTTGTTTTATGTTATAAGGTGTTGAGATTTAAAAAAATAAATCCTTATGAAAACGTAAGGAAACAGGGCTGCTTTGCTCTCAGTTCAAGGTTATATTTTATCACAGTGAAGAAGCTGCAATAGCAGGAGCTCGAAGTCGCGTTGCATCCACAGTCAACAGACAGAGCAATGAATGTTTGTGCTCAGATTCTTCATTTTATACACCCCAAGCCCAAGAAATTATGCCACCCACAGTGGGGAGATCTTCCCATGTCAACTAACCTAGTCAACACAATCCTCCGCAGGCATACTTGGAGGACCATCTCCCAGGTTACTCTAGAGTTCACCAAGACCCCTACTGCAATTAAGAGATGTGCTGAACCAAATCAGAATTCTACCAGCAATGAGAGACCTGTAAATATGTTCTGGAAGCATTCCTAATAACATCTATACAGTGTCATGTAAATATTTTTTTCCTAAATAATTTCCCGCTCATATACCATGTCATCTTCACAACTTTCTGGGAGTCAAGAAATGACTGTGTGTTATAATGTCAAGTTAGACTCTTGTGTGAGTGGCCCTTCTGCTCACCAGAGCTTTCTAAATGTGATTCTCAGAGTGACAACAATTCCAGGGATGAGATCTTTTGGAGAAATACTGCATTTGAAACACATTGTCCCATGGAGCACTCTCAAAACACATCTCCAGAGTCATAGATGCCCCCATCTCATTTAACTATCTTAGACATCCTCCCACATGGAAGCTGTTAAAACAAGTAGGCAGAGACAGCTGTTTCCAGATGCATTGCTGTTCAGTGACAAACAGCCAGAGAGCAGTAGAATCAGGATTCAAATCGAAGCACTCTCTTTGCAGAGCTCACACTCTCTTAAGCACACAGGGCTGGATTGCTCAGTGGTTAAGAGGGGTTACTGTTCTTGCAGAAAGTAAGAGCCTGGTTTCCAGCTCTCAGCAGCTCAAACCTATATATAACTCCAGTTCTAAAGAATCCTATGGCTCTTCTACCCTTTTCAGGCACCAGGCACACACATGGCATATATGCATACATGCAGGAAAACTCACACACACACACACACACACACACACACACACACACACACACACACACACACACAATAAAAATAAAGAAACCTTAAAATATTCTCTTGTACCCAAAGTTTTCAGAGCCTTGACTATACTGAAAATTGACTAGCAAAATAAAATATACTAGAATCGTCAAGAAAAGCACTCAGCTTGCTAACCAGAGACTCCTATTCACAGGATGCCTAGCACAAAGGTCAGAGAATAGTATCAACATACTCAGGCAAGGACTGGTTTGGCAAACATCCTGCGAGCTAAAAACCGGGCTCCTGACACTCTGCCTCCTACCAGTGTTTCTGATTATTTTCTACATCTTTCAAAACATTAATATTTCCTTTAAACCGATCTTCTCCAGGTAGGATTTTTAGCACTGTGAGTATGGCTTTGATGCCCCTCTCTGTAGTCTATATTGCCCCATGCAGGGGAATTTTGGGCAATGTAGGGAACATTTTGGTTGTAATTATTGTGGTGCTTTTAAAGAAACGCCCCTCCCCCAGAGCTGTAGAATGTGGGGCTTGTTAGAGTCGGTGTGGCCCTCTTAGAGAAAGTGGCCACTGGACATGGTCTTTGAGATCTCAGATGCTCAAGCCATACCCAGTGTGGTTTTCTCTTCCTGCATCTGCAACCAAGATGTAGACCTCTCAGCTCCTTCTCCCGCATCATGTCTGTCTCTGTGTAGTCATAACAATACTCTGAACTGCAAGCTAGTCCCAATTAAATGATTTCCTTGATAGAATTTCTGGGGTCATGGTGTCTCTTCACAACAGTAAAAATTTTGAGACAATGACTCATGAGAACAGCATATTATTGGCATTTAATGAGCTGAGGCCAAGGACAGCCTGAATCATAAGGCAAGACCCCATCCCCTTTCCTGCACCGTAACAAGAAGTTATTCCACTCTTGCATCTGCTTGTCTATACTGCTTCCTCTTCCAGCTGTCAATTTCTTTGGATATTGTTTAATTTTTAATTATTTTTTTAGTTTGCATAAAAGTGTGTATCATTGTGACCTGCTTGTGTTCATCTCACAATCCTCTTTTCAAATTATTTCCCTCTATGTTCATATGGTTCCACCTCCTCTCTCTCTAAAACACACACACACACACACACACACACACACACACACGCACACGCTCACACGCACGCACGCACACACGCATGCACGCACGCGCATGCGCCCCTAACTCTAGATTCACATGGAGCAACTACACACATTTTGTCTTTTATTCTCTCTTTTCATCCTTTCCTTCTCTTAAGACCCCTCCCTGTTTCCTTCCTCCACCTCCTACTTTCGTTTCACCCACCCACACACCTATGCCCATCCACGTACACACACCTATGCCCATCCACATACACACACCTAGATTCTGCATCTGTGAGGAAATGAGACATTTGTCTTTTTGAATATGGCCCAGTTCACTTAACATGATGCTTGCCAGGTCCATTTTTATATAAATTACATAATTTTATTTACCATAAGTTTATCTTCATTGGTTCATTAATTGGATTAAATACATTGTGCATATATTCCAGATTTCCCTCATCCATTCATCTATTGGTATCTACACAGACTTCCTACCTTAGTAACTATGAAAATTACAGTTATAAACATGGATGTGTAAACATCTCTGTGATAATGTACAATTGTCAACTTCTTGACTCCAGAGTATATTTATTATAATGTATTGGGCACAAGCAGGTCTCTAAAGTAGGTTTGTTTGGGGGCAGATACTCACATTTTAAACCCATTCCTGAGTGCCCCTACATAACTCAACAGCAGGTCCTGGCAGCTTTGTGCTTTATGACTATTTTTTTGCTGACAGAGGTCTACAGTGAGCTTGCCTCAACTTATTTCTCTCTAGAGAATTTAGAACTGTCTTCTGTGTTTCTCTTGACCTGAAGACTATTGAACAGCCATGTTTAGCATAGCCAGTGATCAACTCTGACTAAAGAAGGATGATAAACCTACTTCAGAAAGGCATAGTTGAGAGACAGTACAGTGTACAGATACAAACCTTGGCCTCCAATGGCTTTCCACCTTTGAGTCCACACAAGAGGGTATGTCCCTCTTGTGCTTTTATTTGGGGGTTCTTTTCCTGTGCTCCTATAAATTCTGTGTTTTATTTTGATCTGAGTTAAAGAGTCCCAATTAAAACACAAGTTGAAATTAGTCAAGTTTTCTTAACCTTAAATTCAGGGTTCTTCCTTCTGCCAGAGCATGAAAGTTTAGAGAAAATAGGAACTGTGCCAGAGAGAGCCTATGAGGTGGCTATAGATGCCACTTCTGTCAACCTCTGCAAAGGACAACTGGAAAGGCCTTCCCTATTTTTGGATGTTTACCCAGAAAGGGTGACTAATGCCTGGGGTCTTGCTTTGGACTCTGAACCATATAATGTTGCAGAACCCTTAGTCCTCCACTCAATGAAGGGCATTAACAATATGATTCAGTTTCAACACATCAAAAGAGGCTTGTGGAGACAATTACTTGCTGAAGGGGCAAGTGACCTTGTTGGACTTGACATTTATTTTATCTTCCTTTGAAAACAGTTAAAATTGCACAGTTGATATTTTGTGCTTCTAATCCTTCGCCTCTAGATGGTTACCAGAAAGAAATAATAGTAATAAAATAAGATTAGATCTGGCTTTTGACTTGGGATAGACTTTGGAAATGTTTCTTTCCAAAGAAAAACAAGTACAAGATTCTGGCTATACCACAGCCCCCCACATGGGAAGAGCTCCTGATTGCCCCTGGTGGTGCTGGCCTGAAGAGACAGCAGCTTCAGTGGCTGGTCTAAAGCCAGCCAGCTTCAAGTTCAAATTCTGTGCCTGGCTCCAAGTTGGCTGGGGAATAGTGTGTCAGAGAGGTTAGTGTTGTCTTCTGCAGGGCAGGTCGTTTCCCTGAAGCGAACCCGCCCTTTGCTTGTTTTGTGACCTCCTCCCACAAATCTGGGATGGTTTTCTAAAGAAATAACTGCTAGACTCCCCCACCTCTTCTGCACTTGCTTTACAGCACAAGTGCCAGAGAACATTTGAAGGGTGGATTTTAACACCCACAGGTCAGCACTGACTTTCCTGGCACACTGTGTGTTACCAGAAGGGTTTGTGACATTCCTATCAATACCAACCATTTGCTTCTTCAGTGTGTGTGTGTGTGTGTGTGTGTGTGTGTGTGTGTGTGTGTGTGTGTGTGTGTGTGTGTGTTTATAGACTCATGAGGATGCCATAAATCGATAGCAGATTTTTAAGACAGAGTCGCTCACTGAACCTTGAGCTCACTAATTTGACAAAACCAGGTGGATGTGACAGATCCTCCTTCCTCTGCAACATATGGCACTGGGGAATATGGGCCAAGATTGCCACATGTGGCTTTTTGTGTGGGTGCTGAATATCTGAACTCAGGTCCCCATGTGTTTTTTTTCCCATAGAGCATGATCCTCCTGGCTGTGATTGTCCCCAAACGTTTCTTCATATCTCATTTAGAGCATAGATCTTCATTGATGGAGTGTACCCAGCCTTGCAAAGTTGCATGCTTGCTCAGTCTCTGCTGATAGCATTAAATTCAATGGACAAAGAGTTTGGGGGGAAATGGTATGAACTTGGTAGTCAAACAATAAACTCAGACTCAGAAAATTCTATTTGAATGAAAGAATTTTGTGTGTTGTTTTAAAAAATGATCAGGAAAAGAAAAATGAGATTCATCCTCGGATGGAAGGCCAATAATGAATGTCAAGATTTCTTTTCCTCTTTTGAGGAAAATCCCATGCTGATGTGCTCATGTGTTCCCTTCAGAAGCTTGGGTTAGAATGTGGGGAATGAACAGGGAGTGTGGAGACTCTGTGATTTTAATGGCACTGAACATCACCAAAAGAACAATTCCCCTCATATCATTGTCACTTGTTCTCATTAAGGATCCAAGTGAGTAGGCGAGCTTTCCTGACGTAGGCTATGACTGGGGCCCCGAGGACCCTAAGGGTGTCACTTGCAGGAGGTCACAGCCAGCTTTCTTCTATGTGACTCTCCTAGCAGCCTGGGCTTTGATTGAGATGTTCCTTGGAAGTCATGTCCATTGCAGCCGGGCTGTGACTCAAGCAGATGGCTGATGGCAACAAGCCTCTTCTGATTGGTGATGAAAATACCAGAAGCCGTGTGACATTGTGTACAATACATGAGGCTATTTTTTATTCCTTTGTACTGCTGGATTCTATTTTGAGAACAGAACAATCTTTCCAGTGCAGAGCATTCACTGAGTGAGCGATCATGCCAGGTGTGTGTTTGAAGTAGTAGCTACCATAGTTTTTCAATTTGGAATTAACAAAAAAAGACTTCAGGTTTTTTAGATGGTCTGTGAGTTGGATGTGGAGAGAAGAATTTCATTTTTCTTTTACAAAAACCATCAGAGGCAGTCTCAGATTGAAATACTAATTTATATTGTCTTGCCTTTATCTGTTCTGAAGAGATGTTATCAATGACCCCCTCTTACAAAAAGAAGGGGTGGATGAAAAAGAAAAGAGAACAGAAAGGAGGCCCTGGTGGGGGAGGGGGATATGGTTTGTTAGTGGAGTGCTTGCCTAGCATACACAAAGCCCTGGGTTCAATCTCAGCATTCCATAAAACCTGCAGTGCTGAGGCATGTCTATAATCTCAACATTGGGAAGGTGAAGATATGAGAATTAGAGGCCAAGGTCATTTTTGGCTGTGAAGTGAGAAGGAAGCTGGTCTGTTATATGACTGTACCAAAAAGTAGAAAAGGGGGAAGACAGAGAATTGGGAGGGGGGATGAGAAGGACCTAACTGCACGTTCCATCCCTAGAGAATGAGGTCATGGATTGTTGGAGTGGATTTAGGGCATACATGCCCGTAGGGTGGTATTGCTTCATTTACTCCATTATTACTAAACTTTTGACCATCAGAATCATGTGCTGAGCTTTTATAACATTTCAGCTTCCAAAATCCCAGCCTCCAAGATTCCATAACCCAGCACATTTGGGGCTGCAGACAGGAGATCTGCAGCTCAAATACCAACTGTGTCAAACTCAATCTGCGGCCACTGCATAGAGATATGAGACTCATAACTGTTAGCATCACAGCGCCAATGACAACTCTGGTCAGCCTGCTGCTACCCCGACAGCCTCTGCCTGTCCCTCCTGCATAGCAGTTCTCAGTCTGTAGATCTCAAGCCCCTGGGGTCATATATCAGATCTCCTGCATATCAGATATTTACATTACAATTCAAAACAGTAGCAAAATTAAAGTTATGAATTAGCAGTGAAATAGTTTTATGGTTGGGGGTCACTATAAATGAGAAACTGTATTAGGGTAAAACATTAGGAAGTTGAGGACCACTGCTCTTGGGAGTTCTGAAATATAAGTAGGTAGCAAGGTGGTACATCTAAAGATCTGTCTTCCAGCCCTTCCTTTGTAATTCATTAGCTGCATGATGCTGAGCAGTGTTCCTGGAAGGTTCAGAGCTCCCTCCATGAAATAGGGACTATATAGCCAGCATCCTTTACCCCAATAACCTATGTGGATCAAATTAAGGTTGGGGTTAGACATTGGAAGTCACAGTTATTTAATCTAGGGATGGCCTTCTCATACCTGGAAGCTCCCCCATGTAAACAGGCTCATTCAGTGACACATAGAGAGCATGATGTGTCTGAGGGGACTCCTCTGTGTGGTCACAAGGCTTCGAATCTACTGTGTGTGTAACAGGGATACCCTTAGGTCACTACTAAATGAAAGCTCATAGGTGGGGATGCCACTTCACTTCACTAATGATGCCTGTGACCTCTATGACAGTAAACTTGTGAAAGTCACTGGGGCTGATATTCACAGAGGCCGGAGTCTAAGAACAAAGGAGCAGTGCGCAGGTCTCTTTCTCACTCTCAGAACTGAGTATCTGGGTATTGGAAGCTCCTCGTCTTCCCTTGTTCTTCCTCTATATTTGACTTACCCCTTTGTCTCATTTCTTCTGGCCCATCCAACTACACATCCCTCAAGTCTTGCCTACTGCCCAGTGCCAGCTAGGTAGACCTCTTTCTGCTTGCTGGCCCTCATTGTCTTTTCCTAGAATTCACATGAAGGTGTTGGACACAAATTTTGAAATTCTCAAAACTCAGCTTTTGTCTGTTTTTTTAATATTTGAAGATTTTATATATTATTATCATATGTATGCTGGGCATGCACTATGGTGCAGATACAGGGTTAGAGGAAACAATGTGGGAGGGCCTTTCCTTCTAACTTTGCATGAGTTTGGGGGGATTGAATGCAAGTTGTGAGGTTTGCAGAGCAAGCACTTGCACTCACCATGCCATCTTGCTGGCTTCCAGCTTTATCTTCAGCCATTGTTACATTGAGGTTTCTTGGTCCCGGAAGGCCTGAGGTCCAGACCCACAGACCTGCAGCCCCAGACCCCTCAGCCACTCGCAGCTGCTCAGGCCCCCAAAATAACCCAGACGCTTATATTAACTTCATGCTGTTTGGCCTATGGCTTAGGCACATTGCTAGCCAGCTCTTACATCTTAACTCAACCCATTTTCATTAATCTGTCTGCCACGTGGCCCGTAGTTCACATATGTTCCTTACATGCTTCTTCTTGGGATGCTGGCTCAGTCTCTCCCTGACTCTGCCTTTCCTTTCCTACCTATTCTGATTCCTCACCTACTTTTTCTATGGTGCCTGTCATGGGCCAAAACAGCTTCTTTATTTAAAGATTGAGATTCACAGCATACAGAAAGGCATTCCCACATCACCTCCCCCTTTCTGTCTAATCAAAGAAGGTTTCAATTTTATCATAGCAAAATTACATAAAACAAAATAGCCATCAAGCAAAAATTTCAGTTACACTATCTAGTCTATTTGTATTTAGCAAAATTAAATACTCTATCATCTACCTTATCCTTATGAATCTAAAGTTTCATATTCAAAATACCTTTCAAATGACTAAGAAAAACTGAACCTATAACTATCTAATCTTCAACTACATCAAAGACCACAGAAGGATATCTTTACCCAAGTAAACAGGAAGTGCAAGCAACTTCCAAAATCTAGAAATGACCAAGATGACACCTATCTGCCTGGACAGTCACCCAAAGTTCCTTTATAAAGTTGGGGCATCCATCTTCAGCCTACAGGCCCAGAGTCTCTTTTCATTTTGGTGAAGCAGGTTATCTGCTCTGCCCATTCTGATATAGTTCATCAGTCACTTCTCCTTGAGTCCTGAAGAATGTCTGACAGTTTTCTCTGAAAAGCAGGAACCTGAATGACCATCTCAGCTTGTTCTGCCAAAGTTCAGAGGTCACCTTCCTATGGAAACTGCATGTCCAGTTTAAACAGCATACTGTCAAGCAGTCAGTATAAGAACAGGTTCATGTCCAGTGGCTAACCATTGCCACAAAGAAACTATCTTCGATGCCCATTTTTCTCTTGAAGTACATTGGTGCTGCCAGGAACAGACCTGTCTCACTCTCCAGAAAAATCTAAGTTCTTAAAACATTTTAAATGCCATATTCTGTAGGTCTTAGAAGTGTTTGAATAGCACCTATATAATTGAATTATATCTTTGTATACCTAAAAATCTAGCTAACATGCATTTCTTAATAATACATCACAATTTTAAATAAGTTACATAAACATCATACCTTAAACAAGAGTAGAAAAATACATACAGCATAAGAGAATTGACCTTAAATTTGTATCAATAAACCAAAATCCATACCAATGTAAAACATTTTGAGATTAACAGCTGATTTCCTGATCTAAGTAAATTCAATAATCTAATTTTTTTTTAAAAAAAATCATTCATATACCATATCCCCTTTTTCTTCTTAGAAAGAGACTATGACCATTAACCATTTATAATGAAAACAAACATTTATAAATATTATTTTGGGAATTTGGATGTAGTTTTCCATTACTACTTCCTGCTGATTATGGGGCGTGGAAAAATCTCATGGGTTCTTGAGACTGAATCATAGTCTGCAGCCCTGAAGCTGATACAGCCATCTCTTCCCATCAGAGATATTTTCAGGGGGTCTTGGTTGGTGAAACTATATTTGCCTGGAAGCAATCCATTGGTTCTCATCTTCTGTGGAAACAAAATCAGAACTCTTCCAAAGCAATAAATCCTAGACACAAATTTCAAAATCAAAATACCTTTAAAATATATATTCTTGTTTAACTTAGCAGACTTTGAAATCCATTGTCTTTCTAAAGTTAGCTCATTAATAGTTAAAAAATTAAAAGAAAACACAATAATAACCAAAATCCAGATTTTGTGTCTATTTTCCATCTTTATGTGATTTATTATATTTTTACTACTCTATTTCTCTTTTTAAAGACTTTCTCTATCTTCTTTCTTTTCTCTCTGAAGCCTATGTAACTTTTACACACATTGTAACTCATTTACAGGTTGTTTTTTTCAATCTGAATCTGTTTTATTTTGAATCCTTAATCATTTTTCCAACTAGAAGAGCTTTTAAAATACTCACACTCTCTTAAAGAGCCATATAGTTTTTGCAGATAAAGATGAGCCAGGAAGTTCTCTTAAAGGGATTGCGTCTCTGTTCACTGCCAGAAAACAGAGCAGACCCAAGAAAATGCTGCTACTAAGAAACTGTCTTTGTTTCCTTTTTGTTCAAAATAAACAGAAATATAAAATCAATCACATGCTACTGAGTCTTCTGTGAGACTTCGAACCGGCCTGGTTACAAGTCTGCAGGCGCCATTTTGAATGTGGCCCGGACCCACCCCTCTTCAGATACACAATTTGGAAGCTGCTTTGGCTCAGTTTCTGTGCTTTCTCTGGCTTTATGTGGGTGTTCGGCCCACATTGGGATGCCATCTGTTGTAATGAGGTTTCTTGGTCCTGAGTGGCCAGAGGTCCAGACCCACAGACCTGACCCCCCCCCCCCCGGCCCTCAGCTGCCCGCAGCTGCTCAGGCCCCCAAAATGACCCAGACGGTTATATTAACTTCATGCTGTTTAGTTTATGGCTCAGGCACATTGCTAGCTAGCTCTTACGTCTTAACTCAACCCATTTTCATTAATCTGTCTGCCACGTGGCCCATGGCTCACCTGTGTTCCTTACATGCTTCTTCTTGGGCTGCTGGCTCAGTCTCTCCCTGACTCTGCCTTTCCTTTCCTACCTATTCTGATTCCCCACCTACTTTTTCTATGGTACCTGTCATGGATCAAAACAGCTCCTTTATTTAAAGATTGAGATTCACAGCATACAGAAAGACATTCCCACATCAAGACAGATTTGTTTTTATGGTGGTGTTTGTTTTGCTGTCATTTTACCATGCTTTCTTTAAATGTCCTAGGAGGAGAATGTCATCCATTTGGATCAGGTCAGTAAGCAAGATTAAAAGCAAGAGACAACATCCCAATCTGGGCAGCCATCATGATTGAGACCAGCAAGTCTTTGTCCCCTGTGTGTATCAGCTTTCTGCCACCCTAAGGAAACATCTCAAATAATCAACTTACAAGGAGGAAAAGTTCTTTTGACATGTAGATGCAGAAGTGCATGGTTTCTCGGCTCCTATTTGTAGCCTCTAGTTGAGGCAGAGAACCAGCATGGTGGGGAACAGATGATAAAGCAGCTGGGAAGGGTGGGAGGGAGAAAGAGTGAGCTCCTAATAGCTCAGGTCAGAAGCTCTTGTGGGTTTCCTCATCATGATCTTGACCCCTTTGCTTTTATAATCTCTCCTGCTTCTCTTCACCTGGACTAGGAGTTTTGTTTCTGTGTCTACTTCCATCATTTGCTAGATAAAGGTTCTATAATGACAATTAGAGTGGCTATAGAGGAAGATCAGTTTAGGTACCCTCTCTGCTGTTGCTTGAAGTCTTATCTGTGGCCATCTTTATGATTCCTTGGGTGTTTCCCTAGCACCAGTTTTCCCTCGAATTCCACAATGGCTCCCTCTACAAAGGTGTATATTTTGTTATTCTCCCTCTCTGCCACTCCCACAACTCAACCATTTCATCCCTCATGTTCTCTCCCCAAGTCCTCTAACCCCCTTCCTACTGTGCTCCCAGGTCAGGAGATCTCTATTTCACCTTTCCAGGGGGATCCATGGATATCTCTCTTAGGTTCCTCCTTATTACCTAGCTGCTCAGAGTTTGTGAATTGTAGCCTAGTTATCCTTAATTTATACCTAAGATCCACTTTTGAGTGAGTACATACCCTACTCCGTTCAGTATGTTTTTTTCTAGTTCCATCCATTTAACTGCAAACTTCAAGATGTCTTTTTTTCTGCTGAGTAGTACTCCATTGTGTAAATGTACCACATTTTTAAGTCCATTCTTCAGTTGAGGGACATCAAGTAATTCTATTGTGAACATACTTGAGCTAATGCCCTTGGGGTAAAAATGTGCATCCATTGGGTATATGCCCAAGAGAAGTATTGCTAGACCATTAGGTAGATTGATTCCCATACATGGGAAGAAACAGCCATACTGACTTACAAAATGGCTGTACAAGTTTACAATCCCATCAGCAATGGAGGAGTATTCCCCTTACTCCACATCTTCTCCAGCATATGCTGATATCATTGTTTTTTGAACTTAGCCTCTCTCATAGGCGTATGATGGTATCTCAGACTTTTTTGATTTGAATTTCCCTGATGACTAGAAATGTTGAGCAATTCTTTAAGTGTCTTTTAGCCATTTGAGATTCTTCTGTTGAGAATTTTCTCTGTACTCTATTTTTTAATTAGATTTTTGAGGGCCTCTAGTTTCTTGAGTTCTCTATATATTTTAGAGATCAGTCCTTTGTCAGATGTATGGTTGGTAAAAACTTTTCCAATTCTGTAGGCACTCAGTTTGTCTTATTTACCATGTCCTTTGCCTTACAGAAGCTTCTCAGTTTCAGAAGGTCCAATTATTAATTGTTTCTCTCAATGTCTGTGCTACTGGTATTATATTTAGGAAGTGATTTCCTGTGCCAATGCATTCAAGACTATTTCCCACTTTCTTTTCTATCAGGTTAAGTGTAGCTGAGGTTATGTTGAGGTCTTTGATCCACTTGGACTTGAGTTTTATGTAGGATGATAGACATGGATCTATATGTCATCATCTAGCTCTGCCAGCACTACTTTTCCAGATGATATGATAGTATGCATAAGTGACCCAAAATATTCTATCAGAAAACTCCTACAGCTGATAAGTACCTTCAGCAATGTAGGAGGGTATGAGATTAACTTAAAAAAAACAATAACCCACCTATACACAAACAATAAAAGAGGTGAAAAAGAAATCAGGGAAATATCATCCTTTACAATAGCTGCAAATAACATTAAATAACTTAGGCGTAACTTTAACCATAGAAATGAAAGACAATCTAAGAACTTTAAGTCATTGAAGAAAGAAATTGAAGATATCAGAAAATGGAAAGATCTCCCATGCTTCTGGATAGGAAGGATTAACATAATAAAAATGGCAATCTTACCAAAAGCAATCTATAGATTCAGTGCAGTTCCCACCAAAATCCTAACACAATTTTTCACAGACCTCAAAAGAACAATACTCAACTTCATATAAAAAAACAAACAAACAAAAAAACCACCCCATGATTACCAAAACAATCCTATTCAATAACAGAACTTCTGAAGGCATCACCATCCCTGATTTCAAGCTATACTATAAGAGCTACAGTAAAATTAAAAATGTTTGATATTGGCATAAAAACAGACATATGGATCAGTGGAATCCAACCGGAGACCATGACATTAATGCACACACTTATGGGTACAAAAAGCCAAGAATATACATTGGAAAAATAAAATTTCATTTGTTTTAAATTCAAAGTAAAAGTGTTTGCTTGTTTTTAGCTAATTGGAAATGCTCTTTCCCCTGGCCTTTTCTTATTTTATGACCAAGTTCCAGAATGTTCACCTGTGATCTAACAAAGTATCCATATCCATAGTTTTCCTGATGTCTCTGAAGCATTTTCAAGGGAGGAGATATCAACTGGACTTTTCCTGCTGCATAAAGACTTATTTTTCTGTTTCCTAACTAATAATGTACCATACTGCACTCCTAATATCAGAATTCTCTAGGCCAGTATTTCCCCTAAAGTGCCATCAGTGGGTTTTGATGAGGGATCTTCAACCAATGTTTTTGAGGATTATTTTTGCTTGGTTTGAGAAATGATATTTAAGCATATTTCTTTTAAATTAAGAAGAAAATTAAATGAGCAGCACATTAAAAAGATACATTTGGATGGCAGACTTTAGGAACAGATTCTTCCAGAAGAGGATGAGCCATGAACAGCATTCTAGATAGAGAGCATTCAAGCAACTAATCATGAAAGAAATTGGAACCTAAGCAAAACTGATGTGGACCAGAATATAGATAGTGTTTTATGATGTGCTAAAAATTATGCAAATACTATCAAGACAATAGGTTGAAAAATCTCTGCTGCACCTCAGAAACACCCAGGGCAGAAAACAGCAACTACAAACTCTCCTGTTCTTACAAATAAATTTTTATTGAGATTAACACATATTCATATATAATCTGAACAACTAACTTCACCACAAAATGGCAGAGTGGTAATAGAGAGATACTATAATCTACAGAGTGAAAAAAAAATCTCTACTAATACACCCTTTACAGGCAAAAGGTTTGTCAACTCCCAATCTAGAATGTTCTTTCTTGTAGAACAACACTACAAACTTCTTTCCTTAGGAATAGAATATATTCTTGTGAAGAATATCTAAATATGAATGTCCATACACAGGATAATCCCAGGGATGATTTGTGGAGGGGAAGCAGCTATAGAAATAACCATCTTGCTTTGCCTTTAGGTCCCTCCTTAAGGGTGTCTCTTAAAGTCAGAGTTCCATGGAATATAGAGTTTGAAAATTAATCCACAGTACACACTTCCTAAAGGCAGGACACTGCTTTGATTTCTTTGGGCGCCATTTGTAGTAAGAGGTTTCTGGCCCAGACTTTCGGGCCTAACCTCAAAGTTTAGGTCCGCAGACCCGCCGCAGACCCGCAGACTCGCAGATCCACAGACCCGCAGTCCCACAGAGACACACAGATGCTTCCAATAGTTTTAGGCTGATCAGCCTTAGGCCCAGGCATATAGTTTGCTAGCTCTCTACCCTTAAGTTATCCCATGTCTCTTGTTCAGCCATGGGGCTCAGTACCTTTCTTTAGAGCTGCATGGTTGTCCTCTGCATCCTGCAGCTTCTCTCTGGTGCTCTGTCTGGCATTCAGTTCTCAGAGATTCTCTTAGTCTGGTAGCCCCGCCTACACCTCCTGCCTGCCTTTGGCCAATCAGTTTTTTATTAAACCAGTGGGTGGGACAGTTATTTTCCATGAAACAACACAATACCCCTACATATCCCCTTTTCTCTTTAAAACAAAAGGAACTCCAATTCTAAAATTCTTTCCCCCCTTATCTATAACAGCTTATAAACAACACTGTAAATAAACACAAACATCCATAATCCATGTTTTGGGGATGTGGGCGTCATTCTCTAGACTACTTCCTGCTGAATGGGGATGCCGACAATCTCATGGGAATCCAAAGAAAAATGTAGGATTTTGGACAAGTCTTTAGTGGAGTAGTCTCTAAGGCTGGGTCATCTCAGCCAGTCTCCTTGAAATTGTTTTGGATTCAGAGCTCTGGAACTTCAACAGAGGTGCTCTGAAATGCTGAATCATCTGGTCCATCCATTTCCATTGGAGATTTTTCAGGGGGTCTTCCTCTATCAAACTTTATGTTCTTTATCCAGGAATAAATCCACAGTCTTTCATTTTCTGTGAAAATAAAAGGAAAACCTCTTCTCCAAAGTAGCATATCTTTGCATTTCAATTTTAAAGTAAACTCATTTACAAAATATATAGGTTGAATTACTCCAACAACATTTATAATCAACTGTCTTTTAGCAGCTTTTACTAAGTCATTTTCAGTCAAGAAGCTTAAAGATAAGACAGTAATATACAGTATCCAGACATTCTTTGTATTTTTCATCTTTACCTGGCTTGCTTGCTTATTTATTTATTTATTTGTTTGTTTGTTTGTTTGTTTGTTTGTTTGTTTGTTTATTTATTTTACTCTATTTCTTCTTTAAGAGCTTTCTCTAACTTTTTTTTCTTTCTTTACGCCTATGTATACATATTTTCAAAACACTCTTTACCACTTAGACTTTTTTTAAAAGAAAAAACTGTCTTTACTGCATATTTATTTCTTAACTTTTTCTGTCTCTGACCACACCTTTGCTTGGCTAGGGTGATTGACTCCACCCAGATTCTTCTATTTCTTTCTGTTTCTGAACACACCTTTAATCTGCCAGGATTAAAGGCTGGTATGATAGGTGGATGGTTCCACTCAGCTCCTAGTCTAATTTCATAAAATTTATCTTTTTACCCAGGTAGTCTGGGAATTTTAGGGTCCATATGATTACCAAGTAAAGCTTTGCCAGCTGCTGCTCATTAACTCCATTTCAAGTATTAGGCAGCAGGGCCTCTTAAAAAACTCACAAGTGTTTTGCCTCTAAGGCTGAATGAGGAAGCTTCTCTTTAAAAAGCCAAGCTTCAGTTTGCCTCAGACAAACAGAGCTGATCCATGAAAACATCGACACTAGAAAGCCATCTTTTATTCTGTTTCCTTTTTCTCTTTATGAACAGAAACCTTAAATAAATCATTTATAACCTTTTCCTTATATTAAGGGTCCTGTGAGACTTCAGGAACCAGCCATTTTACACCTTAAGCTGCACTCCAAAAGCCTGCCATTGTAGATCAAGCCCATGTGCTTCACCAGGGCGTCTCTGTACCATGGCTAACATGAGAGACACAACTCAGAAGCTCAGAAGCTGCTTTGGGCTCTAGACTATTTTCTTAAGCTTTCTATGGCTTTATTAAGGTATATTTGCCCCACGTTGGGCTGCCATTTGTAGTATGAGGTTTCTGGCCCGGATTTTCGAGTCTAACCTCAAGGTCTAGGCCCACAGACCCGCAGACCTGCAGTCCCACAGAGACACACAGATGCTTCCAATAGTTTTAGGCTGATCAGCCTTAGGCCCAGGCATATAGCTTGCTAACTCTCTACCCTTAAGCTATCCCATATCTCTTGTTCAGCCATGGGGCTCAGTACCTTTCTTTAGAGCTGCATGGTTGTCCTCTGCATCCTGCAGCTTCTCTCTGGTGCTCTGTCTGGCATTCAGTTCTCAGAGATTCTCTTAGTCTGGTAGCCCCGCCTACACTTCCTGCCTGCCTTTGGCCAATCAGCTTTTTATTAAACCAGTGGGTGGGACAATTATTTACCATGAAACAATACAATACCCCTACACTTATGTACATACTTAGTGATTGGAACAGAATATAAGTTCAGTCAGAATGTGATGGGTAAGTAAAGAGATGCAGTGCTTCCAGTTAAGATTCAAGTCTCCATGGCCAAGCAAATCTTTGCAGGATGTTTATCATTGAGACTCCTCACAAGAGCTGTCTGTGCCCACTGACTCCTCTTCTCATACCCTTATGCCATGGCTTCCTGACTTCATTTCCATTTCTCTGCCAGAACAGCATCCTTAAGGACTCTATGAAAATCTTTAGTATAGTCCACGGGCATTCTTTGGATCTCATTTATTATATTCAGGTGAGCCCAACACTTTCCTGCCTCCTCCTCATCCTTATCATCCTCCTCATTATCCTCCTCACCCTCCCCCCTCCACTTCTTACATCTCTTCTTATTTCCTTGCTTTGCAAGATAGAAATTTTGTTTTGCACTTCTTAAGTAATTATATAAGTTTATGCACTACAATATGTGTTGATATGAATATCATTGTAAAATGGTCAAATCAGATTAATTAACTTATTTGTCGCCTGAAAGAAACATATCTTTGTGGTTAAGAATATTGAAAATCAATTCCCTCAGCTATTTTGAAATATGTATTACTTTATTATTTGCTGTAGTCACCAGACCCTTCATCCTGTACCTCCATTATGTGCCCTTTGATCAACATCTCCCTTCCCAGGGCACACATTCCCTAGTCACTGGTAACTAGCAATGTATACAGAGGTCTAATATGCAAAACATATAAGCAACTACTCAATAACAACAGAAAGCTGTTAAAATGGGCAAAGGACAGGAAAAATAAACACAAATGGCCAACAGATATGTATATATATATATAGATAGATAGATAGATAGATAGATAGATATAGATATAGATATAGATAGATAGATATATGAAGTCATCATTGATGACTGTGATTGGTGGGCCCTTCACACAGGATTTAGTGCTACCCCTTGATGGTTGGACTTGGATGATGCAAGAAGGCAGGCTGAGAAGGCCATGAGGTGCAAGTCAGCAAACAGCATTCCTCCATGGCCCCTGCTTTAATTCCTGCCGCCAGGTTCCTGCCCTGCTGCATTTCTATCGCCTTCTTCCCTCAGTGATTGACTGTTACCTGGAAGCATAAGTAAAAATATATACCCTTCCTTCCAAGTTAATTTGGTGATGGTGTTTTATCTCATCAATAAAAGCCCCAACTAAGACAACATCTGAAGGAATTGAAGTCAGTGAGAAAAAGAGAAGCTTGTACTCTAATGTTTCAACTCTATTCCCAATAGTCAAGGCATGGAAACGACCAAAGTGTGTGTGCATCAACAAGTAAATGATACCATATATAGCACACACACACACACAACATTTATCCTCTCAAAAACAAGTAGTTATTATTTAGTAGATGAGCCTCGGTAACATAAAGCAAATGAAATAAGTCAAAATGCAGAGATAAATACCAAATGTATCCCAGGCTAGCTTGCAATTCACTGTATAGACGAGGATCTCAAATATGATATTCTTCTACTCCGACACTTCAATATTGAGATTACAGGTGGGAGTCTTAAAGCTTCACTGCTCTTATGGTATCTTGATCCCAATGCCCTTCCTACCTCTCTGATCATCTGTCTTGAGGCAGCTGCAGAAGACCCCCACCATGTTTGCACTGCATACCTCCTCACAGCAGCAAAAAGGATTATATTACTTACCACTCCAACACTCACATAAGCTCCATGCCTTCCCAGGACACACAGGGTAAAGGCTCAACTCCACTAATGACTTCCATAGGCTGGTCCCTCTCACCACTAATCTCATCATAAATACTCACCACCTACAGCTACACTGATTTATGTACTGTGCAAACACATCATGTTCCTACTGATCCAAGAGGCTGTATCCATGATGACCGTATATGTCCCATGGTCTTACATAAAATAAACAAAATATGTATTTTCTTCATCCTGAAAATCTTAAACACCACTTATTACGACCAAAATCAGACATAGCCCTCATGCTATTCCAAAACACTTTGTCTCCCTTCTAACTTGTTATAGCTGTAAGTTCATAACTATTCTCACAGTCACTTGTTATTTATATCTATTCACTGGAGTCTGACTTTACTCCTCCATGGATGAGAGCTGTGTACTCATGGCCTCCAGTACAGATCTTAAATGTACAATAATTGTGGAGTAAGTTAGATTACTTACCTTTATTCACACATGTTCCCATGTATTTAAACATGGACTTTTACCATCTTCTACCTTAAAATAGCGGTCCTGTCTAAGCCTGTCCCTGGCTTTCCCTTAAATGGATGCTCTTAGCATATTATCTGGAGGGCTGGACACATTCCCTACAAAGCTCCATCATAATCTTTACAGCTTCCTGGGCTCATGTGCTCTCCTCACTGCTGGGCTCTTGCTTCAGCAGCCCAGGCTTCAGCCAGAGTTCAGTCCACTCCATGCTATACAATAGCTAAAGGTTTCCTGTCCTATATATTTGGAACCACATAAGCCTGCTGTCCATGTTTTATTCCATTTGCTCTTTCTCCACCTCCTCCTATGTGGGTTGTTTGAGTGGAAATGACCACTTGGAGTCATACACCAAAGGCTATATACACATCTCCCCAACTACCCAGTAATAACATTTACCATTTTCTGTTTCATTTTCTCCCTGAAATCTTTCTTTTATCCCATCCTAGTTCTGAATCTTGCTTGTCTTCTCTGTATCTTTATTTCCACAGAAATTCCAAGATTACAAATTACATCAACACCTGTTTCTTCATCATCCTGAGTACACCCATAAAGATGACTTTGTGACTGTGTGGCCAAGTTCTTCTGATGATGATACTTGTAGTTTGCAGGCCATGGGTGAAAATAAATAGGAAAACTTCATCCTTGCTTTTTTTTTTTTTTAAATCACAGCTTAGTATAAATAAGGAAGAAAGGCAAGCCCCCAAAGCGCAGTCAACTCATCAGACAGAAGTTCTATGTCACTGATCTGACACATCTTAGGCTGATCAGAGCTTATAAATGGCAAAACACATATTTGTATCATGTCTGGGCTTTTATGCAATTGGAAATATATCCTGTACTCCCATTAAACTACAGTAAGTCATTGTAATACCTAATGTCATTTAATGGGGTCCATGCTACATCAGTAGAAAAGGTTTCCCCTTGTAACATTTTCTTTCACAAGAGAGTGAGAGCACAGGAGAATGTGTGGGTATCACTGGCTGGGGAACAGTAGTCCTAGAGTTCAGCACTGGAGAAGGAACATTAGTACACATAGACACTCACCCATATGAACCTATCATCTCACATGGAGAGGTGTGCTTGTGTTTAACCATGCCTTTGCACAAAGATTCCACTGAAACCTTAAGTAGCATCTGAGAAACCATAGGCACAGAGGCTTTCTACAAATGCGGAGCTAACAAAATAAAAAGAGAAAAATCTATAAAATGTTTGATTGGGCAATCTAAAGTCCTATGAATAAATAATTACAGACATTATGTGAACTTCTCATTTTGTCTAATTACCATGTGGTGCAATAATAAGAATTGTCACGAAACATGTCAGATTCATTTTGCTGTTAATTTATTTGATCAAAACTTCCAACTAGGTCTTGAATGTAAAGCCTGCTTTGTTTGCTGTTCATACTGATGCTCAGGGCTTAAAATCTCAGAGGGAAATCTGCTTACCCACCCTCTTGTCATGAAAAGATTTATGACCAAGAAAAATTTGAATGCATTGCATTTGTATCTAAATTTCCTGATCCTTTACTATTTAATCTTTAATCATGTGTACCAAATTACAGGGAGGTTGGGGAGTCAAAACTGCTGCTGAGGCTGCGATCTGGGATTTTTCATGGGTCCTGTGGAAACCTGATAGCCTCACCCCATCCTCCTGGTTAAACTAAGACAGGTTTGGCGCTCAGAACGTAACTTGGCCTCCAAGCCCTGGAAAACTTAGTAAGTTTATTTAACTATATCTATAACTCAAAATATTGTTTGTTGTATGAATTTTATATATATACCAATGATTTTAAAAAAGTGCTATAAGAGTTGATCTGTATTAGAAGAGATGGAAAAATCACAGACTCCAACACCACATGATGCTGACAGCTGCTGACAGAATAACAGTACAGGACACTTACCAGGGATGCACCATATGCCCAGCCTGTCCTGTTGACTTTCCAATAGATATTTACTGCCAGTCTTCCAGGGGGAAGCAAGACAGGCTTATGACTACCCAGCCTAAAGTCCAAGAAGATCTGGGACTTTCTTGAGGTCATAATAATAGAAGGGTAACTGAACCTGACCCTTAGATGAGGTCACTGCCTTTGTTTACCTATTTGCTCCACTCTTTCTCCTCTTCTCTGTCTCTGTAATATATCCTGAAGTAAAACCAATCCTTGTTGGGACAAAATCACCAAACAAGAGAATTGCTTTTCTCTGTCCCTCCATCTGTCTGTTGATTTGGGGCTGAGTGGACATATGTCCATTGCATTCAGCTGTTACATGATTTTTCATAAATACATACCATGTCCAACTACATTTGATTTTGATGAGGACCACCTGGGTCCCAATGAGCAGCGATCTAGCTGATGAAGACTGAAGGATCCATTAACAAAGAGGCATCTGTGCTGAGGCCTGTGGCATAGGAAGCACAGGAGCAGAGTGGAAGAAGAAGAACATAACAGAAGTGCTCAGTATAGGTGGTGAGAAGACCATCGTATTCAGCCCAAAGTAGTTCAGGCTATCTTCTGATTCAGTGAAGGGAGATTTCTGCCAACTGTTGTCTCCGTATTGATAATTGAAATATTCCTATTAATACATCTGTAAGAGTGATTATTTGGGGTCTGCAGAGCTGCTCTTCCAGAGAGTCCAAGTTCAGTTCCCAACACCCATGCTGAGAGGTTCATGATCACAATTCTGTATGATCTAATAACCCCGTCTGGCACCTACATGCACATACACACACACACACACACACACACACACACACACACACACACACACACACACACACACACAAATAAAGCAAAAATAAGTTCTAAGAAGACCCATTAAGTAGTTACTGTGCAGAAAGCATTTAGTAAGCCTTGAGAAGTCAAATAGAGACTTTGATTTTTATGTGTTTCTGTGTTGTGATATGATATGTGCACATAAGTTTGGATGCATGCACCTGTGCCTGTGTATTTCAGGCCAAAGGTAAATGATGACATCTTTCACTATAACTCTCTACCTTATTTAAGACAGGCTCTCTCACTGAAGCTGGAGCTCACTGACACAGACATCTTATCACTAGCATAGGAATCCTTTCATCTTTGCCTCTAAGCACTGGGATTGGCAGCTGGCATTGCCAAGACTAACTTTGTACATGAGATTCAGAGATTTGAACTCAGATCCTCATATTCGTGTAATAAGTATTTGACAAACTTTAAGTCAGAGTAAGAAAAGTTCCTGGTGTGATACCCAGGCTTTGGACTCAGACCCTGGCTTTCCCTGCTCTCACTATGCCACCTACACAAATTATTTGACCTTTTCAAAGCTCTGTATCCCACCTATAAAGACTAGAGTAATAAAAGGTTCTTGTAGATATTGTGGTACAGATTAGCGTGGTAATGCATGTGCAGCATTTAGCATCCTGCTCTGCTCAGCACAGAGCAGTAACACAGTAAATGGTTTAGCTATTATATTATTATAATGAATTCAGAGCATAAATACTCATGTGCCTTTCAGGCATTTGATTTCAGGATCTTCTGGCTTTGAGCCATACCAGTGGTTGCTGCAGCATCCATCCCCACACCCACTGGAGGCTCTCTTAAGTCAGTGCCTTCTTGGGAAATGGGTGTTAAATTACTGTGTTGTGGGGAAATCAGTTGGTCTGTGTCATAAGCAGAGTCTCCTGGTCACCTTTCTAATTCTCCATGGACTTTTCATTCCACCACAGTGGGGAACCTGTCTGTCCTGGATGCCTGCAGCCTTTGGTTATCACTTACATGGGAGTTGATTCTGTACTCTGAGTGATTTTGTGTGTGTGTGTGTGTGTGTGTGTGTGTGTGTGTGTGTGTGTGTGTGTGCGTGTTTCTATTTTATGATATCCTTCTATCTGCTATTCATTCTATTAGCAACTAACGTTTTCTAGGTCCATACGTAGCCTGGGTTTAGCAATGCTTTTATCTTTAAAAGGTCATAAGGGACTTTGAAGCTTGGGTAATTCATCTCACCCCAAACTCATTCTGGAGTACATTCTCAAACAGAGTCAGAACTAAAATAATTTTTGTATGAAAATAAAGAAAGAAAAATAAGCTAAGATTAAGTCTTTTTAGCCATTAAAGAGAAAGTCAAAGTCTGTAAATACAGCTCAGTGGGTAAAGTGGGTAAAGCTTCAAGCATGAAGGCCTGTGTTCAAATCCCTAGTACAAGCATAAGATCTGGGTTGCTGCAGACATCTGTAACTGCACCTCTGGAGGAGTGCAGACAGCCAGATCCCAGGGGCTTGCTGCTCATCTAGTCTAACTCCATGTTCAGTGAAGACTTTTGCCTCAAAAATAAGGTGAAGAGTGGTAGACTATATTTGATGTCAGCTTCTGCTCTCTACCCTTACATGGCACATATGCATACACTTAAACACATACACACATATGTGCACACACACACATACAGAAAAGGTTTATTAGATGATCATTTTAAACTTTACCAACTACTAGTCACTATTTACTGCCGGTGGGTACTCAGGGATTTTTCTCTATCCAGCTCCTACAGAAACACTAACACTATTCATAGAAGCTGAAAAGTGACAACACAGAGAGATCTAACAGTGCTGGTGGTAAACAGCAGGATTGGGTTGTGTATAGGTTAGCTTCAGGCCACCCAGAGAAGAGCACATAAGCGAAAGTTGCTTAGTTGGCAATGGAGGTGAGGAGAAAGGGCACAGGTGCATGTACCTTCGCAGAGGAGACAGCCAGGCCTTTGATGTCCCGTTGAAAGGGCAAATGCTTTACCAGAGTGGGTAGTACAGCTCCAAACTGTTTAACCTCTGAACCAAATGGAGAAAAACTAACAGAGATCCAGAGGTTTGGACTACAGTTTCAGCTGCTTACCTTTGAAGTGTCGTATGGATTTTCCATTCTGCTCTGCAGTATACAAATAAGATTTTAAGTAATTTTTTGGTAGAAACTGACTCAGCAATATGACAAGAGACATTTAGCTTATGGCTTCACAAGGACAAATTGCCCTAAGCATGCATACTAGGAAATGAGGCTCCTAGTTAGTCCTGAGGAGGGGAACATTCAGCAAGAATCAGGCAGGCCAGTCAATTATCAGCTCCACTATCTGGCTAAGATGGGGAGCCCTGGTCTGGGAGGAACCTGCATGTGAGATGGGTAAGAATGATCCTACAAAGACAGTTCAATGGCCAAGAGAATATGAGGTGCAGAGATTATCAGGATGATAGGGCTGTATGGGATGAATAGGCAGGCACTGGAAGGGACCAGAAAGTGCTGGTGATGTAGAATCTGGTGGAGTCCAGGAACCATATATTATAGGGAAAAAGAGAAGAATGACGCAGGCTGACTAACCAGGAATCTCTGTGCTTTGGGACAGTGAAAAGCAAGGAGCATGCAAAGTTCTAGGCAGGTTACTGACATGCTGAGATTTCTCTCCTGAGTGGAAACAGATTGTCAGAACTTAGGTGCTACTTCATCTTTTGCTGACAGATTGGGTGCATTTTCTTTTCCCTGATTGGGGTTGGGAACATGCTTCAAAAGCAAGACATGGAAAGGGAAGCTGAGAGAAGGAGGGCATGCCAGCTGTCAGTATCTTTGGCATGATTGAAGGACAACTGCAGATGTGCCCACAGCACCCAAAGCCAACTCCCAAGCCTGGAGGCTCCTCAGAAAATCCAAGGGCTATCAAGTTGTATAAGAGCATCCCAACAGGCTTCGGGACATGGAGCCTAGCCACAGAGTGGGTTCAGTTTTCATGTGACATGAGCACTCTCCTTGCACCAAATTAAACCAATTTGATCAAAATTTGTAATTTAGAGGAGCGTAATTAAATTGAAGATTTTAATTAGGCACGGTTTTGATGAAACTTAATGGGAGCAAGCTGGAAAAGCTGTCTATTAAACCTAATCCTGTGTAGTGACGAGCTCGCTAGTGGATGCTCTTTAATGGTTACCCAAATCTCAGCTTCTTCCACACTGTGAGCTTGGAGGAGGGATACAGGAAGAGACGGGAAGCCATAATGGGGAGAGAAGTGAAATGAGACTTCCAAGGGTCGGGTGGGGGTGTGTCATCAAAGGAATACTGGTGCTAAGCTTTTGGGATGTCCAATGAGTTGTTTCTTTATCTGCCAGAGTAAGGAAGCAGTGAAAATCATGTTTAGGTCTTCTTTGCTGTAATGGACTGGGAAGGGAAAGGCAAGGCCCCCTGCAGGCTGAGAGGTGCCTCCAATGGTTTCCTCTGCTAATTGCTTTGGGTCTCTCAATTTCACTACACAGAGTTTGAATCTTTCCCTGCTCTCTTAATAAAGAAGAAGAAAGGGGGCTTCTGGGAACAGTTATTTGAGAAGAATCTTCCCTCAGGACTGGATTTTCAGAAGCCCCCAGGAAGACCAGTTTCTCTACTGCAGCTGCCTGGGTAAACCTGGCAATACAGTCTCTCTGCAATCATGAAAGAATGGGTAAAGCAGTGAATGTGAGCATTCTAGAACTCTCCAGACACACATACTGAGGTAAAAAATCAGCCATACATGTTGTTTGTCAAAAGGTGTCTTGTCTAAAAGGGGCTCTGTGCTTCCTGTTCTCAAGAGTTTTCTTAGTCTGGTAGCCCCGCCCACACTTCCTGCCTGCCTTTGGCCAATCAGCGCTTTTTATTAAACCAGTGGGTGGAACAATTATTTACCATGAAACAACATAATCCCCTACAGTTGTTGTTGTTGTTTTGTTGTGTTTTTATCAATTGACAAAAGCTAGAGTTTTCTGGGAAGAAGAAACCTCAGTTGGGAAAATGCCTCCATCTGATTGTCCTGTAGGCAAGTCTATAGGGCATTTTCTTGGTTGCTGGTTGATGTGTGTTCTGAGTGCCCTGGAAACCACTGAAGACTTTTCAGCAGGATTATGATATGATGCAAATGTTGAAGAATATTCTGGCCAATGTGGTGAAAGTGACCTGAGGATGGTAGCAGCTTGGGTCAAGTCAATGTTAGTTTGGATGAAAAACTATGGGTGTATTTGGAATGCTTCTGGGCATAAAAACTGACAGGTTTTGAAAATGTGGTAAATGTTAGTGGGAGTGGCTGATAGCAGAGAAGAATCAAGAAGGATCACCCCAAAATTTTTGGTCAGAGTGACAAGGCAAATGGGGATTCCCACTTACTGGGGTTGGGAGGATAGGAAGTTGTGCTGCGGGTGGTTTAAATGTTTCATATAGACTTGGGGATGTGTCTTGTTTAGAGAACAAGAACTTGTGTAGTATGAACAATGTCAAGATTTAATCCTCAGCACTACCTGAGACAGGTAACATACATCTATAATCCCAGCATTTAGGGGTTCAAAGAAAAAGGGATCCAAAGTTCAAGATAATTCTTAGTTATGTGGTGATTTTAAGAAAAAATAGAAAAGAAAGAAGAAGGAAGGAATATCCAGTGCTGAGACCCATTCTTGGATGAATGAATAAATAAAATTCAGTGCTTTTTGTCTTCCTTAAAATTGAGATGCAGGAGAGCCTCCAAGTGGAGATGACAGGGAGACAGCGGAATGGATGGCCTGAAGCACAGACAAGGGGCTCAGGCTAAAGCTAAAAACCTGTGAGTCATGGCCATATAGATGGCATTTAAGCAAAGGAATGGCTTGGGCTCCCTAGGGTGGGAGGTAAAAAAAAAAAAAGAGAGAGAGAGAGAGAGAGAGAGAGAGAGAGAGAGAGAGAGAGAGAGAGAGAGAGAGAGAGAGAGAGGAAATAAGAGGCACAGCTGATGATTTCCTGCAGGTCTCTCAGCCCCAGCTTGACCTGTTACTCATAGCTATTTATCAAAGCATTAGACTAAGGGTAAAATACTGAACAGACTTAATTAAGGAATATGCTTAAGAAATGCAGCAAGTTATTCTTAGATACGTGCAGTTATTTTGAGATGACTCCCCAGAGGTGCTATCACATAGGTAGGTGGTCATGATTCTTTTTCTATAATAAAAACACAAGTGCATTGGTTGAATGGTCAGGAGGGGAGATGGTTCTCTTGAGCATTTAAATGACGTTATTCTTTTTCAAGTTGACCGGTAATTGAGTTGTTTAAAATGGCAGTTCCTGCTCACCACTCTTCAGCAGAATCATCTGACAAGCTGGTTAAAAATAAGAACTCCATGGATCAATCTGAATTAGCAAGGGTTCTCTAGAGGACCAAAACCAGTAGAATAACCACATACTGTAGGAGGTGATTTCTCGGATTGCCTTATACAACATAGGATGGGTGGTCTATCAATGGCCATCTTCACTATGGAGTTGCTGAGAGCCATATAGCTGTTCAGTCCACAGGGATGAATGCTTCAGCAACTCCCATCTGCCACTGAAGGCCTGGAGGATTCCTGAAGAGTAGCTGTTATTCCATCCACGTTGTTAGGTCAAAGGAGCAGGTTCTGGTGTCAAAGAAGGATGGCCACAGCAGTAAGGACAGTGACAGAGAGACTGGCACACTAGAAAAATAAAAACAGTCAAGAGAGCATCACTGGCCCACCCTACTCCAGGAGAGAGCCTTCTCCCTTCAGCTAATCCTTCCTGGAAATGCCCTGCAGACCTGTTCAGAGTGACACCTTACTTGATTCTAGATCCAATCAAGTTGACAAGGACAGAGTGACAGTCTGCGGTAAGATCTTAGGGAGCTTTGTTTTTAACAAAGACCCTGGAAGATTCTGATCTGGGAACTCATGACTTGTCATTTGGTTCAAACGTAAACTTGTGGTCTGTATTATGCAGATAACCTCCGTAACTTCTAAACTGACAAGGACCTGGATTTGTAAGATTAGGGTGATGTATAAGCTTTATGTTTGTTGTTACAGCTAGAGTGCCATGTCCTCAATGGCTGTGTGATAAGACTTAGTCTCCATCTGGCTGCCTTTGGAAAGTGCTGACATTTTAAAAGGTCTGGTTTAGTAAGATACTTTAAGTTATTGGAGTGTGTCCTTAAAGGGTCTTATGGGATGCAGGAATCTCGTGGTTGGTTTTTGTTTGTTTGTTTGCTTCTTTGTTTTGTTTTTGCTTTCTGGCCTCTGGGACAAAAGCCTCAGGGAACTATCTTATTCTCCTACAAGCTCCCCATCACAAACACTGCCCCAGAGCAATAGTGTCAACTAGTCATCGACTGAAACTTCCTAAACTGTTAGCCAAAGCAGACCTTTCCTCTTCATAATGTGACTACATCAGGTGTTTGCTACCACAGCGTAGAGCCTCACTCACACATGAAATGTCATTACTGATGTGCCACATGCCCACTTCTTACTCTTTCTCATCTCTCACCAGGACTTAAATCATAGACATCCTGGCACAACCACATGTGTACACAGGGTTATTGTGTGTCCACAGAGTGTCTGTCTCTCTCATGTTCTCCTACTACACGGGCTATTCCCCTTCCTCTCTCTTTCTCAGTATTTTCTCACTCTCACACTCATCATCTCTCACCAAGGCCACTCAGAATTTCCTGACTCCTTCCTTTGCCAGCCTGGTCAGTCTCACATCTACCTCATTTTCCGAATGTCTGCACAAGTTAATGTTCATGAAGGAAATCTGATTTCCTCAGGCTTCTATTCTGTAAAAATAAAATAAAACTCAGTTGCCTATCCGGCAGTGTTCCAGTTCCTCTGCACAGTGTTTAGTTGCTGCTTTAGAGTGATAATATCAGTTTCCCCCGCAACAAAGTTTCCCCCTCCTGAATGAGTGACACCAGGCCCCATTCATATGTTTTCATCCACAGCTACTTCTCACATTTCCCTTTTCACACTGATGCACCTCTGATACTCTGTGCCTGCCTACCCAATACCTTCCTGACCTACCTACTAATGCTCACTTGATCTGAAGTTCATTATTTCCATAACTACAGACCAGTTCTGACTCTGTAACTCTGAACCACTTCATATGTTCCCTGTGCTCTAAGGTCTTCTCCAGCATCAAAGACATGACCTGGAGTTTCTTTCTATCTTCTCAGAGTAGCAATGTGCACATATCTTTCCTGGAACATTTGCTATGGTGCCTTATATTTTATGAACTTTCTCCCACATCCCCAACCCCTAAGACAAACTGTGAAGTCATCCCTGTTTCTACACACATGTCTAGCTCACTGTCAGACTCATAGCAGATCTTTGGTAAATGTGTTGGGGAGTCTGTTTCTTCTTGTTTGCTCTCAAATCCCAGAAGCTATGTTCCTAAGGCCATCAACATACCTATCTGTAGTAACCTGTCTCTAATGTTCTATTATGGTAGAGGCTTCTGAAACAGAAAGCTAAGCATAGAATCTTGCTAAAAACAAATGTTAATAGGTTTCCAGAGGGTAGCACAGCACTCTGTTTGAATAAAATACACTAGCTGTAGCGTGTGATCTTCCTCAGTCTCGTGTCTTGCCAAATAGGTTCTGTTATATTCTGCTCCTTTAGGCTGATATGAAGGTATTACGCACAGACCAAGTACATTCACACCATTGCTCACTGATATTTTCAAAAGCTAAAATGGAGAACAGTGGGAATGAGGAGTCATGAAAACCACAGTAGGTGTATTTGATGAGTATTATCAGATTGTCAACTTGATAGGATCCAGAGTCACCTAGAAGACAAGCATTCAGGCATAGTAGTGAGGGATGATTTAATCTCTGAGCATGCCAGTGAGAGATTGTGTGGACTGATATATTATACATGGGAAACTCCATCCTGAAAGAGTGTGCCACCATTTCCTAGGTTTGAGTCCTAGGCTGAATGAACAAGGGCAAAATAAGCTGATGACAGGCGTCCATTACTCAGCTTCCTGACTGTGGATAAGCCTCAAGCTCCTGCTCCCTGACTTTCTCTGTCACAATAGACTGTCGCCAAACCAGGAACCAATATAAACCTTCTATTCCATAAGTTGTCTGCTTTATTCCATATTATAGCAATAGATAAGTGATAAAGACAGTGTCCTTGGCATGTAGCCTGACATGAGGTCATCATGAGCACAGCTGTGTCACATGCAACATGCTTGTACATGAATTTAAACTCTTCTGGTTATAGTCTTACTCATTTTTATAAAGTTTTTAAATGGATCTGGCACTCATAAAAGCTAGAATCTACTAACTTAGAATGCATCCTTGTATTTTTTAAGGTTTATTTGTATTTGTGTTGTGAAGATGGTATGTGAACATGTGTTGGGCACACAATATGGCATTGCATAGCCTGGATCTGGAGTCACAGGCAGTTACAAGCAATTTTAAGTCATTTGATGTGGATGCTTGGGGATAAACTCAGGTCCTCTGTGAGAGCAGTAAGTGCCTTTAACTTCTGAGTAATCTTTCCAGCCCCTATCTTTTTTAGTGTCTGAATTTACAAATTAACATGTTACTCTTTTTAAACTTATGTATTTACTTACGTGTGTGTGTGTTTGTGTGTGTGTGTGTGTGTGTGTGTGTGTGTGTATGTGTGCAAATGTGGACATCCATATTAATGCACGAATGTGGATTCTCCAGGACAGTGGAAGTTTCTCTCTTTCAACCATGAGTTCTGGGGATCTAATTGAAGTCACAAGTGTTGTGGTCAAGTGCTTTTACCTAGTGATCCATCTTGCCAGCTCCTATCACATGAATCTTAAAAAGTCTTGAAAACATGAATGCTCTTGGTGCTGCATATTAACCCCATATCATCTATTTTTTCAAGAACCTCCACACTTGCTCTTTTTTTTTTTACCTACAATAAGGCTTTTTTTCAGCCTCAAAGCCAAGAAAGAGTAAGTGGGTCTCGTTTCTAATAAATCCTGTGAATAAAACTGTCTCCTGCTGTATTAGATCCCTGTAAAACAATTCCCTGAGGCCCACAAGACTAAATAATAAAAGAGGATACTTTGCACTAAGCCATGCAGATGATAGAGACTACGTCAGATATCATACTTTACACAGATGAGTCCACAACAAATTGGCTGTTTAAAGTGGTGGTGTTGATCATTGGGACACGGCATGGATTCTCTCCTGCCTTTGGAAATTTTGCAGAAGCATTGTGAGGCCCTTGTTACTCACTCACCAGCTTGCAAATGTGCCTAAGAAATGTTTGGTGAACTTGAAGTCAGAGTTATCATGTTCTGCCTGCAAAGCAGTCCTCTTCAGACTTCCATGTCAACCAGTAAAAGTGATCAGGGCTTATTTAACACCCTTGGGGAAGGGCTGCCACCAGGGGCTTCTGGGAAGAAAACATGAGATGCCGTGTGATGGAAAGAAGCCTCTCTGGCTTCATCTCTGCATGTCCCTCTTTGCCCAACATTTTTCCTCAGGTATTTCCCTCTTGCCATATGCTGCTCATACAGACACTACCTCTCATTCTCCTCTGTCCTCCTGTGAGTCCTGCTGACTCACCCACTCATCTTCCCGTACATGTTCCTTTCCTTTAGTTGGAACCACTGACGTCATTCATTTGGATGACATCAGCAGCTTCCTAAATTGTCTTACTTTATTCTAGCTCTGATTTCACTCCAATTCAAAGAATTTACTATTAAAACTTCCCATTTGTGTTTTTCTCCTTTTTTATCAGCACCCCCCCCCCAGGGGATGTGGCGTGAGCATCAGCACATAGAAGAGTCACCACACCAGAGCTACTAGGTACAATTTATGCCTCTCTATGGTTGCACCCTCCCTGGTTATAGCCCTCATTACTATAAATACTGGTGATAATCAATTTACCAAAGAAAAGATGGCTTGGGAGAATCCCAATTTCAGACAGTTCAGCTCATGAAATTGACTTATGAAAGGAATACCCTGAGCATCAGTCACATACTGGCCAGAACTAAAATAGAGAAAAAAATGAAGGAAGGTCCCACAATCCCCTTAAAGGGCACACATGCCAGCGAACTAAGGACCTCCAACTAATGATGCTCTGACCTCCCAATAGCTCCAACCTGGGTACCTTTGGTGCACATTCAAGCTTGAAACTATGACAGCTGCTATTCCTCTCTGTCTATGAACTCTGGGTAAACGAGGTGGTTACATTTACAGATATTACCACCTTTTACCTTTGTATCTTGGACAATGGAAATAGAACACAGCAAATAGACTGATAAATGGCTCATAACTTGAAAACAACAAAACTGCTTTTTGATTGGCAACACGGATAATGAAAAAGCAAATGTCTTGCAATGAAAGCTGTATGTGTTGATGGGACAGGGATACATTCACATTTCCCTTCTGATGTTCACTGATGCTCATGAAATCTCAGTAACGCTTTCCTATAGATCTCAAATAGCATCTAGGACACAGCTGAAGCTCCATGCTTCTCTTCTCTTTGGGCCATCCTTGGCCTGGCCCTACCAAAGCTCAGCACCCATGGGATAACAGGGCCGGACTGTATCAGATCTAAAGGAGCTTTTCTTTTCCAAAAGAAGGTAATGCTAACTAATTATCAATGTCACAAGCTGAAATACACCTAGCTGAGGTTAGTATATGAGCCTTAAAGCTCAAATAACTGAACACAAAACACCAGTCATTCATATTCATCAAGTACTGAAAGAGGTAATTCAGCATAGCCTGTCTGCCAAGTCTCTCCTATTCTTGAACTAAGGATGGAAATGAAGAATAATTCTTAAGATGGTTGGTAACTTCTAGTTCATTCTTTTATTTAAGGTGGATTCATCCAACTGGTAACTGTTTAATTCTGATAAACAAATACTTATACCCTTTAGGTCTCTAGATGCCAAGTGTCCATTTATCTATTGGCCACAGGATGGATTGGGACCATTTAGGTAGTATTACACATAGTTGTCCTTTCTGCCCCTGCCAGCATTTCATAATCAATTCTGGGACAGAATCCACTTCTATTTTTCCCTAAGAATCTATGGGTCCCAAGCCAAGACCAGCCCTAAAAGTTCCATCACTGACTTCTATAACAGTAAAAGGGTTGAAATTTCCAAGTTTAGAAAGACCCTATCTGAAAGCAGTATTTTAAAAACTACTTATTCCTGCTTTCTTTTTTCTGGGGACTTCTCACATTTATGGACCTGGGTGAGATGCCAACCATGGCATCCGTATGAGTTGCTTCTCTTTTTGCTGTGGCAGCACCTGACAGAAGCAGGGCAGAGAGGAAGCTTGTTTTGGGGCTTATGGTCACATAGGGGATTTGGTCCATCATGGTAGAGAAGGCATGGGAATGGGTGAAAGGGATTCTTCACCTATGGTGTCAACAACATGAGAGGGTAGAAATTCAATGGCAGCCAACCAGGAAGCAGAGAAGCAGGCATAGCCTTCGAATGCCTGCCACTCAGAATCTACCACCACCAACCAGGCCCACCTGCTAAAGATTCCCCAGGCTTCTACAATACAGCCAAGAGACTACAGGAGTCATCTCAGATTCAAACCATGACAGTATCCCAGCTCTACCACAGAACAGAGGTGGGCCTGAAAATTCCCAATTTGTACCATTCCTGGGCTTATAACTGACTCAAGTTTGGGCAAAGAACCAAATGAACAATTAGATTTCCCAAAGTAAAATCCTGGGGCAAAAAGAAATCACCTTTCTTTTGGGGAGGCTGTTATAATTTGGATGTCAATTGTCCTTCAGAGGCTTATGTGTTAAAGGTTCATGATCTCTTGGGAAATTATTGGAACCAGGGGGCTCTGAATAATCTGTTTATGGATTCAAACTATTGTGGCATTATTGGAAGGTTAAAGTAAGCAGAAAGTAGGGTATGTTCGGAAGAAGTAGTAGTAGGCCACTAGGGGATATGCCTGGTTCCTAAGCTCCTCCTTTCTCTGCTTCCTGGAAGCCAGAAACAGTTCTTTTGTGCTACACTTTTCTGAAGTGACAACTATGTCACTTCATGGCAGAAGCTAGTCAACCATGGACTGAAGCATTTGAAACCATGAGCCAAAATAAACCTTTCTTTCTTTAAAATGTTACTGTCAAGTATTTGTTGACCTGACAACAAAACTGATTAATGGAGATACTAAGCTAAAATGTTATAGGTTGGGCTGGCAACATGAGTCAGCGAGTTAAGGCACTTGCAGCCAAGCCCGATGACCCAAGTTTGATTCCCAAGACATGAGTAACAGAAAAGTGAACTGTCCTCTGAATTCCACACATGTGCTGTAGGATTTTCACACCCATACACATCTACACATACACATACATAAATAGATGCAATAAAAAATATGAAGTTGTAGACACATGTCTGATAGCTGTGCTTTGATCACCAGGGGAGATCTAATCTGAGAAAAATATCATCAAAGATGAGAGATGGTGGTGGTGATGGGAAACATTTGTGGCATATGACTTACAAACCCAAGAGGTATTCTAGATGACTTCTCTGTACTAGTTTAATTTTTATGAACTTAGAATTATGTTCATGACTACTACACCATTGCCAGTACAAAATTAGGCCTGTGCAGCCTGGATTCTCAGCCTGTGTTTTCCAAAGAGATGAGAGAACAGTCAGAGAGAGGACAGTGGGAAGCATAGATCTTCAAAACATTGTTAGGCTCTTGGCTTTGACTGTGTCTGATATCTAGACATTTGGAGTCTCAGTTACATGGCCCAACACCTTTTGTTTGTTGTTTAGCCTAGCTGAGCTTGATTTCTATCCCTTCAAACTAGAATGGAATGTTCCATCCATCCTACCATCTTTTATTCTGGTTGTCCATTTTTCCTATTTCGCCATACTAATACTGTAGAAATTTTGAAAATGATAAGAAGATAGAACAAAGAAAATAAAATCAGTATGTGATATGACCAACTTCAGGTAGGTAATTATTATTTCTATATTTTCCTCAAGTCCTTTTTATAAATAATTGTATATTATGCACGTACATACTATGAGGTTATATAGACACTATTCTCTCTTAAACAGTATATCATAAACATTTCCTGGTGTTTAAATACTTTGAAAACATACATGATGGCAGCTTTATTCATGTATGCTCATGCATGTACATGTGTGTACACATGCTCCAGTCTTCTATGTACTTCCTGCTACTTGACCTATTTCCTGATTTACCTTATCTGAAAACCAACCAGATACCAAAGGCAGAGAGAACAGGTATGGATTCTTAGTTGATTTTCATAGCACTGGCGATCAGTCCTACTACCCACATCATCTCCTGCTCTATCTCATCTTCCCTGCAAAGAGGACAGAAATCTTAGAGGCAGAAGCATCTTGATGTTTCTTGCCCATTCACCCACGAGCAGAATTCAGCTGGGTGCTACAGACAGCAGGCTGGGACTCACACATGCTCTGAGAAATATCCAAGCTGTTATCACAAACAGATGAGCATAAAGCCAGGAGGGTCCAGCAATTGCGGATGTTATGTATTCCAAGGTGTGCAGCTTTACCAGTTACCATACTGATAAGCCTCTTATTCCTGCCTTTCTAATGCTGCACTTCAACTATTTGCTTGGCAAAGCTCTGGGTGCTGGGCCTCAATATCCAAACCACTCAGAAGGAAATATAAAGATAATGCTGAGAAATTAGGTTCAAATACCAAATAATTCTTTTCTCCATATGCCTCCCAGTTAGCCTGTAGAAGGATTATGGCATTTATGAAGCATAAAGTGCTATAAAAATGGCTAGTTGTTGACGAGTAAAATAGAATAAATGGAAAACGTGAAGAAATAAACACCTATACACAACACACGTCAGTCAACCATGGTTGACAAATCTTGGGATGGGATAAGGAACGAAGGTGACAGACTTCTAAAGCTCAAACAGGTACCTAAGGCAAAGGTCAGAAGCAGAAGGGACAGCCAAGGAGAACAGGAAGCCTGGGAGTTAAGAGCAGGGAAGTCATTCCAAGCCAAAAATAATCACAGAAGCAGAAGCATGCTCCCATATTTTATTCATGCATTTTTCATTAACTGTCAGCTATACCACTGCTATAAGTGTGAATCACTCAGTTTGAGACTTACTACCAATTACCATCATGAATTCCACCCTGAACATAAAAGGAATTAAACAATTGTAAGAAAGATGTCTTATAAGTAGGTATAAGGAGAAAGGGACAATTCTGTATTCCAAGGGGATAGTTTCAGTTTTATGTATTGCCATTTACATAGCAATGGCTGGCGAATCAGCTTGGACAAGCACGATGCAGTGATTATGAGCAGGCCCACCGTTTTCAAGCAGACTGGATAAAGTCTTAGTTTTGGGGGGGGGGGATATGAGGTGTTACTTAATCTCTTTGAACTGCTCTGTAAAAGAGAACACTAGTAACCATATTTGCACCCTCACATTGCTATATGGAAAATAATTTTTAAAAACTCACATAACTAGTGTCACCAGTTGCCCAGATCACAGTCAGAGCTCAGGATATTCTTGCTATTGATTTCCTTTTTTTCAGAATGGACAGATTAAAAAGAGCAAATATAACCAGGGTCTGGAAGTCTAGAAATAATGAAGCTGAAGTCAGTCCATCCTGCATTAGAACATAGAATGAGAGTCCACTTCCCACACAGTCTCCCAGTTGTCTGTTTTCTATTTCCAACTTCTATTCACATTTAAACTACTATTTAAAAAACATTAAAGAAAATGCTTTGGACAATAAGCCTTCACCCATAACCATAGTCATCCACAGCTCATTTCCTTCTTTGTTCCTATCTAGTCTTTTCTCCAAAGTAGGGTATTAAAGCACATAATAATCTTAAGGTTTTTTCTATTAATTCTCAGAGCTAGAGGATTTCTTTTCTAGCCCCTTCACACATGTGTGACTCATTCTCTTTTGAACTCAGTGTCTTTGTTGGTCAAATAGGGATAAATACAGGTGTATCACTTGATCCATGAGCTCACTGGAAGTCACTGGCAGGACCAGATTTAAAAAAATGGGTAAGATGTTGCCAGAGAGAAAGTTCAAAGATTAAGAGCCTATAGTGCTCTTGCAGAGGACTCAGATTCAGTTACCAGCACCCATGATGGACAGGTCATGGCTGCTTGTAACTCCAATTGTTGGGGATATGGCCCTGATACCCTCTTCTAGCCCCTACAGGCTCATATGTAAACATAAACGCACACACACTAGTAAGATATATCTTTAAAAGATATAAGAAAACAAGCTAAGTGTGGTGGCATATGACTTTGGGATGGGGAGGAAGAGGCAGGCAAATATCTCTGAGTTCAAGGCCAGCCTGGTCTACAAAGTGAGTTCTGGAACAGCCAGGCTATTACAAGGAGAAACTCTGCCTTAGAACAAAAAGAAAATAGTTATTGAAATATTAAGTGAAACAGTAATAACTGCCTTTCTTACTTCTGAGGTGGGCTGGCTATAGGAACAGACACAATAACAGGTATGACAGGCCTTAAGTAAAGTGAGGTTATTAAGGAAGCAGGGAAAAGGAAGTTTGTAATATGTAGTTTAAGGAAATGAGGAAATAACTCTCTCAATTGTGGAATAGCTTTGAAGTTTTTCAAAAATTATAGTACATTTCACTCAAGTAATTTTCTTCAGTGATTATGGTAAATTGTTGAATTGTCTTGTGGTGGTTTGTGTGATTTTTCCTGTCTTTTCTGAAAAGCAAAACAAAACAAAATTATATTCAATGGCCACTTATCTACAATTTTAGAAACATGCCTTCCATGCTCCTCCAATATTTAGAAAACATATTAAACAAAGTCACCTATAAAGTATGTTAGAGAGTAAAGGCAAAAGTAACAAGCCAGAGAGGTAAGCAAAAGTAAGAATGCTGCAGATGTTAAATATCCTCACCCTCCTAAAGCTTCCCCAAAGAAATTTCCTTCATGGATGGATTAGTGAACAATGCTGAATCTGCTGAGTATCCCATGAGGTGATGATCAGAAGTGTTTCCCATGACAACTTGAAGTATTTTACACTAATCAGTACAGGTTAGAGTATGTGAGAATACTACATTCACCAAAATTCAGAGTTGTGAGATTTCCAGAGTGGATTTCTTACTTACTGTAAATACCCAACATAAGCCAACAGAAACCTTGATCATTTTGCTCACTCATAGGGTGTGATGATTAGTGTCAATACAGAACAAGATCCAGAATCACTTAGGAGGCAGGTCTATGAGGGATTATTTGAAATAAACTAGCCTCTGGTTGTTTCCATGTAAATTGATGGGTTCGTAGTGGTTGAAAGTGAGCAGCCCTATTCTAAAGACTTGGATCCTGGACTGAATATAACAGAGAAAGGTATTTGAATGTGAACATTTATTGCATTCTGCTTCCTGACTGCATACGCAGGGTTGACCAGTTGTCCCAGTCTCTGGTATGTTTTCTCTGGTATGATGGACTGTATCTTCAAGCAGAGAGAAAATTTCTTTCTTAAATTTTATCTGTCAGAACATTTTTTTATCACAGTAATAAGAAAAGTAATTGATGAAGGGAGAAAGGCTGGTAGGGAAACCATCATGATGCGAGCCTATAAGTATCTTGACAAGGACTAGAAGACAAGGTCCAGAAGTAATACAATCTTCACCTGCTCACATTGTTACCCAAAGACATTTAATTACTCTCTCACACCCAGAGACATACAGTGGGTGGCAGACATGCCTACCACTCACTGCTTAAATATTTATCCTTCATTTCTTTTAAGAACTAGACCCCAACTTAACTAAATCTACTAGAGATCCAAAATAGAATATTTTTCTTTCCCCAACATGGCCAGCTTTAGAGAGCACCATGGCCTGGGAAATGGTCTACTTGGTGAAGTAGAAGCAGCTTGGCTCATGTCAACAGTTGGTTTAACTTGCTGGAGGAAGAATTCAGAGGCTTACATGGAGTGGGAGAAGCCCGTCCTGCCTCCCATGGGAATGCAGATATGCAGCACAGAGAATTTAACTCCATCCTCACACAACCTTTTCCCAGCACTTAGAATCTGTGTCTTGCTACTTATCTTTGGCTGCTCTCACACCCCAGGCAGGGCACAGGCCAGGCTCTCTATGGGATATTTGAGTCCCATTGCAGATTAATGAAGATTATCATTGCTTTACTTTCACAAGAGAAGTGAGGCCAAGGGTGAACTCTTTGTTTGCACAGACACCAATTGGCCAACAATTGTTTGAAGAGGCTTTCAAAAGCATCTTCTGAGAATTGGAAATCAAGAAATATGAGGCTTGCCTATTGGAAATAGCCTTGAAACTATTCCACCATTTATGTGTACATACACATATGAGCACATGCATGTACAGGACAGAAGTCAACCTTGAGGACTGCTTCTTGGAGAGCCATTCTTTCTAATTTTTATGTCAGTGTCTCTCACTGGGACCTTAGACACCAGGTAGGACAGAATGACTAACCAATGAGCCCTCACAATGTATCTATTACCCTGTCCCTAGTGCTGGGAATACAAGGACCACCATACCTGGCTTTTTATATTAATTCTGGATATCAAACATAGGTCTCAAGCTTGCATGGTAAGCACACGACAGATTTATTTCCTCAGCCCCTGTCCCATTATATACCAGATGACTCAAGTCTTGTTTCTCCAACCATGAGCCTCTTTCACTTTTTCAATAGTCAATACACCTGCTAGCCCTCTTTCCATTCTACAGTATTTTCCTTGTAGAATGTGTAGCCTTCCAACATGGGAGAAGCAGAATTCATCACAGGTTTGCATCTCTCCTTACTGTATGTAACACTTCACATGACCCTAAAGAAGGAAGATCATCATAACTCTTTTGCAAATGAAAACGAGACTCAAATATATAAAGAGATCAATACAGGAGCAGAGGCAAGAATCCAGATGCCTGATTAGCTTTCACTTGACACAGCCCAAATGCATTTGAGAGGAAAGACCCTACTGAAGAATTGCCTAGATCAACTGGCCTGAGGCAATGGCTGCAGACTATCGCCTTGATTGTTCCTTGATAAAGCAGGGCTCAGCCCACCGTGGTGGGTACCATTTCTTCCCCAGGTGGATGATTCAAACCATATACAAAGTTAGCTGAAAGCCTGAAAGTGAGTCAGCCTATATGAGCCACAAAACAGTGTTCTCTATAATTTCCACCACACTTATTTGGGTTGAAGATGCTGGGAAGAACAGCAATACCAGTCCACCTTCAAATTCCTGCTTGAGTTTCTGCCTTGACTGCCCTTAATGATGGACTGGGACCTGGAGTTGTGAACTAAAATAAACCTCCTGCCATAAGTTGTTTTTGCTAGGACATCAGCCCAGCTCCAGTGACTCCCAGGTCACTCTTTCCACCATCCTGCTTGGCTCCCACATGCACTATTCTTTCCTTCCCAATATGGAATTTCAGACAATGACTAAGTCCTGCTTAATTGTTCTGGACTTGTAGGAGACATGGCAAAAAGAACACTGTCAAGCAGAGGTTTGTCACTAACTAAAAATGTGTTTAAAGCCAAAACAAATGATCCTGCTCCCAAACTGTATCAGGGATCAACCTCAGATGAATTCTGTTTTACATTTAGCCTCACTAGACATCTTGTGAAAGCCTTGGCTGCCTACATAAGTTATAGAATCCTTTTAGGCATACGAAACTATGGCCATGCCAAGCCCAGGAATTTGAGAGTCTCTTACCTGATCCAAGTTCACTATTACAAAAGACTCAAATGCTGGATCTATACAGATAAGCAGACCAGGAGTTTTAAGCAAGGCTGCCAAAGGCATCTAGTAAACCCTGTGTATGACATGGAGGGCAACAGAAAGCCTCTAGCAAAAATATTTTCTTTGTGGAAGAGGCATGGGAAATAATTGCTTAATGGATGGAGAGTCTCCTTGGGGCTGATGGAGATGTCTAGGAATTAGACATTTGTATAATACTAAATTGTAAATTTACTAAATTCCACTGATGTAATAGTTTCAAATGATTCTTACATTTATATGAACTTTTCCCTGATTAAAAAATAAAGTTCAAAAAATACTGCTTTTGCCAAGTGCCATGGCTCCCAAGGGGCCATGTTCAAAGTAGACTGAGCAGCCCCCTCTCTGAGTACCTTCTCTGAGTCCTGGATCCACCCATCAAGCGTTCTACCCTTTCTGAAGGCAGGAATACATTCTAGGATCCATTTTTCTCTTCCTTGCTTTTCTCTGATAAGAGGAATAAAATTTGCTTTCCAAGGTTTATGGGGTTGGAGGAAGAGAGTGGTGTTTGCATCTGTCCATAAACTCAGCCATCAGCTCTAAGTTCCTACTGTTACCAGCTGTGATGTCCCTCCAAAAGCCAGAGGCTTCTCATCAGTACCTGGATCCATATCTTCTCCTGCTGGCTTCTATGAGCCACTGCCTGTTGTCTCATCACATTGCACCTTGCTCTCTGTTCACACTTTTCCTGGAAAGGAGAGTGTTCCTTATTTCTCCACAAAAAGCTATAACAGGACTCAAGACCTTATCACAACTGATATTGCATTGACCTTAGAACTCAGCACAGGCCCCAACATCTGCCAAAACAGGAACACGCCTAATTTGTCAAAGGCCTAGTCTATAGTTCCAGGATCCAGGAAGGTCCCTAAATATAATAACCTTGCTTTTTGGCTTCTGTGGTTTTGCTTCTTACTGTTCTTGCTAAAAGAAGTATGTCAGACAGAATGTTAGTGTGTGTGTGTGTGTGTGTGTGTGTGTGTGTGTGTGTGTGTGTGTTTGTGTGTGTATGAGAGACAGAAACAGACAGACAGACAGACAGACAGACAGACAGACAGACAGACAGACAGAGAAAGAGAAAGATAATGGCAAAGCTTGAGGCTGGCTGCATTGCATTATTTGGGCAAGTTCCCCATGCAGCTGCTGAATGACAATATACAGACTTTCTGCTCAGTTTGAAGACTGCTAATGTATTCTCTAGTGAAATTACTCCCAACAAAGTTTTCTTTGGGGAAACCTTGACCCTTATCATTCAATTTAAAATTCTTATTTTTAACCACCACAGCCAGCACCAGAACCAGAGGACAGGAAGCTCTTTTGCACAGAGATACTTTTCTTGATTTCCTTTCCATTCTTTGCTGTTGAGATTAATGGTGGTGGCCCTTCTCACTGTGGGTCACCAGCTGCCTCAGGCCCCATTGTCCCTCTAGACTCACACAACAAAACTTTTGAAGAAGGAAAGTCACCCTTATCACATCTGCATGATCAGGAATCTAGGAAGTCCTAGCAAATGCTAGCCATGTTTTCTCTCTTCTCCCTCTTTGAAATGCTGCTGTGACAGCCAATTTCCCAGGCTTCAGCAATGTGGTCTGGTCTCAGGTCTGCAGAAGTAGCTCTTGAGGCTGTTTCCCTAATCCCAATCCCCGAAGCTAGAAGTTTGGCCAAAAGTCATCTGGAAAACTTGTCTCTTCTACTGAGGCCTTATTAATAATGCCAAAAAATGCTTCATGTTTCATAGCCATTTTAGAATGTTTCCAAACCCTCATCACATTAATCATGCTACTTCATTGTCAGAAGTCTCCTGGGAAATGGGTAGAGAAGCAACTGAGATTCGTTCATTACATATAAGAGGCATGAATTCAGAGAGGTTAATTAAATTGCCAAAGTCACATAGCCAGCTAGGCAAGGATAACCAAGTCTAAAAATCTTCTTTATTACCCTAAAGCTTTAGACGTATACTAGGTCACAAACCCAGACCTCTGTCCTCCTGGTCTATGGCAGAAACTCTTCCATAAAGATTGTCAAGGAGTAAATTTCTGCCCCTGGAAGACTTGAACTCTCTCTCCAGTTCCCTTTACCATCTGCCCGATGCTCGAAGTCAGAGGACATGGGAAATGGGCTGGCATATTTCTCTTTGATCTGTTTTCAGTAAAACCCTATTTGCAAGATACACTTCACTTCTTTTGATGTGCAGTTCTTTAATTAGCTCACATATAAGAGCAGACTCCCTAAGAGAGAGAAAATTAATTAGCTCATTCCTTCTCAAAAAGATGCAATTCTTGAACTAATCATGGTATTTGAATGATTAATCTGCTTTAAATACACATGTGTTGAGGAGTATTACAGTTGGGAAGAATCTGAAGTAGGAGAGTGATCAATGGGTCCTGGGAAAGATAGGAGTCTGTGGCAACAGCCAAGGAAGAAGTTTAGTGATGTGGGATGTCTTTCTGTATGCTGTGATTATCATTTGGCCTATGGCAAGGCATCTTAGAAGTAGGCGGGAAATCAGAGCATAGATAAAGAAGGAGGGCAGAGTCAGGGAGAGATGTGCTGCTGCCCAAGAGAACAAGATCTAATGGAATACAGGTAAGCCACGGGCCACATGTGTTGAGTTAAGATGCCAAGAGCTAATTAGCAATATGCCTGAGCTATAGGCCAAGTAGCATGTAATTAATATGAGACTTTGTGTGATTATTTGGGACTAAGCAGCTGTAGGCTGGTCTAGACCTTGAGGCTAGACGGGTCAGAAACTTCATACTACATTTTAGAACTTCAACAGTATCACTGGCCCAATTCATTCCAAAGCCTCCTTAAATCTTCTTTCTGCTTCTTAGACAGCAACATTTACCCAGGTGGCAAATGTTTTTAAAACTAATCAACTGACATACATTACCCTATTGCCAGAAAACAAAAAGGGAAGGTGTGTCTACTTTACACTAACATGGTAACAACTGATACCATTTGCTTGAGTCTCACAGGTATGGCTCTTAGTTGACTCTTAAAACAAACTCTGCCAAAGAGAACACAAAAGAGGAAGCATGGTAAGTGTTAGGACACTAGTTTCCAATGCTGAACCACCAGTTAAACATCAAGACATGAGTGAGATTGACAGAGGGCTTATACATACACTGGCTATAGTCTGGAGAAGTGGTGTGTTCCTCGGGGGCCCATGTGTCCAGAGCTTGGCCCCAGAGTGGCACTGTTTACTGGTATTGTGGACTTTTAGGACCTTTGGTGCTATGTGGGAGGTCCTTAGGCATTGGGGGAATGCCCTTATACTCCAGCTCCCCCTCTTTGCTTCCTGGATAATGAATGAGGTGGTTTTGATCCACCATGAGCTCTTGATATAATGTACTGCATCGTCAGGTGCCTGGAAGACTCAAAACGATGAGCCCAAGTGAACTGTTTCTCTTTATAAATCAATCTCAAGCATTTCATTACAGTAACATAAATCTCACTCATACAGAATGATTTGGTATCTGAAATTAAGCATAAACTTATCTCCAATTATCTTCCCAGTCAACACTAAATGAGCAGTGTGTTTGGCCATACAGTTCTCATATAATTTTAATACCTGTCCAAATCCATCTGAATGAACAGCACTTTTTTCCAGGCACTGAACCCTAGGGAAAACATATTGTGTGCCTTATCCTTATTAAAGATCACTGAGCAATATGATAACCAATAACTCTGAAAAGGATTTTGAAAAAGGTTCTGCAATGTTCATTTGCTACCCACTCTAAGATATAGTGAGATAATATTAAGACTTAGTTCTGAGATAATATATAAAGAAATAGCAAAACAGGAGGATTGCTATAAAGAAACTTCTACCCAACACTGTGGTTTCCAGCTCACCCACTTCAGGCCTTCTCTGGACTGGGATGGAAAACAAGGTCACACTGTGAGGCCTAGGATGTACCCCATACACCTTCTCCATCTCAGATCCATTGGGTAAACTGATGCATAGCATTATGCAAAGTAGGGACAAAGGACATACCCTAGGCTTGGAACTGCACACTTCACACTTTCCTCACTTTCTAGAAAACATGCCAGATTCTTAAACTCTGATACTCTCTTCTGCAATGACTACACTCTGTCATTAAAGCATTCACAGGAACTGGACAAAGGAAGCAGTGTGTCTGTGTAGTAATATAACTTTATTTATAAAAGCAGACCATGGATTGACCTTGACACATGGACCACAATCTGTTGACCATTCAATTATCTGAGAAAACATAGAGTTATAAAATAAGCCAAAATGCCTTAATTACAGTTTTCTAAAGTTCCTGAAGGGGTTAGAGAAATGGCTCAGGTGCTCATTGGGTAAGCCTGGAGACCTGAATTTGGATCCCTAGCTCCCATGTATAAACCCAGACACTACAGTGCACACCTGGAATTCCACTGCTAGACCTTGCTAGCCAGGTAGTCCAGCCTTATCTGTTAGCTCCAGTTTCAGTAACAGATCCTGTCTCAAAAAATAAGATAGATGGACTGGAGCGATGGCTTAATGGTTAAGCATTGTGTGAATTCTAGTTAATACATAATGAAAACCCAGAGCCAAATATAGGGGAAACGCTGGAATATCAGTGAGAAGAAACAAACCACAGTCAATTCTCACCCAGAAACTTCTCAGGCTAAACAGTAAATGCTATCTTCAAAAGTTCTCAGACCTGGCTAGTTGCTCCTACACAATGCCTAAATCTCTGTCTCCTCCCACCTTAAATATTTTCTCTGCTCAGTTGCTTCACTTCCAGGTTCAACTCTGTATCATAATCCTATAGTTAGGTTTAAAGGTGTGTGCTACTACTGTTATTTGCCAGGCCTTGAACTCACAGAAATACAGAAAGATCTCTGTCTCCTGAATGATGCAATTAAAGGCGTGAGTCACTGACCCTCTTGGCTTGACCATAGGTGAGTCTGTTCTCTGATATTCCAGGCTGATTTTATTAAATATAAAATATATCACCACAATTAAGAACATGTATTGCTTTTGCAGAAAACCAAGGCTCTGTTATCAGCACTAACATGGTGGTTCATAAACACCTGTAACTCTAGGTCCAGAAGATCCAACACCCTCTACTGACCTTCATGGGAACTAAGCAAGTATATGATACACATGCATATGCACAAGTGGAACACTCACACATGTAAAAAAGTGAAAAGACAGAGAAATCTGTCATCACTGGGCTATAAAAAGGAAATGGAAACTCAAAATGGGAGGTGTTAGGTGGATATAAGAGGAGTAAGGGGTGAGCATGATCAAAATACATTGTATACACATATGAAATTCTTAAAGAATTAATTAAATATTATATGAATAAATTAAGTAGAAATATTGAGGAAAACCAGACATTGACTTCTGATCTCTATTTGTACACACACACATATATATACACACATACACACACACATATATATACACACACACATACACACATACACACACACATATATATACATAAAAGTTTTCCTTGAAAACTAAATAGGTATAAAAACAAATAATGTTCATTTCAATATTGTACTTTATTGGTAACAATATATGTTATTTCCATTCATATTTTATATGTTTACAGTTTATGTTACATATATTTATATGCATTTTTAATTAATACATATTTCAATAGATTTTATAATTAATATGGAACATGATAGTCTTTGCATTGCAGCCTATATTTTATACATCTCACTTTGACCAACCATGCCTCAGCAGCTGGAAGTCTGGTGACCACTGCTCTCCAGTCTTAGAAGCTCCCCCCCACCAGTAGTCCAAATTTCCAGGATGAAACATGAACCGAGGATTACCAAGGTGATAATGAATGGGGGAGGTAGAAATCCTTTCTGAGTCCTGATTACTGCCTCAGCAAATGATGTCTGAAGGCGGAGCGGTAGGAACACTGTGTCTTGATGAGTCTACTGCAGGGGCCAGCCGGAGACTGGAAAGTCTCAGAACAATGGCATACTTAATCAGCATAATCTGTTTTCCAGTTCAACTTGAACTTTTATATTTTATTTGTGTGTGTGTGTGTGTGTGTGTGTGTGTGTGTGTGTGTGTGTGTGTGTGTGTGTGTGGTGTGTGTAGACTACAAGAGCATTGGATTCCAGCTGGAGTCACAAGTGGTGTGAGCCACCCACTGTGGGTCCTCCAGAAGAGCAGCATGCACGTGCACTCATAGCCACCACCGAGCCATCTGTCTCTCCATAATATGAGCTTCTTAGCAGTGAAAATATGAGATCTCCTTGCCTGAACACTGTCCCTTCGACAGTGTTGTCTTGTCACCAGCACCCGGTGACCAACATTCATGCTCTAAGAAGACAGTGCCTTGGGGAATAGGTTTTCTAACACGATGTTCGACTGGGGGCTGTAAGGATAGTTCCTTGGCATCTGTGGAGGACTGGGGTGCAGACATTTTCCTGTGGAACTGACTGGGTAGCTAAGCCACTCCCTCATTGCAAAGGGGCAGAGAGGATCAGTGGAGAAAATGTGTCCTGGCTAGGACTTGACACAAACTAAATTCATCTGAAAGTAGAGAACTTCAGTTGAAACACTGTCTCCATAATATCCAGCTATAAGGCAGTTATCTTAATTAGTAATCACTGGGGGAGGGTCCAACCCACGGGGGTGGTGCCACCCCTAGGTTGGAGGCCCTGGGCTCTATAAGAAAGCAGACCATGGGGAACAAGCCAGTAAGTAGCATCTTTCCATGACCTCTGCATCAGCTCCTGCCTCCAGGTTCTTCCTCTGTTTGAGTTTCTGTCCTAACTTCCTTCAGTGAGGAAGGAAGTGATGTGAAAGTGTAAACCAAATCACACACACACACACACACACACACACACACACACACACATACACACACACACATACACACACCAAGTTGCTTTGGCCATGGTGTTTCATCACAGCAATAGCAACCCTAACTAAGACAGAACGTATTTGAAGAGGGCTGTACTAGGGGTTTCTTGCCAATCTCTACTCCTGTTTTGCTCTACGTTGGTGACAGGAACATTCAAAGACAGGATTTAAGAGCCACACACAAATACTAACAAAGAGACCAGCTCCTGCAATCTGACACTATGCTTAGTAACAAGGGAGTTGCAGTTCTAAGATTTTCTTGAATGACCAGAAAGTTCCAGAAGATTCCAGGGACTTTAAATGGGCCAGATACAGGGTCAGAAGGGAAAGGTAGTGGGGTGTATTGGTAAAGGTGGTCCCCAAACCTCATGCTCACCAGTAGTTGAGGATGGGGTGGAGAACACACATGACTGACAGTGGGAACATTACTGTCTCAGGGCAAGTGAGACTGTACCATAGGACCTACAATGACCAGGAAAGCAGAAGGAGGGAGGGAGGGAGAGAGGGAGGGAGGAGGGAGGGAGGGAAGGAGGGAGGAAGGAGGCGGGAGGTGAGAAGGGGAGACATGAAGGAAGAGGAGGAAAGAGGGGATGGGAAAACCAAGCACTGAGCATGGTTGTGTGATGCACTGGTCTGGCATACAGCTTTAATGTTACTATATATCCTTGGCTGGTTGTTCCATTGAATGATAGAGAAGGAAGTGTGTGCTGCTGTACGAAGTTTGCTATATGAGCTCCCAGAGAGGGAATTTCTGATCCCTCTCATCAGGCTGATCAGGGAGGGAAGTGATAAAGATGGTCCTTCTGCCTTCTCAGATCACACCAAATTTCTGATAATCCAAAATGGGGGGGGGGGGGTAAGCATTAATAATAAACATCTATGATAAGGAGAGGTGGCTCAGTAGTTAAGAGTAAGGACTGCTCTTACAGATGACTTGAACTGAGTTTCCAGCACTCATATGGTATCTGACACCTTTGTAACTCCAACTCCAGAGGATCCAGTGTCCTCTTCTGGTCTCTGGTGCACCTGAATACACTTGCCATTCATACATATGCACATACACATGAATACATATGTACACATACATATATATTACATCTTTTTAAAAATATCAGGTCATCATTTACTGAGAGATATTGTGTCCTGAGCAGTGAGCTTTAAAAACAAAACAAAAAGGTAGCTTTTATTATTCCATTAAATGTTCAAATTTTAATTTTGACAAGTTCATAGATATATGTAAGGTATTATAAACACATTCTCCTCCTCCCCACCTGACCCCTTCCCACTTTCATGTCTTACTGCTGCCCTGTGTCTGTGTCTGTAGTTGTTGCTCATGATGACATCAGGAATGCTATATGTGGAAGACCATATTTCCCAGCAATCCTTCCCATCTCCCAGTGCTTATGATCTCCCTACCCCACCCCTTCAGCAATGATCTCCCTGTTTCTTGATGGGGGGAGTAATAGTCGTGTCCTTTTGAGGGCTAAGCTCTCAGCTGTTTCTGTTTTAGAAGAAAAAAATGGGTTTGGAGGAATTGAGTGACTTCTTAAAAGTCAGTGGGTAGCAGAGATAACATGTGAGTTCATCTAAACTACTTCCTGTCTTGTTCCTTCCCAACCCAGCTGTGGCCTTCAGACATTGGGTATCTTTAGTGCCTCTCCTTCCCTGTCCTGTCCTCTCCCCCTCCTTTCTTTTATTCTTCCTTTTTTCCTTCCTTCCTTCCTTCCCCTCCTCTGCCTCCTCCTATTTCTCTCCCTCATCACTCCCTCTCCTCTCTCTCCTTCTTGACTCTCTCCTATGAGCCTAGCTTCCATCCTCAGCTACACTAGAGATTCTCTCATCACTTACCTAAGACCAATACCATGAACAGAACTGCTCTAGACACCAATTTTGAGCCAACTAAAGTCTTGGCTCCAGACATCTCACAAGGATCTTAGTCAAATATTGCAAATTGCTAGCCAGGCAGAACAAAGACAGAAAAGCGCATTCCTACTGCTTGATGCTGTCAGGTCTGAGTTCTGTTAACACGGTGTTTGGCTGCGTCTCAGGAAAGATCTTTCTCTGGGCACCAGGCAAAAATCCTGGCTGCAGTTCTCAGATGAAAATAAAGTTGCTACAAATGCCATTAAGTCCCCACCTCTATTGGCCATCCTGAAGGAACACCTACGTGTCCACACAGGGGAGCTGTTAGTCATTGGAAACTGAGATAGCTAACAAGCTGGTGCAAACTGACCCAAACCTCTAGGCACTGTCAACAATGTCCCCTATGTATATTCTGTATAGGGACTGTCATTTCACTTGGATTTCTTTGCTGGGTTTTTCCCTGTAAGCTTGCATCACAGCCTTATAAAAGAAGAGTTCAGCCTCTTGCTAAAGAGCTAGAGCACCGTGAGCTTGTGCATTTTAGGGAACGCTTCCCAGAATCACTTTCTTGACCTGGAAACGAGTCAGAAGAGGCTTTTCCATCAAGCATTTTGTGTGAACTCTGATCTTAGGTGTTAGACTGATTTCTCCCCATGAGGCACTCACCTAGCGCTGGATTCCGGAGAGTTTAATTCTGATAGTAATAAAGATAAATAATGAAGAATAGCTTGATTCCGAACACCGGAGCCTCTTAACTGAGAAGAAGCAAATCCAAGCACAGGAAGAAAGAATTTTCAAAAGCACAAAAGTTCTAAGACCAGACACTATAAATTCTTTTATCTGTTGATTAAATAATAATAATAATGTTTATTGAGTACACCAGTTGTTAAGACCCCCAAACTGGCCTCTCTTAAACAGTCACTTAGCAAGATACTCCTGTTACTTCCTTTCATTTGCTGAAAGACATTATATAAGATAATCGACTTCAGAGTGGAAGTTTATTTTGTTCATGGTTTCAGGCCATGGCCAACTTGTTATCTTTGAGCCTGAGGCAAGACAGAACATTGATGTAGAGAATACATAGTTACCAGACTATCACAGAGGCTAGAGAGAGAAAATGGACTCTGGTCTTATTTTTTCAGTTGCGTGCATGCCTTCAATGGCCTAACTTTTCCTCAGTAGGTCTCACATCTCAAGCTTTTCATCATCTCCAAATAAAACCATAGATTGAGGGGCAATGCTTGTGGGAAATTGTGTTGTTTCATTGTAAATAATTATCCCACCCACTGGTTTAATAAAAAGTGCTGATTGGCCAAAGGCAGGCAGGAAGTGTGGGCAGGGCTACCAGACTAAGAAAACTCTGAGAACAGGAAGCACAGAGCAGAATGCCAGAGAGAAGCCGGAAGAAGCAGAGGACAACTATGCTGCTGTGAGAAAAGGTACCAAGCCCCATGGCTGAACAGGATAAGAGTCATGGGTTAGTTTAAGGGTAAAGAGGTAGCAAGTTATATGCCTAGGCCTTAGGTTGATCAGCCTAAAACCTATTGTAAACATCTGTGTGTCTCTGCGCGTCTGGGGTCTGTGGGCCTAAACCTTGAGGTAGGCCTGAAAGTCTGGGCCAGAAACCTCATACTACAAATGCTTTAAGCTATCTACTTTTGGTAGATAGCTACTAAAACCAGATTTCCCAAAAGACACTAGTGTCTATAGATGGAATTTTCCTTTCCTCAATTTCCAGTTCCAGATAATTAATTATATGAAGGCTCATATTAATTACAAAAGTTCAGCCAATAGTTCAGGCTTGTAGTAGCTAACTCCTACATTTAAATTAACCCGTTTCTATTAATTAATTGTATAAGTGCCACATGTCTCATAGTATTACCAGATGGTGTCTCCCTTCTAACTCCGCCCCTCTTCTTCCCAGTATTCTCCTTATCTGGCTCTCCTACCTTATCTTATTCTCTTCAGCTATCGGCCAGTCAGCTTTTTACTGAACCAATCACAGTGACAAATTTTCACAGTGTACAAAAGAATTATTCCACAACAGGTGTCATTTACTTAAACTCAGTTCTTCCTCTATTCACTTGAGATGGCATCAGAGCCCATTGGATCCCAAAAGACTTCACACACTGAATAAGTCAGTTATACGATCTTGGGTAGGGCCTGTGCTTCTCATTGACTGGCCATAAACTGGAGTCCCAGGACTCCAATTTCAGAGTTGACTAACTTTTAGAGAACTATGCAGACCTCAAGACAATTCTTTATACACATTTGCCCATTAATTACTAAGAGTATTTTTAAGCTTTGAATGAATGAAAAGATACATAGGACATGGTACAGAAAGATCCCCGATGTAGCATCGTCCATCACTGTTGAGTTTTGTCATGTCAACCTTTTGGTATGTAAGTTTGCTCTTGGTCACTAGTCTGGAAGTTTCCTGAACTCAGACCTTTTGAGTTGTGTGGTTGTTAATCATGTCAACTTCTCAAGATTTAGAATTAACTAGGAAATAAACATCTGGCCTTGACTATGAGAGAATTTCCAAGAAGCTTTGATGGAAATGGAAGAGCCACTCTGTGTAGTAACAGTAACACCATTTTTCAGACTGGCATCTCAGGTTGAATAAAAAGGAAATGGAGATGTGCACTAAAATTCATATTTCTGTGTTTCCTAGCAGGAGACATACCACTACCAGTTAGCCCACGTTCCTGTTTTCTCTGCCTTCTTCATTGTAATACGGAACTCTTGAACTGAAAACTAAAATAAGCTCTTAGTGCCTTACATTGCTTTTATCAGGAATATTGTCACCACAACAACAAAAGAATTGATACATGCTATTACAGAAGCTTTCTTATGTGGGCATAGATGACTAAATTATTAGGCATTGTCTATCAAATTGGCAATCATCAACTCCACCTTCAACCCTGCTCCCTTCCTACATGGCAGAAGTGGACACTGAAGTTTATAGTCTTGTAAGAACAATAGCATGGTCAATCTGACACTGTAGACAACAGTCATTCCATTATTATGCAATTTTTTTCACAGGTCCAGCCAGTCCAAAGATCTTAGAAGTTATGTACAAAGAACTAGAGTCAGAGGCAATGTCACAGAAACCTAGAGGTTTGGACATTTTTTAAATTCAAAGACTGGTGGTCACAGAAACAGAAAACATTTCCTGTGGAGGTAAGCATGAATCTTACTGGATAACAGCTTCAAATAACAGTTGCACAGTATATAATAACCATATAACACATATAATAGTATTATTATTTGATAATGAAAATTTTGGAGGCCAGAGAGGCTAAGAGATTGTACAGATAGGGGCATATCAATCCAAGGTAGGAATGCTGACTGTAATTTTTGTCACTATGAAATTTTGCCACAAAGGATGGACATTCAATGAATGAAACAAAAGTGCCCATCAAGGAGGAAAATTACCAATAGACCTTCAGCCCCAATTCTCAGAATATTACTGTTTTCATAATCTATTGCTTCCAAACACATCACACAAAATTTATCAGCTTAAAAAACCAACGATTAAATGTCATCATTCTACAGGCTGGCAGGCTTAGGGGATGGTTCTTCCAACAGTTGTGGCTAACTTAACTGAGCTCACATAGATGACTACTTCCTCTTATAATATGGCCACACTGGCAGTTCAATTAAAATATCTTAGGCAGTAGATCTTGGCCAGCTTTCAGAAAACTATCATATTTTATGATAAGAAAATATGGTTATATTTAATTAGCAATAACAATTTTTAAAATGCTTTGCACAAAATAAACATAAGAAAAATTTTTAAACAAATAAAGGAGGCTTGTCAACTCTCTACTTCAATCTGATCCTTCAGAGTGACACACTGAAAAGCATTCTCATTTGAAAACAGGAGTCTGGAAAAAAAAATCCTACAGACCATTCCTGGGGGAAGCAGATCCTGAATTTGAGGCTGATGTACAAATGCTTACAGAGGAAGGCTCTGGGACTCAGACCCATGCAGAATGAAGGGGAAAGAAGCTGTTTTAGGCACAGAAAGTTTAGCTAGGAAACACCCCCAAAAGAAGATTAACTCAACCTAGTTCATGGAGGATTTGCATCCTAGATGACCCTTCAGAATTAAACCTCACTGGAGGGCAGAAATCTATCCTTATATATTATCTGGTCTTCCAAGGAGCCATATCTTGCATGAGACAGGTTTTTCAATAATTTTGGCCCTACCAAGGGCCACCCACAGCTAGTACTCTCTGCAGTGAGGAACCAGTTCTTCATCTTCTATGGGATCTGGAAATGCACAACAGATGCTACCGGAGATGCCCTTCCCCACAGCTTCTATTCAGTAGTTTGTGGACAGCCAACCAATGCAGGAGGACAGGTAAAAACTGTGAGTGATAATGCTACAAAGACAAACTGTCTTTATTCACAGAAGATGATTAATTCAAAACTTGGTGTATGAGATAATTGTTGGGATGAATAAAAAAGTGATTTTAAAAGAGGGTACAAGTAAGATTAATGTGTAAAAATAAATTAACTTTCTAAATGCAAACTGTAAAAGAATTCATGAAAGGCTTTGAATATGTGCATAGGAATCATGTGGAGAATATTTGTTGCCTCGGTGTTTGTAAGAGCAATGCTGTAGAAATGACCCAAATGACTGTTCAGGAAAGATACATACATGACTATGTGGCCGTACATGGGGTTGTACACATCAATAGAAACAAATGGTTTATACATAAAGGCACAAAATCTACATGAATCTTAGCAATAAATAAAGTTTGGGAAAAAAGAATTGATTATAGAAGACAATGTGTTTTTAAAATAAGCACAAATTTGCACTATAAAATACGTTCCAATAACTTATATATGCATGATAAAAATACTTTTTAAAGTAAGAAACCCCCACAAATAAAAATTAAGCATAATGGCTGTTTGTATGAAAGAGGAGAAAACTGGAAATGAACATATGTAGCTTCAGTAGGAAGAATTCTTGCAAGAGTCAGAGGGTTCATGGACATTTGTTTCAGAATTATGCTGTGTAGTTGTATATACATTACAACGTGTTTATATGTATCAGTATGCTAGAACCTTGACGTATAGCAATAGTTTTGAAGTTGAATATTTATTTTTGAACTCATGCACAACTGTTTGTGCACATGTGTGTTTGTGTGCCGATTGCATGTAGTATCTGAAAACACAAGAGAGCAGGAGAAACTGAAATGTAAGCTGCCTTCAGGGTGCTGGTAACTGAATTCAGGTCTCTGCAAAAGCAGTAAGCACCACTGAGCCATCTTTCCAGCCCCAATTTTGAAATTTAGAAACATCTTTAAAAAAAAAAAAAAAAAAGAAAGAAAAAAATCAGAGAATATAGTGATTCAAGTACTGTTAATAAAAAACACTTATTATAGAGTAAGAAAAATTTTATTAGATTTTATTGATCGGCATAGATACCCCTCCAATAAGACTGCTACAGTGAGGAGGCTCAGTTCAAAATATGTCATGGGCAAGTAAGAATTGATAGCCAGGAAACAAGGGGAGGGAATGTGGCGGAAACCAGGAAGAGGGGACTGAAGAAGTAAGATGGATCTAACTAAAATCACCTATGGAAGTGATGTGTGTATGTGTGTGTGTGTGTGTGTGTGTGTGTGTGTGTGTGTGTGTGTGTGTGTGTGTTTGTGTATGTGTGTTATACACATGAGTTCAAGTACAGATGGAGGCCGGTAGAAAGCATCATCAGATCTTCTAGAGCTACAATTGCAGGTGATTGTAAACCATCTGACATGGGTGCTGGGAACTGAACTCCAGTCCTGCAAAAGGAAAATGTGCTCTCAATGGCTGGGTCATCTCTCTAAGAGCACATTAGGGTGATATGTCAGAACCTGCAGGATGGAAGAGATGAGGCCATAAGAGAGTGAGATACTGAGGGGTTGGCTGTTGAGGATGGAGAAGTTTTTGCTACACCGATTCAGAGTGGCTGTTATTCAAACTGTATTTTCCAAGAAACCACAGACAGATGCTTAGGAACCACTCTGAAGCCTGATTCAGCCAAGAATCTTTTTCAGTTCTACAGAAAAAGAACTAGAGAAAAACTAATGGAAAAGGTGACTGGGAGTCCAGCAGGACTTAATGACATTTTAAATGAAATTTATATATATGTGTATATATATACACATATATATATGTATATATATGTATATATATATATATATATATACACAGAGAGAGAGAGAGATGTATATATGAAGAAGCAAAGGCCTTTACTACCTATCCTTGTGATGTGGTAGAGTTTTAAGCCTCTTGAAGGCAAAGATACAATTCCAAATGAGAAGTGAATCCTTACTCTTGTCTGTAAAGACTATAGGGTGTTTGTGACCTGCTGGGTACCCATGGAGAAAAATAGACAATGGAGATTGCACATTTTTCTAGTTTGCTTTCCATTGCTGTAATAACCATCGTAACCAAAAGCAACATGAGAAACAACGTACTTGTTTAAGTTTACATCTTACAAATAATCTAGTAAAGTCAGGGCAGGAACTGATGGCAGGAACTGAAACAGAGGCAGTGCAGAAGGGATGCTTCTTCTGGCTTATTTCCCATGGATCACTCATCTTGCTTTCATATGCCACCCAGGATGACCTGCCTAGGGATGACACCACTGACAGTGAGATGAGTCCTTCCACATCAACCATAAATCAAGAAAATGACCTACAGACTTGCCTACAGGACAATCAGAGGAAGATATTTTCCAAATTGAGGTTTCTTCTCCCCAGAAGACTCCAGCTTTTGTCAATTAATAAAACAGAAACACAAAACAACAACAAAAGTATAATCATCACAATAAGGGTGATAACAGAAACATGTTAGCCCGTGCCTAAGTTTAAGTACCTGGAATTTGAACAGGGCAAATCTCTAGTTCATATATGAAGCATGACCACAGCTAGTTCTTCAGGTTTAAGATGGGATCACACAAAGCTTAATAAATAATCTTTTTACTGTCTTGCCTACCTAATAATATTTCTATACTTTTCTTCAGCATGCCTCATCTGACATTTGTACAGAAGACTATCCCATTAACCGATGGTCTCTGGTTTATTCAGGCTCATCTCTCAGGGTAGGTAATTAACCCCAGTATAGAAAATCAAGTTATTTATTTCTAGCTGGTCACAGTGATGGTTCAGGTTTGGTACTTCGTGCAGGTCAGATAAAACAGATCTAACCCGAGGGCAGGAATCATTTCTTTTGTTGAGTGGCAGAAAGACATGCTCTGCATCCAGCACTAATGGTAGCCATGAAGGACTTTCTAAGAACAGAGCTGAAGTCAGAGCCAACAGACAGAAAAGGATATCTTGGTGTTAGCCATATTGCCATCCACACTGAAGGAGATTGGGAAAACAATGCTGAGAAGCATTTGGCAATGTGACTCAGATTTTCCTCAAAAAGCTCATGGTGTGGCTCTGGAAAAAAATGACTTAACCCAGTAGAGCCTAAAATTCCACATGATTTAGTTTGAGATTGATAACAGGCTGTCATAGATTGTCATGATTAAATGCAAAGATTCAGTGCCCGGTGTAAAGTTCCCCAATGAAGGTTACTTATTGTTCCTCTATTTATAAACTCACAACCCTTTCTCCATAAGCTCTGCTGCTATGACATTTTCTCTCCTCTTTTCTCCATCAAAAGTGATTTATTTCAGATCTACTGACATAGAGACACTCACAGAAAGGACATAGGCTTTGAGATTGAGATTATTGATCCAACCTCTAAAACAAATAAAAGCAATTTAATCCTGAAACTAGACACACAAAAATATTTCTTGCCCAGGAAGATGCTAGCTAGCACTGACTGCTGAAGAGACCATCCAAGACCATCCCCATGGGCTTCCTTTCACAGTGGTAGCCATGCTTTGCTTAGGATTGATCTGATTGTTCTGACCAGAGAGAACTTGTCAACAAGTTATAAAGGATTAACAAAAAAATTCCTCATGGCCCACAGCTGTGTGGATACCTAAGGCTGATCACACATCTGATGTGTCCAGACACACTCAAAATCTTCTGAATCCTAATGTGTTCTGAAGAAACCAGAGGGATTTTGGGGGGGTGGGGAGGATCACTGTGTCCTAAAGATGCCCCCATGTCTCAAAAGTAGACATGAACTTCTAAAATCCATGAGCCATGAGGAGTCTGTCTACAAATCAGCACTCAAAACAGGCAACGTGCCTAAGGTCCCTTATCTGTTTTAAATTACAAACCTCTTTTTATTACTTTTCTCTACTTGAATCAGGAGGAAATTTGAGCTCGGGATGGGAAAAGAGATTGAAGCTCCCATGCCAACTCCAATCAAATGTGCCGAGCTGGGAGAGCTCCCCAGTCTGGTCTCAGAAAGAAACAGTGCTATAATCAGTTAGTGACATCTGCCAGGGACCACAGCCAGGAGTGGAAGGCCAGAAGAGCACATGATTGTATGTGTTGTAGTGGGCATGGAATAATGTAGTGTTATCACTTGGACTTTCTGACCTTCTTTTCAGAAGGCCTTGAATTTTTGTTTCTCACATGGTAGATATGGAATAGTAGCAAGGTATTGCTCTGTCCTTAGCAAGATGAGACATAAATTGCCATGTTGGGTCTGAGCCAGCCAGGTTTTGTTTCTCCTTTTCTGCCATCCAGTCCTCTGGCCAAGCATCTTCTTTTCTGAATAAGACCAGGAGGCAGGTTCTACATTCCTATCATTCTCCTTGGTCTTATTGAGAAACAAAATGTCACAGTCTCTGAAACATATGAGAGGTTGCAGATTACACAGGAAGATATGTTCTGTTTGGGCATTCATGTGTGTGTGTGTGTGTGTGTGTGTGTGTGTGTGTGTGTGTGTGTGTGTGTGTGTGTGTGTGTGTATGTGTGTGTGGTTTAGGTATGTGTTCGATGTATTCATCAATGCAGGTGAACATACATACACGGGTGCATATAACTTCTGTATGTCACCTGAGATAGGGAACTGGCTGCAGATCAGAGGAAAAATATCACCAAAATCCAGCTTGGTGAACCAGTGACTTTACTGTAATTACTTACAAGAATATGAGTGACAGCTTACTTACAGGAGCAGAAATGACTCAAAGGCAAAAAGCCCATTGCAGCCTGAATGACAGCTCATGAAAGCTAGAGCCCTGAAGCACACTGCACAACTTAAAGGAAGCTCAACAGGTCAGAGGGCATCTTTTGGGCAGCTTTTCTGTTCTGCCTTCCTCTTAAGCAACTCATCTGGTCTCTGTCTCCTTAGGATTCCTTACTGTTTATAAAATATTGAATATGGAGGGAGCTTGTGCATCTGGCCAGCTTCAGGAAGTTCCTGAGATTTCTGAGTTGTTTATTTCTTAAGTCTTAAATAAAATTTGGGCTTTGGGGACAATTTCTATACAGTAATAATCTTCACTCATAACAATAATAATAATTATTATTTGTAGTAACAGTATAGACCCAGTCTCCATCCCCCGTCTTCTTTGCTCCCCTCCTCACTATAAGTCCCTTTCACAAATCACATATTTTCTTCTATAAAAACAGGGTCTGCCACTGAACCCGGGGGCTTGATGATTGCCTAGACAAGCTTGTTATTGCACTTTGAGGACCTACCTGTCATTACCACCCCTTCTAACACTCTACTTACAGATGTACCCCACTGCGCCCAACTTTCACATGAGTGCTGGGAATTCTAACTTAAGCCTTCATGCTGTATGGCAAGCATTTCATCTCCTAAGCAATCTCCCCAGCCCTGGGATCTGCTCAGATAGATGAGGGAGCTAAGCACCAAGAAGGGAAGTGACTTTGTGTGAGATGGCAGAGGGAAATTCCATTCACCAGCCTTCCCATAAAGCTTCATTCATCTGTTTCATTCTCCATTCTTATCTCCTTGGCTATGGCAATCACACTGCCCACAAGGAATTTCTTGAAAAATAATTGTTTAATCAATGTCCTACTGAAATCTTAGCAGAGGAAAGGCAGCATAAATATAAAGTGACAACTACTAGGCACAAGACAGGGAAGGACAGGAAGATTTAAAAGGGTGGTGCTGATGTTATCTCACTAAAGAGCATATGCATTTCCCAGTCTGTCAAGAGTCACATCTGAGATCTTTTCCTAAGGCCCAAATGTGACAAATGTTTTAGTTGTAGTTTCTGCTAAAGACAACATACGAATGTTGACTGGTTTGCAGTTTTATAATATAAGGAAAGTTTTGAAAATTTGGCATTTCCGTGGAGACACTAAGGAAGCATGGGTGAATAAGTACACCCCCAGTTTGCAAGTTTCACAGTGTGGTTGGAAAGGCAAATAATAATAATAATACATTCTGCAATATAAATGGTATTATGAATGTACACATAAGGTACATAAAAAGAGGGATTAACTTGGAAAGACATCAGGAAATTCTTTTATAGAGATAATATCAGAGCCCAGCTTCAAAGGGCAGATTATTAGTTCATTCACTCAATGCACCAAAGAGAGTGCTCAAGCTTTGCTGGCAGTCTAAAGCAACATAAAATGGACTGGGGAGGTGAGGTGAGTCAGTGGGTAGAACACCTGCTGTGCAAACATGAGGCTCTGAATTCAGATCTCTAGTACCCATATAAAAAGCAAGGCATGGCTACATGCACCTCTGAGTCCAGTGCTGGGAGAGATAGAGACAGAAGGAACACTGATGTTTTCTTGTTACCAGCCTAGCCCCAAACCAGTGGCTTCCAGATTTGGTAAGTGACCCTGTCTAAAGGCAGCAAGAGAACAAAGGGAAGAGTGACAGAGGACACCAAATATTCTCCTCTGACCTCTATGTTTTGTGGTCATATGCCTGCATACACGTGTGGTCCTCTCTCTCTCTCTCTCTCTCTCTCTCTCTCTCTCTCTCTCTCTCTCTCTCTCTCTCTCTCTGACACACACACACACACACACACACACACACACACACACACACACACACACACAACTTGCTGAAAAAGAGAGACGCATAAGAGAGACCAGAGAATAGACAAGGTAGTCTTACATGAATGCAGCGTAACATCACTGTGTTTTGGAAACAACAGCCAGTGAATATCTCTCACACAGTCACACGAGGAATCTTAGGAAACGTCAGTAAAATGAACAAATCCTTGAGTAGGCTAGTCAGGAAGAAAAAAAATATGTCTCATCAAAATCAGAAATGAGAAAGTGATCCCACCACTTCTACAGAGATTAAAAAGTAAAAGGGATCCTTATACTACCTTTAGGTCATCATACTAATATGCCATATGACATAGAAAATTTTGTCTAAAAAATTATAAAAACAACCCCAAAGGAAAATTTAAAATCAGGATGGAAAATAAAGAAATTTTATTCAAAACTAAATCTTCCCACAAAAGAGTTCAGGTTTAGGTGGTCCCACTGATGAGTTCTATCATTTAAAAAAACTAGAACAGTTATTTACAGACCCTCCCAAAAAACTGAAGTGGGAGAGGGCAATTCTTAACTCATCATATGACACTAAAGCAAAGGCATCACACAAGACGACTACTAACAAACACCCTCATACATATGCATAAACATCTTCCTCAAATCCAGCATTGCATACATTACATATCATAACTAAATAAAATTTCCCTCCAGTAACATCAGGGATGACAGTTTATTTTGCTGCTCACTTGTGCCCTTCATGGTGCTCTTTCTTATATTTTTATTAATCTTTATTTTTATTAGTTTTGACTTGTCTGTACAGTTTCCATCCACAAAAATAAATAGCATAGAAATACCTGTACACGGCCCCCTCTCCTCTTACACAAGATAAGGATACCTTTCTGTACCTTGATATTTTCTCATGCGAGTATCAGATTTGCATTCTGAAAAGATCACTGCCACATAGTGGAAAGGTTAGAACTTCTAGGAAAAAAAAAAAAAAAAAAAAAAAAAAAAAAAAAAAAAAAAAAAAAAAAAAAAAAAAAAAGATGGCCAGACAGGATCACACTGCAGTTATCTGAATAATGTCAGTGGTGCCTTGGTTTAGGTTAGTGGTGGTGGGGATAAAGCAGGGCTGACAGATTGTCAATGAAACCTAGGGGTTCAAGAGACAGGGCTTGAAATTTAAGTGGTACACACAGCCTTAGTCACATTAATATTTTCAGTGTGAATAAGTTTCCCATATGATATAAGACTAGACTATTTCTATAGCTTTCTCTTTTTAAAGAAATCATAGACACTTTCAAATGTCTATAAAGCACAAAGAACACCATGAACACCTAACATATATACACCTCACAGAGATTCAATAATTATCAATCCATGATTGCTCTGACTTTATTTAGTTTCCTAACTGTTTGCACTCATTTCTTCCTTGTTTGAACTGGGGTTCTGGGATTTTTCCCTCGTCTTCTCTGCCAGACTTTCCAGCATTTTGGAGAAGCACTATTACCAAGTCTTACTGTTGCTTCTCTTTATCCCTGCCAACCTCCTGACTCATTAAAGCTCCGTCCTTTATTGCAGGGCTTTGATCCCTTTAAAAATTCATCATGGCTTATGTTTCAGAGGGATATTCTGTGTGTAGTTTGACTTAAGAAGTAGGACCCCTTTGTTTGCCAAGACAGTGCAGAGGAGGAGAAGGTCAGGTATAGTATTGCTTTGTTTCTTTCTTCAACCTTAAGCCTGGATTCTCAACTTTCCCAGGAAAACACTGAATTATTGGTAACACTGGGGAGCACCTGGCCATGCACACAGCATGGAGAGCAGAGAACAGAGAAGGGAAAGAAAGTACCACACTTTACAAAAAAACAAAAAACAAAAACCAAAAACCAGCTGATAACAGCCACTGGGTCATTTGTCCATGACTTTCTGCCAAGTCATGGTTGAGAGATAAGTTCTCATATCCTAACCACTTGGATGTCATGACACAGCCCCATGTATTTGCATATGTGGAAGGCCTTTCTCTTGGCCTGTGTGTTATCACTGAAGTCTGAATTTTCTGTCTTTTGTCACTGATACCTGCTCTATTGCAGCTCTGATGCCTACATAGGGGATGGAAATGGGTGCTCAGCTACTGGAAATTTCCTTAACCTCCCTAATGCACCAAGTTCCCCAACTCTAAAATAGGACCTGTATTATACCTGCTTCAGAGAATCAATGTGATGATTAAATTAAATGCTGTACCTAAAATCACTTAGTGCCTTCACTTTGATATGCTGTTATTATTGCATATAGATGATTTATCTAATAGATCTGATTCAGTCCTCCGGTTAGTCTGTTTATTCTGGGTGGTCTTTCTGTTCTGGCTGATAGATGGTTGTGATGATGATGGGAAGAAGAAAGGGGAGGGAAAACAAGAGTAAGAAGTAGAAAAAAAGGAAAAGGGGAAGGAGGTACAGGAAAAGGGAGGAGGAAAAGTAAAGGCTTTTCATTACGTCTCAAATTCTCATATGTAAAGTGGGATTTTAATGTGTTTTCAGAAAAAAATGTTTGTGAACTAAACAGGAAAAAAATGGCCATAAATATGGCCCCTACAGTACCTGGAAATATAAATACTCATCAAAGACTTAGTGGTGGTAAGAAGTATGATTTGGTCATTGTTTGGAATGGAGGTATCTTTTGGACAAGGTGAGGAGATTTAAGTGTCATCCCGCTGGTGAGAAATGGGGAAGCTGTGTGTTTTATGAGACATGCCCAGTGTCTCAGTCTATCAATAGTGGATATCACCCTTAAAGATTATTTGGATCCAAAATACTTTCCTCATGAAGTTCTTTGAAGTAAAGTAGCTTCTTCAAAAGTCCCACAAATTTCCAGCACTCTTAGGGGAGGCTTTGCATTACATGCCAGGTCTGGTTGTATTATCACCATAAATGATTTTGTCCATCAGCTGGTAGATCAGTCCATTTAGACAGATCATGAATACAGGCCCAGAATTGGGTAGCCTTTGCACCACTAAACCCAGCAGAACAGGCCTCCTGGGACAAGGGGGTGGAAAGGAGACAGCACCATAGTGGAAAAAGTTGCTTTAATTTTAACTTTTATTCTGCATTAACCATTTTCCCACACTATTTTGTAACTCACAGTAAGGAACGAGAACAAAGCAATAAAAGCAAAATATATTCAAATAAAGCCCCACAGTGCTGTACAGTAGTAGGTGGTGGTATCCTTAGGGGCTCATTTTTTAAACTGCCTCATTTGCTTCTGAATTTGAAATTTCAGGAGGCAGAAGAAAAATCTGTCTTTGACTCATGCTCTAAAAAGTAAAAGTTTGGATTGTCTTTGAATTAATGCATAAAACCATGGTTCCTGAGCCTCCCCTTCCCTTCCTGATGACATCATCTACTCATCAGTAATGTACAAGAAGCACACTGGCATTGTCTCAGGCTGTCATACTAATAGGCCATCTCTGAACATGGTAGGGTTGTATCATATACACAATACTCTCTCTCAGTTCAAAGCTGTGCCTTTATCAGAAGAAGAAAGGGCCAGAGAGGACTAGGAAAGAACAGGGAGTCCACACCCTACTACCCCATGTGTAACAGCTTGTGTGTCTCTGAAAATTCCCCAACTGGAAAAGTGCTTGTCCAAGTCAAGTGTGAGTCTAAGTGCTCCAAATTAAAGTTTTGATGATCAAAGAAAGAACATCGCCATCTTCAAACCCCAAAGGAAAACTAAATAGTCATTCAAAGGTAGTTTCCATGAGATGTACTGTCTCCAGACCAACCTCTTCTCTCTCTTCTCAAAGATGTGACTCTCGTTCAGGACAGATGAAGGAGACACAAATTGGGCTGACTGCCCAGATCACAGAGGTTGTCTCCATGGCACCGTCTGTCTGTCCTGTCTCTGTACTAAATGCTTCAGGGGCAGGGACATCTGACCTAAGCCAAGGAAATCAGATTCTGCCCCTCAGGTCACTGCAACTTCAGTAGAAAAATGCAGACAGGTTTGTTTCTGTGCCCACAGTTTGTGTGGCATTTCCAGCAACCCTCTAAACCGAATTCTCTCAAACTGTCCAGGTCTCTTATTTATTTTATTTTATCAAATCTTAATTGCTCAATAACTTACTTAATCTAGTGAGTTTCCACAGTATCTTAAAGTTAACTAAAGCAGGTTGTTTTTGTTTTGCTTCAGTGTTAAATGAATATGTCCCATTATCATTCCCTTAACTTAAAATTCTTAGAATTGTTACTGCGTCATTGACAAACCCTCAAGGAGTCCAGGGGGTTCCTGATGTATCACAGAAGGAAGATATCAAAGGCAAGAACCAGAGTAGCTTCCACAGTGGGTGTTGTGGAGCCCAGCCTCCAACAATATGATCTTGTTTTAAAAAGCCAATCAAAGTTCACTTTAAAACTCACGTAGGAAGTCACTCAAATAAGCCCTCCAGATGCACATACATACTCCTGGGGAAGATATTTAATATTGTTAAGTCAGAATTTCTATAACATATTTCAAATAGCATCTAGTTTTCCCTTCCCTATTTCCATCTCTGTTTATTTTCTGTGACTGTAATAAAACATTCTGACCAAAAGCAATTTGAAGAGGTAAGAGTTTGTTTTAGCTTACAAGTCCATTATGAAAGGAAACCAGGGTAAAAGTCTGAATCAAAACATACTGAGGAACACTGCTTATTGGCTTACTCCCTGATGCATCAGTCAGCAACCTTGCTTGTACAACTTAGGCCCACCTGCCTAGGGATGGTACTAACCACAGGGGATGTCAATTAGCAATGCACAATTATGCCACTGATGTGCCCATAGAGCAATCAGAAGAAGGCAGTTCCTCAGCGAAACATTGAGTTAACTGTGACAACACCCTACCCATGATTACTTCATTCCTGACACTTTGGGAAGCATAAAAATTATGGAGAGAAAACCTCCAGCTTTATCTTTACACTTATGACTCTAATACAGAGGTTATCCTGTTCATCTTCCTCATGTATTTGCAGAGATCTATGGTGTCTAGCCCCAGGATGGACGTTCTATGGACTGCCAAGTATTGTAGGAAGAGCAGAGAGATCAGACCCAATCTGGAACTGAAAACTGACTTATTACTGTGGAGAAATCATGATTTTCTCATCAGACAGGGTTAATGACATCAACATCACCTCAGCCCTGAACAGCAAAAAAGATTGAAAAGGATAATGGATGGGAGAACACTTTGTGAACTCAAAGCATTAAATGAAGATTAGCTTTTAAAAAGAATAAATAATTTATAAGATGATGTCAGATTGTAACATTATGATGAATCTTCATTACAATATTGACTGGATTTGGAATCACCTAGGAGACACACCTCTGGCCATGTCTGTGATTCAGTTTTTAGAAAAGTAAGTGTGAGGAAGAAAGACATGCTCTGGGTGTGAATAGCATTATTCTATGGGCCAGGATCCTAGTTTAAATGAAAAGGAGAAAAAGGAGAAATCAGATGAACACTAAGCAGTCATCCCTCTGCTTCCTGACTGCAGATGCAATGTGGCCAAGTGCCCTACTTTCCTCTCACCATGCATGAACGACTCTTGCTGATAGACCCCTCCTGGCATAATGAGCCCTAAACAGCAGGTCAAGACAAACCCTTCTCTCCTTAAGTTGCTTTTATCTGATGTTTTGTCATAACAATAAGTAATACATATGGAAAGAGACAGGCAACCTTAATTTCATAGCCTTATGCCCTATGGCTTTTAATACAATTACAGTTTTAATATCTTGCGTGAACACCAAATGAATTCAGACAAAATTCTACTTTTATCTCTCTCTCTACTTAGTTATTTTAGAAAAATAAGACATCATGAAACTCAGTATCATGTTTATTTATCAGTACTTCTTTATTGTGTGTCTATGGGTTAGGTTTGACTCCATGTATTGACCCAGTTCTGCTTGACTTGACCCGTAGCAATGACAATGACAGAGGTAGAGTGGACACACTCAAACACACTAGCACTTTACACTTCTTCAAGCCTGAGTTCAGTTTAGTCAAGGTTGTGGCCATTATCATCCCATTGGCCAAAGCAAGTCACATGACAAAGTCCAACATGAGTAGGTGGAGGAAGAGTAATATGCCCATGGACATGGAGGGTAGAGAGGCAAAGAGAACATCCACTATCAATTGTCTGCCGACCAGTCTCCAGGATCTTTTCTTCTTCCATTGGCTTCAGATAGACTCAGAAGTAATTACTTTCTCAGGCATTATTTTGTTCACGGGTGATAGAAAATAGAAATTACTGAAGACCACAATGCTTCCTACTGTCCATGAAAACTCAAAAAGGACCATACTGTTGTGGTCAACCGGAAGTGAAAGAATGGGTTTGAAGTTAGCCAGAAGTAAAGAAAAAGCTCACAAAATTTGAAAAAATATTAGTCACCCAGATGAGGAAATTATCTTCCAACAGAGCTACTAGCTGCACTGCTGTTTGGTCACAAAGAAAAAAAATAATAATCAGGCCAGTGAGGTGGCTGAAAGGCTAAAGATGCTTCCTGCCAAGTCTAAAGACCTGAGCTCAAACCTTGGGTCCCACATGGTGGAAAGAAAGTCAACATCTACAAATTGACCTCTGACTTCACTCTGGCACATGCACGTGTGCACACAAACACACCCTCGCACACATACATAAGGGCACACATACGCAGACATGTGTGTTTATATACGATAAAAAAAAAAGAGTAAAACATTTTAAAAGAAAAGAAAAATCTCTCTCCACAGGGACCTCAAAATAGAACCCATTACCTACAATGACTACTGAGTTCCAAGCCATGAGTACATAGCTGGCCACTATAATAGCCAGGAGTTTGAAGACTTCTTACTTCCTGGAAACTACCTCTGGCTTCTGGATTGACATAGAGTTCTGAGGAACTAACTAGACTCCCGTAACAATTGAGGATGAACTTCCTATTGACTTTACATTGTCAACAAGGTTTCACTTGAAAAAAAAAAAAAAGCCAATAACAACAAGAGTCTTCATCCTATATGCCTGTATTTATGACTCAACATGAGCAATTGCTACATAGACTATTATTTCATTTTGCTTTATTGTAGGTACTGTAAATGGTGTCATGGCTTTGGGGGTTTGTTAACATGAAAATGGTCTTCAGATGTAGTAGTAAATATAGAATGTCTAGTTAAACTCACTGTGTAACTTGGGCTGGCCATGAGCTCTGCATACTCCTGTCGTACCCTCCCAAATAGCTGAGTTTATAGGTGCACATCCACATGATTGACATCAAAGCTTTTTTGTTTGTAAAGGAAAAATTAAAACCCTAGTCATTTCTGGCCTACTCTATGTCTCAAAATGCAAACACTGACGTTACTCTGAAGTTGAAATGAGAGAGGTGGAAAGAGACTTCCCATTGGAGACTCCTGAAGGACACTGAGTCTGAGTCTGTCTCTAGAGAGCCAAGGCTTCGTCCACGCCCATCGTGTCTCTGCTGAGAACACATGTAAAGGGAGAACAGCAGGAATTCTCACATCCAGCCCACTTCTCTGACCTTACATCTTAATTTTAGATGCTTTCCACAATTTTCTGCACATAACTGGGTAATCTAATAAAGGTAGATTAAATTACAGCTGAGTATTTTCAGATCTGAACATGGGAAAAATGTATCTTGTTTCAAAAAAAAATGATCAACTGCTCCACACTCATTTTTTTCTGTTATTTGGGAACTAGTCAAACAGGCACTCTCGGGTTATTCTAAGTGAAAGTCCTCACAGCCATGTTGGATTTTCCTAATTTAAAATAAGAAAACAAGAAAAGCAATCCTTGACTTCTCAAAATAGTATTTTATCACATATCAAAGATGTGAGGGAACTTTACAATTGAGAAACAGATATCTCACTTAATAATAGAAAGTAACTGTCCTCTCTCTCTCTCTCTCTCTCTCTCTCTCTCTCTCTCTCTCTCTCTCTCTCTCTCTCTCCTAAAGGTTTTCTAAGTGAGACATGCTGGCTATCAAATCACTTAGATAATTCTGTAATTCTGTGAGGGGGAGTAAAAGCATGGGTCTAAACCAAATAAAATATTGTGCCTATTCTGGGTTAGATGGCAGCATGTTTAGATATGAAGATTCTGATCAAGCTCAATAGGTCTGGGACATTAGCGTGGAGAACTCCAGCTTTTATCCATATTGGAGGCTTACTTCCAAAAGAGACGGTGAGGCACTTTCCTACTTTGTGTATTTAAAGAACTTTGGATTTTCCTTCATTTTTGTTGGGCAACATTATTGTCTACTCTAACACATAATAGCACATCTCCAGTAGTTTTCCTTCATATTTGTGGGTTTTTCTTGACCATTTTCTCATGAGCAATAGGAAGGGTGTGATGAATAGTGAGGCACCCAGGCTAAGGTTGACCAATAGGTCATTGGAAGAGCAGTCTAATCCCATTTAGACCTGTCCCAGAGAGGTCTCCCTTTTGCTTTAGCAGGTAGACTTGGTAGACTTACAGCCTCCCAGCAGTCTGAAGTCCCAAGAAGATTCTCAAAGCTCTAGGAAGTACAAGTTATTTTTCTACTCACACAACACATGTCCTCAACATATTGACTGACAAAGTTCTACGTAGACTATACTCCAGTAATAAAGTATTTCAAATCAAAGTGAGAACGCACACACTCAAAAAGAGAGAGGGAGGGAGGGAGGGAGGGAGGGAGGGAGGGAGGGAGGGAGGGAGGGAGGGAGGGAGGGAGGGAGGAGAAGGAAAAGGAGAGAAAGAAAGGAACTAAGCAAGGGAAGAAGGAAGGATGGAAATCAATAGCTAATGGCACAAATTCTTCTATAAAGAAATATAGACTGAAATCATCCCTTTGTTCAGTCTATAAATTATAAAGAGTTCTAAGCTGTTTATCCTTAAAATTTTTCCCAGATCATTTTATATGTGTTTATTTTTGATATGATTTATTTTTATTGAATGTATATGAGTGAGTGTTTCTGCATATGTATACCACATGTGGTTTGGTGCCACAGGGGTCAGAAAAGAGCATCAGAACCTCTGGAACGGGAGTAATAGATGATTGAGAGCCACCATGTGGGTGCTGGGAGTGGAGAACAGGTCTGCAAGAGTGAGAAGTATTCTTAACTGCTGGCCCATCTCTCCATCCCCTTCAAAATGATTTTAAAATAGGCAAATCCCTTCCTAGCACTACCATTCCACAAATACACTCATTGCCTTCGCATGCATTCCAGGAGCTAGTGGACTGGTTTGATTATGTACTCAATTTAATACTCTAAAATATTTACTTTTAATTTTAGGCATTTTAAACTACACTGGCCACAGTCTCTGGACATTGAAAATGAGTCGATTGTGGTTCAGAGAGGTGAGATGATGTAGCTTCCCCAAGGTTCAAGGTTCATAGAAGCAGGATAAAATCTTAAATCCCCTGCTCCTGAGTCAGATCATTAACAGAACTGAAGCTCTTAACACTGGCCTCCAAAGCTCCGAAGCAATCCAAGTGGTCCCTGAAAGCCTGGAGGTATTCAGTTAACCTGTCCTTTCTAGGCAAGAAAAAGAACCTGATTGCTCTGGGGAAATGTTGAAGCCCCAGGACTGGAATTAAAGGATAGCCTGCCTGTGAACGTTAATCTCAGAATGAGATCTGGAATTGCCCCAGCTGAAAGACCCCCGAGCATATCTGTGAATTATCTTCAGTAAGTTAGATGGGGTGGCGAGATCCTGTATATGTGGTATGAATGATAAGCTAGAATCCTGGGTTATGCAAAAAGGAGGAAGGAGGCTGGGCACAAACTTCCATAGTTCTCTTCTTCCTGACTGAGGTTGCCATGTGACCAGAGACTTCTAGCTCCTGCTGCCTGACTCCCCCCCACCACACACACACATGATGGAGTGTGTCCCCGTGTACTGTGAGCCAACTCTTCTCTCCCCAAATTTCTTTTGTTAGTGTATTTTATCACAGCATTAAAAAGGAGCTGAGGCATTGCCTCACTGTTAGTTACAAAGTGTCTCAAACAAGCCCATTTCCTCCAGGGCTATCACTGCTTTGCATTTTTGGCAGGAGCTTACAGTGTACATAGCCATCCTTTTCATGTCAAGAAAAAGGTTTTAGTTTTTTTGTTTGGGTTTGGCATGGGGGGAGGGTCAAGCCGCGGGGGGGGGGGGGGGTCAAGCCCGAGTTTCTATGTCTAGCCTTGCTGACCTTGAACTCACAGAGATCCTCCTGCTTCTGCCTCCCAAGTGTTGGGATTAAAGGCATGTACACTAGTCTAGAAGAAGGTTGTTAAAGCTGACTAAAACTATGGAGTTTCCTCAGCATTCTTCCAAGGTCCTGACATTTGAGATGTAGCTATTAATTGTTATGGGATGGCTAAGTGATACTGGACCACCTCTCTCCTTCCAACGCCATGCCGAGAATGTGGTTGCTTATATCTCCCACTCTTTCTTAGTACAGCAACAGCAAACCTTGACTCTGAGTTGACAAAGAGTAAAAGCAAAAATTTTAAACATCCTGGGATTAATCCCTACTAGGGCCTTTCTGCCTGTCCATGATAATAAAGTATGAGATAAAATAAATTTATCCTCTATTTCCTCAGAGACACCAGGAAATAGTCTTTGTCCATAAAGTGGAGTGACTGAAAAATGCAGAGACCTGGAAGACCCCCCTGCATCACACCATTTGGAATAAAATGAGAAGGTGGGGACAGACTATACAAAGTGTCTAAAGTGACCTTTAGACTCCTTCCATTCACTGTTGCTGGCCAAATCAGCATCCCAGGAAGAGAGCAGAAGGATCTGACAGCTCTGTGTTTTTGCTGAGACTAATTTCTTTTCCAGCATTCAAGGCTGTGGGCACAGGGCCTTCCTGGCAGTTGGGGCTTTTTTTTTTTTTTTTGACAAAGCAAAGATGTCAGGGGCTTTCTTGTCTGGGAAGAAAATGTGCTGTTTCATTGGCCTGCAACAGGTTCCAAGGGACACAAACAACCATTTAGAGTTCCGTTTGCTCCAAGTACTGAACAGTGATAATGATGACCAACCAGAGGTTGTGGTAAGTCCCCTCAGATATGCTGTTCCCTTAAGCAAACGTGTTCTCTTTGGAAAGAAATGGTGAGGTGAGAAAAAAGTTCTTGAAAGAGAAAGGTGGGACTGAAGCAGAAGCAGTCATAACATCTGGACACGATTATGTCCCTTGAAGGCCTGAGAAGACCTTCAAATCCTCGTAGCTGTCCTGTCTTACTTCCTGGTTCTCCTGTCACATCTCCTAGGCCTAATGTCCCCAAACATGGATATCTTATTTCAGGGTTAAGTTCTCTATCTACCAAGGGTTTTTGCTCAGGCTGGATGGATTTTCTTCAACATCTACCATCCTACAGATATTTACCTCCCAATTATGTAGCTAGCTTAACTCAACAGCCTGGTTTAGCTAAATAATAATATAAACAAACAAATAAATAACTCAAAACATCTTGGGTTGCTCTCTCTTTCTCTGGGCATTATAGCTACAGCAGGCCCACTCCACTGACCTTGAAATTCTACACATATTTTTGCTATCATCTAATGATGACTATTCTTTACTTGTGATAGTAATCTCCTTGAAGCTAGCTTCTACTTCACGTTTCCATGGCACCTGCAGAACCCAGAGTACTTGACAGCACTTAGGAGAAATGACTAAGTAGGTACCAAAGAAATCAAGCCATGAGGATAATAAGTCCTAAGTCTAATTAATAGACTTAGGAGAGGGTGGAATCTAGCTACTTACCTTCTTCCCTTTTTTTCATTTTTTATGTTTTTTCCACATATACCAGTGTTCCACTGTCCACCCTCCCTTCCCTCCTTCCAGTCCCTCCCAGTCCTCCTTCAGCCTCCCCCTATCCCATTCCCCCATCCATTCCCCAAGAGGACCAGGAATTCTCAGAGTGGGTCATTTCAATTTGGTATATCCAGTTGGGGTAGGTCCATCTCTAGGGGTATTGTGTTGTTTCATGGTAAATAAAGACCCACTGGTTTAATAAAAAACACTGATTGGCCAAAGGCAGACAGGAAGTGTGGGTGGAGATAACAGACTAAGGAGACTCTGGGAACAGGCAGAACAGAGCAGAAGGTCAGAGAGAAGCCGGAAGAAGCAGAGGACAACCATGCTGCTCTAAGAAAAGGTATGGAGCCACATGGCTGAACAAAAGACATGGGTTAGATGAAGGGTAGAGAGCATAGCAAGCTAGCTATGCCTGGGCCTTAGGTCGATCAGCATAAAACTATTGAAAGCATCTGTGTGTCTCTGTGGGACTGTGGGACTGTGGGTCTGTGGGTCTGCAGGTCTGTGGGCCTAAACCTTGAGGCAAGGCCCAAAAGTCAAGGCCAGAAACTTCCTGCTACATCCACCTCCTTCATCCCAGTATTTGGGCTAGGTTAGGAGTTTCTCTATAGGGAATGGGCTCCAAGATGTCAGTTCATGGAACATAGTCAAGCACAGGAACGTAGTCTGATCCTGCTCCACGAGGGTCCACATACTGCCCACGCCATTCAGCAGTCATCTACCTTTGTAGAGTATAGTTCCTTTCCATGAAGGTTCCTCCATGATTGTTTCTGAGTCAGTGAGCTCCCAATAGATCCAGTCAGCCATCTCTGTAGGTCTCCTCCTCATGATCCTGATACTTTGTTCATATACACTCCTCTCTCTCTCTCTCTCTCTCTCTCTCTCTCTCTCTCTCTCTCTCTCTCTCTCTCTCTCTCTCTCTCTCTTCAGCTGGCCCAGGAACTTGACCTGGTGCTTAGCTATGGCTCTCTGCTTCTGCTTCTATTCATTGCTGGATGAAGATTCTACAATGACACTTAGGGTGATCTAATCCCATGTTATTACTACCCAGAGAAGTCAGTCGATGGCCCAGAATGCCTGGGTGTTGTCACTGATCTATTCTTTTAACCTACAAACTTGATGAGGTTACATGACCATATTTATCCTCATTTTTCTCCTATTGAAAAATGGGCTTAAATAACAGACTCTTGTCATTAATATAACTAATAAAACAATTATCCTCTATTATCATTCTAGAAATAGCCCTGTCTTAGTTAGGCTCCTATTGCTGTGATAAACATGGTTACCAAAAGCAACTAGCAAGGAAGGGATTTATTTCACCTCCATCATGAAGGAAAGTGGGACAGAAATTCAAAGCAGGAAGCTGGAGACAGGAACAGGAACAGAACCCATAAAGGAATATTGCTTACTGGCTTGTTCCCCAGTGCATTCTCAGCCTGTTTTCTTACACACTCCAGAGCCACTCACTCGCACATGGGGGCACCACCCACAGGATATTGAGCCCTCCCACAATAATTCAGAATTAAGAAAATGCCCCCTTGGACTTGGCTACAGGCCAATCTAAAAAGTCAGTTTCTCAGTTGAGATGTCCCTCTCCCAATGCCTTCTACCTCCTGGTAAGATAAAAAACTAACCAGCATAGGCTTACTCCCTAACCTCCAAATCTAGACACTAAGAACTAGTGATAATTCACACAAAAATATGGCTGATGCTGACTGGAGAACTCCAAATTCTGGGAAGCTTTCAAGACCTTTATGGGAGCTTAGCATTTTGGAGAAACTTTGTCTAAACTGCCTAGGAGGGCAGACTGTCTGTAAAATGTCAAATTGGGCATTTTTAGGAGTATTTATTTACAGACAATCCTGTTATGATAATTACAAGTGTTCTCTAGTCATCAAAATAAGTTCCCTAGGGGTTTCTCCCTACAGATATTTATTAACCGTCTTCCAACTAATGTTGCTACTTAAAAGGAGCAAAACTTAAAATATCTCATAATTGATCATTTGCTGGTTCCAGCAAGCCCATCTCTCTCACTTCCTTTGGCGTCAAAACCAGACCAAGATCCTGCTTGTCTCAAAACCTTGCAATTCTCACTCCTTATGCTGAGGATGTTTTTCTCTTTTCCTCTCTTCAAGGGGCAATTCTTTGTCTCAACTCAGGAGCAGAGCACATTCGTTTCTTATGGAAAACTCTTTTTAAAGAGCCCTCTACCCTTTACATGACCTTTCTTGGCTTGGCTTAAGTTTCTTCAAGATGTCCACCACAGTTGGGGGCTATGATGGAGCCCTGTGGTCTCTGTCCTCTCAGCCCGGGGCTTCCATAGAGGCAAGGTTTCTTTTATTCTGCTTGAAATTAAGGGCTCATATTATTTTCTGAATGAAGACTGCATTCTCCAGACCAGTTTGCCTGAGATAGGGAGAGCATCTTGGAGAGGGGGGCCTGCTGGGCTCAATCAAACAAACAGGAAGTCATAAGCCCCTTAGCAGGAGAGAGCTCTCTCTCTTTCAGAAGTAGTATACAGCTTGAGAATCTTCACAGGAAATCAACTGCGATATTGGCAAACTCCTGGCAAACTCCTGGTTGTCAGGGAGATGAAAACTACTTACATGGTTAAGACTGACTCAAGTTTTAATGAAACATCACAATAAACCTTAGCTTTGTCCCACGTTCACCCTCCCACACAATTCCACCATCCTTTGTGAAGGCTTAAACCTAGATACACTTGGAACCAAGTACCTTGTTTTGTGAAATTAATATAAACCAGAGGGCAGCCATGATGCTGTTTGTGTGGTACTAAACATTCTAGGCTCGATAAATGTTAAATAAATCATCCAGGAAAACTAATATAAACAGCATTTTGTTGCTGACTAATTTATTTAAGGATTCCCTCTGATTTATGCTCAAAAGAGTCCCTTGGAACGTTCATTTGATGTTGAACATGTTGGTACAACCCTGTTCTAATGAAGAAAGTTACTGACCCACACAGTTTATACTCCTTGTTCAAGGAAACCGGCCAATTGAGCTACTAGGGAAAGAAACATTGTAATTCTTTCTGCTTGCTCCATTTGTTTACCCCCCTCCCCGCCCATGCCCCCACTGCCCTAGGCTTTTCCCCTCTTCATTCTAGACAGGGACATAAGACCCAAGTCTTCTACTCCACTCATCCCCACAGCCTAGTCCCAAAGTATGGACCCTGGATTCTTACCACCATCTCCACCCACCCCGAGAACTTCCTGATGACCATGTGCCCTATGCCTAGGGGCTGCTTTCCAAGTAGGTACCCTAGAATCTTGCCTCCAACTCCATCCTCCAAATTTTTAAAAATTTCTCTCCCCTTTCATCTCTCTTTCCTCTCTCCCTTCTTGATTTCCTTCAAACCCAGCTTCCAGCTATTGCTTTTGTATTGGGGTTCTGAGGGAAATAAAAAGGTGTTTTAAGTCTAAAAACATAAATGAAGGCCCCCAATTTGAAGTGCCTTTAGGAATTTGAATGGTGGATTTAAGTCAAGCATAGTGGTGAGCACTGTAGCAAGTTAGTGGTCCAGCTCCCACCACTGTTGCCAAGAGAAAATGTCTACCTCAGACCAGCTCTTTCAAGCAAGAAATGCTGTCTTTTGAAGAAATACCTTATATTTGAAATCCCAGTCTAAAGAGATGCTCAACACTTAAGAGATTTCATTGTTCTTACAGAAGACCAGAGTTTGCTTAATGTCTGACTGGATACAGCCCATTAGCTGGCTTTTGTCTGCTCATGGTCCCTGGATTGCAGTCATTTTACAGTTACGAATCTCACTTCCCCTAGGGTCTTCTTACATCCCACTTCCCTTTGCATCTATTCTCTTTCTTATTTCTTCCTCTCTTCTCCTCCCCCATCCCTTCCTCCTGCTCCCCTTTACTCTGCTCTCCCTCCTGCTCTATGCCCTTCCTCTTATCTTCGATGTCCTCATATTCCACTCTGCCTGCAAAACTGACATGAGCAGCAGCAGCATAGAACTGGTATATAAAGAAAGATAGTATCAGAAGGGCCAAGACTCAATCCTTAGGCTCCAGCAGACTGGCAGGGTTTTGGAGCAAGACTCCCAGCATTAGGCATGCCCAGACCTCGGGCACTAATGGAGTGACATGAGGTACCACAGACAATATTTGAGTTTCTCTTCTCTCTTCTGCATCCAGCTCCTCTAGTCCAAGACAAGACATGGGATTCAGAGGGCTTTCCTGAGAAAAACTATGAACATCCAAGAGAAGAAAAAAAGATTCCTTCCAAAATAGCACTAAAAGCTAAGGTTGTGGGGCTGGAAGCAATGCCACCCCTTTGACATAATAGGAAGCATTTGTCAACTAGAGGATTCAACAGGGGCATAGTCCACAGTTGTCGACCTTGTCTCCACAGTTGTTGACCTTGTCACCACATCGCAAGGCACCATTGTGGGGACCCCATCGTGAATTTGTCTTTTCTCCTGAAATGCAGAGGTGGGCTATCCCAAGTGAAGACTGTCAAGCACTTTGTGTGTATTATGCTGTTTTGCTTCCCATGACTTTAAGAGGTAGTGACTACACTGAGCTCTGCTGGAGAAACCAATACACAGGAAGTTTACCTGATGTATTCAAGGTCATAAATATACTCTTCTCAAGATAACTGTGGAAATTAAATGAGATTCGGCATTACTATATTAATAAGATGTGCATTTTAATTTTAAGCAAATTTTCACAAAGCTATTAACAGTGGATGATGTGCTAATATATTACACTTCCCAGGAGACTCATTCACTTAATAAATATTGATGGAGTATTCACTATGATGCTATAGATATAAAGATTCATATAGAAGAGTCTAGAATCCTCATGAATCTATGTAACATAGCATCATGACTGATACCTCCTACCACATATCTCTGGATTAAGCAGATCACTTGACCTTGTTTTAAAAGCTAGAGCATACCTTCCAAAGAGGGAAGAGTTTGGTGGAACATGTCTGACCCTGGGTCAACACTTGGCTCAGGCTATCTGTCAACTTGTCTTCCTCTGGAGTGATGATAACTCTGCAGGCCTTCATGCTACTCAACATCACCTTCGCTACCTCTGCCTTTCCTTGCATCTAGGCTCTTTGAAGTGTCTCTCCTCCCCACCCCCAGCCTTTTCTTCTTCTTCTTTCCTCATCCCGACATGAAAACTAAGAGCATAAGTCACTTTGACTTGATTATTTAGGTGGTAAGTGTCAAGAGAGGCCCTGTATGGACCTGCTTTCCTTTCCTTTCCATGAGCAAACTTCTCCCGCCCTGAGGCCTGCCAAGAGCATATGGGAAGAACAGGGGATATGGTGGTGTAATAGTCCATATGCAAGATACTGGAGCTCAGGCCATCTAGTGCTTGTTAATTGGAAAAGTGATTTAGGGAGAGGAGGAATATTCATTTTCTCCATTAACAAACTGGCAAGTGTCACAATATTCTTCTACAGGTAGCATTATGTTGTTCAAATGAACCTGGACACTTGACTCAAAAGACCATAGAGTATTCTAGGCAAAGTAAGACTTTTTTTGAGCAGGGTGGGTCTCCACTTCTATTGTTTCATGACCAACCTTCCCTAGAAACCCTTCTGTGATAGCAGAAAGTCTCCTGTAAGATCATTTGGGGAAACTTAATCCCCAGTTAGAACACAAGGCCATTCCAGAACCTTAGCTCAAGAGAGCTTTGCTCCTGGGATTTCACAGGAAACCTTTCTCCACAACATGAAGCCGGAAGTTGCCTGGGGTCATAAATAAGATAGAACCTGTGGGAGCAAGAATAAAATACTGGATTAAGTCTCGTGGGAAATGGACAGCATTTGTTCATTTCACCGCTGTGTCTGTTCCTCAGATACTCAGGTCTTCTTCCATCTCTGAGCCTACTTTCTCTGCTTGGCAAGCATGCAAACAAAATCAAGCCTCAGCTTCAAATGACAGAAAATAGAGAGAAGGATTGTGATGTACCTTAGGCTTTTAATCCATTCTAGATGAGTTAAGTGTACACAGACATCGTAGGTCTGCAGCTGGGAGAAAAGGTCACATCTGCACACTTGGAAGAGGGAGTGTTAAAGAGGAAGAAAGGGTAGGGTTAAAGGGTCAATCACTCCTTGTCAATTTCTAGCCATCTAGAGTAATTCACCCTGGAAGGACACCTGCTAAGTGAAGTCACCTACCTCGTGGTTATGAACAGAAATTCTGGGATCAAAAAGAGCAGATCCACTGTTGTTGTTTGTGAACTCTGTGGTCCTGAGCACATGACTTTGCCCTCTGTGCTTTAAATCCCAGCATGTTAAGACAGAATTATAATAGGTAGTCTGTGGGGGTATTCCAGTGTTTGCAGAATGCACAGCTCAGTACCTGCCTATCAGTAAATAGTAATTATGATGTTAACAATGAAGCAAAGGTGAGCTAATAGTGATTCTAAGGAGCTGTGTTTACAAATTCTGTTTGGGGACAGAAATGAATCACACCACATGGTCTGACACTAAGAAGATCAGGACCCTAGGCAGATTATAGACTATTTCCATACCTGATTTTTCTCTTTTGTAAAGTAAATAGAATGATTATACTTAACTTCATGGAATTTGCAGAAGGAGGCACTTATTCATCAAATATTTATTAAGCAATTATTTTGTGCCAGAAATTGCTCTGTGCTCTTGGGATACATCTGTGATCAAAATAGACAAAGATGCTAACTCAATGAACCAATAATATAAGCCTTCTGGAACAACACTCATCACTAGGAAGCCACCAGGAAAAGAAAACTGAGGTGTCAGAGATGGAGATATTAGCTCTGCAGTTTAGTACCGTTATATAAACCCAGGTCCCAATGCCACCATTCCCAGGTGAGTAGGAGGAAATTCTTAACCTCTGTAGTTCTCATTCTTTTTGTGACAATCAATCTGCACTGCCAGCTAGACTAGATTTAGAATCACCTAGGAGACATACCTTGGGGTATGTCTGGATTTCCAGGTAGATCTATCTAAGGTGAAAAGAGCCATCCTAAATGCTAACACCACCATAAACTAGGCTGGGGTCCCACAATTAATAAAAGAGGGGAAAGAGAAAACTGACAGAGCACCAGAATTCATCACTCTTTTATTCCTGATGCAGACACAAGGTGACCCACCATGTAGTGCTCCCACACGAGGTCTTCTATGCAGGAGGTAGCATAACCTCTCAGACTGTTATCCAAACGAAACCCTGCCTTCTTCAGGTGGTTTTCACAGCTAAAGGAAAAACAAGCAACACACTTTCCTGTTTGTGGAAAGGGACCTTCATTCCTTCCTTCAGAGTTACTTCGGAACAGAAGCAGAACACCTGTTTCCGTTGGAAGCCATCTGTGCATGTTCCTTCTTCAGTTTTCTAGGACTGCCCTGGCACACTTGGTGGCATAAAACAGCAGAAATGTATTCCATTGCAGATCTGGAGGCTAAGAGTCTGCAGTCAAGGTGTTACCAGGATTAGGTCCTTCTGGAGGCCCTGGGGGAAAAAATCTGTTCATTCCTTTCTTTTAGCTTCTGGTGATTGTGGGCCGTGCTTAGCATGCCTTGACTAGTAGATGGGCCCAATAGGCTCAGCCTGTTTTTACCTGGTGTTCTCCTCTGGATGTGTCTGCCTCCTTTTCCTATTCTTTATAACGAAAACTTAGAGTTGGGGCCCATTCAAATCCAGTGTAATATCATCTTAACTAAATTATAATTCTACAGGCCTTTACTCGATTCTGAGGGTTTTGAAGAACATGGACTTGAGTAAACATTATTCTTTCTCATTATAGTTTCCATTCAACCTTGTTCCCGATTGCATTATTTTGGAGAAAAGGCTTTAGCTTGAGCTCCAGCCTTCTCTATGGTTAAAAGTTGGGGAGTGTTGTATCTTTGCTGTTCTACTCATACCCCCTCAGATCCACAAAGACCTTGTTGCCTCTTAGTAAGTAGTTTCTGGGTTGTCACAGGGGATGCATAGGAACTCAGAAGCATTAGAATATATCATGCTGGTGAAGAAGGCAAGTCTGAGAGTTTTCCTAAGTATACCTATGCAGCATTACTCACTTTGAAAACTGAGCTCTTTCTTTCTTTCCTTCCTTCCTTCCTCCGTTCTTTCCTTTACAAAAATATTTGGTGATTAAACTCCCATAGTCAAGTAACACTAAAGTACTAATGGATCAATTAATTAAATCCTCTGTTCTCCTGTATTTCAGCTAAGACCAGCTGAAGAGGAGATTGAAGTCAAGGAATTAACTTTAAGTATTTAAGTATTTGGTAAGTTGCTATGGAAATGTATTTGGAGAAAGGTAAGACTGTGGTCATGTTATATCAACCCATTTACCTTTTTGAGAAGCTCTCACATACTGGGTCTCACTTGACCACTTATGTAGAAACCAAGATGAGTACATTTTCATTCCTGCCTGTTAGAGGCTCACAATACAACAACTGCTCATAAATATGGGTAAAACAAAACCAACTAGGAGATGTGTTATATAAGATACAGGAAGGACATATATGGGAGAGGCAGAGATAGATCTGGGCAGCTATAAAGTGAGAGAGTGAACTGAAAACTTTGTAGAAAGGCAGACTTCAAGGGGAGTACAGAAAGTCGGGGTACATTCAAGGTATAGGACCCAGACTAAATATGATCACAGATATGGAAACATCCTACAATTGCATACTGATGGTTTGCTCCATCATATGGAAGTCAGAATGTGCTGATAGTAACTGTGAGTGGTGAAGACTCCAGAGTTCAGCCAACCTTGATGGCAGAAGATCTAATCTTCCAGAATAAAGCCAAAGGTAGAGGTTGTTTTGAAGCAAACACTAGGTATGTGGGTGCAAAAGACTGCCATGTTTAAAAGCACTGGTCTGCCTGGCGTTCTGCCACTGTTCTTGTTTCAGACTTCTCATAATTTGTTTAACTTGTCTAAGGTCTTATCTATAAAATGTAGATGATCTGGGGTCTGGTTCTGAGCAAGGGCATTTCCTTGGCATATGCAAGATCTTCAGCTGCATCTCCAGCATTGCAAAAAAATAAAATGCTGATGATATGAGTTCTGCCAGGTAGCCTCCTGGAGAAAATGCAGTGGAGCAATGCATGCAACTGCTTGCATAGGGCCAAGCACACAGGAAGCATTGTTCCATGCTCATTAGTTACTTAAAAGGTTTTGAAAGGACAGGGCTAGAATTGGTTGTCTTTTATTTAACAAAAAAAAAAAAATTGAATGCTAACAATGCTACTACTTTACAGATGCTGGCTAGGCAGTGTGAAGGGAACTGAAACACAGCTACACAAGGGCCTGCCTTAGAGTTTGGGATTTGGGGATGAACGGTAAAGCATCTTCACCTGAGGAGAACTCTAGGAGTTCTTGGCCTTGGCATCAAAGGAGAGAGACTTCATTCAGCTTGTCCCAGAGGAAGCAGTTTCTCTTACCAAGGTAGAAGCAAAACAGCCCTCAGAGTCTCTAGGAGTCTGGAAGATTCTTAACCAAAGACAACAGTGGAAAAGACAGCACCACAGACGAGGGCCAGCAGGTGAGATACATGCAGCATCGCAGGGCACCCTCAGTAGGTAACTTCTCTTTGGATACCCCAGGCAGGCGCTCCGGGCATGCTGTGCCCATCTCATTGATATCAGATCCTGCCCTTTTCTTTGTTTCCTCCTTCATATTCTCAACATCCTTCATAATTCCTGCTTATCTCCCATGGCCTCTACTAGGGCCTTTCCAAGAACTCCAACATAAGACAATCTACCCTTTCTGAGCTCTGTACTCAGAAGTACTGGTGATAGCTCACTTTCTTTAGTAGTCGGTGGTTCTTTAATCTCCAGAGCAGGAGACATTGCAAAAGACTACCTCCTGCAGATGGAGCAGTCATTGCAGTATTGGATTCAACATCATATTCAATGCTGATGTATTCAGCACCCACTGGCAGCTCCCCTGCTGCGTGTTTTCCTCTTGCTTCACAGGAATATTATGATCATTGTTTGGACACATGTGGTGGATAGCATCCTTGGAAACAAGGTCCTTGAAACAGGGTAGTGTGGGCATTAGCTGTTATGCCAACCCCTTTTCTCCCACTCAGAAAAACATCCCAGAGAGGCAATTAAGTGAACATGACATTAGTATTAAGATAACCTTGAATCTACTCTAATTCATGTTTATTTTTTTAATCATCTGCTAACATTAGTACTTTAGTTTTATGAGTCACAAATTCCTTGTGGCAAACTTCATAATAATATTGTGACTCACTACCATGCTGTAGCCCTGAAGGTATGAATTTCTCTGGTGTTAGCCTGTGTGGGTTCTGATTTCCTGGTTACACAGACTTAGTGAGAGGCAAGCCCCTGACTGTCTTATTCACCTCCTCATGATGGTACCCACTTCTGGGTAGTCCCCTGATAGTGCTACACAGAGGAGCTGGTATCTGACCATGTTTAGGCAGCATTTCTCAACCTTCCTAATGCTAAAAGTCTTAAATGCAGTTCCTCGTATTGTGGTGAACCCCATCCCTAAAATTATTTCATTGCTACTTCATAACTGTAATGTCGCTATTGTTATGAGTTGTCATATAAATATTTTTTGGAGATAAGGTTCTTTCGAGAGGCTTGTGGCCCACAGGTTGATAACCACCGGTTTAGAGAAAGGTGCAAGTTGTTCTAAAATGGAGCTTTCAGTATTGTGTTTATCACTGTCAAATTCCTATACAAATCTCTATAAAAGAGAAAAATTTTACCAAGATTATTGTATTTTTCAGGACTTTGTGAGCTTCCGATGGCAGGAACATGACTCAGATGCAAATATCTTCAACAGGGAAAAAAGGTAAAGGGGTGGGCATGATGGCACACACCTCAAATCCTAGTGCTCAAGAGGCTTAGGCAGAAAGACTGAGCTTTCAGAGCTTCCCTGGGCTATGTAGCAAGACCATGGTTCAAAATTTTTCTTTCATACATTTGAAAGGTCTAAAGACACACTTAATTTCAGCAAAGGCTCAATCTAGGTCCTTTTCCAAATCATGTCAATATGAATTCACTTCTCAGAGTCCCTTGGCTGTTTTGCCTTTTAATATCTTCATCCTAGCATATTTGATGCTCTTGTTGTAAGGTCAGACACCAGCAGCTCCAGGAACACATTTCATCAGCTTTACAGTGGCCAGGAAGATCATGTCAGTCTCCTGATCATTCCAGCAGGAGCCCAGAGATGATGCTTGGGGTCCTGCAGTGAGTCACATCACCACCATGCCTAAACAAGCTTGGAAGGGTTGCATGCCCAACTTGGGGTGAGGAAAGACAGAAATGGTTTTAGAGAGGGTGGTTTTCCCAAAAGGTAACCCAATACATTTCCTACTGGTAATAGGAAAGAATGATGGGCAGGCAAATATTTCTGACACTTAATAAGCCTAAGCAACACACAATGGTTATGCATAGAAGCCAGGAACAACAGTTTCCATGTCAACTGCTGTCACCATGGTGAGGATGACACCAATCCACTGTGTCATTTTTGGACTTAAGGGGCCTTTTTGCAGAAGACTCTGGACCCTTGATGTTGGTGCCACACTGTGGAATTGTCATCATGTGCCCCTCACAGGCAGAATGTAATGAGCAATTGATTATAACTTCTTTGGGGCTCCTTAAAGAAGAGCTTTGCCTGCATGTGAGAATGTCTTACATTATTACTGGAATGAGGGAACATCTGGAAACAGCTGCTATCCATTAACAGAAAGGCAAATATCCTTTGTTTGGGGTGTGGTGGTGGCTCTGTCTCAAAACTTGCTCTCTCATGTGGCCCCAGAAAAGACAGTAGCTCTGGCCACATCCAATCCCTTGTTGACCTTCTATCGCATATTACTTTTCATGCACCGTAAACAAGAGTTGACCTTGACCAAGATCAGAGCTGTTATGTCCATGGAAATATGTGCTAACCTGGCACAGAGCCCTTCCATCACAACCAATGTTTTTCTTGACCAATATTTTTCAAAAAGAAGCATATACAAACACACACACACACACACACACACACAAAATCACATACTCACACACAATCACATACTCACACACAAACACACAGACACACATGTACACACACACATAATCACATACTCACACAGGAGACATGCATCCTTTACACACAGACACACATTCATTCACATTCATCATACACTCTCAAACATACTTAGAAACGCACACACTCACATACAAAATTACACACAGTCACATAAAGTTACACACACAAATGAAAGATAAGTCTAATTTTCATGGGGAAGCTGTTCCTCCCACTGCTGTTTTCTGTTGTGAACTGGAGTCAGTGGTCTAAGCGGACACCATGGCTCATCACAGTCTGATTTCTCTTGCCCTAACTGACTGCCACAGAGGGGTTAATTTTAGAGAATCAAAGATGACAGGTTCTAGATGCTGGGCAGCCTAAAAGAATGCTGCCAGCACCCTCAGCTTCTGGTTAAGTCCTCTTTTCCACATTATCAATGGTGGAGGCATGCAGGAGAGAGCTTTTTATAACGTGTATAACCAAGCCACTCATGGTAACTCATTTATGCTTGCGGGAGTCAATCTATTGATGAGGCAGGATCCTAATGACCTTGCCACCGCCCAGAATTCTCTCACATCGAAACTGCTGCTTTGCAGAAAGAAAAAAAAAAGTTTCCAATCTCTACAATGTTAGGGACTCATTAAAATGATACCATGACTATTTTACAGTAATCAATTAACAGCAAGGGTTATGTGCAGAAGCACAGGAAGAAGAGAGGGTAGCATAGACATTTCAGATCACAAAATCAGTGAACTTATTAATTCTTCCCGTTCTTTAAGACTTGAGACGTCATCAATTGAATGTCTTGGTCACTACTATACACCTAGTATACACCCAGTACAGGCAGACCATTTAACAAATATACTTCCTGACTATTCGTGGAAGACATCACTAATCAATGAGTATCCTCTCTCAGTTAATTGAGGGCACTGCCTCAGACTTACTCTTATCATAGAATCTTAAGAATTAGTAAAATAATATAGCCAAATAATACCACCACGTAAACCAAGATTGCTACTTCTGACCAAGGCTGTTGTCAACAGGTTGTAGGGGCTGGAGGAGAAATGATTTCTCTTCAACCATGTAGCTTCCATCCAGCAGAGAGCAGATATGCAAGTAATTTTCTGTTGTTCTGAATGGTGGTTTCTTTGGGCTTTGGTGCTAACAATTTCATTTTACAGCCTCTGCATCATTTCTGAGGAAATAAAGTTTTAAATGTAGGTGCTGAGTGGACGTCCCCAGGAGCTCTTTTTCCTTTCTTTGGTGATGGCCATTTAACATTTCAAGTGGTGGAAAAATGGCATGTGGAATGAACTGCTCACCCAGCGTACACCCCCCTTCTTTCAGTCTTTAACGTAAGTAGCATTAGGAAGTAGTCAATGATGGACAATTTGGGCTTCTGCAAATAACTGTGGAAGCTAAAGTGACTTTGTATGTAAGAGGAGCCTGGCCCCGGAAAATGTCTTTCCAAGTGAACCCATTCATTGGATAGAACCATGGGCAAGCCAGCAAGATCATTAACAAGATGGTCAAATTACTGTGATGGTAGCAATAAAAGGCAGGGGACTGGATCAGTTGACTAATTGAAACTACAGATGATCAAAAACTCTTTTGTTGAATTGGACTAATAGGTTCCCTGATTGGCATCAGTCCCAGTAAACAAGGATAGTATTAGCAAAACACGGATGTTTATTAGCAATAAGACCACACTTTTAATGCCCCATAGTTAAGTTCAAGGGAGGAAAAAGGAAACAGTCATTTCAAGCCAGGTTTATTTCAAAGCTATTATGCAATTCAACAAGCAGGTAAGCAGAGTCTAGTAGTTCAGAGGCTCCCTCATCACCAATGGGCTCTGCCTCATCAGCCACCCTCTGCTACCTGCTGGGGAGCAGTAAGAGCCTTTACTACTGTCTTTGTTCTTGGGTGTTGTTAGAATGACCTAGTAATTAACCAGCAGTAGGGGTCAACAGCAAGTTTCCAAGTCAGGTCTTCTGTGCAGCCTTGCACTTTCTTTTGCACTTCCAGGCAGGAAGAATTTCATTTTATGTCTACATTAGCAACAGCAGTGTTATGGGGATGCTAGAGAGCAGCAATTTAGATGGGCCCCAGGAATTTTGAAGAGAGAACTTCTGAAGTCAGCATCTTGAGCAGAAGTAACTCGACCCTGCTTGTAAGGAGCTTGTGAGGAACAGGCATGGGAGAATCACAGAGAGTAGTTAATAGCTGAACTTGGATGAGTGTCTTGGGTTGACATCCTACCTTTGGTATTTGGTATCTGTCTGATATTGACAAAGTTGTGAAGCTGATTGGTGTAGTCTTGTATCTTTAAAACAGGAATGAACGTAAATAGCTTCTACATAAAGGTGGGCATGCTTGTGACATCATGAACAATATATGAATATACTTGGTTTATGTAAATATATGCCCAGTGCTTAGCACCACATGGAATATTTACCAGTACATGTCACTGATTAATAACCCTTGAATGAAAAAGAAATTATAAACAAAGGATTTTGAGTGAAATGAAAACACATCATATAAAAATTTATGGAATACAGTTAAAACAATACTTAGGTGGGGAAATGTTAGAACTCAGGGCCTACACCAGAAAAATAAAAAGTCTCAAATCAATGATATCAGTTTCCACATTAAAAAAAAAAAAAAAACCTAGAAAAAGAAAAACAAGCCAATGAGCAAAAAAGAGAAAATAGTTAAAAAAAAATCAATGAGCCTATCAATAAAATAAAAAGGAAAAACTGGGAATTAGCAGAGAAGATCATTAGCATCAAAGGACTGCTCTGAAGATGAATGGCGCACATAAAGTGCTAATCAAACTGACAAGGAAGCATGAAGGGACCTGGATGTCAGCTGTGAGAAATGGAATGATACCACAGACTGAAGACATCTGTGGGAATGAAAAGACAATGTCAGAAACAGTCTTTGTCTATAAAATAATAAATGTCAGATGCCGAGGAGTTGGAACAATACATATGGAGCTTGGACACAAGCATCAAGGTCAGGGTCTGAATGCCAACAATCCACATCAAAGCCGAGCAGGCCTGGCGTCTGTCTATCACTCAGAAGATGGAAAGAGGCAGTCCCAGGCAGGGTAAGCTGGCTAACTAGACTAGATGTGCTCATGTCTCAGTTAATAATGAGGGCATTGAGGAAGATGCCCAAAGCCAATGTTGGACCTCTACATGCACATACACATGCAACCACATAAGTGGGAGCACACATGAACACGTAATATACACACATATATAAAAATAAACTAACTGCATATAAAGTTAACAAGTTAAATAATTAGACAAAACTTTGAAAGGTACAATCTGTAATCAGACAATAAAACTTTGTGTTAATTATTATGTATGAGACATACATAAAACTTGTATATAAAACTTTAACTGACACTTCACCAAAGATGCATGGACAGCAAGTCAGCCATTATGTAAATGCTCAATATCATTATCATAATTTACATGCAAATAAGAAGAGGTGTTACCACTGCCCACCTGTCAGAATGGCTGCCATAAAAAAGATTGACCATACTAAGCATTGTCAAAGACATGAAGCAATTGAAGCACTGGTAAATTTCTGGAAAAATGGCATAATCACATTAGAGAACATTAGATAGTAGTTGGGCATTTTCTCATAAACTTGATCAAGGCAAGACACCTATGTGAATGTTGGCGGCAATTGTCTTTATTTTCCAGCTTAAAACTGGAGATGACGGAACTACAGAGATGGCTTAGAGGAGAACACTTGTTCTTCTTGCTGAGTATCAGGCTCACTTCCCAGTCCCACAGTCTCCTGTAACTCCAGTTCTAGGAGACTAGGTGACTTCTTCTGGCTTTCAAAAGCTCCAGGCATGCACAGGTACACATACATAGACGTAGGTAAATACTACCTTGGTTGTTTGGGATTTCTGTCTGTTTGCTTTTATCAACTTGACACAAGTTACAGTTGTCTAGGAAGAGAAATCTCTATTGAGAAACTTTCCCCATCAGATTGCCCATAGGCAAGTCTGTAGGTCAGTTCCTTGATTAGTGACTGATGGGGTGGGTAGGCCTTCCTCACTGTTTGTGGTACCACTCTTAGCCAGATGGTCCTGGGGTGTATAAGGAAAGCAGGCAATCAAGTCATGGAGAGCAAGCCAGTGATCTGTGTGCCTCCATGGCCTCAACTCAGTTCCTGCCTTGAGTCCCTGCTCGGATGTCCTTCTATTATGGGAGTATAAAGCAAAATGAATCCTTTATTTCCCATGCTTTGGGCCATGGTCTTTATCACAGCAATAGAAACCCTAACAGAGACATACTCATACACATAAAATAAAAATAAATCTTTAAAAAAATCAGAGACAACCCAAGTTATCACCTAGTAGAAAGGTAAGGACTCGGTAATAAAATGAATTAATGCTTGGTACTTACAAAAACAGACAAAGTTAGGCATGGTGGTACAAACTATAATCCCAGAACATTGGAGTTTAAAGCATGAGGATCAGGGGTTCAAGGTTATCATCAGCTACATAATGAGTTCAAGGCAAGCCTGGGCTACTTAAGATACTTCCTCATATAAACAAGCAAAGAATATTGAAGAATATTAAAATCATTGCACTCACTGAAAGACACCAAACCAAAAAGGATGTTTATCACTTGGTTTATGTAAAATTCTAAATAATGCAAACTACCCTGTAGTAACATGCAACAGAATAATGGTTGTCTATGAATAAGAGGGGGATCTGAGGAGACATGACAGAGGAATGATAGAATCCATGAAGATACTTTTAGTGGCAATATATATGAACAAGTATGCACATGTCAAAACTTACCAGATTACACATGTCAACCATGCATAATTCATTATTTATGTCAATTACTCTTCAATAGTGCCATCTTATATAATAAAATAATATATGCATGTGTACACTGTGTATGGTAGTCAGAGGACAACCACAAGTGTCATTTCTCAGGTCCTTTCAACTTCTGCTTGAGGAACAGTCTCTTTACTGGCCTGGAACTTTGCTGGGTAAGGTTAAACTAGATTAGATAACCAGAGGGCTCCAGCAGTCTACTAACCCTGCCTTCCATGTCATAGCTGCAGGATTATAATTATATGCTACCATGTCTAGTGGGTAAGTGAGTTCGGGTACCCAGACGAGGTGCTTTACTCACTGAATTATCTCCACAGACCCTTGTTTTCATCTGTGAACGGGAAGCATAATGGTAAGTACTCCCTTCTGTTTCCTATTGTCTCTTAACTGAGCCTACACATTCAAGTGTTTCATTTCTTCCAGACAAACATGTTTTAGTTTCCTTTCTCACTGCTGTGACCAAATACCTGGCAAAGGAGTAGTTAAGGGAGGAAGTGTTTGTTCTGGCTTACAGTTTAAGGAAGACAGTCCATCCTGATGCAGTAGGGAAGGCATGGGTTCTTGAACAGCTCTCAGCTGTGGTGGCAAGCATGTGAAGCATCTTGCTTTCATCCTGGTAGATGAGAAGAGAGAGGAGAAGGCTGGCACTTACCCAGCTTTCTCATTTTTCCCTCCTTCATTCAGCTCAGGCCCTACCTCATGGTATAGGGCTTTCCTCTTCATAGACACACCTCAAAGTGTATCTTCTAGGAGATTCTGAATTTAATCAAGTTGGCAAAGAAGATTAACCATCACCATCTCCCAAGTGGTATAGCTTTGACCTCTTAGGGCAAGCTTTGATTCACCTTCAATGGCTACTTAAAGTATTGGAGAGTAGATATAGGATATTTGTCCCACTCGTGTCCATAGCCTCCTCTTCTATCACATTGAAACACCTCAGGTGAATTAATGTATAAAATGCAGAAGTGTGCTTACTTGTAGTGAGGATGCTGTGAAGTGTGAAAGCAGGGGGCAGAATCTGGGCAGGGCTTCTTGTCCTGCCATGACAATAATAGACTAAATCTCTGGAAATACAAGCCAGTCCCAATTAAATGTTTTCCTTCATAAGAGTTGCTGTGGTCATGGTGTCTCTTCACAGCAACAGAAACCCTAACTAAGACAGTTGGTCTGTCTGCATGATAACAGCAGCGGAGTAATTGATATGTCCAAGGCAAGTGACAAAAGTTACCAGGAAGTGGGCAGCAAGGAGGAACCTGAGAAGTTACAAAAGACATAAACATGGGCACTGTGCTTAACAGCCACTCAGATTCTCATCTGTGTTTACCCTCCTCCATATTAAACCTATTCAAATTAAGGTGTCCTAGAAACAGTAGATAGAAAGATATCTTTGTTTTGTCCACTATATACCAAAGTCTACGTGAAGATCTTTAGAAACATACCCCCAGTCAACTACACACCAGTCCTTTGAGATCTAAGGACTAGAAAATTATTTCTTATATAAGATCTAAGCTCTAAATGATGAATTTTTTTATTGTCTCCAATTAAAACTCAGAGTACCAATGCAAACTAGGTGAAGTAGGTTTCAAGTATTGACAGAAAACAAGAACAAACACAGACGAAGAGCCTTTGTCTTGGAAAAGCACTTCCTGCCCAGAAGTGGTGTGTGTTGCATTATTAGCACAGCTGGATGTCCTCAGAGTGTCTTAGAAGTGAAGAAGAAACAATACATTTCTAATATTTAGTAATTATCACGAAAACTACTTGTTTCTTGTTTACACTTAAACTTCAGCACAGAGGAGACATTCTCTCTCAGTCTGATGTGTATGAGCTGCCTCTCTAGCCTCTTGGCTCTCTCTGAGAGAGAGGACTTGTTTATGCCTCTGATGAAGGCACTGCACAGCCACATATCCTTCCTGTCCTTGTCCGATCTACCCAGAACGCTTCAAGTGACTGTTTCTTGAACACACTATTAGATTCCCTCTCTATTTTGGGGGAAAGGAAGGGGGCAGTCCAAACAGAGGAAATAAGCCAGTGCAAGACCACTTACCACTTCCTCCAAAGAAAAAAGCTAATGAGTTATGGAAGCAGAAGGGTGAGAGTCTGAATAAGTGTTGGATTAAATGCAAACCCCATAAGCCTTTTTTTTTTCTATCTATAAGAACAACAGAACCCATAGACTACACCTACCAGGAAACCAGGTGGTCTGTCATCAGACTTTCTCCTTTCTGTGTCCTTCAGACTTCTAGCCTTGTCCCTTATACTGCAACAGAACACCAACTGCAGCCTTCCTTCTCTGCTGCCACATCTCCTGTGGATTACAGACTATCCCTTCCTAACCCCCTCCAATCAGTAAGTGAGTCAGTCCGTAGATAAATCCTAGACTCCCCAACTCCAACAGGTTCTACCTGTTAACCTAACAGCCACAACTCCCAAAGCAATAAGTAAGCTGCAGACAAATTTAGACCTCACCTACTGCTTTTGGAATCTAATCCCCGGCTCTATAGCAGGAAACCTGATATGGCTCTCTTTCCATAACTTCATCCATAACAGATCATAAAGACCTGCTCCTCCAATTTCCCTCCCCCCCCATTTCATTCAAGTTACAGCCTTAAATACCAGCAGGAATTTCCTGTGAACCCACTAGTTGGAGAGTGCACTCCAAAACAAGGCAACACATAGCTATCACATTCTCCAAAAGTCCAAAGAGAAAACAGAAACCAAGGATCAAAATACCCACTCAACAAAGACAAATCCAGAAATCACCACATAGACTTTTTAATCATCCCAAACCCAGATGTCAAGATGCCAGCATAAATTCACAATCAACAACATCCAGGGCAATATGTTTCCACTAGAGCCCAGCTATCCTACCACAACAGTGTAATTGGTCCATCCCAGCCAGTGGTCCAGACAAAACTCTCCTATCCACTGTCTTGCAGCTGTTTATAAAATAATTACTCAGAGACTTATACTAATTACAAATTGTTCAGCCTATAGCTCAGGCTCATACCAGCTACCTCTTATAACTTAACTCAGCCTATTTATACTAATCTATGTTTTGCCACATGGCTCATGGCTTACCTGTGCTTTTAGATCTTGCTCTCTCCACAGAAGCTTGTAGAATCTCCCTTGACTGTGCCATCCTTCTCCTTTATCTACTTTTGGAATTCCCGCCTGCCTCTAAGCTACTTCACCATAGGCCAAAACAGTTCCTTTGTTATCCAATGGTAATTGACAGCATACAGAAAGACACCCCACATCAACAGCAAGTTCTGTACAGCAGGCCCTGAGCACAGCTGAAGCACAAGAGAAACATTAAACCAATTTTATGAAGATGAAAGAGGTCCTTAAAAAGGAAATGAATGAATCCCCTAAGGAAATTCAGGAAAAAAAGAAACAACAGTAAAATAAAACTATTCAAGACCTACGATTGGAAATAAAATCAATAAAGAAAGTTCAAACTGATGAAAGTATAAAAAAGGAAAATTTAGGAATTTGAACAGCAACTTATAGAGACAAGTGTCATCAACAGAATACAAGAGATGGAAGAGAGACTCTCAGGCATTGATGACATGATAGAAGAAATAAATACAATGGTCAAAGAAAATGTTAAATCTAAAATCCTCCCAACATAAAACATCCAGAAATATATGGAACACTGTGAAAGGACCAAACCTAAGAATAATAGAAACAGAAGAAAAAGAACCACAGCTTAAAAATCAGGAAAATGCTTTCAAAACAAGCATAAAAAAACTGGAATCTAAAAAACGAGATGCCTAGAAAGGTGCAAGAAGTTTGCAGAACACCAAATAGATTGAACCAGAGGGGAAAAAAAGTCCCCTGTGGGGAGTAAATAAAAGCTCCAGAAGTTTCAGAGCTCTAACCACAGTCAGTCTAGGAGAATCAGAGAGTGATGATTCAAACCTTTAATCCCAGCACAGGGAGTCCCAACTGAGTTGAGGTCACTTTAGATTATAGAAGGAATTCCAGGCTCCCAAGCAGGCAGTGGTGGGGCCACACCTTAATTTACCAAGATAGTATTTAAGCTTAAGGCAGGAATAGAGTGGGGAGAAGCCAAGCCAAGGGAAGCGAGGCTGAGGAAGCTGGAAGACAGCTGGGTAAGATCTGACTGTGGTGTTTATTCTCTCTAATATATCCGACTTCTTCAGAGATCTATCCCTGAGTCTCATTTATTCATGTGACAATTGTCGTCCAACTTTGGGGCACAAATTCCTCCCCTCCCTACCCAAAAAAACTGCACTTGCTGGCTAGAACAACACGTGGCCTGAGGAGTAATTACTGGTGGGCTAGGCTTTCTGTTCTGGGTTAGCCTCCAGCCTTAGGCAGACCCGACACATGTGTTTCCATTTCACTCTCATCTAGGTAAGTCTTTCAGACAGTGACCTCTTTCTACTGGTGGGTTGTTTCTTTTTCCTTTTTGGACCCCTCCTTGGGTTGCTATTACACTAGGTAGCTGCCCCACTTCACAATCATCAACAGACAATAACCGTAAGTAACTCAATTAAAAAAAAAAAAAAAAAAAAGAGGGAATTTGTTTAAGGCAATGGAGGGTGATTGGTCATACTGTAACCTCTCGTTAGATGATTTGATATTAAAACCAGTAAAGGAAAACATAGATAAGATAGATGGAAATATCATAATGTTTATCATACTATTTACTATGAATATTTATTGTTTGATATCACAGAAAAAGTTGGCTAATGTAAATCCAAAGAAAAAGGTCTTTAAAAAGCCCGTTGAGAGAGAACACAAAGATGCTCAAATTCAAACAGAGGAATATAAAGAACCGATTTCAGCAAGGCCATCTAAAATTAGACAAAAACAAGCAACATTAATATACCCAGTAACCTTTAAAAAAAATGAAGGATGATAAAGATGAAAGAGAAGCTAGCTGGGCTCCAGTAAAAATATTAGAATTACAAAGAGTAAAGGAAGCAATTTTATCATATGGGATGCACTCACCATTTGTTAAGCAAATGCTGAACTCCTGGTCATGCTGTAACTGGGTCACCCCTAAAGATTGGTTAGATATGGTTACAGCCGTTCTTGAGGCAGGTATGCTCATGCAATGGAAGTCATAGTGGAGGGAGGAGGCTAAAACAATAGAACAAAGAAACAGGGCCAGAGGCATAGAAGTCTCCCAAGACCAACTTCTTGGAGAGGGATATTATGCTGATATTGACAGGCAGTCATTATACAGTGACCATCTTCTGGATTTATGTCGCATGGCAGTTTTAAATGCTTGGGACCGGATTGAAGAAATAGGGGAAAAAAGTGAAACATTCACAAAAGTAATTCAAAGTCCCAAAGAAACTTTTACAGACTTTTTGCACAGATTAACTGCAGCAGTAAACAGAATGGTACTGGACTCAGAAGCCAGGCCAATAATTATTGAATCACTGGCTTTTGAGAATGCCAATGCACAATGTAGAAAAATACTTAGACCTTTAAAAGCAAGGTCAGCACCTTTTGAGTATTGGATTTGTGAGACAATTAATATGGAATCTTATGACAGTGATGATAACTGGGTAGGAGAGCTTATTTCAAGAGGTATAAGAAAAATCAAAATGTCAAATGTTATAATTGTGGAAGGGAAGGTCACATAAAAAGAGATTGTAAACAAGGAATTCCCAGAAACAATGCTTTTGGTAGGAATAATCCCAACAGAACACCCCTCCCTTCTGGAATATGCAAAAGGTGTGGAAAAGGAAGACATTGGACTAATGAATGCAGGTCAGCAAGAGATAGACAAGGTAACTCTCTGCCCTTTGGAAACGCCCCAAGGGGGCTTTCAAAAACCCCTCAGGTCAGGTAACTTTCTGCCCTTGGGAAACACCCCAAGGGGGCTTTCAAAAGTCCCCATATCAAATCCAACCCAGTCTTACCCTGCCATTGTGGAGGAAACACCTTCCCAGAACAATTAAAAAGGTTAAAAACTATTTTTAAAAGACATACTACATGGAATGATAGAAAATTTACAGAAAAAGAAAAAAATTCAGGAAAAAATATAAAGCAAATATTTTAACAAATATCAATAAACAAAGACCAAAATTAAAAGTACAAATAAATGATGTTATTATTGAAGGCTTATTGGACATGGGTGCAGATGTATCCATAATTTTACCAGAATCATGGCATCCAAGTTGGCCCCTTCAGGAGGTAAATGTTCAGTTTTTAGGTATTGGGTTGATATCCCAGGTAAAACAGGGTGCAAGATGGCTTGAATGTATAGGACCAGAAGGATAGAGAGGAATATTAAAGCCATATGTGGCTGATATTGCTATAAATTTATGGGGATGAGATTTACTGCAACAATGGAACACACAAATTAATATTCCTCCAAATACAGAAATAAGTCATAAACTAGCACATGGTTCCAAAAGAGATATTTTGAAGGTATTATGAGAAATAGTCACAGACCATTCAGGTTATAGAGAAACAAGGCAGAGCAGCTACTGATCTTTCAAAAACACCCACAGCACTACCTCTAAAATGGCTAACAGAGAAGCCTATATGGATTCATCAATGGCCTCTAACAAAAGAGGAATTGCAGGCCTTAGAGCAGCTAGTACAGGAGCAGTTAAATGCTCAGCATATAGAAGACTCAACCAGCCCTTGGAATTCTCCTGTATTTGTTATTAAGAAGAAATCTGGAAAGTGGAGAATGGTAACAGACCAAGGTGATCCAGCCAATGGGCTCTCTACAATCGGGGATTCCTTTACCTTCTCTGACTGGCCTATTATAGTTACTTATTTAAAAGACTGCCTTTTTTATAATACCTTTACAAGAACAAGACAAAGAAAAATTTGCCTTTACAATGCCCACTTATAATAATTCTCAACCTGTAAAGAGATTCCAGTGGAGGGTCTCCCTCAAGGAATGCTGAATAGTCCTACTCTGTGCCAGTATTTTGTACAAAAGCCAATAGAACAAATATACAAGAAATTCTCACAATCTATAATTTATCATTACATGGATGACACCTTGTTGGCCGATTTAAATATTGATACCTTAGAAAAAATGTTTGAATAAGTGAAAAGAATTTTGCCTGCTTGGGGATTATAGATTGCCCCAGAAAAAAAAAATACAAAGAGGGGATTCCATTGATTATTTAGGCTATAAAATAGGCCAACAAAAAGTTAGACTCCAAAGGGTACAGATCAGGAGAGATAGATTGAAGACACTTAAATGATTTTCAAAGATTACAGGACTTACTATTGCCAACTTACGACCCACTATTGGAATTAAAAATGATGAACTGGATAATTTGTTCGAAACCTTAAATGGTGACAAGGACTTAAATAGTCTGAGAGAGTTGTCACCTGAAGCTAAGAAAAAATTGGCTTTGATGGAAAAGAAATTACAAGAGGCACATGTGGATCATGTGGATCATGTGGATCTAGACCTTAATTGCATTCTAGTTATCTTGCCCTCTAAGAATTCTTCTACAGGAATTTTGATGCAAATGGAAAATATTATATTGGAATGGATATTTCTTCCATATAAACTGAGTAAGAAGTTAAAGACATATGTGGAAAAGATTTCTGAACTTATTTTTAAAGGAAAATTAGACTTCGTTAATTGATAGGAATGGACCCAGCAAAATTGTTGTACCTTTAACTAATGGAGAAATTGACCAATTATGGGTAGAAAGTGAACCTTGGCAAAGGGCCTGCAGTAATTTTTTTGGGAGATATTAACAACAAATATCCTCAAAGCAAAAGAATTGAATTTCTAAAGAAAACTAATTGGATTCTCCCTCGTATTGTACGAGATAAACCAATTTCAGGAGCCCCTACATTTTATACCAATGCAAACAAATCAGGAAAGGCTGGTTACAAATCAGAACATATAAGTGGCTCAAAGCCCTTATAAGTCTGTTCAAAAGTCAGAATTATATGTTATCGTGATGGTATTAATGGACTTTACTGAACCTCTTAACATAGTCACTGACTCAATATGCAGAAAGTGTTATTCTACACATTGAGATGACTGATTTTATTAATGATGAATCAGAATTAACTTCATCATTCATTTACAAGAAATAATCAGGACTAAAAATTATTTCTTCTATATAACACATATTCAATCCCATACGGGTCTGCCAGGTCCTTTAGCACAAGGTAATGATGAAATTGATAAATTATTAATAGGAAATGTACTAGAGGCCTCAGAATTTCATAAAAAGCATCACATCAATAGCAAAGGATTAAAAAAAAGATTTCTCTATCACTTGGCAACAAGCCAAGAAAATTGTAAAAAGTGTCCCACCTGTTCTTTCTATAGTCAAACTCCATTGCCAGCAGGAAGTAATCCTAAAGGTATACATAGAATTGAAATCTGGCAGATGGATGTATTTAATTATACAGAATTTGGGAAATTAAGATATGTCCATCATACAATAGATAGGTTTTCAGGATTTCAATGGGCAACTGCTTTGAGTTCAGAAAAGGCTGATTCTGTAATCACACATTTGCTAGACGTTATGGCCATCATGGGAATACCTGTACAAATTAAGACTGACAATGCTCCGGCATATGTCTCTAGTAAAATGAAACATTTTTTTTTGCTTATTATAATATGAAGCATATTACAGGAATACCACATGATCCTACAGGGCAAGCAGCCATAGAAAGATCAAATTGAACTCTAAAGGATATGCTAAATAAACAGAAAAGAATAACAAAGAGCCCCAGAGATACACTCCATAATGCTTTATTAACTTTGAATTTTCTCAATGCTAATGAGAAAGGAACAACAGCTGCTGAAAGGCATTGGACTATAGAACAGTAGTAAGAAAAAACAAAGGGTTGGGGCAGGTTTCTGTTGTTGTCTTTACAGAAAACTGGAAATACCAATCTTCAAGAAGTGAAAAGACCTTGGACATCTAGACATCTAAAGCAAAAGGGAGGCTATCCAGGAAAATTTGCAAGCAAAAGAATATGGTAACTATTGTACCAGTATACTTCATAGGGTAAAATCTCATTGCTTAACCTCTACAATTTTTTTTGTAAGTTGAAGTTCCAGTTTAATTATAAATTAAAGCTGGTTTTAGAGTTGGAGTGTGGCTCTCTCCTTCTCTAAACTCAATCATACTTGTTAAAGGAAACTAAAATAATCTCCGTATCATAACAGAAGAGCCACCTGATATGGGACAGAAGAATAACAAAAATAAGGGACTATTCTATTGTTACTAATCCTATGCTCAATAAATTGTTATATGTTCAGTTTTCTGTACATTGTGTTGGTTTTTAGTCTCTTATCAGTTTTCTGCAGTGATCCAGGAGAAGGCCTAATTGTGAACTTCAAGTATCCAAAAGGAAGATGGGGTCTCACAACAGATGGTTCCACATGAACTCTGACAAAGCCACTAGGCTTACAAATACCAATCAAGATCAGATTTGGACTACAAACTGCTCAGGACATTTTGTGGCAGCTCGCTGAGGTGAACCAGCTTCACAGACTACTATAGCCAGGACTTGAAACAAGCTGTGTGCTTTCCTGTTATGCAGAGACTGGACAACAAATGACACAGCTACTTATTTCAGGACTTGACATTTAACAAAAAAGGGGGGGATACAGATATATAGGATATAAGGATAGATTATTGAATCTTCGTTTAAAAGGATTTACTAGCGTAAATATTTTACATTGGATTGGAATTTTGTATATTGTATACAAATTGTGTATATTGAGATTAATTGTGTCACTGTACAAATATCTCTATGCTTGTTTAAGGTAGTATACTTATTCAGTTCATCTAACATTTGTAATACAAGTTACTAGTTCATGAAAGTCTTTATTTCCAATTAATTAGAATATAAAGCAATGCAAGTTAGTAGTTAGACATTACATTCAGACATAGTTATGTTAGATATGTTTTCAAGATCAAACAAATATATTTTAGATGAACATGTCTTCTTCAAACACTTCAGAGATCCATAGAATATGGTATTTAAAATATTTTTAGAACTTAAAGACTTTTCTGGACAGTGAGACAGGTCTGCTCCTGGAGGCCCCAATCTACTTCAAGAGGAAAAAGGGCATTGAAGAAACTCCATATGGAGTCTACTTTCTTTGTGGCAATGGTTAGTCACTGGACAAGAACCTGTCCCTGTATTGACTGCTTGACAGTATGCTGTTTGAACTGGACATGCAGGTTCCCTCAGAAAGTGACCTTTGAACTTTGACAGAACAAGCTGAGATAGTCCTTCATGTTTCTACTTTTCAGAGAAAACTGTCAAAGATGGCCCGTGGATGGTGTGAGGCCAGTAGCGGCCCCTGGCATGCTGGGCCTGGATCTTCCTGGAGTTGGGTTGCTTGGGAATGCAGCCCAAAGTGGGTGGAAAACTCCATCTAAGGCTAAATCACAAGACCCATATCCAACAAGTACTGCAAGGGAAAGTTGAAAAGAACTTTGAAGAGAGACTTCAATCTTCTGGACACAAGGAGAAGTGACTGAACTACACCAAAATGGGCAGAGCAGATTTCCTGCTTCACTGAAATGAAAAGAGACTTTGGGCCTGTAGGCTGAAGATGGATGCCCCAACTTTATAAAGGAACTTTGGGTGACTATCCAGGCAAATAGGTATCATCCCTGACATTTCTAGACTTCTTCAGAGATCTATCCCTGAGTCTCATTTATTCGTGTGACAGTCCCCTCACCACATAATAACCAAAGTACTAAGTATACAGAAGAAAGAAAGAATATTAAAAGCTACAAATGAAAAATGACAAGTAACATATATAAAGGCAGACCTGTTGGAATTATAACTAATTTCTTAGTAGATTTATTTTTTTCTTTTATGAATGTATACTGTCCTTCCTTATCTCCAAGATAACATCTTAACATCTAACGCAAAAACCCAGGCACCAAAGTTTGTAAAAGAAACACCACTATAGCTTGGATCACACATTGATCCATAAACACTAATAGTGGGAGACTTCAATACCCCACGGTCATCAACATATAGGTTATCCAACAAAAACTAAACCAAGAAATACTGGTGCTAACATAGATGCAAAAATATTCACAAAAAAACCTTGTAAACTGAATCTAAGAACACATCAGAAAGATCACCCACCATGATCAAGTATAATAATCCCAGAGATTCAGAGATGGAATACTTCAATATATAAAAATCAGTAGATGTAATCAGCCCTATAAACAAACAGAAAAAAAACAACACATGATCACCTCATTATATAGAGAAAAGGTCTTTGATAAAATCCTATGTGGCTTCATGATAGAAAGTTCTGGAGCATGTAGATATACAAGGGACATATCTAAACATAATAAAGACAATATATATATATATATATATATATATATATATATATATATATAGCAAGCCTATAGCCAATATCAAATTAAATGGAGAGAAAATCAAAGCAATTCCACTAAGATCAGAAACAAAACAAGGTTGACCACTCTCTCCATATCTATTCAATACAGCACTTGAAGTTCTAGCCAGAGCAATAAGACAACTGAAGGAGATCAAAGGATTCAGATTAGAAGGGAAGAAGCCAAACTATCATTATTTGCAGAGGATATAATAGTAAATGTACCCTAAAAATCCACCAGGAAACTCTGACAGCTGACAAACACAGCAAAGTGGCTAGATACAAGATTAAGTCAAAACATTAGTAGCCCTCCTACATACAAATGACAAACAGACTGAGAAATAAATCAGGGAAACAACTTTCACAGTAGCCTCAAATAATATAAAATATCTCAGGGAATCTTAAGCAAGTGAAATACTTATGTAATAAAACCTTCAAGTCTTTGAAGGAAGAAATTGAGGAAGATAACAGAACATGGAAAGATCTCCTATGCTCCTGGATCAGTAGATTTAACATAGTTTTTTTTTGTTTGTTTGTTTGTTTGTTTGTTTGTTTGTTTTTAAAAGTCATTCTACCAAAAAAAAAAAAACAAAAAACTACAGACTCTATACAATCCCCATTGAAATTTCAACACAATTCTTTATAGATCTTGAAAAGACAACTCTCAACTTTATATAAAAAAAAAAACAATAACTCAAAATAGTTGAAACAATCCTGAACAATAAAGGAACTCTGTGGGGATTTAATAAAAGCTCCAAAAGTTTTGGAGATATAAGAGGGATCTATCCACAGTCAGTCTAGGAGGATCAGAGAGTGGTGATTCACACCTTTAATCCTAACACAGGAAGTATCCCGGGAGTGATGACCTACACCCTTAATCCAAACTGAGTTCAAGGTCATCTTAGTTTACAGAAGGAGTTCCAGGCTCCCAGGCAGGCAGTGGTGGGGCCATGCCTTAACTTACCAAGATAGTATTTAAGGGGGCATAGAAAGACAGAGAGATAGAAGAGGCCAAGAGAAACCAGGCTGAGGAAGCTGGAAGACAAGTGGGTAAGATCTGACTGTGGTGTTTACTCTCTCTAATATCTCTGGCTTTCTCAGAGATCTATCCCTGAGTTTCATTTATTCATGCAACAGAACTCCTGGACATTTCAGCATTCCTGTTCCAAGCTGTTCTACTGATCTATAAGCACTAAAAATTGCATAGTGTTCACATAAAAACAGACATGTTGATAGACAGGATTAAATTGAAGACCCACACATAAATCTAAACACATATGGATACCTGTTTTATTTTTTAAAAAGAAATAAATACACACTGGGGAGAAAAAGACAGCATCTGTAGCTAATGATTCTGATCAAACTGGACGTCTGCATGTAGAAGAATGTGAATAGATCTATATCTATCACCCTGCACAAAACTCAAGCCTAAGCAGATCAAAGATCCCAATATAAAACCATATACATTGAACCTGATATAAAACTTGGAAATAGCCTTGAATTCATTGGCAAAGGAGAAAACTTACTAACAGAATATCAATAGTGTAGTTAACATTAACAATTAATAAATGGAACCTCCTGAAACTGAAAAGATTCTATAAAGCAAAGGACAGCAGCAATCAGACAAAGCAGCAGCCTACAGATGGAAAAAGATTTTTACCAATTCTGGTCCAATAGAGGACTGATATCCAAAATATATAATGAACTCAAGAAACTAGACATCAAAATAAAAAAACCAAATACTGTAATTTAAAAATGGGGAACAGATCTAAATAGAGAATTCTCAATATCAGAATCTCAAATGGCTAAGCAACAAAAAGAAATGTTCAAATATTCCCTGACGAAAAGCCACTAGGAAAATGAAAATCAAAATGACATTGAGATTCCATTGTACAACTGTCAGAATGGTTAAGAATAAAGACCTAAGTGACAGCTCATGTTGTCAGGGATGTGGAGCAAAAGAAACACTCTTACACTACTGGTGGGAGTGCAAACTTGTATAGTCACTGTATAAATCAATATATGCAGTTCTTTAGTAGGTTGGGAATCAATCTACCTCAAGACCTTGCTACACCATTCTTGGGCATATACCCAAAGAGCACTGCATCCTACCACAAGGACACTTGCTCAGTCATGTTCATCATGGCTTTATTCATAATAGTAAAAAACTGGAAACAACCAAGATGTTACTCAACAGAATAGATTTTTTTAAAAGTGGTACATTTACACAATGGAGTATTACTTGGCTATTTAAAAAAAATGGCATTATGAAATTTTCATCCAATTGGATGAACCTAGAAAAAAAAGATAAATATATGTATTCACTTTTATGGGGATATTAGCCTTTAAGTAAATGATAACCAAGCTATAATCCATAGGCTCAGAGAGATTAGGTAAAGAAGAGGGTGAACAGAGGAATCTTGCTGGAAGGGAGAAATAGATTTTACAGATAGACAGAGCTGGTAGAAATGGAAGCAAGGAAGTCAGGTCTGGTAGGGCACATGGGGTGGAGAGACAGAGCATAGGAGAAACAGCTGGAATCAGGAGGTACCATTTGAGAGATAGAGTGCAAACCTAGTGCAAAGAAAATTTTTATGGAACTTATGAAGGAGATCCTTAGTGATGGGGGAGACAGAGTCTCAACTGGCCATCTCTTATAGCCAGGCAAGACTTCCAGTGGTGGGACTAGGTTACATTCAATTGAGTTGTTGGTCAAAGGGGTCCCATAGAAATCCCCAAACAACCAAAACTATACACTAAGACAAGATGTTCCTTTCTGCAAACCAACAGTGTGCCCATTTATGATGACAGCATCCACACAACTCATTGAATATTAAGAAGTCTCACAGTGCATTCTAGTCTCTTTGGTTTCAGAGAGGAACCTTGAAAGCTACCAAAAGGGAAATATGGGCACAGAACTTGTGAGAGCAGCCAACCAATCTCTGACCCACTCTACAAAAAGGAAATCATACCCTGTACTGCTTGGGTAACCAAGAACCAGAAACCTGATATCCAAGAGAATGGGGGTAAAACCAAGCACCACTTGTCCTTAAAAAAAAAAAAGTATCAACAAAGGAACTCCTGATGATATTCTTCTATACTCACAGATGTAGTGGGATTATGTGACATTATAAATAATTGTCCCACCTACTAGTTTAATAAAAAGACTGATTGGCAGAAGACAGACAGGAAGTGTGGGCAGGGAAACCAGAAAAGAAAATTCTGGGAACAAAATGAGCAGGGCAGAGAAGCCAGAGAGACACTACTAGATATGCCAGCAGACACAGAGGAAAGAAGACAACCATGCTGCTCTAAGAAAAAGTACCAAGCTGCATTGCTAACAATAAAAGAATCATGAGTTAGTTTTAGAATTAAGAGTTAGCAAGTTATATGACTGAGCCATAGGCCAATCAGCATAAAATTAATATAAGACTTTGTGTGAGTATTTGGGGTTCTGAAGCTAAGCAGCAGGCAGCGGGGTTGTGAGTAGATCTAAACCTCTAGGCTAGGCTGGAAAGGCCCTGCCAGAAACTTCTTATTACACATAGATTAGTGTCTTATTCAGTCATCATCAGAGGAGCTTCCTCCTGAAGCAGACAGGAACAGATGCAGAGACTCACAGCCAGACATTCCAGAGAGAGAGAATCTTTGGAATATACAGTTCTAAATGGGGTGTCTCCATCAAGTCCCTCCCTTTCAGGATCAGGGAATCCCATAGAAAAAGTGGAAAAAAATGTAAGAGCCAGAAAAGATAGAAGATTCCAGGACAACATGGATTTCTGAATCGATTAGCAAGGCACATGTAAACTCACAAAGACTGAAGTAGCATGAATGAGGCCTGCAGGAGTCTGCACCAGGTCCTCTGCATAAATATGATAACTATTGGCTTAGTATGTTTGTGAGACTCCTGACCAGAGAGCAAGTGAGTCTCTGACTCTTGTGCCTGCTTTTGGTACCCTTTTCCTTGTGTTGAATTGCCATGTCTAACTTCAATATGATAGTTCTTCTTATTTATTTTATCATGTTTGGTTGTTATCTCTTAGAAGTCTGTTCTTTTCTAATGAGAGACAGAAAGGGGGTGGATCTGGAGGGGCAGGAGGAAGAAATAAGAGGAGTCAGGGAGTATAATCAGCATATATTGTATGAGAAGAGAATCTATTTTCAATAAAAGAAAAAAGAACAATAATAGCACCTCAGGGGTATGTAACAATAGTTGACAGTTATTATGCAACTGTCTTAGTAACTGACATAGGAAATATTACCAAACTGCTAAATAGCACAATAAGACATACGCCACAGTAGTCACTACGAGCTCAAGAAATGGATCATCTGATAGGCCATAATGGGCCCCAACAAACAACAGCATCAAAGTAACTTTGGCTTGAATGGAATAACTTTATTAAATTTTATTTTCATTTTAGTACCCAATTATACCCAAAACCTAGAGTTTAATTCTCATTTCTATAAATTACCCACCCCCTATCCATCCTTTCTTGATTTCTATCTCATTTGGCTTCTAAGATGTTTTCTCATTCCTCTATTATCCCACAACTTTTAGCTGAATGGACTTCTCTTACTCATCTTTATATCAATATCCTATTACACATTTTTATTCTACAGCAAGCAATTGCCAATTTCTCTTCCATGTGAAATATTTTCTTAAGGGTAGGGGTGAACTCAGGTAATTAGTCTTGTGGACTTTAAAGGTGCCCACTGCCCTAGGTCCTCCACCATCTTCTTAGGTCCCTACTGCTATCTTACACAGAATCATCCTCCCCTCTCACTGAACTCATTTCGTTCAGTGTTCACAGCCTCTCTGGGTATCACTTGTTCTTGGGTCTACCCAACACCCCTTTACTTCCCTTCTACTCTCAGGCGTAGACATGCCATGTGAGACATGGAAAACTTGCTGCTCACCTCCTACAGCTTGGATTCTGATGTTTTGGGGAATACCTTGACATCTAACTTGGCTTTTGATCCTGTCTACATTTATCTTGTCTGCTTTCTTTATATGTATGTTTTATTCTCTCGCCATGCTTCACATATGGAGGAGTACATTCTCTCCCTCCAGCCTTAGCAGCAAGGGTCCTCATCTACTGAGATATCCTGCCAGTCTATTATTCTATTTTTATGTAGCTACTTGGGCAATCTCCAAAATGATGCTACCACCATTCTCATCTTCCAAAATCCCCTTTTATACTGGCCCCTTTTGTGGTAGGGTCCTATCCATTTCTACCCTATATTCACGAAGTCAAGCTTCTCTTGACTCAACTGTCTCTCTCTCTCTCTGGTGGTGGACACAATCAACATTTTCTGATCCTGACAAGATGACTTCACAACAGATTTTTCTTCGGCATAAAAGCTTTTTCCCTTGCTGTCATGAAGAGCTTCTAGCAGAGAGATGAAATACTGCAGCTTGAGGAAGATGTGCTAGACTGAAAGCCCTTCCATATCTAATGTTGTAGGGTCCCTAAGAAAGAGAGCCACAAACATCTTCGTTTTTCTTTCTTAATAATCTTATCTTGAGATGCAGAGAGTCCCGAATATTTTTAGACCTCTAACCTTTTAAATTGAGACATCGAGAGGTCACCAAAATAAGGCTAGACTCCTTCACTTCTATTCTCTGTTACAGGCATGTAAATAGTTTTATAAAAGACACTCTCCCTCCCTCTTTTTTTTTTTTTTTTTTTTGACTTAACTATATTAGGAAGTATCCAGAGTGGCAAGTACTGCTCTTGCCTTCAGTGAACCCATAGTCTAGGTCAGCATCAGACATTGCCATGATTTCACGCTTAATTCTTCTAGTCCACTAGCAGCCCTCTCAAGATAGATTTGACTCAAGGAGAAAATGTCTTTGCTTTTCTACAGTTTGTATGAATGGGTTGTTAATAGTTTTCTATATATAAAAAGAAGGAAATGAAAAACACTGCTTATACAACAAAGAGATTTTAGGTTTTTGCCTCTGTTCTTACAGATAATTCTCAGCAGCGAAATTTGGTGAAGATCATCAGACCTTTATAGAACACAGGTGTTGGGGAGGGCAAGACTCAGCCCCTTTCTCCTGCCCATATCTTATCCATACTTTTCCAGTGGAGGAGAATCTTCTGATAGTTTCCATTTGAGGATGCTGTTTGGGTTCTGGTAACAGTAGGCAAGAACATTGTACAAGAAATAGGCTGTTGTGGCTGCAAAAGACAAATGCCAAAGCACTAGAATGTTCTAGAATGTTTCCTGTTTTCCTCTATTAATAGTTTTCAACTGCATCCTGAGAACCAAAGGGATCTAAAGGATCTCAGAGGTTCTAAAAATATTCCCCAAATTTTGCCTGAAAATACTTATAAATCACTTTAAAATTTCCAGTATAGGACATGCCTTCACATGTGCTACACACCAGTTTTTAATTCTTTTAGATAAACATCTAAACTAACTTGCCCAATACTTTCATGCATGATTCAAATCCTAGAATAAGCCTCCTGTGATCCTGCCTGATTTTACATGACAACATGCCTTAAACCATTGTTACTCCCAACTGCTTAAATTAAATTCCTGTCATGTGGGATTGACCCAATACATTTTAATTATAAAAGACAATGTTCCAAACCAACCTGTCTCCAAACGCTCATGGGACATGGCTTACATAAAAGTCTGGGAGCGGAACTGGAGAGATGAGCCCTTCTAAGACAGGATGAGAAAAACAGGGATGTTGTGGACCTAAGAAAAGGAGCCCTTTGCCTAAGAGTCTAGTTGAAACCTCTCTCCAGAATCTCAGCATATTTGCTAAAGGCCTTTCTTTCCTCCCATTTGTTTCCTGGGACTTTCCCCAGAGACTGCTCCCTTTACAGTAAAAACACACATGCCTTGGTTTAATCATAGGTGCTCCTGGTTTTATGTTATGAGAGTATAACCTCATTTGAGGTGCCCCACTTAATAATCTCTTTACCAAAAAAGAAGGGGAAAGTTTCTTAGAAACTCTTTGATATATAATTTGATAGTCACCAGAACGGTACATACAACTAACGGTGAGGGGATAGAGTATGCCTCTTTTCCAAGAAACCCACACCTGTGCTGGTAGTATGCTTTTATTTCCCTAAGCTTTTTCCTTCCTTCTTTCCTTTCTTCCTCTTCCTCTCCCTTTTACTTTTATGTGTGGTATATGCATGCTGTTGAGGGTGCATAATTCCATAGAAGGCAGTGGTCAACATCAAGTGCCTTTTTCAATTTCTTTCCACCTTAGTTTTGAGACAGGATCTCTCACTGAATCAGGAGTTCATCAGTTTGGCTAGAATGGCTGTCCAATGAGCTCCAGGGGCCTCACCTGTCTCTACCCATTCTGCCCCTGCAACACCAAGGCTATAGATACACATCACAACTGGCTTGTACATGGGTAAGTCTCTACACAGCAGATACTTTTACAGCTAAGCTAACTGCATAGCCTTTTTTTATGTTTTTAATAAATTCCAACTCTTCTTTAAACTATTTAGGGTAATTCTAAAATTCTTTCTGTGTCAAAGTCAAGGATTCAATTTTACCTAAGGAAAAGATTAAGGGGACACCTCAGGCTGCTGTGGATGACAGTATAGAGCTGTGTCTCTACCCTGATGATGCTAACACTCCCATGAGTCACTGTGATGGCCCTCAGCAGCTCCAGGCCAACTGCTCACCCCAGTTCTCAGTCTCTACCACATTTGATTGATTGCCTTACGCCATTCCTCCAAGGACCAGAATTACCAGAATTACCCTCTGTGGCCTTTCTCTAGATGTCCTCCGAGTCTCCAGTGCTGTCTTCTATTTGTTGATCTTGGATCACAGGCATTTTTTGGATTTCTTCAAATAGGGGAAAAAAAGATATATTCTTGGAGATGATATATGTTCTGTGACAGGAGAGTTGGGACAGGGAAAAGCTATATCAAGATTAACATTTGAAAAAAAAAGCTGGTTGGCAGATAAAGGCTGGAGGCCCTTTTCTACCTGGGCTACAGATGAGGAACAAAGGGAGCATCCTCGAAACAAAAAAGCCAGTAACATACAAATGTGGGAGATACATGTGCTGTGTAAACAGTCTATAAAGGCTTTTGAGACTCGTGGTCCTGCTCTGTCAGAGTACAGACCATTCCATGATGTCTAGTCTAGTCCTTAATGGGCTATTTATTTCTATTTCTAATCATGTGTCTCTAGAACAATTCTTTGTCCTAAGACACAAGAACCTGTAAACCTCAGACAATACTGTGAAACTCAGATCCATTCCTATAATGTTGACTGGTTTGACTCCTTAGAAATGAACAATTGTCCATTGCCTCATATGTATTCACTATAAATAAGTAAGGCGGGAGTTGCTTTCTGAAGGTCTTAGGAATGTGGAATTATCCAAGATTTGGCTCCACTTCTCACCCCAAGCTTCTGACCTCAATGTTAAGCGGTCCTCTTCTCCATGTCCAGAGTAGAGAGTTCCTTGGAAGGTCCTGACCTTTCTCCTCAGCTGAGAGCTGTCCCTCAATTCTATCCAATCAAGTCTGAGGTACTTCTTTTGGCCTATAAAAGAATCACGTTTTCTGTTGATGAAGTCATCACCAGAATATTTTGGTCTATGACCTTGATCTTAGTTCCTTAAGAAAACCTGGTCTGTCTGTGGTCGGCTGGGACTCAGAAATAGAAACCATTTGCTAATGGCTGAGAAAAATTGTGGGCTAGAGAGATATCTCAGTCAGTAAAATGTTTGCTGCATAAGCACAAAGACCAATCTGCCCAGAAGCTATACAAAAAAGCCTTAGGGGAGGCAGAGACAGGGTATCCCTGGACTCCATGGACAAAAAGTCTTAAATTAGCAAAGGCCGGGTGTGATGACAAACCCTAGCTCAAAAATAAGATGGACAACAATTAACAAAATTGGATCAATGACATCAAACTCTGTCCTACACACATACACACACACACACACACACACACACACACACACACACACACAGAGAGAGAGAGAGAGAGAGAGAGAGAGAGAGAGAGAGAGAGAGAGAGAGAGAAAACAATGATCACACTGGCCCTACATCTTCACCCCAGTTCCACCACAATTTCAACCAGAAACCCACAACCCAAATATTTCTCTCTCTTCCACACCAGGCCATTCCTCTTCTTCAGGAAGAATTTCTTGATTCTGGGCTCATGGTAATATCCCTCATTGATGAGTGATCAAAGAACTGTAACATTTGGTTGGATAATTAGTGATGGAGTGTGCTCATGAGCCAGGCTCTATTCTCATTGTTTGCAGTCTACCATGGATAAAGAAACCATAGAAAAGATGTTCGCAGGTGTCAATCCTAACTTTGAAAACTGGATAATGGAACAGAGCATGGAATAATGGGCATAAGGGAGGAGCCTTCTGAGAAGCTGAACCTAGGAAGGGTCCAATCTTTCCTCTGAGGGATGAGTGGTCCAGGGAAGTAGTACGGTAAAAGCTGTATGGAAAAGCTACCAGTGTGAGCAGAAGGCACATTTTAGCTCAAGTGGAGCTGAAAGGACACTGGTCCAATAAAGCCTTCGGGTTTACATTTAAACTTCATAATGCCACTTAGGAAGGCTGCAGAAAAAGACAGCTCAGTTGGAAAGTGGTTGCCTTACAAGCATAAAGATCTGAGTCTGATCCCCATAAATCACGTGGAAAAGCCAATATGGTGATGTAAACTTACCGCTCTAGCATTAGGGAGGCAGATACAGGAAGGTCCCCAGGGCTTACTACAGCCAGCTCAGCTTACCTCAAGCACATAGCAATGAGAGACACTGCCTCAGAAAACAATGCACACACACTTACACTCACAGATTAGATAAAGAGAGGGACAGAGGTGGTACAACTGATAAAGCGCTTGTGGAACAAGGGACAGACCCTTCAGACCACCAGCATCCACATCCAAATCCGTCAGGCATGGCAGTCACCTGCAATGCATTACTCAAAAGACAAAAATGGGGTCCATGGGGCAAAAATATCCAGAATTGGGGAGTTCCATGTGTCATGAGTTCAATAAGATAAAGCAAAAAGTCTCAGAAGATGCTTGCCATCAGCTTCAGGCCCCCAGCTTCAGGCACACATGTCCTTATCACATGCACATCAAAAGAAAAATAGATAGATATAAATATACCACCTAGGAAATCTTCCCACACTAACCTACCAGATGGATCCACATCAGAACTGCCCACCACAATGATATTGCAGAAGATGTCTTGTCTGTATGCATACAGTCTTATGTAAACCCTAAGGTGCAATGCCTGCTTCTCCTAGCCACTCACAACCCTAATTAATATAATCAGTCACTTGAACACTGCTCAACATGCCTCCATCATCTCGCCCTCTGTGAAAAAGCCAGTAGCATATGGCAGGCAGTTTCTGGGGATCTGCCAGACATTGTTCCCAGGCGTTCGCACATTTTTAAGACAGTGAGTGACACCTGGGAAGACTTGGGGCATTTCTGCCACCTCCTCTTCAGCTTTCTGCTCCTTCACTGTCAGAGCTCACATTGCACTGGCGCAACTCATTATTCAAGGTAGCTAAACTCCTCCAGGTGATGCGAGAATGGTTTGACCCTTCCCTGAAAAACATTGCCCCTTCTACAGACTTAAATGGAGCTACTAAAGGGAAAGACCAAATGCCCAGGCAATCTGGTTACTATGGATTCCTTAGGTTGATTCAAGCCAGTCTTTTCTATGCCCCAGGTATTTGACTGGGTCAAAGGAATACAGGATAAACAAAGCTACTGATGAACTTGTCATTTCCTCTTAAGTCAGAGGATCCTTTAGGGTAAGGGACTATTGGATTCTTTAGAGTAAGACATTTAGAAACAGGATTTGAGAGCCAGAAATAACCTAACAGGTTACTCAGGCATTTGGCAGAAGGAGGAGAAAGTTAAGTTTAACTCCTGTGATCATGGAGCTATTAGCCTGTAGGAAAAGCCATCTTGTCCAGTCTCCTTAATTCCAAAATATTTAAGTCTGGACCTATAGATATACTCTTCATATATCATGCTTTCCCTATATGTATGTATTCGTGATAAGTTGTAATTTACAAACTGGCCACAGCAAGAGGTTTCTATTAATTAGGATACGATAAAGTAATTACAATAACACAGCATAATAACATTATGTGAATGTGGTCTCTCTACCCCAAAATATTTTATCATCTTCTTCCCTCTTGTAATGGCAGATGGTATTCATGATAAACATCTTATGATTTCTCATGGCATATCTGAATTCACATCAGTATTCATATGCGTTGAGGGCATTATTAAGTATAATAAGAGTCACTAGTACACAAGCATAAGGATACTAGATACTGAGCCAATTACAGAGATGGCTACTGAGAGACTCATGGGCCAATACTTAGGGGACAGAGGACACGGGTGTGCTAGGGAGAAGGCTAAGCCAGAGTCCAAGCAGCTGCAGCAGGATAAAACAGGATTCCACCAGGCTCCTCGGAATGGCATGCAATTTAAAACCAATGAATTATTGATTCTTCGGATATTCTGTTTAATATTTTAAATTAAATTTTAAGTTAGTACAAAAATAATGAGTTTCATTATGACATTTTCATACATGTGTGTCATCACTGTACTTTGCTGTGCCTTGTTCATATCTGATCTCCCAGAACATTCTCCCTTCCTTCCTGCAGGTCAACGTCACCCTTGGATGCATAATGAATTCAGTACCAGCCTGGGCTATACAGACCCTGTAAGAGGGTGGGAGTGCAGAGTAAAAGAAAGAGGGTAGAAGTTTAATATCAGTTGATTGATCTCTGTCTTGTCGTGCCAACTTTCTGTACTAATTGTCCCTTTCACCGCATCTAGTTCCTCTGCTGTGCCCTGAAGCTTCCATTTACCCAAAGAAGGAAGACACTCAAAGTAAAAGACAATGAATAACTAAATAAATAAGCCTAGTGGTGGTGCTGGTGCATGCTTTTAATCCCAGCATTCGGGTTGCACAGACACTCACAGAAGATCTTTGTGAGTTCAAGGCTAGCCTGGTCTACAGAATGAGTTCCAGGACAGGCTCCAAAGCTACACAGAGAAATCCTGTCTTCAAAAATCAAAATTAATTAATTAATTAAATGACTTACAAAGAGTAAGTGAATCTCATTCTTGGGACAGCTGTTTAAAAAATTAGCGATGTCCTCTTGTGATGCAGTATTGAAACTGATTCATTCCAAAACCACTGCCAGATTTATAGAAAATAATGATCTGACGATTGGTGGTGCCTGTTATGGAAAAATAAGGATCTCTTATATCACAGTTTTGCTACCTTGTCAGAAGCATTTGCATAGCTACACCCCCATTTTAAAACTACCCAACAAACTTCCAGGGCTGTTTCTAGCATGAAGCAGGCTGCCTTGCCTGAAGTCCTCATTGTATTTACATTTCCATTTTAAAATTGGAGTTTGTAGCTCTGAGGAGGGATGTTTAATTAGAATATTTAATTTAAAGAAAACCAACAAATATTTTTGGACATAACAATACCCGTCAAAGAAGCCTTTGAGGAATTTACTATCTGGCTAGAAGACAAGGCACAAACTCAATAAAGGTTTTTTTGTTTTTGTTTTTGTTTTTGTTTTAATTGTGAGAGTCAAACAATACAAATAAAAAATGTAAACTCCATCACCATCACTGAGTGGTTAATTGCCAAATGAGCACTCTGAATGACAGTGATGAAGGAGATGGGGTGAAGATATTCATTACAGCCTTGATCCTTCCTGTCAGAAGAAGGAAATGAAGTGAGCTGGGTCCCTGCCAGAAAAACACATGGTATAAGGGGTACAACACATGATATGAGGGGTACACACTTGCATGAGATGGGAACACATGATCAAAGCTGTAGTGGATTTATGATGTTACATTGTAAATAATTGTCCTGCCTGTGAGTTTAGTAAAAAGCGCTGATTGGCCAAAGGCAGACAGGAAGTGTAGGCAGTGCTACCAGACTAATAAAACTCTGGAAACAGGAAGAACAGAGCAGAAATGCCACAGAGACTCCAGAGTTGCCAGACAAGCCAGCAGATGCAGAGGACAACTATGCTGCTCTGAAAAAAAGGTACCGAGCCGCATGGCTGCACAGGATAAGAATCATGGGTTAGTTTAAGGGTAAAGAGCAAGTTATATGCCTGGGCCTTAGGCCGAGCAGCCTAAAATTAATGTAAACATCTGTGCCTCTCTGCGGGTCTGCAGGTTTGTGGGTCTAAACCTTGAGGCTAGGCCCAAAAGTCCGGGACAGAAACCTCCTACTACACAAAGCCACGTGCATTTAGAGAAAGCTGAGCATTTACTAAAGTAGACAACTATTTTCTGAGAGTCGTGACTGACTTAGATTCTGGTTTGTTTATCAAGAGTTCACTTTCTGTCTTCCTGGTGGATACTCAAACACATGCTCTTTAAGTTTCTTGTGTTGATTTGTCACGGGCCTTTGGCTCTTACTCTAAAACCTGTGTTCTGACCCAGGCAGAACTAGTTCCATTCTGTGGCCTCAAATTTCTTGCAGAATAAGCATGTGACACACATAGTGGAATCAGGCTCAGATCCTGTAATTGAGGGACATTGCTTGCAAGATCAGGAGAGGTTTTACACTTCCCTGGCAGGCTTGAACATGGGAGGGTGCACCTGGCCTGGCCACTTTAAGAGTGCAATCTTAGAATGGACTGCGGCGGGAGGAAGGGGTGCTGGGTCCAGCTAGAGTCAGGATCCTTACAGGGTCTTTTGTGAATTCAGTTGTTCCAGAAGCAAAGTCTAACTTTGGGCTTACTAGTTTTCTATACAAACCAAGTCCCCTTTCTTGCTTAATCCAATGTGGATTCCGTTTCTGTCATGTATAAAAACAAACTATATGATTCCTGCTGCTTATGAGTCCTTGGTGTCTAAACTCTGTCATCTCCCCTCACCACAGTATCTTAATACAACATATAATATACTTTGCAAGTAACATGTCACACTACGGCCTTTTTATTAATTCTTGCTTGGCTTTTGCAGCAGTTAACTCACTAAATTCCCACCATAGTTTCTTAAAATAGAATAGATAACGTGATACTCTTCCAAGCTGATAGTTTCATTCAGCAGAACCCAGGAGTGCAGAGTTATTGAGGATCCAGATGGGAGCCCACAAATTAAAATCATAAACCCAGACTGACAAGATGGCTCAGCATATAAAACATTTGAGGCAAAACCTGATGACTTGAGTTTGCTTCCTGGAAGTCACCTAAAGGTGGGAGAAAAGTGACTTTACACAGCTCTCATCTGACTTACACCTACATACCAAAATACACATAGCCCACCCCATATACACATCATACGTGCAATAATAACTAATTTGTTTATAATTTACAGATGAAATCATATTCCTCGTATTAGAGATTTCAGGTCTCCGATTCTCAACCCAGAGTCATTCATTGAATATCCACACCAGCTTCTCCCACACATCATGTCTCCATCTGCTAGCTTGGCAGGACATCATTTCCAGAACTGTGGCTACTTCTTTAATTTTGACAGTCTAGAGACATTGTCTCTACTAAAACTGTGAACAAATAAGCCAAAAAACCCTATGAAGGCTGCTTCAGGACCTAGAATATTTTGTTCATTAGGGCTTCTCTGCTCAGAAAATTGCATCTATTAAAGGATAATTGCAAACGATCTGATGGAGTTTAATCTGGCTGGTGATGTTGACAACAGCAATACTGAATCAGTGTGAGGAACACTCTGATTGTGCAGCAGGGGCAAAGGAGGCATGACACATCAAAAGAAGTTGAACATCTACATGTGTGCAAATTGGCCATGTGCACCTGGGAACTCCTCATCCTTAAGAGCCTTGGCCTGTGGCAGTCACACCTTCCACTAAATTAAGATGTTCTCAAGTGGAATGGTGGCATATAGCCTCAGAGAATATCAGACCTCCAGGTGCTGGAAGCCACTAGAGCCTGGCACATAGGCAGAGCTGTTTGGCAGTACAACATCCCCCTTGGGAGCAGCCTAGCAGAGGCATAAATGAATTTGACAGTATGTATCATTGCTAAGGGAAAGAATTAAATAATAACAACATTTCCCATAAGTAATCATTTACAAGCCAGGAAGAGAACTCTGTCCTACAGTTATGGGTTTCCTGGTGGCATTCAGAACTTCCAGTGGACCTCTTTAAGTAGGTCTTAGATGACAAGGTGCAGAATGAATTATGACCCAGCCCTCACACTGCCATCAAGATATGATTGGCCTAAGAGCCAACAGTAGCCACCACATAGCTCACTTTCATTCACTCTTCTTTCACACCCCAGAGGTCTCTCACAGGGAAGTAAATCAGGGCTACATGGGAATCTTCATCCAGGTACCTCCACACTTACATTCCTCCTCCCCCACTCTTCAAAATACAGTATTTACTGTTCCAAAAGGAAATGATGTCCTATAACTTACCAAAGGGATGTTATTAGTCTGCCATGCCCAGTTTCAAACTGACGATGTATTTTATTATTATATAATTATCATTTTATTCATTCATTCCATTAGTACAAATATGTCTATCATCAGAGTTTCAGAATTCAAGCTATGTTGTGGCTTACATCACATCACAGCGCCTCATCTGTGACTTGGCACACTGAATGTGAATTCAATAAAAGGATCACTAAGTTTGTGGCTCACTCTATAAAATGTTATGAGCCCTGAGTTCTAAGTTTTGGCTAGAAGACCCAGTTCAAAAAGTCAAAACACAGAGTTCTACTGAGTGCCCAAATAATAAGGACCAGGGAAGTTGTAAAGAATGGGAGAATTGGAGATAATGAGAAAGGGGAAAGATCTTGGAGACCCCAGGGAAGAAAGCTGGAGGTGGGTTTATGGGAAAATTGGAACCTGCATGAGACTCGGCTAGCAGAGGTATCAAAGCTTGGAGAGATTCAGATGGGTCAGAAGAATTCATCTTTCCAAGTGTGATGGGACACAGCTTTCTAAATAGAGGGGAGAGTTAAAACACAAGACTCTGTAAAAGACGTTTTCTCATACACTGCCATTTCAAGGTCTTCGTTATAACCCGAGTTCCTGTAGACGCCAGGCCTTTCCCTAGATGTTAGGGACAAACACTATGCCTCATGGAGTCCTGCTCTTTTCCTGGAGAATAAACAATACATAAAGTCAGTAACTGAAAGAAATGGTGTGTTAACTGCTTAGTACTTCTGAGACAACAGAATAGGGAATAGGGGCAGATGTCTGGAGTTCACTGGGGTGGCAGCTTTAAATCAAACAGTCAGGAAAGTATTTGTAAGATGGTCCAAAGGCATTAAGGAAATAAGACTTGCCCCTGAGCAGCAAGTGACCTTTAAGGACACAGTCTAATATTGGAATATGCCTCACAAACCTGAGGGCAGCAGAAACCAGTGGCTGGAACTGAGGAAGAGATGAAACACAAGTATGTTAAAGAGCCAGATTGGAGAGGACTCCTAGACTGCTGTGAATTTTGAGCCTCTAGTGACTCAGGAGCTTTCTGCCACTCATGGTGTTACATAGGGCATGGAACCCAGAGAGGTGAGCTGCCTTGTCCAAAATGATACAGATGACTGCTAGCAGAGTTGGGCCCAGCTAGTTCCTCTGTCCCCTCCCTTTCTGCTCACATCCACGTCCACCCTGTTCTCTGTCTTCCAGCACAGTTTACAGTCCTATGCAGGGCCCACACACTGTTCCCTCTATAATGACCCTCCCTACTGGTGACCTTGGTTAATGCAGAACTACCTCAGAGAACCTGCCTGGACCCTCTGCTCTAATTCTCATTTCCTCACTGTATCATCCTTACAAGACTGCGGTGTTACCTGCCATAATAAGTGCATATTTATTTGTGTATTAGTTTAGCATCCTCCCTTTCTCTGTGTGTCTAAGCAGCATCGAGACAGTAGCTGGCACAGAGGCAGCTCTCAACAGAAACTGAGAGGCCTTTGGGCATCTGCTGTGGACACACCAGTGGCTGTGTGAAAGAGATCTGAGGTAATCTGTCCCTTGCTCGGTTGTGGCATGAGACACCATCTGTCTGTGGCTGCTCCTCCATCTAAGACATCCATCATGTGACTCACCATCTCCCCCCCCCCCCCCCCCCCGGCCCCCAGCAGCCTCTGGAATGAATGTTATTTGGGAATAATTGGCCAAGCACTTAGGAAATGCTAAGGCTTATTTTTAAATATGATTAGGACCTGTCTCTTGCTTTCTGGAAAGTCACATGTGCTCTGCAGAAACACAAAATAAAATTGCACCCTGAAAACTAACTTTTTAATCTCATCTTCTAGATTCACTAGGTTGGTTTGGGCAAAACGCATATCCCCATTTAATTGGTAGAAAAACTAAGACCAGAGCAAGAATAAATGCATCATCAAAGGCCAATTAAGTAAGGGCAGTGACACTATGTTTACCTCCTACTCTGTCTCCCACCCCCAACTTAAGAAGAATCTAGAAGGGAACTGCTGCTCCCTGAGCTTCTATCTTTTTTTTTTTTTTTGGGGGGGGGGGATGTTTTAGGTGGCAAGGAGGACCCAATTGTTCTAAGCAGGCCTCAGGAAACCTGTTTCTCTTTAAGAACCCATTAACAAGCTGGTCCAAAGCTCATTCGATTTCCATGTAAATAAATAAGGATAAATTTTCCCACCTCAGCCTCCCAGGGCTGAACCAAAATTCTCTCCCTCTGCACATTTTTGATAACCTGTTCATTCTGGAATACCTCACAGTTAAAGACTGCGTGCTCTGGAAGTCAATAACTCATTGTGGGGAGGGATGGAAAGAGATAATTAACATTCTCTGGCCAGTTGGCTGGGAAATAGCTTAGTTAGCATGAGACCATTGTGGGGCTACATCCATCACAAAGGTAGAATAAATAAAATGGGCCTGAAGGGTCTGTGTCAGGTGGCTTGGCCCCTCAGTTGGGTTCAGCCTTCCACTTAGGAAAGGAAAGCAGGCTCCCTGAACAGTCCTGAGCTCGAGTTGGGGTGTTACAGAAACTGAGGGAGGGTGTTTTGGTGCCACTTTTTCCTGGGTGTCCCAACCCTGTTTCAAACTTGGATTTGAAATGTCTCCCAGAGGCCATATGCTACGGGCTTGATGGAAGGTATTAGTGGAGGCGGTGGGAATTGTCGGAGACACAGGCTTAGTTGGAGGAAGTAGATCCTTGGGGGCAGGTCCTTGCAAGACATGTCTTGTCCCAGCTGCTCTATTCCTTGCTCCTCAGGTCCTTTTTTTATCTCTCTCCCTCTCTTTGCTTCTCTCCCTCTGCTCCTTCTTTTTTTTCCATTTCCTGACTCTCTCATCTATCTCTCCTTCTGGTCCACTAAGAGATGGGTGGTTTTTCTCTAGCCCATGCTTCTTGTCCCCATTGTGCATCATCTGAAGCCCATAGCAATGGACCCAGCCAATCTTGGGCTGAAATGTCTGAAAATCAGTCCTTCCTCCTTCAAAGTAATTGAGCTGTTTGGTCACAGCCACAAAAAGCTGAGGCGAGGCACACAAGCCCTCTCTTCAGGCTTTTCCGGGAGCTGTTCTCTGACTTCCGGTTTCCTCTCTGGCAGCCACAGCGGGTCTTCCTCCATGCACCCGCCTGCCACAGAGAAAGATGACACAGAAGACCAGGACAAGGCTGTTACCTTCATCTCGGGCTAACCTTTCAGACCTAGCTGATATTCTGGGGTTTACAATGTGCTAGAAGGACTTCATTTGCATTATTAAGTTTGATACCTCCTGGGATAAAGGGCCACTCTTTAGACCTCACAGTAAGCTAGAAATAGTTGGGTTTTTTGTTTTTTTTTTTTTTAATGTGTCATACGGTGGGAAATGAGCTAATGAAACATATAATCCCATGGGAAATGGTGCAGTCAGTGGAGAGAGATCGGGTATATTTGTGCACAACAGACCCATAAATGGGTGCTGGGATATACCTAACCTTTATGGTTGACGTCATGGGGGAAATGGTTTCCCTGTCTATTAACCAAGATCACAGAAGGGTACGGCATGTCTCTGCTGTCTGGGTGCCCATCCCATGGGACCTCTGTTGGCAGGAGATTGTCAGCCTGTGTTGCGATAGGCCATGGATCTGCCCCAGTATGGCGTTCCTGTATTTTATGTTGTTGTGATGGGTAAAGGGTGGTTTTTTTGTTTTTTGTTTTTTTTTCAGCTGTGACTCTAATTTCTTTTCTGATCCACCATAAAAACCAATAGCTTTAGTCCAACTTCTGTATTCTTACACTAAGAGTGAAAATGTCACAATTTGCTATCATGACTCAAAAAGGAATTTTCCTAGCTACAGAGTGTTTCTGATCATGAGGTTCTTGTATAAGCACAGAGGAGGGCGGAGTTCATTCCCCCCAGCAAGTCATCCAAAATGCTTTGTGTGTGCTTACAGTCATAGCATCATGGTCAGAGACAGGAGGATTGCAGGCCTTCAAGGCTAGCCAATCTTTAAACACCATGTTGAGTGTAAAGACTGTTTTTTAAATAATAATAAGAAGAAGACAGGGGGTGAGGGCACAGAGATGGCTACACTATCAAGTGGCTTTGCTGCTTTTCCAAAGGACTGGAGTTCAGTTCCCAGAACCCGAATCTGGTGACTCAAAAATGCCTGCTACTCCAAGGCCCTCTTCTGACCTTTGATGGTACATGTACCCATGTGTACAGACACACTCGCGAATACATATGTGTATATGTGAATAAATAATAATAATAATAATAATAATAATAATAATAATAATAATAATAATAATAATAATAAATCTTTAAAAGATAAGGTAGAGCAGTAATTGAAGAAGATATCCAACCTCTGCCCCCCTCACAGTAGTCAGGGGACATTACTGTGGAGTATCTGAACTGTTTAGCTAGTACATGCAATGTTGTCTTCCATTCCCACTTATTCTTGCAGGCTTACTGTCCCCTTATCCTCCAACTAGTGTGGCTTCCTCCCCTTCATACCTGAATGAAGGATTATCATCCTTCCATCTAAGACTGACCCTGACATGGGTGCTTCACTTTGAGCATCTGGAGGCTCTTCAGGGACCTACCTTTGCCCATAAACATTTCCTGTGTCTTTGTCCCAGGCACCCTTCAATTTCTAAAGTTGCAACCAACTTTTCATTTTTATCACTCTCTCATATTAAGGAGGAAATTGCCTCCCTTCATGCCCTACCCTTTCCCAGCCACTGTCCAATCTCTTCTCACCAAAGCCAGTGGTCTAAGAAAGCTGTCTGCCTTTGGACTTTTATTTCCCCACTGTCTACCCCCCCCCCTTTCCCTCCACCATAGCACCTCCTTCTTAGTGGGGAGACTGCTCTAATCCATATCCTTCAGGATTTCTGGGTTTGGTGGCCAGATTTAACAGGCATGTAGTCACTTGATTGGTAGTGGTTGAGAAATACTTCCATCTTGACACTCTACCTTTAGACATCTCAACACCAGACTTTTTCCTTATATTTCTCTATTTCTTATTCCCTGCTTATTCTCAAAGGCACTTTCTGAATCAAACCCACTGACCCCACACCATCTTCCTGGAACATCCAAGGCCATTAGCCAGTCATATTATGTCTAAATCTCAGCTCAGGTGTATCCCTTGTAGATTTCCCACAACCTTCCAGAAACTAGTTTTTATTTTGCTCCTAGAATAGATCACATACTCATTAGCTTCAAACAACACACACTGAAGAGCATTAAGTCAGTCTCAGTGAGATGAAACTAAGATTTCCACAGAGCTACATCCCTATGGGTTTCCTAGAAGAACCCATTTCCCTGTTTTGATTGTGACTTGTAGGGTAGCCTGAGTTATGCTTGAGTGGTACCATATTCAGCTTCTGTTATCACATCTCCTATGTGCCCCCCTCCCTTTTGCAAGGACTCTTGTGGTTTCATTGGGTCTATCTAGATTCTCCAGAACCCTCTCCCCACTCAAAACCCATAATTACATCTGCAAGGTCACAGTTGGCAAATAAGGTAATATATGTGAGCATCTTTGAGGGGTTAGCATTATTCTTTCTATCCTACACCCCAACTTCAGGTCACTGAAACTTTGAATCATCTTTCTCATCAAGACTCCTCCACCTCGGTGATAAACCATCCATCCCCATCCACACTATTGGTCAACCAGAAGCATTTTGACTCCTTTTCTCTCCACTACATCTGACCAGCTAGCAAGTCCTATCTAATTTTAGGATCTGGAAAACAAACTCACATCTCAACACCTTAGCAGCTGACACTTTGACTCGTGGCGCCATCGTTTTTAACATGCTCTTCCTTGTTGTCTTACAGTCCTAACTCACAAAAGCAGATGCTGATTTTTCAAGGTTTATAAAGTCCATCTCGTACCATCACCAGTAGTAGGATACAGTTCGGGCTCTTTAATTATGATGTGGTAGGTACATATTTATCTTCAGTCCTGCTTCCTTACACAGAGATTCTAAAATGTTTGGAATTTCCAAACTATCAGGAACAGAGGATTGTCTTAGTGTTTGAAATAAGGCCTTTACAACTACAATTGAATTCATAGTAATGTTGTGGGAGATTGGAGCTGGTTGCTGAAAGAACCAGCCATGGGATTGAAGAACTGGTTCTTTCAGCCCCAATTTGTAATTTCCCAAATGGCCAATCATTTCACCAAGAATGCCAATGTTATGATGCCTCGATAAAACTAGTTCAGAGAGATAGACTGGTGAATGCATGCAGATGCTGGTGGCTAGCACACCCACAGGACATGGAAGTCCCGTGCAATGCTCCACCTGGGCCTTGATCTTAGCATGTCTACCATTTGCCTGTCCCCGAGTAACAGTTAGTAAGAGTGATCTATACAGGTGCTACCTTGGGACTTGGGACTGTTGTCTGAAATGGGACACTGAAGCCTTGTCCTCTGGGCTTCTTCCCAGCACCACATAATTATTATGTAATTAAGTCATAGGACAATGTCCAGATATCTGGAGAATTATTTCATGTGGGGACAAAAACTCATTTATTTGATGTCAGAATGTTCTGAGAATACTGTGCAGAGAAAGTCTGTCTTTCTAGCTATAAAGATGAGACCCTTCATGATCTGGCTTAACTGCTTAGCTCAGCTGTTACCCTCATCCTATACTCAATGCCATAAATACAAGGGAGTACTGGTCATCCTAGATAAGGCCATGAATGTTTGGTCATGTTGGCATCCTTGCCCAGAGTCACATTCCTACAGGTGCTCACCTGTCATCTTGTCACCCAAACAACTACAACTCAGCCTTCAAATCTAACTCAATTCCCCTGCCTCAATCGTCTTTTGTTGCAGACGATGAAACTATCCTGGAGTCTTCTCCCTGTCCTGGTTGCTTGCCCTTTCCTGGGGCTTCACAGCTCTTCCCATGGAGGAGTGAAATCAATTTCCGTGCTCCTTAATTCTAAATTTTCCCCAGGTGTCTTGCTTCAGCCAATGAGGTTTTTGCAATGTAATACAAAGACGGGCACTGAGGGGTTGTGTTGTGTTGTGTGTGTGTGGTAGGGATAGGTTTAGGTTTGCCTGTGTTTTGTTTTGCTTTACCATGAGTGGTTTCCTCATTCCTCCACTCCTTTGGTGGCCTGGTTCTGTGCTGTGGCTTGCAGCGCTGTCTTCCTGACTGCTTGCTCCAGAAACTGTTTATTCAGCCTGCTCAATAATTTTACCAGATATTTAGCAATAGTGCTCTAGCAAAAACAAATATAAAATGCACTTTTGGTCTATTGCTAATAAATCTCAGCTACTCGGACTCTGGAGCAGATCCTCTTGTCTGCAGTTGGGACCTCTAGTCCATATGGAAGAGAAAGGGGAGGGGACACAGCAGCCAGGTTGGTAACTTACTGCTTCTCTGTGGATGTCTTTCTAGCACTGAACAGATATCTATGACATCTATCACATTATTAAATTTCTGTATAATGTGGTAAACCAGTGGAATCCTGGAGTACACACATAACTTGGGCAGCCTAGCAAGTTGGAGAATGTCTTTTTTTTTTTTTAGGCAACGCTGGTGTTCCAAGCCCCTAGTAAGTACCTTTGTGTCTCTGCTTCTTCCTGGGAGCTTGGCTGGTCTGAGCCTTTTCTAGGCAGCTCAGCTCCTCTGACAGTATTTCTTAGAAGTCCTTATGGCTTACACATGCTTGGGGAGGGAAGGATCTAACATATCTGGCCAGTTTTAGGGATTTCCTGAAGCCTTTGGGTTATTTACTTCCTGACCTTAACAAGCTTCCCTCAGGATGAACTCTTCACCTCCCTTTAGAACACCCATATCTTAATTTTGTTTCCTGCAAAAATGAATGCTTGCTTTCAAGGAAATTCATACACAATGTGTGAGAATGTGTGTATACATGTGAGAGTATGTGAGGAGACTTAGGGTCCATTACAGGCATCTTCCTCTGTTTCTCTCCACATTTTTTATTTTTTTGAGGCAGTCTCTCACTGAGTCCAAAGCTCACTCATGAATTGGCTGTACTTGTTGGCCATTCTGTGAGTTCATAGAAATCTGCCTGTCACTCCTAACCCTGTGATAAGGTTACATGCACGTACCATGTAGAATTTACATGCTTGCCAGGCTGGTACATTACTGACCAGTAATCTCCCCAGCCCCTAAACTTGATTCTTTTTAGTGTATCATCTTCCTATGTAACAAATGCCAGTCAAGGAAGCTCCAGCCTCAGAGTTCTGTCCTAACTCTGTTTGGGCATTTAATAGCTGTCTACTCACTGGAGTCTTCTAACCACTAAGAACACCTGTTCCTTTCACCTGAAAACTGTTCATAAAAACAGTATAGGTTGATCATCCTGAACCTAAAAGCCAAAGTACTTTAAACACCTGAACATGTTTGTGCCAAGTCTATACAAATATTTCAAAGTCTAAAAACTTCCAAAATTCAAAACACTTCTTGGTCCCACTCATTCCAGATAAAGGACTCCCAATCCATCCCTGCCTTCCTGGCTGGTATACATCATTTCACACCTTCACTGTTAAGAAGGGCTTCCCAAAAGAAGACACTTTGAAGAGAAGGCCTGACAGATAGTCAGTTAGGGAGATGGAGCTCAGGCAGGTGGCATGGAGATGGGAAAAGTTTCCGACAGAGTGAACTTGTCAATCCAGAGGTACCAGAGACTATATGCAGTCTGCTAAGTAGAAGAGAGGGAAGTTTACCTAATGCAAGGAGGACCAGGAGGAAGTGTGGGGAAAGCTGGAAGGTAGCCCTTGCAGTGAATCTTTTTGAGAACTCTGGACTATCCAGAGTGCAATGCCTCAGAACCTCCCACACAGAGCCCTTGCATTCACAAGGAGAGGGGGATGTCAGGACTGTTCATAACCCAAAGGGCGGAATGAGTGTCACACTGATGGCAGACCAGAGAAGGCTTCCCAGTGGAGAGTTCTATTTGGCTGGACTCAATTTGATTTTTTTTTTCTGCAAAAAAAGAAAGGGGACAACATGGGGGAAGTGGATGGATGGCTTAGAATTCATTCCAGTACTTTTTGGATCCTTTTGAAAGACCAGGAAGTATTGTTTGCTTAAAACCTGGCATGTGGATGAAGTGGTCCATAATCAAGACAGTGGGAAGGAAGACATGGCAGCTTCTATCCTCTGGTATTGGTGATTGGGAAACAATTCTTAGTAGTATTTAACAAGATTTATGGTGTACCCATTGTATACCAGGTGCTGTAGTAGCTACTAAAAATTCATCAGAGAGCAAAACCAAGCCTGGCATCCCTCTCCTATGTAGGTTAACTTTAGAAGTATAAAATTAGTGGAAAATTGCATATGTCGATATCAGCTATGAGGGTGCCTATGGATCCAGGGCTGGGAAGTTGTGACAAAGCAGGAGAGGACTGTTCTATTTTGGAGAGCACAGAAATGGTTTGTTAATGCTGTGACAATTGTGCAAGGGTGGTAATGTTGAGAACAAGGTGAAGAGACAGGGATGACAAAGGAGGGTGCCTGCAGGCAGAGGGACAAATGCAGGCAAGCATCTCTAGCAAGAAGGACGTTTGTATCATGGTGATGGAGAACAAAGAGGAACTTGACAACAACGTAAGACTAGTCAGGAGACATCAAATCATTCAAGGTCTGTGAAACCTAAGCAGATCTCATCAACAGACTCCAGTATGCAAAGAAGCCTGGAGAGAGCTGAGAGACATGGTTTCCTGATAGCCTGTCTGTGCAACTCACCTCGTTTAACCCAAACAATAATTCTACAAGGTTTTCATCTCATCTCAGTGAGGAGAAATCTGAGGTGCTGAAAAGTTAAATGATTTACATTTACACTATGCTCAGCTTGCTATGTGGAAGAAACAGAGATCCCAACCCAGATCCATCAGGCAATGGAGAGCAGTTCTCGTAACCCCAGGTGCCTCCCGAGGGAGATGAGATTAGTCAAGGTAGAAGTTAATACAAACTAGGATTAAGGTAGCCAGATGGCTCATGAGGATTTCCCCAGAGGGCAAGAAATGGCCAACAAAGTAGACGAGAGACCAAGAATGATCTCGGCAACGGCACCAGAGAAGGTGTCCCCGTGGAAGTGTGCACAACCCACACCAAAGTGTCTGAGCAATAGTGCTACAGGAAGCGAGACTAGAAGAAAAATCATACAGAAGTTGTTCTCAGGGGCTCCCTGAAGCTTACAGATGACACCTGTTGTCTCTTATGTTTTTGTGTGAGATTCCTATTTTTTCTATAATGAAATAGGTATTTCTTATACAAATAAGCTAAACAGGTGTGGTTATGTTTTCAGGAAATTGTGTCAATTTTTTAGCTCATGAAAGCACTGAAATGCTGGGATCTTAAACAATTCTTCAGCCCATTACGGAGCTCACTTTGGTGCTACACACATAGCAGGCACTCAATCAGGTGAACTCGTTAAGAAAGTGGAGGTAAGGGAGACATGAAGCAGAGAGACAGAAGGCCAAAGCTGGCATTTTTGTTCTGAAACAAAGTTCAAGTCCTGGGTTAAAAACTGCTTCATCTTGAAACAGGCCTTGGAACTGTCAATCCACCTGCTGTTGGCTTCCGACCATGCAGGGACCACACTCACAGACAGCAAATTCATCAGCAAGTTTCGGCTGAGTCCTTTCAACCTCCCTGGCCCTGCCTAGGCTGTATAGGGGAAACAGACGAATGGGAAGACTAAACTAGGGCTGTTTGCCAGAGCAAATATTTTGATGCTGCAGGATTTGGCAAGATGCGAAAAACACTGGCTCTAAGGGGTATATCTCCTAACCAAATGGTACAACATACTATGGTGTTATGATATTAGGTTGTTAATCATGGAAACACTGGCATCTGTTTCTGCAGAAGCTCCCTCCCAGATGGTGCATCCTACTGTTTCTGTCGTCTGGAACAGTGTGAGGTGTCTTCAATTGCTCTAAGCTTCCAAATCAGCCTTCAGACAATGGCAGCCTGTTAATTAAGTGGTCCCTTTGTGATTACTTTTGATAAATATGAGATGAGAAGGGTTTATTGAGATGTGAAAAAAAGCAATTGCAAGGAAGGAGCTTTTCCAGTACCAAGACCTATGCATGGGCATCATTCTATTGGCTTCAAAGAGATGGAGAATAGCTTGAGATGTATAGGCAGCAGCCTGAGAGTCACAGAGACAAGCCTGCCATTTCTACCTAGTGGACATCCAGTTGTGTACAGGTCGAATGTAATGAACAATCCAGCTGCCATCCCTCACTTATCCCTTTCCATTGAAGCAGGCAGTGTATGGAAGTCTTCCAGACAGTTCTCAGGGTGACTCATGCCATTTGAGGATATGCAATTGTCCTGCAGGATGCCAGGCACTGTTTTGACTCCAGTGGGGAAGATTTGGGTGGTGGAGCTCCAGAAAAGGTATGAGCTGCCTGTGCTCTTGGAAGAACAAACTGGTGACAACTTGAAATTAAATGTAAATGCTCAAACCCAAGAACTTGGCTTGGAAAACTGAGGAAGATCCGTGTCTGACTTGTGATACTTGGCTCTTCAGATAGCAGACAGCTCTCTCCTAAAACAACACACCAAGGAATCAGGCCCCAAGAGACATGGAGTCTTCAGCATAAAGTGGATCTCTGACAGCTCCTGTCCAGTATCCAGGAAGAAATAAATCAGCCTTGGGCTGGACTACAAAATTTGTGGTTTACCAGATGACTTTGTCATTCCCACTGGTTGAACTTAAATTCATTCATTCATTCATGCAACACATCTCAATTAGTCAAAGACAGGAAGAGAGGCAAAGGGGTAATGGCTTGGTGGGTGTACCTTGGCCCTTGAGGGATACCCATTCCAATAGACCCATGATTCTGTGAGCCAAATGGGACCAGAGACCTGGGATTTTGTCTTCATACTCCCAACATCTTCTGAGTACCTGATGTCTGGTAGTTACTCAGCAAATGTTTATGGAAGGACTTCATGAATGACAGTTGACTTCCTCTGACATCTATTTGTCATATTACTTTGTGTCTCTGTTCACTTATTCCAGCTGTCATTTGCACATAGCTTTCTAGTCTGAATGGCTGCAAAGAACAGCTACTTCTCATCGGCTGCACCTTACTGCTTCATGCACTTGGAGACTGTTAATAATTTACCTTTTGCCCTTGGCTTCTTCATCCACTGGTTGTCAGTATCTGTCCTTGGTCACCTAGAATAAGAATAGTTTCTTTTGGAATATAATGGTCCTGTGTAGCTTGCAAATGTGTTCATTTATATGATTTGTTTAAGGATGACCCAGAACTTCTAACAAATCCTTGGACTGCCTTTACCCAAATATTATCCCTAACCCTGAGCCAAACCCCTACAGGACTCTCAACTTTAAAGTCACAGAGGTAACATTCATAATACCATTGAATATAGTTCAAAAGTCCCTCCCCTCAAATAGGCATCTTTGTGACATTTAAAGCTTTTCACACTAGAGTGTAAATTATGCCAGATCCTGTACTCAAAGTGGGTTACAACAGGGAGGAAACAGCCTAAAAATACCACTAAAGAATCCTGAAATTTTTCTTTGGGCCATATCTGTACAGCAGCAAACATTTGACCTTAACAGGAGAGATTCATCAGCAATTAACATATTTATTATTATTATTATTATTATTATTATTATTATTAATTATTACTGTCTGTGCTTCTGTTTTCATAGTCAGTAAAACTCTTACTATTAGAGTTAATTTGCTCAGTAAACTCTAACTCAACAGATAACTGCTTCTTCCGTGCTATGTAAGCTGGGCTGACTGTGTTTTCATGACTACCCACAAACTAAGCCAATCTTATTGTTTTAATTCATGTTAAGTATCAACAGATGTTCTCTTAAAATATTCACAAGCTGTACCAAAGAGGAAGGTTTAGAAGGCTTGTAAATTCTAGAAGAACAGGAGGAAGCGGAAATGACTTCTTTGGAGTAATGAGTCCACACTAGTAGTGGGATTTTGTGGACTATCTCGCATCCTTGGTTGTCTCAACTAATTTCCCCCCTTCTGGTGAGGAAATATCTTCCAGTGGGCAGCTGGCTTCCGGGGAGACTTTGGGGAAACTGATTCAGTTCCCGTTTTGTGTTCAGGAGCTAAAGCTGTGGCATCCTGAACCTCCCATTTCTGCCAAGTCTCCAACTTTTAACAAGCAATGCCAGACCCTCCTCCCAGCCCCCGCCCCTAATGGGTTGGGCAAAGGCCAGGAAGCTTGCTCCCAAATTACTACACAGCCTCAAGGTAAGCGGTGTGTCTGACAGAACTTATCTCAGCTATATGCCTATTCTCTGTTTAGAAGGATGTGGATGTGAAGCTTTCTTGTGAAGCTGCTATTGCTCACATTTCCCACTTACCATCCATGGCCTAGACTATTCACTTGGCCTCTGGTCCCTTCGCTGTCAAATTCTGTGTATTTCTTGACTCTTTGCCCACAGTCTGTTCAGATTTCCTACCTTTAGATGTTCTGAAGGCATATCTTGCCCCACGGCCAGAGTTCTTCAGGACCAGCTCTCTTCTACTCTGGTAAATTCCCAGGCACCCCTCATGAAGGCAGATTGGAGAAGTCTGGCTGTGAATTGCTGGTTAAGAAATAGGTCACAACTTGTTGTAAATAGGGCCCTGATTGTCCTGATTATTCCACTGCATGGCTTCAGCACTTTCCCACACAACTGTACTCTCTACACTGACCCTGCTTTTCCCCTGATTAGCCTTCTTTGTTAGATAGAAGACATTGTGGCAAATGGACCGTCCATAAAGAATTTAAGTATCCATCTTTTCTTCTTACTATTGCTCACAAAGAGACATAATTTCTTCCAAAAACATAGAAAAGAATGTGGATGGTTATTTTAGCCCCCAGATTAAAAAAAAAATAGAGTCCATTTATGTTAGTAGCAAAAGCAAGCAGAAAGAATGGAGTATTTGCTTACAACTGCTGCCTGTATTCACACAGGCTCCCACTACCCACATTTCCCATCAGAGTGGCCTACATTTTATAAGCAATGTGCCTGCATTCACGTGTCATAATCACCCATGGTTCATGGTTTACATTAAGGTCCACTTTTATGTTATACATTCCCTGGGTGTTGATAAATCCACAATGACATTTTCCTACTGTCACAGCATCATACCAAATAGTTTCATTGTCCTGAAAATTTCCTAAATTCCCTGCATTCATTCACCTCTTCTCACATACTCTTGGAAACCACTGATCATTTACTGTGTTCATAATTTGCCTTATCCTGGAAGTCATACAGTTGGAATTGTATAGTCTACACCTCTTCCTTCCTAGTTTCTTGCATTCAATAATATGGATTTAAGATTATACATATCTTCCCATGACTTGAAAGCTTATTTCTTTTCTTCACTGAATAAATTGTCATAATCTAGACATAGCACAGTTCTGTATCATTTACATACTGAAGGGTATTTTGCCTTTTTGTTTTCTAGTTACAGTAATTATGAAGAGTCAGTACAGACATCTTGAGGAAGATAGTTTCAGTTATTTTCACCAATCATAACTTTTGATGAATGGGGAGATAGTAAATGTTATATACAGCTCAGAGTGTAGGATACATAGCCAACTCAAATTGTCAATTTAGCAAATACATGTACCGTTAGATAAATTATTCAGGAAACCTGAAAATTACTCCTCTTTTTTACCCCAGTTCCCAGATATCTGGCTCAGTAAGCTAGGCAGTCACTAGGTTCAAAGGACACTAGTTAAACCTACAGTAAAATGAAGGAAGGAAGGGAGGGAGGGAGGGGGGAGGGAGGGAGGGAGGGTGGGAGGGAGGGAGGGAGGGAGATAGGAAAAGACTGAAAATCTCCTTGTTGTGAGGAGGCTGCAGACTAACATCCCAAAGTCATTTTAAGGAGACATTTTGTTCTTCTTGGAACCCCTTGGGGAAACGACATGGTGACTAGAAGAATTGTTGATATGTGTTGTCCTCCCCCATTAAAAGGAGCTAAAAAAGCCCTGGGCATCAAGATGTGAACTATTTCCTTCAGGGTAGAATGGAGCCACTAAAAATAGCCTTGGAAAATAAGAAGTTGTAGAGACCCAACAAGGAAAACAAATCAGAAATAAATTTGCCACTGAGAAAGAAAGGAGAGAGAAAGAAGACAAACTCAGAGGGAAAGAGACGATTAGCTTGAACACATAAAAGCAGGTACATTTTCCCACCCACAGAGCTGCTGGCTGGCATTCCTGTGGCGTAAATCAGTCCCCGGAGAAAAGGAAGATGACTCAGAAAGTCAACCAGGACAGACTGTGTTGTACCAGGGTAACAAACAACCCCCCAAATCTCTACAGTTTAAAAGCACTGGAGGCCCCCCCCCCTCCTTGTGATATGTCTCCATATCTCCTTTCATAGCCCTGTGGCAGGGGGCTAACATGCTGTACTGTTTTGTAGCTCCTGGGAAACAGTGCACATCATTTCCCTCACATTTCATTGGATGGTACAGCCACATCCATCTTGAGCTCAGAGTGGCATGAGAGGGTGAAACTGCACCATGTGCCTGGAGGAAGGGAATGTGACTGAAGTGAATTCCTCTGCTTGTTGTAGTAGGGCTAAGGATCTCCGGAAGAACTGGGGAAATGTGTCTGAAGTGAATCCCTCTGCTTGTTGTAGTAGGGCTAAGGACCTCGAAAGAACTGGGGAAATGTGACTGAAGTGAATCCCTCTGCTTGTTGTAGTAGGGCTAAGGACCACCGGAAGAACTGGGAAAGAGAAACAATCCAAATAGCAACTTGGGTTTCTAGCTGTCACCCAAACAGTCCAGACAAGCAGCCCTTAACCCCACTCCCCACCCCCCAGGGTAGCCACGACTTTACTTTCTGCGAGAATATCTCAGGGTGAGGGGTCTGGGTCATAGGGTCCAGCTGTCCTCTGTCATTTAATCTCTCTGGACCTCACCTGAGCTGTACAAGGTGGAAGATGCCAGCACCTAACTTGACCAGATAGTCATGAGGATGAATCACACAAGCAGAGTAGTTCAGACCACAGCTGTCAAACCGGCCTTGCCAGCAAGCATCAAAGCATAGGAATGCTTATTTCTGACTCAGCGGCTCGTAGGGCCTGAGATCATGTTTCTAACAAACTGGTGCCTAGGTGGCTCAAACATGGACTTCACCTTCACAGCTGGGATTCAGAGAAGACAATACTACGCATAGTTGATAAACACGTATCCATAAACTTATTCCAGAGATTCTAATGGTTCTGTTGCCCTATGTCAAGAATGGAGATTACAACTACCTCTTGGTGCAAATGTCCATGTCAGACACTTCCAGAGAGAAATGTTCCATGATGTTTTCTTGGTTCAGGGCACAGGTGCTATCATCAAGAGGTCCAGCTTCTAACTTGTAAAGTTGTAAACCATATGACTTGAATGAGAATTTCCCTTACCTTCTGTGTAGACATCTGTAAACAAATGACACAGGTCCATCAATTGTAATTCCCTAAGTTAAAGAACTACAGGAAGCCACAGTTTTTTCTTAAAGGTTAGTATGCATTGACCTATATGCATTTGCCTAGATGACAAAGTTGATCCCGGGCCATTTATAGCACTTTCTTATATTCTTCTTTATTTTTAGGTTTCATCACAGAAATGTGAGTATATTACTAACAAGATACCATTTGAAACACCATTAAAGATATTGGGTGATGTATATGATACATACACTATACAACCTTGCTGAAAACTGGAAAGAGTTCAGAAAAACATCTCACCTGGGTGATACTGAAGAAGAAAAGAAATATTGGATGTGAAGTACTCTGGTGTAAAATTTGAATAAGAGAAAATATGTACAAGCAAAAAAAGTGAATACATACTAAGAGCTCAAGAAATAGTTTATCAATGAACCCCCCAAATAGATGTTATTTCTCACAGAGGAAAGAGAATATAGGAAAGGACACCTTTGGGGGCCCCTAAAGATCAGAAAGGATCAAACTATCCTTATCAATTTTCAACTCTTGATTTGTCTTCAACTTTCTCAAAATAAAAAAAAAAGGGGGGGCAAGAAATAAAAATTGGAGGCATATATGGGATTTGATCCATGCACGGAGTGTAATGAGAAATGCTCAACAAAGTAGAGGTCAGGCTGGCAACAAGATCTTCCCTGTGCTGCAAAAGCAGCCCTTTGAGAATTCCAGCTCCACAGCTGGCCAGGAGAGGAGCCTTTGTGATGCCCCTTTGAATACACTGTGCTTTTGAAGAGTCTGTTTCAAACCAAGGAGTCTGAAGAAAAGTGAAAGACTGTCCCTCCTTCCTCTGCCTCTCACCCGCTGGGAGAACTTGGGAAACCCCCATCTTCCTGGATCTTCATTTTCCTAGGTGAAGATGGACCAGTCACATTGATTGTGACTGTTTTGTTGAGAGAAGCTTGTGAAGGCGAACACAGATCAGAATGAGTTTTGAAACGTAATGTGCACGTTCTGAGGCAGCATGTAATCAGTCATTTGACTGCCTGTACAAGATGGTAGGAGGCCTGATACCACGTGGTATGCCAGTTAGAACTTCCCTACGGCATCTCTCCCAGCACTGATTTTCACAGTTGTCTCCCCACCTTCAACAGAGCACTTGTCAGTGAAGGACAGTTTGATTGGGTTTTCAGAAGAAGTGAATTAACCAAACCACTTCAAACCCACCATCATTAACAGAGAACAAAAGCAAGACTTTAGGGAATTCTTTTTTTTTTTTTAACCTAATAAATGGCAGTTGTTCAAAAATAAACAAATAGAAAGGGTGGACAGAATTGAGAGTTTGTTTTAATGAAAAACTGAGGGCATGACTCTTCCTAGGTATGGTGTTGGGGAAGGTTTTTCATTATAGATAGGAGGTAAAATACAGCCAGGAGCATCTGGAAGAATCCAGACAGAACTGGGCCAGCAGAGTGATCCAGCCCATAGGGAAGGACAAAGGAAGGGGGGGGGGGGTGGAAGAACAAGATCCAAGCAGCCAAAATGGCTGGCTGCCTTATGAAGGGAAGAGAAGCTAGGGAAGGTGAGGGAAGCTCAGGGGCTACAGTAGGAGGCTGAGTATGCAAGCCAAGATGACTCTGTAACAGGCACTTGTGATGCTAAAAGATGGTGGGAGAACCAGCAACTGTGTCTGCTCTGCTATGTTAAAAAAGGGGGGGGGGACACTTCAGTTAGCCATTTGTCCTGTATTTCTTTGAGACCTAACATTTTTTGATGTAATGCTTCTATAACGGCTTCCTGATGAAATTTAGCGCCCATTGTCAAGGCCCAGCAAGGCTAGGATTTTGGTAAAAGTAGGAAGGGAGAAAGGAGTACAGGCTGTGGGATATTTGTTTGGCTTGCTGCCCAGGTTCTGGGGTACCACCTGAAGCTAGGGAATTACAGGCCACTTTGGAGTGGTCTATAATGTTGAATTGTCTGGGACTAGCTGCTTTGGAGTATTTTAGGACTTAGGTCCTCAGTTTTGTAGCTTGGTGCTTCTGTCAAAAGCACCCAGGATTGGCATGTTTGGAGTAGTTTGAGGTCTTATGAGGGGGAGATAAAGTTAATAAGTTAGGGAAAATGTGTTATCTTAGGTGTACACTTGACACTTCCAGACCCATAGTTCTTGCATCTTCCTGGGTCTTTCCAACAGAGCAGGGTGAAAATACCTTCTGTTTTCTGATGGTTAGTGATAATTGTCAACTTGGTGGAGAATGATCTAGGAGATGGATCTGAGGGCATCCCTGTGGATAATTATCTTCATTTCACTGATTAATATAAGAAGGCCAAGACTAAAAGTTGGCAGCACCATTCTCTAGGCATTGGTCCTGGCCTGAATGCAAGGAGAAAGCAGGCCGAAGAAGAGCTCACTACTCTCTTCTGAGGACACAATGTAACCAGCTGCTTCAAGCTCTTGTTGCTTTGACTTCCCAGCAGTGACACACTGTAACCTAAGCTGTAAACTAAAACAAGTCCTTTCTCCCTTGACTCGCCTTCCTCAGAGTATTTTATCATCACCATAGGCATAAAAACCAAAACAACCTGTATAGGACATGGGTCAATGAAAGCAGAGGAGAGCAGGCATACTCTGACATATATTTGGTGGTATTAGTAACCTCAGAGCCTGGTCTGCCTAGAAGGCAGGCAGTAGAGTGGAACCATGTGCCATGATAAGTCAAGGGAAGGGGAAGGAGAAAAGAGCATGCTAATGATATAGCAAAGCAAAATATGGAGGTTCTCAGGGACCATGAGAGCCCAAAGCCACTGCACTTCTGCAATGCTGTGTTATGGAGAGCACAATTAGGCTAAGAGTGGATTCTTAGCATAGAAGATCAGCTGAGATATTCAATTAGGGCTTCTGCAAACCTGCACACAACCACAATCATTGTGGCCTATCAAGAAAATATCTGTCTCAAAGAGAGTGATAATGCCACCTTCAGTGTTGCTCTAAGAGCATCCCTTTCTCTCTGCTGACTCTGAAGGACCCATACTCTGGGACAGGAAAGGAAAGATACCACTGCCACCAGTACCTTTTCAGGCCTTGACAAAGCCCATAGCAGATCCTTGTAGCCTGAGCTGGGGTCATGACAGGCTTTAACCTGGGTAGTACACACTGAAGTGTAATGAATCTAGGCTCTTAGAAACCATTTAGTACCTGAAACTGAGTATAACTGACTAACCACACGTCAATCAAAACCAATAAAACAGTGTGAATAAATCTATGATGTCATCAGGAAGCTGGAGGGAGTCTTCAGAGTACTTCAGAGCCCAGCACTGAAAGGGAGAAATAACTCCATTTCCCATCTGGGTTCCCATTGAGCTCACCCCACTAAGTAATTAACTCTGAGATGGGAGCATGGCTTAGCAGTCAGATGACAATGACTATTGGTACTTCTTTTTTGTATTTTTACATAAGTCATGAATGTGTGTGTGTATGTGTGTGTGCATGTGTGTGTGTGTGTGTGTGTGTATGTGTGTGTGTATACATTCTCAATTTGTGGGAGCACATGTGTACGTAGGCCCAAAGTTGATATCAAGTATTTTCCTTAATCACTCACTATCTCATATTTTGAGTCAGAGTCTCTCCTAGTACCCAGACCTAACCATTGTGTATTTTCTGGCTACTTGTACTGCCTACCTAGCTTTTAATTGGGTTCTGGGGATCAGAAGTCTAGTCCTCATACCCACAGCACAAGTACTGAACTTACTGAGCTGTAGGAGATTGTGTTGTTACATTAATAATAATCCCACCCACTGGTTTAATAAAGAGCACTGATTGGCCAAAGGCAGGCAAGAAGTGTGGGCGGGACTACCAGACTAAGAAAACTCTGAGAACAGGAAGCACAGAGCAGAACGCCAGAGAGAAGCCGGAAGAAGCAGAGGACAACCATGCTGCTGTAAGAAAAGGTACCGAGCCCCATGGCTAAACAGGTTAAGAGTCATGGGTTAGATGAAGGGTAGAGAGTTAGCAAGTCATATGCCTGGGCCTTAGGTCAATCAGTCTAAAACTATCGTATGCATCTGTGTGTCTCTGCGGGTCTGAGGGTATGAGGGTCTGTGGGTCTAAACCTTGAGGTTAGGCCAGAAAGTCTGGGCCAGAAACTTCCTACTACACTGAGCTATCTCTCCAGCACCCTATTACTATTGTTTTTAATCATAACTTCCATTATAAATGAATTTATACCTTCTTAGTCTACTGAAATACAGCATACTTTGTGCATAAGAAGATAAAGAAATTTCTTATTCTGTCTTAGCAATGTTTTTAAGTTCTCATCTTTAGAGCCACAGAGATGACTCTCTGGTTAACAGTGCTTGGTGCACAATTACGAAAACTAGAGTTAAGATCCCAGCCTCGACTTAACAATATGGGAATGCTGTAAATTCCAACTCCAAGGGACCCCGTCTGCCATACACAAACATGAAGATGTGGTCACACAGACACATATACACACAAATAAAGAAAACCAAATCTCTAAAGAGTTCTTATCTTCATGAACCCAAGATATCAACAAACATATGGCTATATGATTCTAATGATGGTCTTATAAAGATGGGAACTTTTTAAAAAATTAAAATAGTGGACCCTTTCATGCTTTGAAATAAATTAATATCATGTCCATGACAAGAAATGTGTGAGAAATGGTCTGGCTGTTTATTGATCCAATGCCTGTTGAAGGCATGGCAAACAGAAGATGCTGTGGATCTCCATAGAAACAGAGCCCCTGTGCTATCAGAACCCTCCCTCCTATAGCCCATCAAGCTCTTCCTATCCTAGAACTCATTTCCTTCAGATGTTGTGCTTCTTTATTCAAATGTCTGATCAATCAAACCAACTCCAAGAAGCCAAGGCTCATAGCTTGTTCTGATATTTGCCCCTAGAATGCCCTGGCTAATTATCTTCATACCTGGCCTTTATTTTCCAACCTATGAAATATTTATCTTACAAGTCTGTTCTGAGGATCAGCTGCAGGTGTAGAAGTAGAAGGGCTCAGAAAACGCTCAAGCATGCTCATATGATTTCCAAGAGTCCCAGAATGTGATGTCTGCATTTATTAAAGACAGATGACACTCTTCATGTGGTTAGGCTGGATTTCAATGCACTTCAGAGTTTGGGGTTTCTAGTAATGTGGCAGGATCAGTATAAAACATAATTTGACAAACCAGTGCCTGTCCCACTTTGACATAAAGATCCTATTGAGCTTCTGAAAGCAAAATATCTAGACCTAGTGTGTGATCTGAATCATTGACTGCAGCCTCTGTGTAAAAAAAAAAAAAAACACTTCACATTTTGTGTATATGCTTGTGTATATGTGCACATCCCAAAACTCTGCTTGCATAAATCATTTCATCTCATTTGATTGTGCCCATGAGAGTTGGCTCAATTGATGGTCTAGTCACTCACCTGGGCTGTGTTCTGCCCTGGTTCATGATCTCCTGAAGAGGTGGCTCTGTGTTTGTTGTTGACAAGCAACCCAAGAACTCACCAGCCAAGAAAAACATTTCTATGGTTCCCCAAGAGGTAACAAAGTCCAGTTGTGGTTTCAGATTGAATCGAGCAATTAGATCTGAGTCTGCCCAGGCCTCAAACCTCAAAAATGTTAACATCTTGCACGTGTCAAGGGGGTTATTTATGAAACTATTTGCTTGTCAACTCCAGGAGGACATTCTGTACTTCTTTCACTAAAATACTTGTATTTATGAGCTGTGGCTCAAAAACCAACTTTGGCAAGAGTATTTGTCAGAGAAAAATTCTATCAGTCTCCATGAAGCACAGGCCACACTTGGTCATCATTGTGGTGGCTGGGACCATCCTACTAAGGAGCTGGCCTTCAGCTGGCTTCTGTAGGGAATGGGTCCAGATATGCACTTTTTTCAGGGAAAGAATTTCAAGTTCAGATAAGCTTCTTGATTTTGCCCCATCCTCTTCCTCCCTTTCTCCTCCATCCCTACTCTACAAGTATGCAAAGATAGCTAACTTTGAGCATGAAGAACATAGAACCTACCTATCATCTCCTGCATTTTGCTTTCCTGATCGTGTACAGCCCCCTAGCTAGCCTCTGACCACCCTGCTTTAGTATCTGGTTATCTGTAGAGTGGCACACAGAGAGCCAGTTGCTTGGAGAACAGATTTCTCAGTACAGTGTGAATCTGCTCATACCCCGGGTGGTAGAACACCCACAAGATCCTGTTGGCAGTAACTTCTCTCAGAACTGCCCTTGTCAAACCCATGTACCTCCAGCATGTCCTTGTGGTTGGCTTCATTGGCCAACAGTGTCTTCTACTGACAGGAGCCCTGAGCCCATCCATCATCACAGCTGATTTCTTGCTTTCTCAAGAACATGACCAATGAACTCACAATCATTTTTCCACTCTCTTCAGAATTGACGGACCCAAGGGAGGTGTAGTCTGTGAATGTGTATATTGTACAATGACAGATCGGAAAAGACAGGGGCACATATACAAGGACCTAGAGAGACTCAAAGGAATAGAAATATCTTGCCACTCTGAGAGATAACCATGGGACAGAGCTGCCATAGTCTACAATAGTCCTCTTAGCTGCAACAGTACATTTTTATTCTTAAAAGCCTTCTGAGCCTTGACTAAGGGCTTATTTCTAAAAGTCTCCATTTGCAGTGACATACCTGGTATTAGTAGAGATAAAGTAAACCCTTATCTATTTTTCTTCCCATGCCACACATCAGAATAACAAAGTTTTGCATTATCTTCATTTATTAAATATTAGGCATGTAGCACACTCGACTCTGATTCCTAACAACTGAAAAGATGAGTGTGTATAGATGGCATTCATTAAAGTGCTTGCCACACAAGCAAAAGGATCAAAGTTTGGTTTAGGCATGGTGGCTCATGCCTTTAATCCCAGAGCTCAGGAGGCAGAGACAAGTGTGATCTCTGTGAGTTCAAAGCCATTCATGAGTACAAAGTGAAGCCCTGTCTCAAAAGAAGACCTGAGTTCTGATCCAAGAGTTCATAGAAATCTAATACAAGGTGGGCATAGCAGCCTACCTATTGCCAACAGTAACAAAGGCCAGAGACAACATAGGCATCCCCTGAGCAAGCTAGCTACCTAGACTAGCTGGTATAACTGGGTCTGAGAGACCTTGGTTCCAAGAAAATTTGTAAAAAGAGTGGCGGAAGATTCCTAACTTCAGCTTCCAACCTCCATGCACATATATCTGCACATAAATATGTGACCACACACTTGAACATCCATACACACCTGTACACACCTCTACACACACACACACACACACACACACACACACACACACACACACACACTAAAAGGAGAAAAAATGTGAAGATTTATCATCTCTATTTCCAAGTTGAAAACAGTAGAAGGGTTAGATCAATTTTCTGCAATCACAGCTAATGCACTGATTATGAGGGGAGATGATGTCTTGACCTGGTTCTGATGGCAAAGAAGAGAATAAGGATGAGAAATAGAAGGAAGGAAAGAGGGGATCGTACCACCTGATAGATGCATGCTGCCTGCAGGACATGTCCCTGGGAGGATGGCTCAAGTGTGCACATCCGAGAGGTCCCTGGGGCTGAAGGTCTTCAGGGGGGAGGACTGCATATGGTTCTTGGCTTTTCTGGCAACAGTAGTATCCACAGATCCAGCAGGGGGTTACTCGGGGCCAAATTCAAACTGAAACTCCCTGAAAGCTTTCAGGCCTGGCCTCTGAAACCCAAGGTCCCCTGAGTGCTTCCTCCACCAAAGCCAGGACACATAATCAAGCTGTCTACATTCATTCATCTCCTGTCCATGGTTTTAGCCTGCCTTGCCAGTAGTGGGCAATGCTTTCTGGGAAAGGCAGACCCAAGGTTGGTGAGACTCGGGAAAAGCTTCTATAGGAGGTGGAAGGTGGACTAACTACAAACCCCAGATTTGGACATGGACATAGATAGAGTCATTACCTCAGTCAGCAGAGACCAGGAAAACCGAGCAAGACCTTGGCAGTTTCTAGAACTGGCAGGGGGGAGCTTTGTCTGGGGGCTTCACTGAAGCGGAATTTGTTTCTTGAAGTCACCAACTCTGCAATTCCAAATCTCCACATTCTAACAAGTTTGAGCATACATAAGATCATCATAAATGGTGTGTGTGTTTGTGTGTGTGTGTGGGTATGTGCATGCGCGCGCACACAAGCAGGGACGCATGTGTGTACAAATGAGTGCAGATACCCTCAGAGGCCACTAGCACAACAAATCCCCCAGAGCTGTAGCTACAGGTGAGGTGGTTTTGAGTTACAACTGTGGATGCTAGGACCCAAACTCTTGTCCTTTTAAGAGCATCCTTTTGAACTCTGAGTCATCTCTCCAGCATCAGATACTCCAGTTCTAATCTTTATCTTTATCTCTGGACTTGGTTATGAACTCCATCTAGAATCTCAGTCTTCTTCTTGTTTAAAAACAAACTAAAGATCACTCTATCCTCCTTTGTGAAAGGTAGATGCTGTGTATTAGAACTTTTAGTTCAGACAAATAGCTTTACTTTGTGGTTATGCATTATGGATGGGTTATGGGTTACCATCTTAGTGTTTGATTTGACTATTTTTCCTGTTGCTGTGATACAATGCTCTGACAAGAGCAATGTAAAGGATTGTTTCTGGGATAGAATAAGTAGTTGATAAACGAGCATTTAATAGTAGCTAGTTAATTAAACTCCACAAAATCAAAATAAAACTTTAGGAAATAGGAATATATCTGAAAACTATATTAATATGAAGAATTATTGGTCCCTTACACCAGTAGTTAAATTAAGTTACCACATAGCAGATTTGGTCAAGTTGTATAGCCCAATTGCTTGGGAAATGAACTCATATCTGAGAAAATAACAAAACAGCTTCTAGATTGAACATGCATCCTTTGATATTGAAGAAAAATGTTGGACAAATATTCTTTGCCGAGGAGGGAGGGACAGGTGGAGGAATTCAGGAAGTAGAGCGAGACACTAGAGTCAGGTGCAATGTATGTCTTAAACTTTGTAGGTGGCCCTTACTGAAGGTCACCATAGGGAAGAACTGAAACTTCATTCCAGTCATGCTAGGGCAGCAGGAAAGTCAACTGTATTGTAGAGGGACCCTCCTAAGTCCAAATCTTGTTAGCTGCTTCTTTTATGGCCTTGAGAAATTTACTTAACCTATTTGAGCCTCCCCAGACTCTGGCACCTGAACAACAAATACCTAATTTTCCATTAACAGAGCTTAGTAATAGTTACCTCCTCATTATGATCCTTACCCCTCTGCTTGTTCACCTCAGCTATTAAGAAGCAAGTCACTGTGGAAGCCCATGGCTCTTTGAAACAATGCCCCCTGTTCTATGCAAAGCCATCATTTGACAGAGTAGCAGGAACAGTGTACTAATCTTACAGACACAGAAAAGTAGAGCAGTGTGGACTCGGGTACTGTAGAAGAATCAGTCCTGAATTGGGTGTGATCCTGGTACTTGGAAGGCAACTGCAGGACTACCAGGATTTCAAAGCCAGCCTCAAAAACCAAGTGAATTTGAGGACAAAACTTCATTACACAAAATCCTGCATTCTACTACTTTATTTCTTTATTTTAATCCAAATTTTACAATGTCTATCAAAGAGTGGTTCCTCTGGTTTTTCTTTTTATCCATACGTCTTAACATATCTAGGCAGTTTTCTACATCACACACACACACACATACATACACACACACACATATGCGCACATGCACACACGCATACACATTCACACACATGCACATGCACACACAAACACACACAAGCACACACACATACACACTCACATGCACACACATGCACACACACACGCATACATGCATACACACACATGCACACACAAACACACATGCACGCACGCACACACATTCATACACACAAACACATGCACACACAAGCACACACACATACACACTCACATGCACACACATGGACACACACACAAATGCATGCACACACATGCATACATGCACACACAAACACACACGCACGCACACACACGCATTCATGCACACACACACATGCACACATACACTCACACACACACATATGCAGGATGTTTTGAGTCTCATTAAAATGTCCCCAAGTAAATTTCCAGCTAATAGAAATTTCGAGTCACTGGTGCTGTGGGCAGAACAAAAATGAAAGAGAGCATACTTTTGAACCCGAGCTCATAGTTACTCATGGCCCAAGTACCTCTCTAATTCCTGAGCCCACATGTACTCACTTTAAAATAGTGCCCACTCCAAGGACATCATGAGAATGAGATAAAACAGTATATTTGAGCATTTATTATCGATAGACACAATTGCTGTGGTTGTGAATAGGATATTAATGAGAGGTCAGAGCAGTTTTCCCAAGATGCTAGTGTACTGATTTCAGATGATGTCATACCCAAGGTCTGCTATTTACCAAGAAATGAGCTGGATCATATTATGTAACCTCATTTAACCTTAGTTTGCCTCTCTCTGTCTCTCTTCTCTCTCTCTTCCTCTCCTTCCATCTCTATCTTTATATCTGTGTATGTGTTTCTATCTCTGTGCTGTCTCTCTCATGCACACATACTCTCTCTCTCTCTGGAACATGCACATATGTAACTGTAGAGCTATAGGCATCTTTAGATATTGTTTCTTAAACACTCTTACCTTTACTTTATGAGACAGAGTCTCCCACTGGTATGAAACTCAGCAAGTAGGCTAGGCCAGCTGGCCAGACAGTCGTGGGTATCCACCTGTCTCTGTACTTTTTACACTGGGATTACAAAGACACACTACCATCCTCTAGCTTAATTTTTTTTAACGTGAATAATGGAGATGACTGCCATGGCATAATTTTTAATGGTATTCATTAGTGATTTTACGAACAGTTTTGAGATTGTGGGTGTATTTAGGATTCAAACCCAAGAGGTTTATCCTTATTCATATCATCCTTTGTACCGTCCAGTGTTCTTCATGTTTTCCCCTTACTATGAAAAGCAGGCATGACAACTGTCCTACAATCTGCAAAGCCACATCCATCTCATACTAGAAACTAGAACTCTCTCTCTCTCAAATGGCGCTGCCACAGTTGCTTCCTTGGAGTCATTATGCAGTTTCTCATCATTATGGAGACAGCCAAAATATCGGCATCTAAAATCGTAATTAATGTTACTAGGGGCAATGAGGAGAAGAGAGACACTCAGTTACCAATGGGTAAAACCAACCTCTAGTAAACAGTTCTGACTAGTTGTCCAGAAAAGAGAAGCTTCCATCTCCCCACCTATTTCTCACACTTTTTTTGAAATCCATTTCAGAAAGACAGAGACATAAATATAGATTAGCACTCAAATAAGTGGCCAGTGAATCAAAATATGTGAAGGGAAGGAGGCTCTGATTTGCTTGCCTCTGATTGCAGCTGGATCGCTGGATCGCCCCTTTCACAGTGAGTGTGCTCCCCAGGCCTTCTGGGAAATTGAAATGCCCTGACGTAAAGCCAAGTGCAGGGTTCTCCCTCACGTTACTGGATACCAGCCTCTAAACTCAGCAGCTAAAGACTTGAGGCCGAAGAAAGGAGCATGGGTGTCTTGGTTATGTTTTTATTGCTATGAAGCAACACGATGACCAGGGCAACATAGAAACTAGTAAGCAAAAACATTTAATTGGGAGCTTTCTTACAGTTTCAGAGGTTGAGTCCATGATCAGTCATCATTACCGAGAGCATGGCAGCAGGAAGGCAGGTAAGGCACTAGGATAGAAGCTGAGAGCTTGTGTTCTTCTGATCCACAAGTCCGAGGCAGAGAGAGGCTGTGAATGGCATGGGAAATCTCAAGGCCCACCCCCAGTGACACACTTCCTTCAACAAGGCCACATTTCTTAATCCTTTCAAACAGCTCCACCAAAATAGAAGCAAGCATTCAAATATATGAGGCTGTGGGGATGGTAATTTTCCTTCAAATCGTTACAGTGAGCATGTTTGTCCACATGCTTGTAGTTGGATTACTAAAGCCAGAGACCAATAAAGATAACTCCACAGCTATTAGAATCCGTATAATGAAGAGACATATCTGCTGTCAATTCTACCACAGCCTATGAGCCTTCAAGTGACTAAACCACCTCTAAGAATAGGTCTCCTGTGAAGTGCCACGGACCTATTGAGAGGATTCAGTTAGAGTGCAGATATAATCATCTGGATAGGACCTGGCATATTCATTCAACATGTGCTTAGAATCAAGAAGTGACTAGATCATTTAAATGGAAACCTCAGGTCAGAAGCTCTGTTGGCTTCAGGACTAACAAGATCCTACTGAAGTCTTTGTAGAACCAAAGAACTATATCAGCTCGCAGCTAGGACAGACCCCAGGTCTGGACAATAGGACACAAAACATAGTCCCAAACCCATCACAGCTCCAGCTGCAAGTAGGACCCTGGCATGCAAGTCTGGCTATCACTACCTCTACCTCATAAGCCTCATCTATTCCTTAAAGTCTACCCATCCCCCCAACCTCAGCTGCTTCCTGAGACGCAGCCTCTGAAAAGCCCCATCACAAGAGTGGCTTCCTGAGATAGACTCTGGAGAGCTCCACCACAGGAGCTCCAGCTGCAAACTTCATTTGAGCCCTGAGACACAGACTCCACTGCCTCCAATTTCTCCAAGAGCTCCAGCTGCACCAAGGGCGCCTACTAGACCAAAAACAGCTCCCTTAAACACAGAAAATGCTTGCTCATATAAGGGGAAGAGATGAATAGATGCCAATGCAAAAACACATCCAACAACATGAAGAACAATATGGCACCACTAGAACCTAGAGGTTCTACAGCCACAAGACCTGAACATTCCAATATAGAAGAAACAGAGGAAACCGACCTTAAAAATATCTTTACAAATATGATAGGAGACTTTAAAGAGGAAATTAAAGAAATTTTTAAAAAAGGAAATAGAGGAAAAGACAAGCAAAAAAAAAATTGAAAGAAAAAAATACATCCCTTAAAGAAAGACTAGAGAACCAAAACAAAACCACAATCAAACAGGTGAAGAGAACAGTTCAAGGCCTAAAAACTGAAGTGGAAGCAATAAAGGAGATATAAACTGAGGGGGAATCTGAATAAATGGTCAGGAGCCACAGATGCAAGCATAACTAACAAAATGCAAGAAAAAATAAGTGGTGTGGAAGATGAAAAAGAGAAAATAGATTCATCAGTCAAAGAAAGCTCTAAAGTTAAACACACACACACACACACACACACACACACACACACACACAAACACACACACACACACACACACACACACACACAAAAGATCCAGGAAATCTAGGACACCATGAAAAGATCAAACCTAAGAATAATGGGAATAGAAGAAAGAGAAGAATTCCAGCTCAAAGGCACAGAAAATACATTCAACAAAATCATAGAAGACAATTTTTCCAAACTAAAAAAGAAAATGCCTGTGAAGATAGAAGCTTACAGAACCAGATAGTCAAGACCCCACAAAAGTTTGAATGCCGCATAATAACCAAAACACTAAACATAAAGAAAAAGAAAAAATTTAAGAGCTGAAAAAGAAAAAGAACAAGTAACTTATAAAGGCAGACTCATCAGAATAACACCTGACTTCTCAATGGAGACTATGAAAACTAGAAGGTCCTGGACAGATGTTATAAAGACAGTAAAAAAACCATGGCTACCAGCCCAGACTACTACACCCTGCAAAACTCTCTATCACCATAGATGGAGTAAACAGGATATTCTATGACAAAACCAGATTTGAACAATATCTATCCACAAATCCAGCCAGTATAGAAAGTACTAGAAGAAAAATTCCAACTTAAAGAAGTTTGATACACCCACAAAGCCACAAGCAATAGCTAATTCCACAGAAGTAAAAGGGACACACACACATACACACAACCACCAAAAATAGCAGGAATTAAAAATCACTGGTCATTAATATTCCTTAATATCAATGGACTCAATTCACCTATAAAAAGACATAGGCTAACACAATGGATATGAAAACAGAATCCATCCTTTCTGAGGCAAAATAGAAACACATCTCAACTTCACTGACAGACACTGACTCAGAGTAAAAAGTTGGGAAAAGACTTTCCAATCAAATGGACTCAAGAAACAAGTTTGTGTAGCCATCCTAATATCTAACAAAATATATTTCAAACTAAACTCAATCAAAAGAGATCAGGAAGGACATTACTTATTCACCTCAGGAAAAATCCATCAAGACAAAAATCGCAATCCTGAACAATTATACGCTTAATACAAGAGTACACACATATGTAAAAGAAATATTACTAAAGCTTAAACCTCACATTAAACCCAATACACTAATAGTGAGATTTCAATACCCCACTTCCACCAATGGATAGGTCAACCAGACAGAAACTCAACAGCATGAATTATGACTCGATGTACTTAAGAGATATATACAGAATATTCCACCAAAATGCCAAAGAATATCTTTCTTCTCAGTATCCCATTGAACTTTCTCTAAAACTGACCACATAAAATAAAAATGAGTAGATTTGAAAAATAGGAATAACCCCTGTATCTTATTAGATCACCATAGACTGTAGTTAGAGTTCAACAACAACACAAACCACAAAAAGTCTATGAACTCATGGAAACAACATCTCTCAATTGAACCACTTCTGGGTCAAAGAAGAAGTAAAGAAAGAAATGAAAGACTTACCAGAATTCATTGAAAATAAATCCACAACAAACCCAAACTTATGGGATGTTAATGAAAGCAGTGTTAAGATGAAAGTTCATTGCACTAGGTGCCTACATTAAAAAAAAATGAAGAAATCTCACACAAGAGACTTAACATAGAACAAATAGAAGCAAACTCAATGAGCAGGTGGCAGGAAATAATCAAACTCAGGGCTGAAATCAATACAATTGGAACAAAGAGAACAATGCAAAGAATCAATGAAGCAAACACTTGATTCTTTGAGAAAGTCAACAAGATGTACAAACCCTTATCCAAACTTATCAAAAGGCCAGGATAGTATATCCAAATTAACAAAATCAGAAATAAAAAGGACATAACAACAGACACCAAGGAAATCTAGAGAATCACAATATAACACTTCAAAAACCTGTACTCCACAAAATTGGAAAACCTGAAAAAATGGACAGCCTTCTGGACAGGTACCACTTACCAAAATCAAGACAAAATAAATAATCTAAATAAACCTATAACCTCTATGGAAATGGAAGCAGTTATTAAAAGTCTCCCAAGCAAAAAAAAGCCCAGGACCAGATGGGTTTGGTGCAGAATTCTTCCAGAATTTCAAAGAACTAATACCAATACTCCCAAATTGTTCCACACAACAGAAACAGAAGGAACATTGCCAAACTACTTGATCATGGTAAATGATTTTTTGATATGTTCTTGAATTCAGTTTGCCAATATTTTACTGAGTATTTTTCCATTGATATTTATGAAGGAGATTGGTCTGTAATTCTCTTTATCACGTCTTTGTTTGGTTTGGGTATCAGGATGACTGAAGCCTCATAAATAGAGTAGATCTCTTGATAGAGGAGCCATTTTGGGGTTAAAGAGAAACCTGGTGCTAGGGAAACATCCAAGAACTCACAAGATGACCCTGGATAGGACTTCAAGCAGTTGTGGAGACGGTGCCTAAACTGGCCTTCCCCTATAACCAAATGAATGACCACCCTAATTGTCACCATAGAACCTTCATCCAGCAACTGACAGAGGCAGAAGCAGACATCCACAGCTAAGCAATGGGTCAAACTACTGGTCCAGCTAAAGAGAGAGAAGAAAGAGTTTATGAGCAAAGGGATCAGGGTCAAGAGGAGGAGACCCAGAGATGACTGACCCCAGCTACTGGGAGCTCACTGACTCTGAAATGACAGCTGAGGAACCTTCACAGAAAGAAATTAGACCCTCCAAATGTAGAAGACAGTTGAATGGTGTGGGCAGTTTATGGAGCCTCTTACAGTCAGACCAGTTCATTCCTGGTGCTTCTCGGAGCCCATCCCCCACAGAGGAACACCTTATTCAGTCCTACCTCAACTAGTTCTGCCAGAATGAACTGAATCATCTTGAAAGTCCTTGCCCTCCCTGGTGGACTGGGTGGGAGGAGGTTGAGGGAGGACTGAGAGGAGGGGAGGAAGGGAGAGCAATGGTGAGTACAAGGTGGGGAGGAATTAATAAAAACTCATATCAAGTTAGCAGCTGAGGTTTTGAATGAGAATGACTCCCATTGGCTCATATGTTTGAATACTTCATCACAAGGTAGTGAAACTGTTTAGGACATGTTAGGAAATGTGGCCCTATTGGAGGAGGGTATCACTGGGGGCTTTGAGGATTCAAGAGACTCACACCATTCTCGGTGCCTGTCTCTTTTTCTGCCTCCTATGTGTAGATCAAGATGTAAACTCTCAACTATTCCTGCCACCAAGTCTTTGCTCCAGCCTCATAGAATCTAACCCTCTGAAACCACAAGCCCAAGTTAAATTCTTTTTTTTTTTTTCTATTTAAAAATATATGTGTGTGTGTGTCAGCTCTCAATGAATGGAGAGAAGAAACACTGGGCAAATGCCTGAGTGCTATATGGGTCAATGTTATTTTAAACATGGTGCTTGAAACCCTTAAGCATGCTAATGAACTACATATTCAGCTCTTGTTTTTTAAAGACAGAATCTACCTGTGTAGCCCATACTAACCTGGAATTCACTCTGTAGCCCAGGCCAGCATAGAACTCAAGAGCTTTCTGTTTCTGAGTCCTGAGAGCTGAAATTACTAGTTTACATCACTATATCTAGGGGATATCTTCTGATGGTGGAGAATTTACCACCGGTGAAGAATACCCACTAACACCAAGAACTACTATGCCATGGCCCAGGGCAGTTTACTAAGAACAAACCAAAAGGGTCAGAATGGTCCCTTTGCAAGTATTTCACCATGCTGGCAGACTTCGTAAAAGGCATAGACTTTACCTTTACAAAACTATCTCAGGGAAAGATCATTTTATAAGACCATCTAGTGCCTGGAGGCAGGGCTCAGCTCTAAAAAGAATCTAAGAAAAATCTCAGGAATGTGTCTGACAGCCAATAGATTCAAAACTTGGTTTCACCAAAAGTTTATCCAACAGTTTCAGAAAATTACTCTACCTCATTTCCCTTTACCCAGTCCTGAAATGCCAAAATGCGTAACAGTCAGCTTAGGTATTTCATTCTTTAAAAACCCTCTCACCACTGAGCTCAGGGTCTAATTCCCTCCACCACATCAGAACATAAGGTTTCAGCCCAGGTTTGAATCTGTCCAAAAGAATAAACTGACCCTTGTGTGTTTTCCTCAGAATACAGCTCCCTAGTGGTCTTTGGGGTCTCTAGATAAGGATACAACAAGTCACCAGATTCCCAAATTATCAACTGCTTATGAAGTTGCATAGAAACAACTGACAGATGCCAACACCCTACACTGTATAATAAAATAAGTTAAAATGAGCTGTTAATTTTTTCAGTGTTTAATATCTTTGTCTTGGTTATTAGGTTCTCCTGTATAGTGTGTTATGTACACACTACTGAACTATAAACTTAACTGCAGGGTAGATTATCTCCTGTTCTTCAGCTGAGCAAAATTGGAATTTACTCACTACATCCACAAATTACGGACATTTTCAGAAACAGAAATAAAGGATCATTCTAATCAGAACAAGATATAGGGAAGAGGAAGGACCGAAGGAAGGAAGGAAGGAAGGAAGGAAGGAGGAAGGAAGGAGGGAGGGAGGGAGGGAGGGAGGGAGGGAGGGAGGGAGGGAGGGAGGGAGGAAGGAAGGGAGGGAGGGGGAGGGAGGGGGGAGGAAGGAAGGAAGGGAGGGAGGGGGGAGGGAGGGGGGAGGAAGGAAGGAAGGAAGGAAGGAAAGAAGGAAAATTACTCAATCAGTTATTAGAGCTTTAGAAATTTACTCATCCAGTTCCCCAAAGTCTATTCAATAACCCGGGGAGTACATTGTCAATTATTCCTCCAACTCTCTGAGCATTCTAGCCATGAGAAGTCAAGCTAGCTTGATGTTAGACCAGCAGAATGACCTCAGGAACACCATGAGATGTTAGGTGTCGGCGAAGACACCCTTGTGGGTTCTCCCCTCCTCTATCCTGTTGTCAAATTCTCCATTCTGCTTGCAGTAGACAACAGGGCAGAACAGAACCAATGATGGATGAATTCTTGCAGGTGCCCACAATCCTTTCTCTGTGTTAAATGTATCTTCTGTTTCTTCTCTGTAACACCTGTACTACTGATGCTCTTGCTTTTGCCTCTCTCAGAACCAGGATCACAATCAATTCAGGAGTGGTCTTTCTACAGTGTCTGAGTCCACACTTGTCTATTTTCTGTATCTGTGTGATTGGTAAATTGTCCCCATAACCCTATCAAATGAGGATTTTGCATAGGGCAGAGGGCATTGCCATGGGCTTCGAATGGACTCAACCTTGAGATGTCTCACCCTTGTTAGATGTAAAACACTTTGGAGCTGTATCCCAGCTGTGCTGAAACAGTAGAAAAATCAACTGTATTGCAGAGAGAGATTCCTAAACTCAAATCCTCTATTAGCTTCATCTTTTCTGATCTTGGGAATTTTTTTTTAACTTCTTTGAGCCTGCCATCTTCAAGGAAGACCTAATATGAATTCCATCTCAAGTCTGAATCCTCATGGGCAAGCCCAGGCAAATCCCACAGGCAGAGGAAAGAATAAAGAAAATGATTTGGGTGACAAAACAAAGCAAGAATTTGACACTGTTCACCAGGAGCTCAGCTGGCCTGATTGCCATATTTGTTAAGAAAAGCTATATATGCGGTCAGCTAGCAGACACAAGGAACCCCCTACACAAAAAAAGCATGCAAAGCATGTCAGCAAATGGAAGCCTTCATTTCCAAAGCTGGGAAATGGGCTTTTGTTGCAACCATGTAATGCTATGTCTGGGGAATGGCCTTTCAGTTTTCTCTAAGTTATACCACCCCATCATTTGCTTCCTTTCCCTGATGACCCAAGATGAGAAACAGTCCTCTTATAACCATAAAAAAAGCCATTTTGTTCTTCAACCGAGACAGCAGTGTTCCCTGTCCAGCCAGAATCATGCTCCATTGCCTCTCCAAAGCTCCTCTCTCAGATGACTCCAGACAGCAGTGCACCAGCATTGCAAGAGGTCTCAGGAAGACTGTAAATGTGTTAGCCGATTAACACAACTCCTTCCCAGAAAGAGATCTCTAACTGGAGACCACAACAGGATTCCCATGAAAATAAATTCTTCTTCTCCCCAAGGACAAGAACATCACAGCAAATTCCCATTTACAGTGTAGTCCTAATAAATATAGAGGAAGTCGTGATTCACTGCTATTATTTAAAATAGTCCTCACTTTTATGAGTCCCCTTTTGAGCAGGATGTTTTTGATTAAGCAGCAGCTGGCCTTTCACAAAGCACAGAGCTGGTGCTACACTCTGATTTGTCTTCCTGCAATCCCTCACATTTGCTAACCTGTGTCAGAGGAGGGAGTACGGGGATTGGGGCCAAGAAAGCAGGCAGAAATGGCCTCAGTGGCTAAACATAAACATATAAATAAAACAAATACAGATTTGTCACCTTGAAAACAGTGTTGGAGCCTGTAGAGGAATGAAAGGCTGGGTTCCAGCCTTTGCATTGGTCCTTCCAAGTTTAAGTGCTTTGAGTGACTCAATTAACCCTCATTTAACCACAGACACTGGTGACAATCTGTGGCAAAGGGGCCAGCGTCCTCCCTTGATGGTCCATGATAACTTCCTGAGGTTAGGACAGAGGAAATAGAGGCTCAGGGAGCTTTGTGCTTAGCTGACTAAATCAGCTTGGGAAGGAAAGGGTTCGTCTTATCTTACACTTCCATGTAATAACCCATCATTGTGGAAACTCAAAGCAGGAGCTCAAGATAGAAGCCTGGAAGCAGGAACTAAAGAAAACATGGAAGAAGGCTTCTTCCTGCCTTGCTTACTATAGCTTGCTCAGCCTACTTTTTTACACAACCCATTCCACCTGCCCAGGGATAGTATCACCCATACTGTCTAGGTTTATGTTAACTTGGCAAAAACTGACCAGTTCTCACCAGTTGGCTTAGTGACTTGCAAAGCAGTTTTAAGAGGTCTTGGGCACACACAGCATATAGTACATTCATCTGGCTTCTCAACTCTTCTTCCTTCTTCCTGCAGGACACCCTAAATGTATTAAGAGCAATAGGCTTAGTCAATATTCCCAAGACTGCAGAGTCCCACTGGCCATCTAGTCAGTGTTATCTTGACAGCATTCAAGTTCTCCCGAAATTGGTGTTTTGAACATTTGTTAAGAAAATAAAACCTTTTTCTATGCTTCATAAACAAAAAGATAGGGTGAAAAGAGATCAAAGCTTCACAAACTGGGTTCCTTAAAGTGATAGGCCATAGACTATTGCCAAATGTCAGAATGCTGTGTGAATACTATACACATTGATGCACCATTAAGTTACATATGATGTCTGATGTTTTTGTTTAGGGTTACGGAGTATATCATTGTCAAACTGTGTCTGTGAGTCTTTCATGCTGATCAAAAACCCTGAAAGACATCTATTTATGCCTCTGGTTAATTAAAAGAACTCACATAAATCTCTCATTAACATTTGTTCACTTACTCATTCAATAAACATTTATTGATTAACTGTGCTATGCCAGTCTGCGCATTCAGCAGGAAAAAGATGAGATCCCCAATTTCAAGGCAGTAACATATAGTAAGTAAATACATTTGCAGAGTAGCACTAAATGGACTACATTAAATGAACTCAGAGGTGTATGTCTAACTCTCTCACTCAATGGCATCTTGAGGATTTCTCATTAATCTAAGAAGTTGCTATAATGATTTTGATCCCAAACACATTCCAGCTGAGGATGTGAGCCCAAATGAGTGTGGAGTCCAGTCTGCCCTGGATTATGAAGAAAAACATGATTGTCTCAGGGATGCACGAAGTTAGTTCCACAAATGGCATGGGTTGCACTAGAAGGCTAATGTACTATCTCATTTGCATACAATATATCTTGAATCTTAATTTAGGCTTGGATGCCAAAGCCGTTTCCACTGAAAGGGAAGAGGGCAGAGAAGCCAAGAGCAAAGTGCCGGCAAGTTCCTCACTTGCTCTTTCATCTCCACAGAAGCACAATTAACCAGACGGCCCCTTCCCACAGCTTTCATTCCCCTTGCTCAGAAATGAGCTTTCTGGGGGCACAATCAAGTGATTTCAGAGCTTAAAAGTCACAGCTCTTTGGCGTACACTGCTTGTCCATTTCCATTTCATTCGGAACATGAAAAAAAAAAAAAAAGATTGCTCTTTGTCAAGTGAATAAGAAGTGGGTGCAAGAGGAAGACAAAAGACCCAGGAGAATTTATATTCCAAGAGCAGAAAAATAACTCCAGGGATGTACAACTATATAGGACTGGGAAGCCATGCAAGACTTGTTAGGTTCATACAAAGCGAAGTTACAGAATCCCAGTGTTCAGTTTTGTGCATCAATATAAGGTAAAACTGAGACCCCAGAGGAGACACCCATAATTGGTCATCTGATTGGTTGGGGAACAAGGACCAGAACCTTGACCCTGTGTCTGCTAATTCTGCTGTCACATCAGACTGCTTCTGTTTTCCTTTTCTTTTCTGATTTCCATGCTGCTTTGATTAATTTATTATAGCGTGTATAATCCTCTCTGTTGCTCTAACACAGATATCCTCTCATTTTCAAAGACCATTTCCCATTCCATGTGCTTTCACAAGCTATGCTAATTTCCATAGGGATCATTTCTACTTTGTTTACTGAAATCACCACATTTGTAATCTGAGTCATGCATTTGTTTATATGGTATTTGGCAAGTGACAATTTACAATTTAAATTGCGTTAAGCACAAGGGAGAAAAAAATGAACATTTTGTTAGCTTCAAAACTGAACAGCTTGGGGGTAGCTCTCATTCCAGGCATGACTTGGTTCTTGGAGCTGAAATGCTGGCATCAGGAGTCATCTCAAGTTCTCCTATCTCTTCCTTCTTCTGAGGTGGTTCTTTTGTCAGGCAGAATCTCTGCCTCAAGATGTCAAGATAGCTGCTAACAGCTCCATGCAGATTCTTGCCCTGTTAAGAGCATCATCCATTCTCATTAGCTTTAGAGTTCTCTAATAGGAAGTCACTGGCTTTGACTGGGTCCCATGCCTCTTGGAACCCTGGTATGCTCACTTCCTTTGGGACTTTTGAAGTGCTGTCAACATTAGAGAGTTACAGTATCAGCATTGGGATACTTGATTGTCATAATATGACCTATACAATATGTGATAGCATGATGTTATTATCAAAACAAAGATACTGTAATTAAATAGCATGATGCTCACTGCGAGCTTCCTAAGTTGGCTAATGGCACCTCTTGCTTAAGAGGACCAACTTCATTCCAGAAGCTTCTCCCACAAATATCTGGGCATATCACATATCTGAAGTTTTAATGTCCCACAACTTCTTACAACCTTGATATATTCTGCAGTTGATTTTCTAAACTTGCTGCTGTGAGCCTTGACTTCTTTAAGAATTTAGTTCAGAACCACATTTTGACAAACTTGTGGTTACTTTATTCCCATCTCTGAACCAAGTATTATAGTCAGAGAAATACTGTGCAGCAATTAGTTAGTGAGGTCATGTGACTTCCTGACTAGCTTCATATCACTGACTATAATGTTGGATGCCTTTAATGACACATAGGTTTTAGAGATGCATCATAGCTCCTAAAAGCACAGAACATAGAATGACATTTCCACTGAAGAAAGCAAAGGTATCTGCTGCTAAAATACAGAAAGTGGAGTGTTGAAAGAAAAGTAGAAATCTATCAAAAGTCATGTTCTCCCATTATTTCATATGCATGCCTTAATTTTCCCAAATTAAGCTTCAACTTTTTGAGGGTGAGGCAGGATCAATCTTTAATCAATGATCAATGCATTCTTACTGACTAATCAAAAGGAAATATGTATGTGTACCCATAGAGAACATATCCCTCCTAATAGGGAACTCGGGTCAGTACAACAAATTTTGCCTCAAGCTGTGCCATATGCCAAGATGAAACTCTGCTGTACGTACAAATCTAATATGATATAGCATCTGACAGTGTTGTCTTCTTGTGTTGTTCCTCTGGAAATGGAAATAAAGCAGTCTAAGAAAGAAGACTCTGGCTTCTTCTGGCTCACAGCTTGAATTGAGGGGCATCCCACCATGGTGAGGAAGCATGGCCACAGGACCCTGAGGTCACATGGCATCTGCAATCAGGAAGCAGAGAGTAAGTAACAAATGTTGGCACTCAGCTCACTATCTCCTTTTTTATGTAGTCAAGACTCCATCCCATAAAATGGTACCACCCACAGTTAAGATGGGTCTTCCTCTGCCAATTAACATAATCTAGATTAGGCCTCAGAAAATACATCCAGAGGCTAACCTAATACAGATAATCTTTTACAGGTTTGTCCATAAGCTTGTCAACTAGACCTTGTCAAGTTGTTAATCAAAATTAACTGCCACACTTCTTTTAAAGGGATTTGTCTAATGGGCTAGATATAACAATACAGCCACCTGTTGAGTATGTATTTTGTTCTCTTTCCCATAAACATTAATCATAAATCTTCATTTTTGTACTCTTTTCCATAAACATTAAGCATAAATCTTTATATGACAGTTAATTTGTGTATAAAATGTTTACCCAAGAGGCTCATAGGTTGACGGCATTATACGCTATTGTTTGGGAGGGTCTAGAATCATTAGAAAGTAAAGTCTGCATTGAGTAAGTCAGCCCCTAGGAACTGCATTTTGTCCCAGATCCCTCTGTCTTTTGTCCCTATCCACCAGGAGGTGAATGGCCTCCTTCTCTGCATGTTCCTATATCCATGATATTTAGTCTTGCTTCCAGAATGAAATAAGGAACCAGCCAACCACAGGCCAAAGCCTCTGAAACCATGAGCTGTTATAACCCTTTTCTCCATTAAGTTGCTCGCATCAAGTATTTTGTCACGGAGATACACAAAAACATATACAAGGCTTGATAGACTATTACCATGTAATTATACCCATAGAAAGATTAAGGTAAATATGATCATCACACTAGATCCAAACTAAGTGTACAAAGTCATGACTCATAAATATTAGAACTGAGAATTCTGCTCATAAGATGACTCAAATTTTGTTCCTATATGGGTAAAATATAGCTTGCCTAGCCTGGGCCTGGGCACTCTTTGTAGCACCTACAACTCCCATAAAATAGCTTTTGATATCCTAAGTATATTTATTAAGAGGTTTTAACTTTTTAAATCCATTACATAGTTGCTTTCAGTAATCTGTGTTTTCTAGAAAATTCTGGGATTCCCTTAAAGGCCTTATTGCCTGCCTATCACGTATACGCACACTCAAACACCCCTTTAATTTTACTTTTTAATAAATTGCATCCCAACCTCTTTTCTATGAGAACATCAAAACCACTCAGCCCATTAGAAGTGCTTGTGCCAGATAAATACAATACATTATAATTACTACTTTGGTCATAATTCTTTTTTTTCTTTTAATGGAACATAGTCTTTGTGGCCACTGAACACTACTTCTGGTTGATTAGGCTCTTAGGATTTAATAAGCTCCAATAGGAAATGGATAGAATTAGTACAACGTCTTGAATAATGAGTTGTTAATGCATTTTTAATGACCAAGATGTTCCGACAAGAAACTTGTTGATTTTTGTCAGTACAAAATTATTGGAAAAATGATCTGCAGATACCCTAGATGGTCTTTCATTATGTGAAGTGAAATGTTTTAGTACATTCAAGAACACTCTTTGAGAAGCTAGTGTGATTTAGGGGAATTGCCAGAGAAGGGAAAAGGCTGGGAGATTAGGATTGAGTGTGCATTGAATACTTGTATAGTATTCTGGTCACAGACAGGTAAAAAAAAGACCTCTTATACAAATATTGCTTTGTCTCTTTTGTAGAAGCCCATTTTACAGACAGACACAGTGGGAAAGCTTCCCTGTCTTTTTCTTCTTTCTGTAAGTCAGAAGGACTATTTCTATGCAATTTGTCACAATTGTTGTATTTTTTTTTAGTTTTCTTGTAATATCTTCCTCTTCTTAAATGAAGGCTGAGGCAAACACATACAACATAACATTATAAGAATTAAATTGGATAACTCATGTCAAGGATCACTAGCTCGTCTTCTACTGCCTTCATCATGTCAATTAATGTCACCTGCTTCCCCTGATATAAGTATTTTTTCATGGGGAAATTTTCCATCTTAGTAGTCTTGAATGCCCTAGTTTATTTGCAAGATTGTATTTTACACATTTTTAAAATTTAGAACACTGTGTGGCTTGACTATGAAATGCCATCCATAGGTTCATGTCTTGAATTGCCTAGTCCCATAAGGTAGCACTATCTGAGAAAATTCTGAAAAGTTTGGGTGGACCCTAACCAAAGGAAATAGGCCACTGGGGTGTCTTTGGTGGTCTATAACTGGGACTCGGTCTTTTCCTTTCTTTCTGATCCTTTTCCTCCATGAAGTGAACAACTTTGCCTAATGCTCATGCTGCCATGATCTTCTGCCTACTCAAGAACCCAAATCCATGGAACCAGGGGCTGTGGGATGAAACCTCTGTGGGACAAAATAAATTCTTTCTCCTTTGAGGTGTTTTCCTCGAGTATTTGTTATGCCGACATGAAATAACTGCTCAGAGCAGGTCATCAAAACTTCTCCTCATCCAAAACCGCCCTCTAATACATTCGTGCCACAACTCCTTCAAACAGACTTCTTCTCAAGAAGATGCAGAATATAAATTGGTACCTAGAATCTCTTGCTCTTCTGTAACATTGCAGCTTAAGAACACCAGGTTTCAAATTAAAAATTGTGAAATGGATTTATTATATGACCCTTCCCTATGACATCAGAATTTAGTTTGTCCATTGCATTAGAAAAAGAGAATCAAACTCCCCACCATATTCTATGATTGCAATGATGTCAGTTGTAGTGAAGCTATAGCCAGACATCATCTTTCCAAGAAAGATATACTTTCTAATACTCCTTGAAGGTAAATTTGAAGGATGAAGTTAAGTAGAGATGATTCAAGAAGAAAACAAAAATCCAAGTATCAAGCAATTATACTTGTAATGTCTTATTTTAAATGGGTATCTGATGTACTTAAGTGGATAGAAATGTTCAATATAGGGATAAATAAGGAAATGAATAACTATCTGTATTGATGATGGTGGTGGTGGTGGCTTTTTTAGCAATTATTAATTATTAGTACTATGCCAAACAGTTCACATGGATTATTCCATATTAACAACAAAAAGGGAGACAACTGCAGTTGGAGAAGGAAGGCCTTAGAAAAGTCAACTCCCTCGGTAAACACATATAATTAATAAATAGAGAAACTATTGAATCCAGTTCTGATACAATCAAAAATAACATATTTAAATAGTTATTTAACTAAATCCCAAGTTTCTCCTTCTTATAAAGCAAAGGATAACTGTAGTAAGAGGTTTCTGGCCCTGACTTTTGGGCCTAACCTCAAGGTTTAGGACCCACAGACCCGCAGTCCCGCAGAGACACACAGATACATACGATAGTGTTAGGCTGATCGGCCTAAGGCCCAGACATATAACTTGCTAGCTCTCTACCCTTAATCTAACCCATGTCTCTTATCTTTTTCAGTCATGCGGCTCGGTACCTTTTCTCAGAGCAGCATAGTTGTCCTCTGCTTCTTCCGGCTTTTCTCTCACATTCTGTTCTGTTCTGCCTGTTCCTAGAGATTTTCTTGGCCTGGTAGCCCCGTCCACACTTCCTGTCTGCCTTTGACCAATCAGTGCTTTTTATTAAACCAGTGGGTGGGACAATTATTTACAATGTAACCACATAATCTCCCACATATCCCCTTTTCTCTTTTTAAAACAAAAAGAACTCCACATCTAATAATCTTTTCTCCCCTTATCTCTAACAACTTATTAACAACACTGTAAATAAACACAAACATCCATAATCCATGTTTTGGGAATGTAGGCATCATTCTCTAGGCTACTTCCTGCTGAATGGGGACGCCGACAATCTCATGGGAATCCAAAGAAAAATGTAAGATTATGCACAAGTCTTTAGTGGAGTACTCTGTAAGGCTCGGTCATCTCAGCCAGTCTCCTTGAAATTGTTCTGGATACAAAGACCTAGAAACTTCAACAGAGGTGTTCTGATATATTGAATCACCTGGTCCATCCATTTCCATTGGAGATTTTTCAGGGGGTCTTCCTCTATCAAACTTTATGTTCTTTATCCAGGAATAAATCCACAGCTTCTCATTTTCTGTGAAAATAAAACGAAAACATCTTCTCCAAAGTAGCATATCTTTGCATTTCAATTTTAAAGTCAACTCATTTACAAAATATATAGGTTGAATTAAACCAACAGTATTTATAATCAACTGTCTTTTAGCAGCTTTTACTGCTTCATTTTTAGTAAAGAAGCTTAAAGATAAGCCAATAATATACAGTATCCAGACATTCTTTGTATTTTCTATCTTTACGTGGCTTATTATTTATTTATTTATTCATTTATTTATTTTTAATGGCTTTCTCTACCTTTTCTTTTCTTTCTCTAAGCCTGTGTGTGTGTGTATGTGTGTGTGTGTGTATTTCAACACACTCTAAACCACTTAGACTTTTTGTAAAAAACAACAAAAAAAACAAAACAAAAACAAAAACAAAAAAAGCTGTCTTTACTGTATATTTATTTCTTAACTTTTTCTCTCTCTGACCACACCTTTGCTTGGCTAGGGTCATTGACTCCACCCAGACTCTTCTATTTCTTTCTGTTTCTGACCACACTTTTAATCTGCCAAGGTTCAAGGTTGGTAGGATGGATGGATGGCTCCACCCAGCTCCTAGTCTAATTTCATAGAATTTATCTTTTTAGCCCAGGTACTCTGGGAAATTTTAGGGTCCATATAATTACCAAGACAAGCTTTGCCATCTGCTGCTCATTAACTCCATTTAAGTATTAGGCAGCAGGGCCTCTTAAAAAACTCACAAGTATTTTGACTCTAAGGCTGAATCAGGAAGCTTCTCTTCAAAAAGTCAAGCCTCAGTTTGCCTTGGGCAAACAGAGCTGATCCATGAAAACATCAACACTTGAAAGCCATCTTTGATTCTGTTCCCTTTTTTATGAACAGAAACCTAAATAAATCATTTCAAACTTTTTGCTTATATTGAGGGTCCTGTGAGACTTGAGGAACAAGGCATTTTACACCTTAAGCTTCACTCCAAAAGCCCGCCATTGTAGCTCAAGCCTTTGTGCCTCACCAGGGTGTCTATACCACGGCTCACATGGGAGACACAATTCAGAGGCTGCTTTTGGCTCTACACCATTTTTAAGCTTTCTATGGTTTTATGTGGGTATATATCGTGTATATGCCCCATGTTGGGCTGCCATTTGTAGTAGGAGGTTTCTGGCCCTGACTTTCGGGCCTAGCTTCAAGGTTTAGGACCCACAGACCCGCAGTCCCGCAGTACCACAGTCCCACAGAGACACACAGATACATACGATAGTGTTAGGCTGATTGGCCTAAGGCCCAGGCATATAACTTGCTAGCTCTCTACCCTTCATCTAACCCATGATTCTTATATTTTTCAGTCATGCGGCTCGGTACCTTTTCTCAGAGCAGCATAGTTGTCCTCTGCTTCTTCCGGCTTTTCTCTCACATTCTGTTCTGTTCTGCCTGTTCCTAGAGATTTTCTTGGCCTGGTAGCCCCAGCCACACTTCCTGCCTGCCTTTGGCCAGTCAGTGCTCTTTATTAAACCAGTGGGTGGGACAATTATTTACAGTGTAACCACATAATCTCCAACAGATAACTTAAATAGCAATTTACATTTTTAAAGATGTAATTTTTTATTATTTTTAACTTATTTGTATGGGGGGTACACATTTAAGTGCAGTGCTCTGGGAGTCCAAGAGAGGACATTAGATTCCCTGGAGCTACAATTACTGGTGGTTGTGAGCTCCTTGCAGTGGGTCCTAGGAACCAAACTTGGGTCGTTTCCAATAGCAGCATGAATACTTAACTTCTGAGCCAGTCTCCGAAGCCCTTTCCATTTACTTTTTCAAACTGCTGCTATATCTTAAGAGAATGAGAAAAATGCTGTATGTATGGGCAGATTTTATTTAACAAAACAATAACAATTTACAGGACATTACCAAAGCTTAGCTGTAGTCCAGAAATTTTACACATTGCCATTATAGATATCTTCTCTTATCTACAACTTTGTGAGTCAATGTCATATCCCTATGTAACACTCAAGGAAACTAAACTTGTGACAATTCAAATAGCCTTTCCTAGTTCCCAGGGGTGAAACGACAGAAAGATCTTGAACACAGGCTATGTCATTGTTGTTTTGTTTTGACCTCTTCTGTGTGGCTGTATAGCAGGAATATATAGCGACAGCCTCCTAGGCTTTTCACTTTCTAAAACTTGAAAGGCTTTTCGTTTGTTTTATTTTGAGGGGAATTTTCAAAAGCATCTCTCAAATGTTTGGGATTTGATAAAGGAATGTCAAAACATGCTTGTTCTCTTGAGAACTTCTCTGCTAAAATCTTCGTGTGATTCCAGACAAAATCTAACCCATATGCTTCTGATTGGCCTCTCCCAAGTTATCACCATGTTCTGTAGGGTCATTGGACATTTGGAGTAGCTCTAAACTACTTGTCTTTAAAGTATGAAGTTAATTTCCCATCAGAGAGGAGCACTTGGCTCTCAAGCAGAAGGAGGTGTGTGCCAAGTGACAAGCCATGGAGTGCCTTGGCATCCAGTTCTAGATGGTGCCTGATCCTCTTCCCTCCTGCTGGAAGCCGCTGAGTCCCCACACTTCCCAGAATCACAAACAGGTTTTACTTCCTTGTCTGTTCAGAATTCAGGACAGTATCTGGGCCAGATTTCAAGAGGAACAGGGATGGGAAAACTGCATAAAGAATATCCAAATTACAAAAGAAGACATATAGCTCTCCTGTTTGTAGATAACATGGTTTATATGCAGAGATCTATAGATTCTACAAAATAAAAGATTTTGAAAATAAATTAACAAATACCTGTTGGAACTACCAAATTAATTGAGTAAAATAGCAAGATAGAGAATCAAAATTTGAAATTCACAAGTGAGTTTTTGCCACAACAAACTATGCAAAAAGAGGGATGGGGATCCCAGAGATACCGACTTGACTCAAATGGTAGAGAGTGTGCCTGCGCGCAGGAAGACTTGGACTAAACTCCATCACCACAAAGGTAGAAGGCATATACTTAAATTTATGTATCGATAAAAGAAACTAGGGATAAAATATAAGTAGAAAGATACCCCGTGTTCATGGAGAAATATTTAATAGTATCAGAACATCTACAGAACCCAAAGTGATGCATAATTTCAGTTCAATCTCTGTTGAGACCCCAAAAGTGTTTCTCACAGAGACAGAAATAAAAAATATTCTAACCATTGCAGTCAATAAATAGTATTGGCAGACCAAGATAGTCTCTCTCTCTCTCTCTCTCTCTCTCTCTCTCTCTCTCTCTCTCTCTCTCTCTGTCCCCGAGGAGGAAGGAGAGAGAGAGGAGAGGAGGCAGGGAGAGACAGATAAATAAAACGGGATTTTTAATCTTGCACCGTACACAAAAATAAATTTAAAATGAGTTAAAGGCTTTAAAGTAAGACTTAATTGAACCTGGTAGGTTAGAATAAAAGAAATTTTAATTTAAAAACTTTAATGTAGCAGACGTTAAGTTGGGAGAAGGGTATGTTGGGGTGTACCCAGGAGGCAGTGATAGTGAATATATAAAAATACATTGCGTGCATATATGAAAGTTTCATTTAAAAGTAGTTGCTGTACAAGCTTGACACCATAAGTTCAGGTCCCCTGGACCACAGGTATAAAGGTGGGGTACGTATTGTCCATCTCTTACCCGAGCACTTGTACAGTCAGAGTGAAGACAGAGAGTGGGTGATCTGGAAGTTCACGTGCCAGCTAACCTGCTGTGTACAGTGAGGTGGTAGAAACGAGAGTCTTTACCTCAAACAAGATGGAAGGAGAAAAAGAATACCTAAAAGTGGTCCTCTGACCTCCACACATGCACCATGGTGTCCACACATGCCAATATCTCTAGTTGACCTCCAACTGTGAATGTACAACACTGATCAACAGTAACATAGTTAAAGTTGAAAAGAGATCTGATACGTCAGCCACTACAATCAAAACTATGGTCTGATTCTTGCCAAGATATTTGACAGCTTTAAAAAAAAAAAAAAAAAAAGAAAGGAAAAAATCACTCAGAGACTATTACAACATCAATTTGAAATTTCCTCTTATCAGAAGGCTTGATTGTCAGGTGATAATGCTGTTTGGGAGTGTTTTGGAAACTTTACAAAGTAAGACCTCGCTGGAGGAAGTAGGTCATGTGGGTATAGATCCTTGGTATGTTGTTACTGGACTCTGCCTCATTCTCTGCATCAGGTCTGCCATAACCTAAAGAAACTTACTACTATACAATTCTACCACCATGATCTTCTACTCAACAGCATGGGGCCATGAAGCCATGAAATCCTCTGAACCACGAGAACCTAACCCCCGAGACAAAATAAATCTCTACTCTCTTCTGTTGCAATGGAGTTTCTTGGTCCCAGGTGTCCAGAGGTCCAGACCCTGCCATGCCAGACCCCTTAGCCACCCGTTGCTGCTTTTCAGGCCCCCAGAAATGACTCAGATGCTTATATTAACTTCATGCTGTTTGGTCTATGGCTCAGGCACATTGCTAGCTAGCTCTTACATCTTAAATCAACCCATTTCTATTAATCTGTCTGCGACGTGGCCAGTGACTCACCTGTGTTCCTTACATGTTGTTCCTTGGGTGGCTTGCTCAATCTGTCTGACTCTGCCCTGCTTCTCCTACCTATGTTCTGATTTCTCCTCCTACTTCTTCTATGGCACATGTCATGGCCCAAAACAGCTCCTTTATTTAAAGACTGATATTCACAGCATACAGAAAGGCATTCCCACATCACTCTTCAGTTCTACTTCCTGCTCATTATGTACCTTTCTGATGTGGGAATGCCTTTCTGTATGCTGTGAATCTCAATCTTTAAATAAAGGAACTGTTTTGGGCCATGACAGGCACCATAGAAGAAGTAGTAGGAGGAATCAGAATAGGTAGGAAAGTAAGGGCGGAGTCAGAGAGGCAGACTGAGCTGAAGTCCAAAGGAGCAATATGTAAGGAGCACAGGTGAGCCACAGGGCACGTGGCAGACAGATTAATAGAAATGGGTTGATTTAAGATGTGAGAGCTAGCTAGCAATGTGCCTGAGCCATAGGCCAAACAGCATCAAGTTAATATAAGCGTCTGAGTCATTTTTGGGGGTCTGAGCAGTGGGTGGCCGGCTGGTAAGGGGTCTGGTGCAGCAGGTCTGTGGGTCCAGGTCCCTGGCGGCCCAAGATCAAGAAACCCCACTACTACAGATGACGCAACCAACGTGGGTCGATTATCCACTTAATGCCTGAGAAAGTTTAAAAAGGGTTTTTAGCAGAAACTGAGCAAAGGCAGCTTCCAAATTGTGTATACGAAGCAGGTCTTTGTACAAAGAAAGCGTGGCGGCCAGGTCACATTCAAAATGGTGCGGAAGGACTGGCGGCAGGCAGTGTAAGCTGCAATCAGGCGGGTTCCTGAAATCTGACAGAAGACTCAGTAGCATGTGATTGATTTAAAGTTTCTGTTTATTTTGAACAAAAAGGAAACAAAGACAGTTTCTTAGTAGCAGCATTTTCTTTAGTCTGCTCTGTTCGCTGGCCACGAATAGAGACAGGGTCCCTTTAAGAGAACTTAGTGATTCAGCCTAATCTGCAAAAACTATGCTGCTCCTTAAGAGAGTGTATTTTAAAAGCTTTTATGGTTAGAAGATGATTAAGGATTCACAATAAAACAGATTCAGATGAAAAGAAAAACCTGTAAACGGGTTACAATGTGTGTAAAAGGTACATAGGTTTCAGAGAGAAAAGAAAGAGGTTAGAAAAAGTCTTTAAAGAGAGAAATAGAGTAATAAAAATATAATAAGCCACGTAAAGATGGAAAATAGACACAAAATCTGGATTTTAGTTATTGTGTTTTCTTTTAATTTTTTAACTGTTAATGAGCTAACTGCAGAAAAACAATGGATTGCAAATGCAAAAGCTACTAAGTTAAACAAGAATATATATTTGAAAGGTATTTTGATTTTGAAATTTGTGTCTAGGATTTATTGCTTTGGAAGAGTTCTACTTTTTTTTCCACAGAAGATGAGAACCAGTGGATTGCTTCCAGGCAAATATGGTTTCATCAACCAAGACCCCCTGAAAAAACCTCTGATGGGAAGAGATAGCCATATCAGCTTCAGGGCTGCAAACTATGATCCATTCTCAAGAACCCATGAGATTTTCAACGCCCCTTAATCAGGAGGAAATAGTAATGGAAAGCTATGCCCAAATTCCCAAAATATTGTGTATAAATGTTTGTTTTCATTATAAATGGTTAATGGTCATAGTTAATCTCTTTCTAAGAAGAAAAGGGAGATATGGTATATAAATTATTTTTTAAAAAATTAGATTATTGAATTTACTTAGATCAAGAAATCAGCCATTAATCTCAAAATGTTTTACATTGGTATGGATTTTGGTTTATCGATACAAATTTAAGGTCAATTTTTGTTATGTTGTATGTACTTTCTACTCTTCTTTAAGATATGATGTTTATGTAACTGATTTAAAATTATAATGTATAATTAAGAAATTCATGTTAGTTCGATTTCTAAGTATACCAAGATATAATTCAATTAGATAGGTAATCTTCAAACACTTCTAAGACCTACAGAATATGGCATTTAAAATGTTTAAGAACTTAAGACTTTGCTAGACAGTGAGACAGGTCTGCTCCTGGCAGCACCAATTTACTTCAAGAGAAAAATGGGCATTGAAGAAACTCTGTATGGAGATTAGTTTCTTTGTGGCATTGGTTAGCCACTGGACATGAACCTGTTCTTATATTGACTGCTTGACAGCATGCTATTTAAACTGGACATGCAGGTTCCATAGGAAGATGACCTCTGAACTTTGGCAGAACAAGCCAAGAGGGTCCTTCAGGTTCCTGCTTTGCAGAGAAAACTGTCAGACATTCTTCGGGACTCGAGGAGAAGCGACTGATGAACAGGCAGAGCAGATTTCCTGTTTCACTGAAATGAAAAGAGACTCTGGGCCTGTAGGTGGATGCCCCAACTTTATAAAGGAACTTTGGGTGACTGTCCAGGCAGATAGGTATCATCTCTGTACTTTCTAGATTTTAGAAGTTGCTTGCACTTCTGGTTTACTTGGGTAAATGTATCCTTCTGTGGTCTTTGATGTAGTTGAAGATTAGATAGTTATAGGTATAGTTCTTCTTAGTTATTTGAAAGGTATATTGGATATGAAACTTAAGATTCATAAAGAAAAGCTAGATGATAGAGTATTTTCTTACATTTTGCTAAATACAAATAGACTAGATATTGCAACTGTAATTCTTGCCTGATAACTATTTTGTTATATGTAATTTTGCTATGTTAAAATTGAAACCTTTTTGATTAGACAGAAAGGGGGAAGTGATGTGGGAATGCTTTTCTGTATGCTATGAATATCAATCTTTAAATAAAGGAGCTGTTTTGGCCCTTGACAGGCACCATAGGAAAAGTAGGCGGAGGAATCAGAATAGGTAGGAAAGGAAGGGCAGAGTCAGAGGAGACCAAGCCTGAAGCCCGAAGGAGCAACATGTAAAGAACACAGGTGAGCCATGGGCCATGTGGCAGACAGATTAATAGAAATGGGTTGAGTTAAGATGTAAGAGCTAGCTAGCAGTGTGCCAGAGCCGTGAGTCAAACAGCATGAACTTAATATAAGCGTCTGAGTCATTTCTGGGGGCCTGAGCAGCAGCAGCTAAAGGGTCTGGTGCTGCAGGGTCTGGGCCTCTGGCCACCTGGGATCATGAAACCCAACTACAACACCTTTCTTTGGTCATAGCTATGTAAATATGACTAACACAATGACTATGACAGATTCGGAGTCTTTGTAATATAGACCTCTTGATATGTACATTATAAATTAAAATTAATCAAAATAAAGAACTTAGAAAACAAGTCATTCTCTAGAACTGACCAATCTCCAAGATAACCCAGATATTGTTAATAAGCAATGACTTTAAAAGCACCTCATTTAACCATACTAAATTAGACACAAGAAAACATACTTATTACAAATTAAGACTGGGAAATCTAAAGAAGGAACTATTTTAAACCTGATAGATGCTATAAAAATAAGAGTATACATGAATTTTTTTCTTCAAAATATCAAATAAGCTTAATAACAGGACTAAAACAATAGGTAAGAACAGTAGATCAAAGAGAAAGCCATAAAATTTATGTAATCTAAAGTAGGAAAAGGTTCAAATGTGAATACTGTCTCAAAGAACTGCAAAATATTATCAAATCTCTGCCACATTTAAATTACCTTGCTGAGCCCATAATGTAAACGGTTAGCCCACACACATAGCAACTATAGCATCTAGGATACAGAAAAGGGAGGCAATGGCAGATGGAACGATACCATTGCAAGAATTTGGGATGTTTATGTAAAATAGCAAAGTATTTATTCAAATTATACTGTACAAGGCAAAAATTTCACTTTGTAATCTTTACTGTAACCATTGATAAGGCAAAGCAAAGAGGCATATCTGAAAAGTCAATAAAGAAGCTAAAGGTATTTTCAAAGGACAATTGGAAAAATTAAAAGAAAAAAATCAAGACTTAAAAAAACAGGAAAACATGCTGGGCCATGATAACACATGCATTTAATCCCAACACTCCTGAGGCAGAGCCAGGCAGATTTCTGAGTTCCAGGCCAGCCTAGTCTACAGAGTAAGTTCCAGGACAGCCAGGGCTACACAGAGAAACTCAGTCTCAAAGGGAAAATAAAATTAAAAAGTGAGAAAACTGTCAAATATTGAAGTGATATATCTAAGTGCAATTGTGTCAACCATCATTAAAAGGCGATGAACTCATCCTAGCCAGGGACATCCTGTGAGTTCCCTAGTACCCAGCCTCTTTCCAACCCCACAGAGACTCCCTCTATCAGGATATCCATCTCTTTCTTTCTTCCTCTTTGTTTCTCCTCTCACTCAACCATCTCCTTTTCTCCTGATTTGTTCTCATCTCTCCTTGGTTGGTACCTGTTATAATCCCAACTTTCTCTTCCCAGGGGGATCCCTGGATGTCTCCCATAAACTCCTTCTGATCCCAAGTTGTTTAGAGTTTGGGGTTTGCAGCCTTTTGTCTAAAATCCACTTATGAATAAGTACATACCATTTCTATTTTTCTGAGCCCGTGTTACCTCACTCAGAATGATACTCTCCAAATCCATCCATTTGCCTGCAAATTTTAGGATGTCATTTTATTTTTACTGCTGAACAGTATTGCATAAATGTGCCACAATTTGTTAATCCTGTCTTCAGTTGAAGGGCATCTAGGTTGTTTCCCAGTCCTTGCTATTACGAATAATGTTGCTATGAATATAATTGAGCTAATGCCCTTGAGGGAAATATGTGCATCTTTTGAGTATATGCTCAATAGTGGTATTGCTGGATCCTTCAGGAGATTGATTCCCAGTTTTCTGAGGAACTGCTATACTGCTTCCCAAAGTGACTGTACAAGTTTACACTCCCACCAACAATGAAGGAATATTCCCCTTGCTCCACATCCTCTCCAGCATAGCTGTCATCTGTGGTTTTGATCTTAGCCATTCTGACTGGTGTATCTCAGAGTTGTTTTGATTTGTGTTTTTCTGGTGGCTAAAGATGTTGAGATATTCTTTAAATGTCTTTCAGCCATTTGTAATTCTTGCTGTGAAGAGACACCATGAGGGTGGGAACTCTTGTAAAGAAAAACATGTAATTGGCTTACAAATTCAAAGGTTTTGTGCCTTATCATCATGGTGTAGCATGGCATGCAAGCAGACATGGTTCTGGAGAAGAAGCTGAGAGTCCTACATCTTGATCCACAGGCAATGGGAAGTAATCAGAGACACTGGGTATGACTGGAGCATACATGAGACCTCAAAGCCTTCCTCCACAGTGACAACAAGGCCACATCTACCCCAACAAAGCCTCACCTCTTAACAATGCCACTCCCAAAGAGTTTATGGGGGGAATTACATTCAAACTACCATAGAAGGAAAGAAAACAGATGTCCCATGGAGATATATGCAGAGTATGAATGTACCACACAGAAAATAATCAAAACCCGGGTATAAATTGAAGTTAAATATATCTAAAGGCAAAGCAGTAATATTAAAGGTAGAGGCATTACAAATTAATAGAGGGTCAACTCATCAAAAATATTTAGTGTTTATAAATATGTAAATTTCCAGTGTAAATCATCAAAACAAGTGAGGGAGAGACTGGTAAAGTCAGTTAAAAGATAATAAGCAGGAAGCTTTGACTCTTCTTGCCCAGTAATGCACAAAATGAACTCAGTAATAATAATGAAGACACAAAATATCAGTAGATTATACCAGAAAGAATTATTGTGTCTGTCTTTTCTTCCATCTTGTTTGTTGATACATTGTTCCAGGGTTCTGTACAGGGGTATTGTGTTGCTTCATTGTAAATAATTATCCCACCCGCTGGTTTAATAAAAAGCGCTGATTGGCCAAAGGCAGGCAGGAAGTGTGGGTGGGGCTATCAGACTAAGAAAACTCTTGAGAACAGGAAGCACAGAGCAGAATGCCAGAGAGAAGCCAGAGGACAGGAGAAGCACAGGACAACTATGCTGCTGTGAGAAAAGGTACCAAGTTCCATGGCTGAACAGGTTAGGAGTCATGGGTTAGAATAAGGGTACAGAGTTAGCAAGCTATGCCTGGGTCTTAGGCCGATCATCCTAGAACATTGAAAGCATCTGTGTATCTCTGCTGGTCTGTGCGTCTAGGGGTCTGCGGGTCTAAAGCTTGAGGTAAGGCCCAAAAGTCTCAGGCCAGAAACCTCCTACAACAGTTCTGCCCTTCCCTTTTGTGGCCCAACACCAAATTTTTCAAGTACAAAGAATGAACTGAGGATGGGCAATAATCTGCTCCTTGAACGTCATGACAAGAAGCCACTCACATATTTCTGTTCTCATATCATTAGCCATAATTCAATCACATGACCACTCCCAGATGTATAACAGTCCTATTCTCGGTGACCAAGTGTCCTTCTGTAAATTTGGAATCTGGAGTACTAATAGCATGGAAGAATGAATATATGTGTTAGTTATACTTATTGTATGAGAAAACACCCAACCAAAGCAATTAAAAGAACGAAGGTCCTTGCATCACAGTTTGAGGAAACAATCCATCATGATGGTACAGGAGCATGAGCTAGCTGGTCACTTTCTGTCTGTGGTCAGGAAGCAAAGAGAAATGGATGCAGGTGCTCATCTCACTTTCTCCTCTATCCATTTTTATTTAGTTCAGGAGAGAGTATCATCCACATTCAGGATGGATATTCCTTAGCTAAACCTCTCTGGAAATGTTCTTGTAGACATGTCTAAAAACATATCCACAGATGAGTTTCCGTATGATTGAAATTTAGTTGAGTCAACAATGAGGATTAACCATCACAGAATATGACTAAAATCTTTAACATAACTTACCGTTTAATTATTTCACTGATTGTTCTTTAAATTAGCAAAACAACTAATTTATTTCTAAACTTTATTTTGTGTGTGTATGTGTATTCCAGTGTATTTACACATATCTGTCTGAGGGTATGCATTCCTGTAGGAATGACACCCAGCTTGTATTGAGTACTGGGGTCTGAGCTCTAGTCCTCATGATTACATAGCAAATGCTCTCAAGTACTGATCTATGTCTTCAGGCCCCACAATTAGTTTTCCATTGTTTTTATTTCTGTATGTCATGTTATCATTGATACTAAATTAAAATAGGCAGGATGTCATTTGGAACAGCTTTCTCTTTCAGCTTAAAAGGTAGAAACAAATTTTTCAGACTGCCTTGACTGAAGTATGTGCTACATACTTCACCTCACCTGGGTCATGTCCTGAAATCTAACTCCTACAGTAATGGTGTGTAGAATTAGGATCATTTGAAGAACTATTTTGTTATGACAAAATGAACTCAAGGGAAGTCATTTGTCCTTTCTACCACATGAAGACACAACTAACTGGGTTGGAGGAAGAAGCTTTCAACAGTTTACAAGCATCTTGCTCATGAGCTCACGTAGACTTCAGAATTGTGAGAAAGAAATGTGTGTTGTTTATAAGCAACCAGCTTACAATACTTCTATTTTAACAGCCTGAAGAGACAGAACAAAAATAAGTACCAAGAAATGGAGGTATTGTTTAGCAAATACTTCAGTTTCAGAAATGAGTAATAGGTCACTGGTAAAAGATTTTGAGGTTCATGCCACATAAAGCCTAAATCACTATAAATAGATCATAAACTAAAGGAAGATTGTAGCCAGGGCACAGAAAGGGAGGCAGGAAATTTGCAGAGAAAGCCTCATTTCTTGGAGCATTCCAAAGTGAATATGAGCAGAATTGACAAGAATGTGTATGTGGCACAGGTGTTGTCATATGAGACTATTCCTGAAGAGTATGTACAAATAACTGTTCATTTCAGGTGAGGAAACATCAACAAACCAAAGTAATGATGCCACTAAAGTCCAACAAGGTGAATAAGTGAGTTTATTGGGGTCACAGGAAACTGAGTAACTCAAAAGCATCTCTACATTACCAAAAGATCATCCTACTATGGTGACAAAGCAAGAAAACTGGAACCCTTGGGCTCTCAGTATAACTGACTGCAACTCCACAGGTTGAAGGATCTCTGTACTTAGCAACCTTTACTGCTTGTATAGTCTTGGGAAGGACTAGCCTTGTGAATCTGGTTTCAGGGATTTCCTGGGACTTGTGAGTTGTTTGCTCCCTTAGTGTTAAGGGGTATTTCTTATTTCATTTTGGAGGAAATAGCTACACTACACCAAGTCATTCTGATAAGTTCTCAAAGAGAAAGGAGAAATGTGTTGTTGCACACATGAAAGACAATCCTTGTTAAGGGAGGAAAAAGCTTCTCTGAATTGTGTTCATGTGCCAAGGCTTCAAGTAATGGAAACAGGCATTTATCTGGAGTTATTTCTAAGCAAAGTGTGAACTTTGGCTCCTCTGGGAACTTTATTAAAAAGAGAAAAGAGAGAAACAACTTAAAGACAGAATTGTTTCTTGAAAGGGAAGCAGTATTTTTTAAAATGTGGATTCCCAGCCTATCCATACTGGAAAAAAGGGAAAGCTGTTTGTAAGGTTATGTGGACGTACTATATGACCTAGTGATGAGGTCAGTATAAAAGGTACATACTGTTTGTCAGCACCAGTGATCCCAAAAGCATATAGGAGGTCATAAGCCTGTTACTGCCACCACATACAAAGTGTGCCAGAGATAAAGCTTTCTGGCATGTTGCTGACTGCCCTAGGTTTAACTCCAATAGACTTAGGGGCTGTGTGAGCAGCCACTCTCCACCTCCACCAATGTACAGACAATATACTTGCGTCCATGGGATTCCATCCTTGCCATAGGCTATGGTATGTGGCTGCCTATATCTACAGTGAAAGAGATGTTCAGAGAGTTCTGTGGAAGAACCTTAGTTAACCTCAACCACAGAGACATTCCTACTATAGGGAACCCCACTACGGTAACACCCAGTGGGACCAAGGGTTTGAAAACACCTTTGAGATCCCAGCAGCCAGCTTGAGATACCAGCTTGGATTAGAACTTCAGTGGAGACAAGACCTTTCAAAGGTTATGATGACAGGGCTATTCCACGCATTGGAGGCCCAACTAGTTCTCAGCAAAGCTGAAGAAAGCCTCCCACTGAGTCTAGAGCCAGGGGTTAGGCTAAAGACTGCTCCTAAGCATTAAGATTTGGGGATAACTTGAAACCTCTTGTGGCTTGATTTTTTTTTTCATTTCTCTCTTTTGCAGTGAGAATACCCTCAGCACGCCCCACCATTAGGTTTTGGAAGCACATAACATTCGCTTTCATAAGCTCACAGCTGGAGAGCAATTTTCCTCTGGATGAATCATACCTTCATATCTAACTTAGATGATATTTAGATGAGACTTTAAAATTGATGATGGAATGGTTAAGACTCCAGGGTTACTGGGATAGGGTGAATATAATTTGCATTTGAGAAGGGCATGGGGGAAAGATTGCAATGTTGTGGTCTGAATATCTGTATGACCTATCTCTCAAACTTTGTATGTTGAAGGCTAATTCCCAAAATGATGGCATTTTGAGATACAGCCATTTGGGGAAAAGACTGTATCATGGATTCAGTTTTCTCATGAAAGGCTGTTTTTTTTTTTTTTAACTTTTCCTAAGAACACTAAAACAAGTATATGTTTATCAATAACAGATCAAAGAATGAGTGCACCCAAGTCTATCTTATCAAATCGATGGGTTTATCAAGTCGAGAAATTCTTACCAGAGTAGAGTGACCTAAAGCAGATGCATCCCTGACAGGTCTCCCCCAGCACAGAAGACGACTTCCCCAGCCCCATAGCTGCAAAGTCCCCAATTCAGTTAACTCTCCTTCCTCTGAAGACTCCAGCACCTCTGGAGACAACAAAGCCACATGCAACTAGATCAAAAGTGCACAGAGCTGACAGGGGTGAGCAGTGAGGTATTTTAGGTAGGCTCTGCTGGTCTCTCCCACTTCCTCTTCCTCTGAGGGAATGTGAGCAGGTTTAGTCTTGAGGGTCACTTGAAGCAGTCAGTCAGAGGTGCTCTAATCAAAATGGCAATGCCTGTTAGTGCTCATAGGACAACATTCTACAGCAGTGCTTTTAAAGAAGTTAGCTAAGGTTCTACACACTTGTAATGCTAGGAACTTGAGAGACTGAGGCAAGATGATAATGATTTGGAAGATGGCCTTGACTATAGAGTGAGAGCCTTTCTTTAAAAACATTTTTTAAAGAAAATGATGTCATCATAATCGAGAAGCTTGTTTGCCCTTCCGCCACATGAGAATATAGCAAGAAGATGCCATCTAAGAGAAACAGACCCGAGTCAGACACCAAATATGCCACCACCTTGATCCTGAACATCTCAGTCTCCAGAACAAGTAGAATAAAAGATGAGTGTTTCCATGCCTTCCAACTTATGCAATTGTGGTTGCAGCTACCCATGTGGATGAAAACAGAAGGTCATGGCTGGCCTGTTCATTCTTGCCTCCTTGGTACTTGAAATGCTATATGAAAAATAGCAGAGGCTCAGTGACCCTTACTGAAGAAGTGTGTGTGTGTGTGTGTGTGTGTGTGTGTGTGTGTGTGTGTGTGTGTGTGTGTGTGTGTGTGTGTGTGTCTTTCAATTTGATGCTCACACTGTTTGGGAGTTTCTGGACCTGTTCCACTAAAAACACAGGTCAGAAGTAATTTGGAGCCCAATTTAACAAGAAATGTTAAGAATCTTCTAAAACAATTTAAGAAAGAGCTTTTATGAGCAGGAAAGGGAAAAAGAAAAGTGTCATATGTTACAATAAAGTTTCCTGGTCCCGGGCGGCCAGCAGTCCAGACCCACAGACCTGCTGCCCCAGACCCCTTAGCTGCCTGCCACTGCTTTTCCTCCAAAAATGACTCAGATACTTATATTAACTTCATGTTGTTTGGCCTATGGCTCAGGCACATTGCTATCTTGCTATTTCTCTTAACTCAACCCATTTCCATTATTCTGTCCTGCCTTGTGGCCCGTGGCTCACCTGTGTTCCTTACATGTTGCTCCATTGGGCGGCTGGCTCAATCTGTTCTGACTCTGCCCTCCTTCTCCTAACTGTTCTGATTCCCCACCTACTTCTTCTACAGTGCTTGCCATGACCAAAACAGTCCTCTATCTAGAGATTGATATGCACAGCATACAGAAAGACATTCCCACATCAGTCATGGGTTGTGTCCAGTTGGGAAAGAGTCCATGTGAAACCTGGGCACATGTGCCTAGCCTTCCCTCCTTCTTACAGTCTTGTCAAAATTCAGGATCTCTCATCAGATGTCTCCCCAATGGGTTTGTGGGTATGTCTGACATTCAGCCACTAATTGTTCCTTTGGATTAGATAAAGCCCCTGTTAGAAAGTGAGTAGGCTGAGCATGTACATCAGACCACTGCTAGTTAACACTGTCCTAGAAGATTCCATCAGACTGCAGCAGGCAAAGCCTAAGCAACAGGAACAATAGCAGCAAAGTTTCTTGATGGGGGGAGGAGCCCAGATCACAGCCAGCTGTCAAAAAAGAGCCAGACTGAGCCAAGAGAAAAGGTACACACACCAGTACAGCCAAAAGGGCTATGACAGTGGGGACAAGGGACAGGGAGGAGAAAGAAGTCTGGTGGAGCTCACTTCACAGATGTTTCAAGCTAGAGAACTGTCCATTGAAGAAGCAGCGGAACATGATAGTTACTAATTTGGGTTTTCAAATAAATACTTATATCATTTACTACATGTCAAACCCCATACTAAGCACTTAGCAAATATGAACTCAAACTTAGCCAGACTGCTGCCCTTATCACAAATCAGAGTTTAAAGCCAGCTCTGCCAGTTTTGGGCTGTGTGACCTTGGCCAGTACCTTGTACCTTGTGGGACTCATTTGCCACCTATATAGAGACAGAATGATGAAGCTTTCTTATGCTTACTGTGAGCTTGTAATAAGAGCCATAAGGATAGTTTGTAGACTATGAAATGTTTTCAAATTATTAGTGGTGTTAGAATGAAGCCTAGAACTGTTTCAGTTTCTAAAAAAGTTGTAAAAAAAAGATTATCTTTTCCAACTCGTAACTGTTACCATCGCTTATGCACCTTGTGGGTTCTGGAGTTGGATGATTTCGTTCTGGTCCAGGTTCCCAAACCATTAGCTACATGACTTCAGGCAAGCCTCTTAATCTCCCTGTGATTTGGCTTTCTCCTCTATAAAACCAGGGCTAATAATAGATCTTCTCCATTGGGTTGAAGAGAAACTTCTAAAAGAGAATCAAAATAAAAGTACTTAGTACAGTGACCCAGAATAAATGCACCATAAATGGTGCACCTCTCTGATCTTTTAAGCCCCGCGATGTTACAAAATAGGAATAATTACTGTGATTGTCTACATTTTCAAGGAGAAAGCAGAAGGCCAGAATAGGTAACTTGCCAAACTGCACATACCTAGGGGCTATTGGAGCCAGGATTCCTAGACAGGTCTGTCTGCCTTGGGCATTTTTGTGGTTACTAGGCAAATGTTCTCACTGTCCATAATGACATGCCAGAAACACGAAAGAGAAATCTTGAGCCAAAGACAAAGAATCACAAAGTTAGGAAAGAAAGAGAGGTGACAAGGAACTTACTTCTCCTTAAGTGCTGAGTTATTATAAAAAGGAAACAAAACTTTTCATAAAAATAAAAGAATAAGAGAGACTCCCAGAAGGCAGCTGGGCTCACCTCCTGCCCTGTCAGAGTGATGACGCCCTTTGTGAACCTGACTTACTTTCTATGACCCAGGCCATGACCCAGGCCATGCTCCTGTGGTCAGACAAGCTAGAGCTTTAGCCAATGGGGTGTGGGTGAGAGGATGGTCTGTCTCTCTCTCCCCCCTTTCTAAACTATCTCATGTGCTTGAATGTGGTGACTTAGAGAATCACACATAAGAAAGAAGGAAGCCTCGTTTTGTGAGGGATATTTCAGCACCTGAGTCACCTCCTAGAGGAGAGCCCAAACTTTACATGAGGAAAAATAACTCCCTTTAATGATTGAGTCATCACAGAGTTTAGGCTGGCTTGACACTTAAACTAGAATAAACTTGCCAATTCGGGGACTGGGTAGATTTTCTGACCATTTCCCACACTTCTGCTTTAATTCTCCTGTCAGGAAGAACTCATTCAGCTGTTCCTTCTGCCTTCCATGAACACTTTCTGAGTTCCTACCTGGTTAGTGCCTGGCACTGTGCAGAGCATGGAAAGGAAGCTGTGAAGAGCAGGGGAACATAAGACTTCCTGTCCTCACTAGGGTCCTCTTTCACTTCGGCTGCCAAGTGGCAAACAAGGAAGCAGTCAATGAGGATAATATTTATAGACTTTGATAAGCAATTTGCAAGAAAGAACAGACTGAGGAGACAAAATACCTGGGAGTGAGAGCCCCGTTAATGGGGACTGGAGGATAAATGGAAAGCTGGCACTGAGGAGGTGACTAAGGTCCAAGCCACCACAGGGTGTGTGTGTGTGTGTGTGTGTGTGTGTGTGTGTGTGTGTGTGTGTGTGTGTGTGTACATATATATATACATATATTTTATATTAGGACAATTATTATCTTTAGCTTCATCCCTTGATCCTAAATGTATATTTGGGGTCCAGAAAAATCTGTTTCCTTTTTTTAAATAACAGCATCCACATTTACACACACACAAATGTCTTGTTTCTGCCTTCACCCAAAACTACCACCCCACCTCCAGAAGGAACCCCACAGAACTCAGAGGCCCAGACATTGACAGCAGGCATTGGAAACAGCAAGCAGCTTACATCGAGGAGCCTGGTGATTGAGGAGGTTCCAGAGACTCCATGCTGAGGCCACCATATCTTGGGTCTCCAGGATCCCATTCCGAACACTTGATTTTTTTATTTCTCAGAGCAGCTAATTGCCGGCTCCTGTTACAGATTCTTTTCTGGCGCTGGGGGGAGTAGGCAAGATTAGGAGCCTTCAAGGGCTCCCACTGGATATCTTCTGTCTCGTGAACACTTTTTTTTAGGCTTAGAACCATGCCTTTGCCCGTTTGAACACCAAAACAAACCCAGCTGTCCTCAAGGCTGGGCTGAAACCACAGGAGTTTGACTGGTGAGCCAAAGGGCCAGCAGGAAGAGCCATTCAGAGACTCGCTTCTCCAGATTCCTGCTAAACTCTGCATTGAGGCATGGAGGCTGCTTGCCTAAGGCCCAGCTCTAGTCTCATTAGAATCACTTAGGAAGACACATCAAGGGCAGTAAATCTGCCCTCTTCACCAGTAGGCTCTTGGGCAGTGGAGCCCAATTCTGTACACCTGAGCTCTCATCCTCTGAATTACCTGATATCCGTGTCTTGCCCACCTCAAATAATCCCTTACTGCTCTGGGGCTCATGAACAGACAATAGACTCAAGTCCCAAAGCTGAACACTATGGTTCAATTGTTTCTGCACTTCATTTGGTCATAAAACAGGCTGTTCCTGTCTTTCTCACACTTCCCCCGAGGTCAACGGGGCAGGACTGAATAAAGACATCCAGAGGGTGTGGTGAGGAAGGAAACTATAAAACCAGACGCTGTGTGCCCAGCTCCTTCCCAGGGAAATCAGAGCAGAATCACACAGCCTTGAGATGACCTTCAGTGATCTTCCCATGACTGCCTTTACCTCTGGGTACTTCTCCCAACCTTGACTCGCAGCTCTGACAGCACTCTTGCCTCTCATGCCCACTCCCAGACTCTGGGCAGGGGTCACAGAAAGTCCAGGTAAGTACCTGGGCAAGATGTTGGCTGGTCCTCACTCTGAGTTCTACTAGGTTGGGCTCAAGCATTCCAGTGAGAACCCCACTATCCCACTCACCATATGCTACTTCTATTCCTACACATGTTCTCCAACCCTCCCCCTAAATCTCCACTTGCATGAAGTTCCCTGAGGAGGTACTCAGCCCAAGTCTTAAGGAAAGTTCTGTATCTGGCTTCATATCTCTATGTAAAATAGCAAAATTTTGGTTGAGGTTTAATTTTTGGCCAGAGAGTCTTTTCAGTGTTTGCCCGTGTTTAAAATTAAGAAGAGTGTAAATAAAGTCATATTTCTGGATTCCAAAGAAAACACAGATATGGTCCTTGTGGCTAAGGTAGAAAGCAGTGGCTGCTGCTTTGGGCCTTGGGGACATGATCTATACCTCCAGGTCACACTCCTACCTGTGACAATGTACCATTTTTCCCCTTTGTTGTTCCCTATATGAATCTCAGGTTCTAGCCTTTGGTTTCAAAATTCAATTACATCTTAGCAGAGAGTAGTTTGTCTATGGTGCGAGTCCAGGTGTCAAGGGTAGTCAAACTCTGAGGACAAAGGGGTGGGAGTTTGTGCTCTTGTGATGTGTGGAATCGCACCTTAGAAGGACGTTTCACTTGCACACTCAGGGTTCACAAGGGTTGTGAACTTCTATTTGCAGTTGAAAACATGTGACAGTATGAAAAGAGTTTCAGGGACAGAGGGGCTCACACAGATACGGAAGCAGCATTGGCCCAGGGTCAGCAGGCCCAGATAGGCTTCCTGAGCTGGCTCCTCTGAGGTGATGTTCCAACTACAGACTCTTTCCATAATAAACTGGTAAAGGTGGGTAATCTCCCTTCCAGCTTGAACTCTCTGGAATTTAATGCTTCCTATTCGTAGGTGACATTATGTTAGCAAAAGAGAGTCTCAGAACATTATTGTTGGCCTGGCTAGAGGAGCGATCAAGAGAAGACATGGCACTCTATCTCCTTGATAACATGGAATTTCACAACTCTTGCAGGCCTCCACTTCTCCTTTCATAATTCCTTTGCTTCTGCCAAGAAGAAACACTTAGAGGTGTTCAACAATAGACAGACTCAGCAATCTCCTCCTGCTTTAACAATCACTCCTCCACTTGAGAATTCAGTCAGTGTTAAATCTACTTGACTTGAGATTGTATCACTTTACTCTCCTGAAGATGCTGGGGAAGAAGAAAGCCCTCTGGCTCTAATGTGCTGGCAATCAAGGTAGATGCATGCAACAGGTCACCAACTAATAAACAGATATTGTGGGTACAACTTGGTCCTCAAGGAGATTACAGTATAGCAGAGAGTGTCACGCCATGCCCAAGGAGCCCAGAGAAGTCTACAGTAGGACAAATATCTATTAGTTATAAAGTGCCCTAAGGAATTAAACCAAATGAAACTGGGGACATCAAGACGGTTCAGCAGGTCAAGGTCCTTATTACCAAGCCTTAACAACTTTAATTGAGTTCAATTCCCAGGACCCACATGGAGGAAAGAGAGAACTAGTTCATGCAAATTGTCTGATGACCTCCACATGTACACAGTCTCTCTCTCTCTCTCTCTCTCTCTCTCTCTCTCTCTCTCTCTCACACACACACACACACACACACACACACACACACACACACACAGGGCTAGAGATATGGCTCAGTGATTAAGAGCTTGATGGTCTTCCAGATTCAATTCCCAGCACCCACATCCTGGCTAAGACCCACTTGGAGCTCCAGTTCCCGTGGATCCAGCACTCTCTTCTGTCTTCCATGGGCACTGCACACATGTGGTACAGATACTTGTCTGTAGACAAAACACTTGTACACATAAAACAAGAATAAATCTTTGTTTAATGTAATAGACAAGGAAACGCAGTCTTTAAAATCAAATTGTTTCATGAAGAGGCCGGGCCCGGGCAAGTAGGGAAGATAAATGAGATCAACAAGTGTGAGAGAGTGGGAAGCAAAACCATCTCCAGTGTTCATCCCCTCGCCAGGTCTGACAGCTTCCCACTGCCTACCACGGGGATACAGGAGATAATGAGACAGGCAGCCCTGCTCTCTTAGTGGTTCACATAGATAAGTACACACAACATTTTCATCTGCCAAGCACTCTGAAGAATACTAAATGAAGTTGTTGTCATAGACAGTGGGGTGCCTAGTTTTATGTCAACCTGACACGAGCCATTTGGCAAAGAGGAACTTAAATTGAGAAATGCACCCGCCAAACTGGCCCATAAGCAAGTCTGTGATTTATTTTCTTGATTGATAGTTGATAGTGAAGGGTTCACCTCGCTGTGGGAGGACCTCTCCTGAGCTGGTGGTTGTGGGTTCTGTGAAAAATAGGTCAGAAAAGTCATGGAGAGCAAGCCAACAAGGAGCGCTCCCTTATGGACTTTGTATCAGGTCCTCCCTTGAGCTCTTGCCCTGACTTCCCTGGATTATGAACTAAAAGCTGGAAAATGAAATAAATCCTTTCCTCCTTTCTTTTGGTCATTGTGTTTGACCACAACAGTAGAAACCTGAACTAAGACTGGAGGTAACCAAAATATGGTCAGAAAAAACCTTCATGAGGAGGATTCGATTGATCTGAGTCATGACCTGGAGACAATAATGTCATGATTAGGAACAGAAGTATAAAGAAATACAAATAGATAACTCGTTTACAGAGCCGAGGATGAGAGCAAAGCTTAGAGATAAGTCTGGAACACAAGCAAGAGCCATATGATAGTTAAAGGCAGTCTAATTGGGCATGGGAAGCCTTCAAAGATTCACTATTGGACAAGTAATGGACCAAGAGTTTAATAGGGAGAGGTATTACTCGGCTCCACAGTGCCTAAGACTCAGAGTACCATAGACTGGGTGTCTTAAACAGCAGAAGCATGCATTCTTTAGTTCTGGAGGGGAGACATCCAAGATTAAGGTTCATCTGCTAAGGGGGTTTCTCTTTCTGGCTTACACAATGTTCCTTTTTGATGAGCCCTTAGATGGCCTTTCCTCACCGCATGAGTTCAGAGAAGGGTGCCCTCTCATTCTCTCCTTGAACATCACGCATCCTATGAGAAGAGACTCCCACATTTCTATCCTCCTAAAACACCATCTCCAAATACAGACAGTTTGGATGTTAAGATTGCATAGTATTATCTGGAGATGGAGAATGGGGGTGTAACTCAGTCTTACCTGATCAATTAACCTCACGAGATTTACCCAGGGGTCCCAAAGAACCAGATGACGAAACAAGCTTGATCTTGATGATGGGGCTGTGATCTCACACAGTCATATTTATATCTACTTTAGAAAATGAAAAGAAACATCTCCATTCATGTTCAGTTCTTGTAGCTACAAAAGATAGTGCTGGCCAATCCATTGAGTTTCTCTCTAAATTCCTTGGTCTTGATATCATAGCTCTTGTAGGAAATAGAGCTAGTTGGTCATTCTAATGTACAGAGACTGGGATGTCACAGCTCTGCACACTGAGGATAAGGCAGAGCACTGCGGGTTAAATGCCGCTGTTGCTCAAACCACTTGCTATCATTCTCCCCCCCCCCACCTCCCCATCCCCCCACCCCCGTGACATTAATACTGAGTGTTCTCCCCAGTGCAAACTGAGAATTCTGCCACCAGAAAGCTCTGTGAGGAGACTTTCTTATCTTTAAAGTTAATACTTGAGAGCCAGACATGAGGGCTCACATCTGTATGCCCATCACTTGGGAAATAGAGACAGGACTATCATAAATTCAAGGCTATCCTTAGCTATGCTGAGAGTTCAAGACCCAAGACCTGTCAGCCTGGACTACATAAGACCTGTCGCAAAGAACAAAATTCAAGACTTGTTCTTCTCTTTAACAACATATGGCAAATATCTAGATAGTTTATAAAACACAAAATTAATTCAGTCAGTGCCATAGTCAGCCACTTTATTTTCCTTGTAGAACTCAGAGATCTAACTGACTTTGTCTCCTGAGATTAAAGGTGTATGCCATCGCCATTGGAAAATTTTCTTTTGTTTTATTATTCAGCTGGCAGGTTGGACAGATGTTCTCTTACTTGTGCTTAAGGTTTATAAGAACAAGAAATGTGCTTGGGGTGTGTGTGTGTAATTTAAGAGAGACACAACTAGACAACAATTATCTGCAGGTTTAACTGACCTTAAAGTCATGACAGGCACACATAGCTGACAGACCAGCTAGTATCTAAGAACTGAGCTGGATTGATTGAAGAAGGACTTCCACCATAGCAATAATTCTCACAAAAAAAAAGGGAAAAGTGAAATGTTTTCTTATCCCATCTAGACGTGGGTGCCATATCATGTCATTTCAATTCTACTATATGGCTCAGTGTAATCACAAGTCTCCATGATGTCCTCAAGGCATAAGGCAGGTCTAAATTACCTGATTCAAGAAGGCTGACTCTCAAGCCTTGGTGAAACAGTATCAAAGTCATCTTAGAGAAATGCAAACAGGATGGGTGGGCTTTCTTGGTTTCATTTCCTGTAGCTGCTATAAAGTTCCTGAACTAAAGCAATTTAAGGGAGAAACAGTTCGTTTTAACACAAAGTCCAAGTGACAGTCCATTGTAGCAGAGGGTTTAAGGAAGGGTGACATATCACTTTCATAATCAAGACAGAGAGTAGGGAATGCATGCATGCTGATGTTTATTTAGCTCTATTTACCCTCTATAGGATTTCCCCTGCCTAGGGAATGGTGCCGCTCACAGAGGATGGATTTGCCCACTAGAATTTAAAAAGGCAAGATAATCTCCCACAGGCATTGCTACAGTGCAACCTGATCTAACCTAGTCCTTACTGAGACTCATCCCAAGGGATTCTAGGTTGTGTCAAATTGATGCTTAAAATTAACCCCCACGCTATCTTTGGAGGATATTGTCTATTCAATTAGAAATTAGGATTTTTAAAAATCTCCAAATGTTTGGTATTATGTACACAGTATTACTTTTTGTGGTAAAGGGCTATCCATTGCACAAAAGGATACTACCCATTAGATATCAGGAAGGATTGGTCATGGCAATCAACATTGTCTTTAGGCACTGTGTGCTGCCAAATGTCCTTAGGAATTAAAGACACAGTCAAACCTATCCAGAAGGTTACTAGGTAGACTCTACAAGTCATGAGGTCTCTGGAGCTAATGTGGTCCTTTTCCAACCCAAAAGCCTTACATCCAAAATAATTTTAGCTACCAAATTAGAGACAACAGAAAATGGTCCCTAAGAGAGAAGCAGAGAAGCCTTCTGAATAATGTTGTTTTACCTGCATATTTTCTAATTCTCTAGCTCTTTTATAAAGGCCTTAAATTCTACTTGGTGATGCTGAGTGAGAGGCAGATTCCTGGGGGTGTTGGATATTCCACTCCAGGGCTTTTTGCCACTAAAAAAATGGGGGTTGACTTCAACTTCCTTTTTCTGATGATGGATAAGCCCCTGCAATCATGACACGAAAAAGATGTGCAACATAGGGAATTGATCTCAGCTATTCCTGCTGTTCAGACTAGGGTTTTTACAAGCATCTTCATCTGTGTTTTATTCTCACTACCTTTTTCTTAAGAAAGCAAGGGGAAAAAACAAAGTATGACTCAAAAAATGACAGGCATGGACTGGGTATCCACTGCGTCCTCACTGCCCCACTGATCCATCCTCTCCTATGACACAAGTCACTTGCAATAGTAAACTAACTGCTAGCCCTGGGGATGGTCTCATGTGACAAACCTAGTATGGTACAAGCTGCTGAAATAAAGCAAAGTCAGGTCCTTCAGGGGCTGTGAAAGCCAGGCTGAGGAATTTCTGTCTCATCCCCCAGGGATGCGTTAGCAAGGATTGTTGCTTGCTGTCAGTCAAGGTTGGGAAACAGTACCTTTTCACAAGAAGAGTGAAGAATCTGTGAAGTTTGCCCTCTTGTTCAATCCCAGAGGGTGATAAGGTTAATGTTCACCTTCAGCAGAGCTGACCTCCCAAACTTGCTTTCTCTCTGGTCCTATTTCTTCACTCTTTGGCTCAACTTGGTGAGGGGAGGGCAGGAACCAGAGCCAAGAGCTTCACTGGGGAAATGAGCTGGGTCCTGTGTTGCTCTGTTGCTCAAGGTGGATTCTTGACCCCACAAGGTCATGGCGCTTACAAACTCTGAAAGGAGTGGAGATGAAGCCTCGGCGGGGCTCAGAAAACACATCCAGGCTTTGGCAGCACTTGAGAGGATTCTAGAAACTTTGTACCAGATTTTATTTTGTTTTGTTCATAGACCCTTAAAGGAAACTGCAGCCGCCGCATCTAAGGGCTCACTCTTCCCATCATTCTTCTCCCATGAGCTGCCAAGAACCTGTCATGGCCCAGATCCATCCCCAGCACCCTTCACCCCCATTAGGGCAATCACCTTCTTTCCCAACTTTCGCAAGGTCATCTCCAGGCAAAGGCACAGGGTGACCAGGTTGCTAATAAGCCCCACACACTTGGGCCTTACCTAGTGATTGCCAAGTCCCAAATGCCAGTTAAGATACATCACCTTCCATGTAAGTCAGGACAGTCTCAGAAAGTAGATGTAATTGTTATCTTTATGTAAAAGTTATGCTGGGAACACAGAATGCCTTGTTGGCCCACAGCTCATATCAAAGCCTAGCTCTGACTCCAAAGCTAAGGCTTCTCAGACCTCCAAACCCTCTTGTCTCCACATTCTTAGGGAGCTGCCCCATGACCTGCCCCTTAGGACCCATTGCTTTGATTCTATATCTTCTCTAGTAAATTATCTAGTTCTTTCCATTTGCAGATCCTGGGCTAGGCACAACCTCAGTTCTACCAAGAATGAATTCTGTTTCATATCTTTATTATTATATATTAACTATATAGAGAGATTAATTTTTATATTTGCTTATATGTAGTTTATATAATATGTCTATAAATGTCTTATGAATTTCATTATGAAACTTTCATAGATGCATATGATATGATCTTTTCCTCTTCCAAACTGGGCCCCTTCTAGTTTCCTGGTGTGTGTATGTGTGTGTGTGTGTGTGAGAGAGAGAGAGAGACAAAGAGACAGAGAGACAGAGAAAGAGAGGGAGACAGAGAGACTTGGTGAATTCCAGTAAGATTATTTACGGGAGCATGGGCACCTTACCAGAGGCCATAACACTAAAGAAAATGTCTTTGGGAAATGTCTTTGTGAGCATGGGAGAGCTGTCCCCATTACCTATCTGTCTTGTGGCAGTATGGGCATGGGAGCAGAAAGTCAACCCTGTTAAAAAAGATGTGGGCAGGCCAGCCCCAAAGTTGTAAACATGAGAGAGAGAGAGAGCTGTCCTTATGTCTCATCTGGCAGACCAACCCTACAAGTTCCCAAGCCCAGGCCCAGGGTAATAACTTGACCTGCTCCTGCATCCACCCCATCTATGATCTGCCAGAGCACATAAAGAAGCCTGACCCACAATCCCAAAGCTGTGGGATCTCTATGACACAGGGCAACAACAGGATTTCTAAGAGGAGTCCAGTGAGGGCCCATCACTGGTGATGTAGTAGAAACAGGGGCCTCAAAGCAGAACAATGACTCTTTGCAAGTAAGACATACAGGCAAAGGGGAGTCACTGCATGACTCACTGTGTCTCACTGCAACTTCCATAACAAGAGTTTTATTTTCCCCCTTTTAATTGATTTTCTTAAATTTTATTTGGGGGATTGCAGGAGCAGAGGATGAATGCAAAAGGGTGGGAAAATATATGGGATCAAGATACATGATATAAAAGACACATAGAATACATAAATTAAGTTTAAAAAAGAAAATGTCCACCCTTGTCTAGAAACAATTTCTTGACTATAGATCCCCAGGAACAATGGCCTCACTTGATGCAATGAATTAAAATTCTTCCAACCCTCAGGACCTCAGTTTTCTTATCAATAGAATGAGAATTCCCTATCCGTCTTAATATCAGCATGGTGACTAAGCTAGTCTATGTGCCTGTGTCCTCAAAAGCATGTACTTGACTGGTCTTACCCCACTAATACAGAAGAAACTCACATATGTCCTAAGGCCCAGCCTCTACCTGGGACACTGATCATGCCAGATAATTGCAAACAGGCACTGCACCCAGGCAGCATGGTAGCTTCTCACTACACTAACAACCCCTGCCCTTTGCTCTTTCCTCAGAGAGAGGTCACATTCTTTGGCCTAGTATCCCTCACAGGGAAGTAAGGCTTCCAAACATGAGACATTAGAGGCTCTGTCTCGTTTGGTTTGTCTTGATATTTTAACTCCTGAACCTCCAGGTTCTCTTTCTTGTTTCTGAGGCAAGGAGACTGGGGACGGGGTGTTGCTGGGTTCAGCAGAGAGGGGACAAGCTCCTTGCTCATAGCTGCTAAACAGAAACACTGTCAACCAGAGCTGAGGCCAGTGGATTTTACTAGTTAAGCTGTAAACTGTCCTCTGTAGACCAGTCCCAGGCTTGGCTTAAAGAGAGCCTAAGAGCGCCACTTAAAAGCTGTATCACATCTGCTATACCTGTCCCTGGGTTTCTATGACAAAGCACCCCAAATTGGTGGAGAATAACTGAAGTTATTGTCTTGTGGCACTGGAGACTAGTAGCCTTGGGTCAGGGTGTCAGCAGCCTGTGGTCCTTTTAAAGTCTCTACTGAGAGAATTCGCTGCCTCTTCCTGCTTCTGAGAGTCCTTGGCATATTGCAGTGCTATTACAATCTCTGCATCTACTTTCCATGCTAAACTATCCTTGGGGCTGGAAACTAAATCAAGGACTTTGTGCAAGACAGGTAGGTGCTCTGCCTCGGAGCCACACCCCAGCTCCATCTTCCCTTGGTTTTCATGTGGCCTTCTCTATGTCTTCCTTTTGCATTTCTCTCTGTCTCTGCCTCTCTCTGTGCCTCTCTCCCTCCCTTCCCCCCACTCTGTGTGTGTGTGCGTGTGTGTGTGTGTGCGTGTGTGTGTGTGTGTGTGCGTGTGCGTGTGTGTGTGCGTGTGTGTGCGTGTGCATATGTGTGTGTGTGCGTGCATGTGTGTGTGTGCGTGTGTGTGCGTGTGCGTGTGTGCGTGTGCATGTGTGTGTGTGTGTGCGTGTGCGTGTGTGCGTGTGCATGTGTGTGTGTGTGTGTGTGTGTGTGTGTGTGCCAAGTGGACATATATGTACAGGTGTACACGTGCATGTGTGTGCATATGTGTGAAGGCCAGTGGGCAATCAATGTCAGGTGTCATTTCTTCTTCAGTACTATCCATCTTGTGGGTTTGTTTGGTTGGTTGGTTGGATGGATGGTTTTGAGACAGAGTCTGTCACTGGATGACCATTGAGCCACAAGGATCCAGTCTACCCAGGCCTAAGAATGCCCACTATGCATGGCTCTTCTGTGTGGGTATTGAACCTGGGTTCTCATGCTTGCACAGCAATAGGGACTGAAATAAATTTCCCATTTCTATAAGGGATTAGAGTCAATTCCTACCTTAATGTCTTCATTTTAAATTTTTGTACTTCTACAAGATACTGTTTTCAAATTAAGTCTTTCTGCAGCCCTTGAGGGTAGAAACTCAAGAAACCTTGTCAGGAGCTACAAGTTAACTGCCCTCCTGCACCATGTGCCTCCGAGAGAAGCTGGAGAGTTGGGAGGTGTGAGTTTATGTCCCAGTCTGTCAGTGACTACTTGGCTTGACATGTGATTTGGACCTTAGTCCCTCATCTTTCTTACATGCAAAAAAACCTTGAATGAGATCACATGATGCACCAAATTTATAGCTAGAAGTAGCCCGAGATCATTTGGCGTTTCCTGTAGTGTGCTCACCAGGATATTACTCTTATGAAGCCACCTCGGACCACGGTGCACTGAGGTTGTGAATCCCTCTCAGGCTTCTCAAGGTGCACTGGCAGGGCAAAGGCCTGGGGAAATCACACACACAATAAAGAACTTTGTCCCAGTGACGCTCAGACTGTCTATCACGGAAACCTGTTTCTTGAGTAATCCTGGTAGCACCCTTGGTCAGCGCTCCACACTGAAAGACAGTGTAGAGTAGTCACCTTTCAAAGTACGTTAGAAAACCAGAATTAATCTTAGATCATATCCTACATAGATTCCCTGCTCCCAAACCTTCATCTCAGGCTCAAGCATAAGGGAAGGAAACTCATGTTCATACGAAAGCAGCTTTATTGCTGTTCTTGAAATTTTTTTGAACAGTTTTAATGCTATGTACTCATTCGTAAAGGTTTACATGTCATAGAAAAAGTGAGAAAGATTAATAAAATTCACTTTCCATCTCGCCACCTTAAAATAACCAGCTGGTGCAAGATTGTTTCCCATTTCACTATCCCTGCCCCCTGTTGTCAACCAAGAGGATGAAGAGGCAAGAAACCAAGACAAGCAGGGTCCAGAACCAGAGGGTGTTCAGAAGGACGCCCTAATGAGAGTACTGTTCAGACTGCAGCCAATCCCCCTGGCCTTTTAATTCTGTTTCCTCTTTATGATGTTGGGGAGAAACTGTCTATGGAGAAGATTGGTCTGTTGGGGTGCCTGCTTGGTGTATATAGTGTCATACTGAATTTTATTATTATTGCTGTTGCTGCTGCTGTTTATTTGGTCTCAGAAAAGAAACTTATTCTCCTTACCTACCCAAGGAGGTAGATAACACCACTGAAGCTTTGAATATCCGCATGCACAGCCTTGCCTCAGGCCTCACAGCTGTTAGCATGTACAAAACTGGGAGAGGAAATTCAAACTTCAGCCTCCATTGCAGCTTGCAAAATGGCTTGTGTTCAAGCTCTTCCTCAATTTGATTCTGAAGATAGTAACTGAAGCAGAGGCTGTCTGCTGTGTGGATGCTGGTGAGGATCTACCTGCTGAGGTAACCGCTTACAAGGTTGGGATCTATGCACAGAAGTTTGGGTCTTCTTCCAGATTCAGTGAGACAATAGGAAGTGCAGTGCCTGTCAGGAGAATGGCATTTTCAGCTGACAATTTGGAAGCCTCCATTATCTTTAGCATACTCTCTTCTCTGTCCAATCCATATCAGAAGCTTTGGTTATGCCCCCACCAGAGAGCCTGATGGTGCATGCTTTCTTCATACAACTCCAGTGGTGTTGTGAATCTACAAAGCATGCAGTAATGGACAACTTCTAATTGAACACATCAATGTACTCAACAGAATCATTTCCATCCCCAAGTGAACTTTAGACCAAAGTTATACAATGTGGTTTAAACCAGATGGGTCACATGATAGTAGACAAACCTCTACTACATGTTATATTTTGCGCCTAGAGTCCAGGTGTCAGAAGCCAAAAGAAAGCTTGATTTGTTTGAACAGCCTTTGAGAAGAATTAGTTTTAGATCACACTTATTTTTTAACCCAGAGGTTCCATTTGTGTGGTCTTATAATGCTTTTACAGTCATCAAAATCCCAAAGCCTCAGACAGCTTTGTTCAACAGTAAGTTGTATCTCTCCGTAGAGAAAGGTGTAATTGTTTGACATTTCTGCAGGCTCCCTACTACCTGATTTTACACTAGACAGCAGACTCTCAGAATTCCTTCTGCATTTAGCCTACTATGTATCACATTCCCAGTAGTGTCTGCCACCCTCTCCTGTCGACCTTAGGAAGAGAAGGCCAAATATCATGTTAACATATAAAACTGCTTTAGCATCACCAGCCTCCTTAAGGGCCTCCCCAGTCCACTCTTAGAGAACTGCTGCTCTAATCATTAAATCCTTAAATGCTTTGTACCTGTGACTTCGAGTTCAGGAGACAACAGACTTGAGCTGTGGATCATCTTCCGTCCTCACTATCAGACTGCTAGTGGGTTCTCCTCCTCTGGAGCTATTCTTTCCACTGAATTTCAATCTCCCTACGTTGAGGAATTACCAATTAGAAAAAGTATTGCTCAGAGGGCCTAATTTTGCCAGTACTTGACTGTGTGATACTCTACAGGTCAGGGAGCTTGAATAGGCCCATTTCCCCCGCCCCCATTTCTTAAATTTTTGTTCATGAAATAGACATACACTTGTCTCATGCAATGGTGTGAAAGCAAAATTAGTTTAAAAAGAAAATTAATTTTTATGATATAGTATTCCATTCTTTAGAATATTTGAAGTTGCTAGCACCAACAACAAAAATCTAGCTCAAAGGGAATTACATTTAACTGAAAAGTCTAAAGTTGCTTGGACCTCAGGTATGGTTTGACCCAGAGGTTCCTGATGGAGTCTGGAAATCCATGTTTCTGCCATAGTCTCGATTCTGCTGTGTGTAGCTTCGGTTTCAACTGTCCCCTTTCTTACTAGTGACCACGGTCACTAAAACTTGAAATATCATGCCATACTCCCCAAGAGAATAGAAACCATCAATTCCAGATTCTTCCATAACAAGAAGCTTTCTACCATAGAGGTTCTCTGCAAATGCTTCCCCGTTGGTTCACACTGCTTCAGATGCACATGCCCCAAGGACTGTGGGAGAAGATGGTCTGATTGTCAAAGCTAACTAAAGTCCTCTCTGCAGAGGGACTACAGCACATTGACTCTCCTGTCACTTTCCTTGGAAATCCTGAGTTCTGTTAAGGAACAACTGTTAGAAAAAATGAATGTTATTTATATCACAGGTCAGTATTGTTTGCCAAGGAAGAGACTCACAACATACTGCACAATAGAAACAACATGCCTGCCAAGGTCCCCATCTCACTGTGTGTGTGTGTGTGTGTGTGTGTGTGTGTGTTTAGTGGTAATGGCAGGGATTTGTATGACTACATACTTCAGTTTATTTATTGTTTTTGTTTCTCTGCCTGTTACAGAATAAAAGCAATGGTGCTTTATGTAAAGTTCCATACAGAATGTAGTGTAGGCTGAAGGTGACACACAGTCCCTAACCATCACAACCTCTCCACCTGCAGCTCTAACTTGCCATCCTTGAATCTAAGGCTGGCCTCTCTCAACATCCTTCACATCATCTGCTCTTAGCCTGATCAAAAAGTTGAACCAGCCTCCAAAACCTATTCTGCCTACAGGACTTTTGCACCAACACCCCTGGAGAACCATCAACCATCTCTGACTCTGAACAAAAAGCATCATTTTCATGCATAATGCAAGTCTGATTTTCGCTGGTCTTCTTTGCTCTCTTTCCCTTTTGGCTTCGAGCCCTCCATCATCTCCTAAGACCTCATCTTAGTATTTAGAATAATGGCCTTTCCCACAGGTCATCAACTTCCAATATAAATATATTTCTATCAATACAAGGTGCACAGAGCCGCAGGAATTATTCTACCTCAGTTCAGAGTCACAAGCTCATTACAGACTGATTATTGTACCTTCCAAAAAGAATGGCAGAGGAAGAAGCTAGATGATTGTTTTTAATGTAACTAAGCAAAAAAATGCCCAGAAAGGTAGTTGAGGCACCTAAGAGGCAAGAAAATAAGGAGAAAAGAAATAAATCACTGTCTTGATGCACCACTTAAAAGGGCCTCCGTTTTTCAACAGCAACAAGGCATTTTTAATCAGAAGCCTAAAAGCTTAAGGATGGGGGAGGCTCAGCAGGAAAGAACACTTGCTGTGCTAGTGTCCCAGACCTGAGTGTGACACTCTAGAACCCACAAAAAAATCAAGATATGGCCTTGACACCTGTAACTGCAGCACTGTACATTCAGTCTGGGTTCAGTGACAGATTGTGTCTAAGGGGACAAGGCAGAAAGTGAGCTGAGTGAACAGGGTACCTCATCTGATCTCCCAATGCCCTTACAAACACATCAGAGTTTACTCCACCCAGGAACTGGCCTAACTACTGGCCTTGGAAGTTGCTTAGCATGTGGGATAGTAGGTGATTAGCAACTCTCCAGTTCCCTCAGCCCCCTCCTCCATGCAACCTTCACTAATTCATCCCAGCATTCATTCCTGGTAGCCCAGATGTGACTTGAGAATTACAGTTCCACAGGCAGCCTCACTTATCATGAGGGACATATCAGACTGTAAATTATCCTATGCAAAAGGTTCCTAAAATTCCCACAGAACTCTAACACCCTGCTTTCTCTTTGCTGACTCAACTTTTTCATTTGCCAAATGCTCATAGCTGGCACTTAATACTTATTCATATTATTAATAATATCATTCATAAAAAGCTACTGCTACAGAATGCGTCTCTGGAAGGGGTACTGAGACAGAAGCAGGCCAACTCTGAATATCAGAGAAATTGCTATGTGCACAAGAGAGGAATCCCAGGGCCTTGGAACCTGGATGGCAAATCACAGAAGCTCGGTGGCACCTGTGAGGCAGTGGGCTGTGCCGGAAGACATTGGTTCTTTGTCTCTACTGATATCTTGGGGCAAGTAGGCTCTGCCATTTCTCAGGGGCTGATCAAGATAAACACTGACCAGGCAAGGCATAAATGTGACATCCTTGTGTGGGAAGACTCCTTGCAAAAATCACCAGGTGTGAGAGTTACCAAGAGCATGGCTGTCCAAGGAGGTGATGGTCACAGGGTTTCACACGCCTGCGACCCTCTATGCCGCCTGCGACCCTCTATGCCGCCTGCGACCCTCTATGCCGCCTGCGACCCTCTATGAGTCTCTCTTCTTCCCTCTCTTCCAGCTCTTTTCCTGAGAAGTAGCCTGGTGGTGGTGGTGTGTGTGTGTGTGTGTGTGTGTGTGTGTATGTGAGTGTGTGTGTGTGTGTATGTGTATGTGTGTATGTGAGTGTGTGTGTGTATGTGTGTGTGTGTGTGTGTGTGTGTGTGTGTGTGTGTGTGTGTGTGTGTGTGTGTAGAGAGAGAGAGAGAGAGAGAGACTAGCAAATATGTTATACACAAGGTGTCAAGGGAAGGCAGAGGATGAAGTGGATGTAGCAGGGTTGGTGGAGATTTGCTGAAGTGTAAGACATTGGGTCTGAATGCTGAATAGACACTGATTGCTAAAATGCTAAGCTAAGGAAGAAGAGCACCGCCCCCCACTCCACCCAAGCAGGAGAAAGCTCCAAAATGGTGCCTGACTAGGAAAACACTGGGCAGAGAAGAACACAAAGAAGGAAGAAATAAAAAGAAAACACAGGTCCTGGGAAGATCACAAGATGTCCAGATGCTCCACAAAGGTATGTGGTTATGAGGGTGTAATTTGCCCACTGTTCTCCAGCCCTCAGCTTTATTAGCATGACTACCTAAGCCTCCATTCTCCTCCCATCCGCTCTGGGATGAAGTGGGAAACAGACAGGAATCATCTGATGAATGAGCTTAAAGGTCAGAAGAAGAACCCACCTCCAAAGTGACTAGAGCTACTTCTGGTAGGTGTGCGTGTCGCTCAGCCCCTGACAAGGGACAAACCCATCAGAACCTGCACCTTGTTAGCCTTCACTCTAAACAGACCATTTATGAAGCAAGTTTCTGAGCATAGTGATGTGTCTATGGATACTGGCATCTTTTGTCCAAGTCAATGGGAACAGATGAAGTGGCTTCCAAAGATGGTGAAGCTGCCAGGTGGTAAAAAAAGAAAAAGAAAAAGAATAATTTTCCTGTGGGGGAGCAAATATCGGGAGAGAAGAATATGTCTTTTGAGTTTACTTAGGAGTCCACGAAGCTCCACTTTCTTAGCCAAATACACCACACCCCTGGAGCCTCCACATAACAAATATTGCATTTTCCAGGAATTTCCATGGGGGTGGGGGGGGGGGGGTTCAGCCATAGCCTGAAAAGAGGCAAAGTGAAAATCAAGAGAGAAAGATGAAGAAAATTGTAGTTTGGACAAAAAGGAAGAATTATGAAAGACTCGAGTTCTTTTGGTAGTTTCTCCACAGCATGTAACTCCTGGGACCTAGAGCAGGGAACCTCACACTGTCCTATAAAGTCACAGAGCACTGACTGTGAACCTCAGCTTAGACCACAGAGAACTGGTCTTAAATGTGAACACTAGTCAAAATCTTCAGTGGGCTGTGTGTGGAGTCCTGAGACTGCCTATCAGGTGCCAGACATTCCTTGAGCACCCATATACACTACCCTCATACTGTAGAGCAGGGGCGAGGTCCAGGCCAGAAACCAGTCAGAGATACTGATGATCATGAGGATGGATGTAAAATGCTGGATGGCATTCCCATAGAACTCAGATGCTGCCGAATGCTGTCCCATTGTTTGTTACTTTGGTACAGTCCTGCATACACTTTCCACTTCCACTTTCTCCAACCTCCAGCAAGAAACAAACAAAAAGAAGCACAGGTAAGGGGAGCTTACCTCCCAGCCAAGCTTTTTCAGGCCATAGATCCAGAGTCTTTACTGGTCATTTAACTAAAGAATGCACCTCCATCTATGAATAAGACCCCCTTGCTTCCCTTCTGCTCCATAACTTTGCCCATCTCTTTCTCCACACCCTCTCCTGTGTGGGTACCTGCTCGTCAGCACAGCATTCTTCCTCAGGTTCATAGCTGGATCTAACACCCTCACCCGTTTGAAATTCTCTTCTCCCTTTCTCTCTCCCAAGCACAACCCTTTTTGAAAAGACTATCTTCACGTGCCACCTTCATTTCCCATTCTCAGTATTATCCTTGCCAACCAGGCTTCTAACAGTGCTCACTCTTCATAAACTCCATGTCCCAAGGCCCATAACTGTCACCATATCACAGACCCAGTGGGTGCCTGACACTCAGCATCTGGGGCCTCCCCACTCCTGATGTTTCTCCACAACTCTTTATTCCTTGTTTTCAACTTCGCTCCGCCTTCTCCATGGCAGAGGAGGTGATGCTCTCGTGCTCTCGCTTCTTTTCTCTCAGTTCCTGAACTTGATGGTCTCCTTCAGTGTCTGTGAAATGGAACACCATTCACAAAACGATGCTCTGTTGTTCCCCTCCACACGCACCGTTGCCACCGCCAAGCAACTCAAGGGATTGAATACTGGGCTCTTGGCTGTTACTGTGCATTTGGGGAAGTTGTAGAATCTTTAGGAAGTGGAGTCTTGCTGGAGAAAGTGGGTCACTGTGGTGGACCAGAGGTTTTAAAGACTGGCCTCAACTCCTGTTCACTCTATTCCCTGACCGTGATGGTGGAATGACACACACACACACACCTACATCAAACTGTAAGCAAGAATAAATCCTTCCTCCCTAAACTTGCTTCTTGTCTATTTGACCACAGCAATAAGAAAGTAGCACACTCCCTCTGGTGCCTTTCCATCCAGCATTGGGGACCTAACTTGACCTTACCTTTCTTTTACAGTAGGGCCTCTAACTACCTATGGCAGCCTGAATTGTGGCTTCCACAGATGTGCACATCCCAAGATCTGGATCCTGTGGGCATTACCCAGAAGAGGGACTTTTGAATGTGTTTAAGTTACAGATCCTAATTTAGGGACATGATGCTGAACTACCCTAGAGGACAGGATGTCTTTGTTGGAGGGAAGAAGAGGGTTAGGGAAGGTGTGGTAGTGGAAGCAGAAATCTCCAACCTCCAGCATCATATCAGAATCTGAGAAATTTCTAGAAGCTATAAAGGGACAGAAAGTAGGGACTTTCTAGAAGGGACACAGCTCCACAAGCCCTTTGATTTTAACTTAGTGACACCCACACCCGACTGCTGGCTCTTAGATCTAGGAGATAACAAACTTGAGTCAGGCTGAGCCAAGAGGTTGGCAGCAATAATTTTTTCAGCAACAAGTGAAAACAAACACCATAAGTGAAGTTATAGTGCATATTAATTTGTTAAGCTCTACCTTTGCAAACTCTCCATGAGAACAGGGGCCTGCTTGTTCTTTGTAGCATCCCCAGGCCAAGTGGATATTTGTTACATGAACAAACACATACCACTGTGACTGAGCCTTTCTTTCCAGTGGCAAAAGAGACACAAGGACCCAGATCTCAGAACTGGAAGACTATATCTTCCTGTGTACAGAGGTCATACTCCAGGTCACAGAGGCCTGGCTCTCAAGACAGTGGTTCTTCATTTCTGCAGATAGATGACTCCATAATCTTTTTGCCATGACTGAGCTCACAAAATTTGACTTTGACACAGTGATAGGTAGTGTCTCAACTGACAGCCCCATCAACTTCAGCACTAACAAGCATTATCTATTGACACAGGTCACTTCTGTTCACATATCAATGGAGATTTTTAAGTAACTTTGCCAACACCAGAAAATTAAAAAAGCAAATTCTGATCCTCTTCTTCCTGAAAAATATTACCTTTTACACTTCTATCCAAAGCAGAGATCTTTTGGATGTGCTTAAGAAAACCAGCTCCAGCACTGAGCCCAGGTTTCTGCCACTTGCAGGATGCTATTGCTCATGAGGTTGGTGGTGGCATTTAGCTTCTCTATTGACACATCTCTGAAGTATGTGGGCAAGTGAAACTAACTCATCACATGGAGAGGCATAGCCCATGGCATATACCGTAATCATCAAGGACTCTTGCTTGCAAGTGACTAAAAATCCTTCCTCACTGTGTCTCACCAGACACTAAATGTGTTGGCTCCTGTGACTGATCAGCCTACAAAAGTGACAACGTTAGTCGTGATTTCATGCTCGTCAGAACCTGTCTCTTCTCTACCTGTTGCCTCTGCACCTCTCCCTCTTCTGCTTTTCTGGTGTCAGGAAATGTATCTTCTTCCATCTTTCCTGTTCCAAGCCCAGTGTGAAGAACAACCACAATTCTTGCTCTGCAGTTTTCTTTGGCCAGAAATAGGTCACATGCTTATCTCCAACTAACTGCTACAGACAGGATGGATGCCAGGCCTGCATCTCACAGGCTCATCTGTGAAGCCGAGGCAGAAGTCCTGTGATACACAGATTGTAAGTAGAGCTATTGGCAGGAATCTTAGAGGAAATTTAGCACTGTATCTAGAGAGGGAGTAGATCGTTCCTCATGAACTGTTTAATGGGCATCTCACACATATATTGTGACTTGTACAAGGTCACTTCTGGGAATAGGGAGCTCAGCATCTTAAGAAAGCTCTCTGTTCCGCTGTTTCTGCTACATTATTAGGAAACTCTCACACTCAGTCACATACAACTTCCATCAGACTCTGATCTCAGAGCATGGAATGTTGACAAGACAGACAAGAGTTTTATCTCAGGGGAAAGTGAACTCAAAACACAGCCCCCAGAACTGAGTGCTGCCCACATTAAGCAAGATGTCACTCTGAAGGAGAGCATTGCCACTTCAGAACCTGAGTTCAGGCTTCCTCCAGGACTGGAACAGATTGCTGCTGTTCACTGGACCACACAATTAATGCCATCTCTCCGAGAGGCACCTCTACGATTAAACTTGGATTGAATTACATATCTGCCTACAGAAGAATCAGGTTCAGGACAGAAGAGTCTCATACTCAGAGAGAGATCAAAAAAGTAAAAGAAGCCAAAAGAGCTGATCAACAAACCCCAATTCTTTTAGCCTGGACCACCATAGACTCACCAAGACACAGGACCAGCAAAATTTCCAGTAGCTCAACCGAAATGAGTCTCTCTCTCTTCCTTCCTTCCTCCCTCCCTCCCTCCCTCCCTCCCCCCCTCCCTTCCTAATACAGTTTCCCTATCCAAGCCCAAAGTCTAGAAATAGGACTTTCCATTGCCCATATTATCCTCTTAGGAGTCTGTCTATACTACTATATATTAAGCTTATTCTCAATGAGTCTTTCATGGTTTGTAATCCTTTAACAGAAGGACATTTACCTAGCCATATCAAACTAATACTGTATCAGTCTTTAGAATCTAAATACTTACTTTAAATTCTACTCCTTGAAACTTGGGAGATGGCTGAGCAGTTCATCATGATTACTGCCCTCCAGAGAACCAGGGTTCAGTTCCCAGCAGACACATCAGGTATCTCACAAACTGCCTGTTACTCCAGCTCCAGAAGCTACAATTACAGCACCCTCTTCTGTCTGTGTTGGCATCTGTACATACGTGTACATATTCCCACACACATACACATAATTAAAAATAAAACAGTTTTAATCTACTTCTTTGCCTAGGGTTCAGTCCCTACCATGTCATGGGATGGTGGCACAGACATGTAATCCCAGAGCTGGGAAGATGGAGACAGGAGGAAGTTCATTGTCAGATGCTTAGCAAATTCAAGGCCTTTCTGGAATGCATGACACCTGTGTTTAAATATTTAAACGTCTTGTGTTTAGTTTCAAGCTGTTGGTTTTATCCATGGTTCCTACCTACAATAAAATAGTCATTTTGAGATTCCAGTTTTGTCACACCAGACACTTAAGACCCTTGCATGTGAACAGCAAGATATATCTGGTAAGTATGGTTCAAAATGAATGTTGTTTAAAAAAACAAATATGGCCCAAGAGCTGAGAGATGACTCAGTCAGCAAAGTACATGCTGTACAAGTAGGAAGACCTAAGTTCTGATCCCGAGGACCCATGTAAAGGCTGAGTACAGTGATGTACACCTGCAGACCCAGCACTGAAGAGGCAGAGATGGGTAGAGTCCCTGGCATTCACTGACAGACCAACTTAGCCAAAGTGGTGAGTCCAAGTTCAGTGAGAAAACCTGTCTCAAACTACGTGGTCAAGAGCAATTGAGGAAGACACCTGATGTCATCTTCTGGCATCCAAAAATTATGCATACATATACACTCATGTGGACAGAGAGACAGACACAGAGAGACAGATACAGAGAGGCAGAGAGAGAGAGACCCAAATGGCAGTCTCCCACATACAGAGCCCTCATACTTCACAACAAACCTTTTCATCATCATTTGGTCCCTTGAAGCAAATGAGCCCAACAATCTTATAGCTCATTTCATCCAAGAGATTCTCCGAAGTCCTGCTGAAACCCAGACTCGCTGTACATGCCACATGTCACATTGCCCGTCTCAAAGCCACTCAAAAACAAACGAGCTCCATCTGGCACAATTCTTAGAGAACCCAGCTGAATCACACAAACCACTCCTTAACCCAATTGCTCATCACCATGCAAATACTCATTCTAGTATTTTCTTTGTCAGTTGCTAGCAAGCAGAAGCCTACTCTGTACTTAGGATCTCAAAATGATCATCTGGCTTTCATCGCACCATTAAAAACCAGCTTTTCAAAGTTTTCTATCAAGCTTGTATTCATTCTAGAAGAAAACCAGGAATTCGAAAACTAACAACCAAAACAGTTTCCATATCCTCTAGGCCATAACACTGTGACAATATTCCCAGTGGTTGTTAGTACAGAGACTGGGCATTTCTATCACCAATTTTTTCAATGCCCTCACATGGAAAGTGACTCATTCCTACCCTGTGAGTGCTTAGCTCCAACAACCAACTTGCTTTGGGTGATGAGAAATGAACAGAAGTAAGGCACTCCTAGATCTCCATCAGAGCCACACCCTCAACCTAGAACAACATGGGGATTCCAGAGTGTCGGCACTTAAAGGCATCAGACTTGAGCACAGCCTTTGGTAGTGTCCTATTTTACTTATGGAAAGCTGTGCATAGTCCACACCTGGCCTTCCAATGCAAGTACATCAAGGCTCTAAAACTTTAGGTAACCGGCTATTTTGGCACTCCTATGTACTAGTTATTAGGACATGTTGAATTTGGGTTTCCTTGTCAATAGATACACATTGGAATTTGGTCAGGGAATAAAAGAGAGGAGCAGACTAAAAGCATACGGCAATACTATTCTCTATTCTCGGGAGGTTATCATGGGCACTCTATTGATATCAGGAAGGTCTCCTGGGATAAGAACTAGTGAGTTGTATGAGAATGTGGATATCTGAGTTAGTCAGGGCCTGTTGGCACAGGTCTGTGAGCTCCGCTATTTGGGAAGCTGAGGCAGGAAGATGACAAGCTCATGAATGACCCTGGGATACATAGTCTACTCTGAGCAACTTAGTGGGACTCTGCTTCAAACTGTAGGAAGAAGCTTGAATATAAAGTTTAGCTGGTAGAGTGCTTACTTCGCAAAAATAAAGCCCTGGGTTCAACACTGCAATGTATAAACTGTATAAACTGAGTGTGGTCCCAGAACTCAGGGGACTGTAGGAAGGAAGGTCAGAAATTCAGGTCATCTTGACTGTTAGGAAGTTCAAGGGTAGGAATATATTGCAGTGATAGAGTTATTGTGTACTCAATCACCTCTTCCTCTCTCTCTCTCTTCCTCCCTCCTCCCTCCTCCCTCCACCCCTCTCTCTCACAGACACACACAGAGTTTGGAAACTTTCAGTGACATACTGTAACTATCCTGTACTCCTTACAGTCCTCACTCATCACAACTGGTCAGACTTACAGCCTGACTTTGTGCTTTACTCCTATACCATGATTAGGGGAGACTGCCCCGTGAGTACTCTTTATTTTGTTTGTAGTTGAAAATTTATATAACACCTTCTGATCACCATTTCCATTTCCCCCATCTCCTCCCGGATCCTCCCGACCTCCACACCCATACATGGGCTTCTTTCCCTCTCCTTTTAGAAAGCAAACAGATAAATTAAAAAACTTTTCAGCAAAATAAAACCAAAATTTTAAAAAGCACAATAAACACACACAATAAATTAAAAAAAATAATGAAAGGAAACACAAAATTAGAAATCATAGTATACAAGTGAAATCTTGAATATGGACACTCTGCACCACTGCATTTGTATTTCCAGCTTTCTCAAGCATCCATGATTAAACTATCTTGGTAAAGCTCTGAGGAGCACAACTTTGCTTACACAAATATTTCATTGGGTGTTTGAGTGGTTCCCATTTCATCCTGCATACCTTCTGCTGACAGTTATAACCCCTCTTCCCAGCTACTTACACCCCTCACCCCAATGAGGTCAGACTCCAGGAGGCTTCTCAAATTGATCTGGTCTTGAGTCTTCCCTTAATTCATTTTTGCCATCATAACTCTATAGCCTAGGCTCACAGGACCCTAGATGTGGAATAGCTTCATGCAGTTCTCTCATCCTTCCTGGACACATTAACACAAACTTTACTGGAAGGAGCTTCCTTGACCATGCCAGAGGTAGGGATATTTGGTCTGTCAGGTTTTCAGTCATAACTGGAGTCAACTGCCCATTCCTCCTTCTGCAAGATATTCTCACTCTCCACCATTCTGCTGTGACTCTTAGGAAATGTCACGCTGACTCTGCAGTACTGACACTGAGCCAAAATGTGTGACTCCCTTAGGCACACTGTCTTTCTGCCCAAAGGCACAGGAGTCCAACAGTAGGAAAAAAAAATCAGCTTATAGCTCATCTAGTCTAACACCCTCTTGCACATATGGGTGTGTGCTTGTGTGTGCAAGTACATATGGGGAGAGGCACAAACGTGTGTGAATTGAACACGCACCGTGCATTTTGAAAGTCAACTTCAACTGTCATGGTTCAGGTGCTTTGCGTTTTAATCTTTCTCTTTTTGCTGGATAAATTCTCTTGTTGGCCTGGAACTTACAAAATAGTCTAGAAAATCAGGGATTTGCCCGTCTCTGCCTTCCTAAGGCATAGACAAGTCAACACCTTCTTTTGCAAAAGGGAAAAGTCCAGAAGTTACACAACACTGTCAATGTCAGTGACTACAGCAGCACATTTGTGTCCCACAGATACAAGATATTGTCCATTCTATAAAGACGTGTCACAACAGCAAAAGGCTGGGAAGGAGCTGTGTGTACACAAACCTGTCTGGTGTGAATACATGCGTATATCTACATATGCTCTTAAGATGCGCAAGTACTAGGAGTGTGGGTCTGGGTTGTTTTTGTTTCCTTTTCCACTTAGAAACATTTGAGCATCTCCCACATGGTTAGAGATGGTTCTTTCTCCTTAGAAAATCCTGGACTCCCTGCTTTGCATACCTGTGCTACTCACAAAAATCAAAATAATCCTTGAGAAATGCAAATAAGATCCCATCACCTCCAGCCTTACAAACCTTCAGTAACCTTCTATTACTCTTATGATATACTAGTCATACTTCCCGACCTGATGCCCAAGGTGCTGGGTGACCTTGCTCCTATTTCTTCCTTACTTTTGTGTAGTCATACAGGTTTCCTTACTGTCCTTAAAGGTACCAGACTTCCCCAGCCTGACAGCCTTCTAGAATGTTCTCTTTGAAATACCTTCTATATATGCACATGCTTGCACTTATGTGCACTCATCTCAAAATCTCATCTCACAATGACCATTGTGGAGGAGAAAACAGAAAGATTATGAGTCAAGAGCCAGGAAGAGTGGAGTCAGTCTCTTCTGGACATGCCAGGACCACTGCACTCATGAGCCCACAGCAGCTAAAATTGCTTATGCAAGACCTGTCTAAGATCAAACACCTCAGCATTCATTGTAGGGTGAAGAGCTTACGAGGCCCCACCCCTAGCTGAGGAACTATTGACAGCTGAAGACTTCTAGCAGAGGGAGAGTCCATTTTCTTTCAGGGTGCGGCCACTGGGAGATTGCCCACTTTCCAATAGATGGCTCCACACCCATGAGTATATTGTCAGCACAAACATGGATTCAATGGACTTTATTAATCCTTAGAGAAATTTCTTCACATATATAAGAATTTGGATCATGTTCAACTCCCACACCTCTCCATAGCTCCTCCCACATCCATCCCCCTACTCCCTTGCAATTTTGTGTCCCTTAAAAAAAAAAAAAAAAAAAAAAACCGTCCAAGGATTAATAAAATATTATTTTTTAAAAAAAAAGCTTAGCTTAGATAGTGCCTCCTGCTTCTCCTGAGCCTATCCCTTTGCACCTGCACCCTCACATTAGATAAGCCTCACAGCAGTGGGTCTTACCTCTAGGATGTAATTCCTGTGTGTGGTGGAAGTATTTGTAGGATGGCCTGATATGTTTGTGTTCTCTCCATGACACTATGAGTTTCCAGCCAGGCAGGGCCTGTCTGCAAACCATATGCCCTCTCTACTCACCCCCAGTAGTAGCCCCTCAGGTTATGTTGATGAAGTCAGTGAATCCAAGGAAAACCAAAAGAACAGAGAACACAAGCAATTAATAGGGAAATACTGTCAAAGAAAAAGACCACGGCTCCCCAAATGAGTCTCACTCCAAACCCCAGAGGTCACATGATAACTCTGAACCTTAAGCAAGCAAGGAAGGAAGAGAAGGAGGAAAGATGGATGGATGGATGGATGGATGGATGGATGGATGGATGGATGGATGGATAAAAGAAAGAAAAGAAAAACAAAAATCTGATTTATTCTAAGCCTCAATTTGGCAGAGTGAAGGGTTATGGGAAAACTACTCACTCTGCTTCCCAGTCATAAACAAGGCCCTCAAACCATCAATTGATCAAGAAACTACTGATTTCTTGACCCCCTAGAAGTATGGCATGCTCACACTCTGTACATCCCACATGGACACAGAAACCCAATCCCAGGGGGTCACCTTTGCTTTGAGGTCTCCTTATCTCCTTGGGGGTGCCTCCACTGAGAGCCAACAGGTCTATATGGCCTTTGAGAGACCTCGGTGCAGGAAGCTGCATACTGTAGTGGTAGGCTGAGAGATGGAGGTGTAAAGTCTCTGCTCCCTGCCCAGGCCCACCCTTCCCTTCTGTTTCAGTCCACAGGGGAACATGAGTTTCTCTGCTTCTCCTGGCCCCCAACCACACTACAGTATCTCTTCCAAAGATTCCAGACCAGTTGGAGGGTGAGACCAATTCTGTGGACAGGAGTCCTTGAAGCAAAGAGGCCACACTAGCTGCTTCATGTGGGAACACAGAGAAGAAATGAGAGAGCACAGATTAAGGTTCCCGTGAACCATCTTGCTTCCCAAGTCAACCAAATGTCTTTTATGCTCCACTCCCTGCCTAAGCCAGAGACTCAGCCCACAAACATCGACCAGAAAGCTCTGAGATGAATGGGTGGACATGAAATCACAGCAGAGAGAGGAATGATAAGAGAGATTAAGAGGCAGCAGGTAGACATCTGAGAGACCATTCTCAAAGCTACACTTGAAGACTTTCCTCCCAGTCCTGAGGTTCCCCTTCTTTGCTCTTCTGCTGTCTTCTGAGACGATGCTGCCTTTGTGGAGAATTAAGTTTAGAGTAATTGGGTGATGACGTGTGTCTTCATCTATTTTCCATTCCTATAACAAAATACCAGAGGCTAGGTACTTCGTAACGAAAAGAGGTTTGCTTAGCATAGGGATGATAGTTTAGAGTTGGATGGCCCATGTCTTCAGCCCTGAGGAAGGGCTTCTGACTGGGTCACATACAGCAGACAGTAGGAGTATGTGTGAGAGAACTCCAGTGTCAAAAAGGGAAGGGAGGAAATCTCCAACAGAGGCCTCAAATAAGACCTGCAGCATAGCAAATGCAGCACTGAGCCACTTGTGGGTGGACCTCCCGCAGCCTTCCACTGGGTCTCACCTTCTAAGGGTTCTACCACCTCAATGACACCACACTAGGGGCTAAACTTTCAGACCATAAGCCTATTGGGGGAAATCCTATTCCATCCATAGCAGTGAGGATGGAGGCACAAAGAACAGGACTTTTATAAGAGATGGTCAGTGAAGTATGAATATAGGTAGTCTTCCTGGGATTAGACTACTAAAGAGAAAGGCATGCAGATCCTATCCTCCAAACCTGATCAACCCAAGAAAATCTACTCATGCCTGGAAATAGAAAGGAGAGTCCCTCATCTAGATCAGCCCCTTCAAGGTCCAAGGAGCATCAAGAAAGAAGTAGAAAGAGTCTGAGACAGAAGAAGGGTAGGATGCTGTGGGATGCTACCTTCTGACCAGGACGTGGCCATTGCACATGTGAATGCTCAGCTTCTGTAATTAACTGTGTAAGAACTGTACAAGACTTGTAGCATCAACGTTCCACTGTGACCAAGCACCACCCACCCAGGGGTGATGCAGGCAGTTAATGGTTTCTGGAGTAAAGAGAGACATGCTCTTTGGTGATGTAGCCACTAACAATTGCCACACTCCCATAAGTAACCCCAACCTGTGCTCTTGTAAGGCCACCTACCTTACATAAATGCACCCAGAGATTCTTTCAAGTAAGCCAGAGCACTCAGAAGCTAAGCCAAGAGGTAGATGTGAGACTCCAGCCTGTCAACAAAAGCATCAGTCATATGCTTTCACATCTGGGCTTCTGACCAGAAAACCTTCACCTGAGCTCAGCTGTTATCTCCAGCAGCTTCCAGCCCTCCCAGGAAGATCTGCCCATCCCACTCTGGTTGCTGCCCTTGGGTGAACCTCAGGAGGCTGGGAGGGGTTGTTTTCTTAGCTGAGCTCCATCAGTTCAGCTGGCTCATGCCTCAAAGGCAAAGATTCCTCGTCTAGTTTGTTGGCACTAATTTGTGCCAAGGATCCAGAGAAGGGACAGGCTCTGGCCTCCCATGGGCCTCTGCCAGGCACATGAGTCTAGATCAGGCTGTAGTCAGAGCAGCCTTTGTGACAGAGGACAGGAGCTAAGTCCATGATATCCTCTGGGGTCAGGCATCTCCTCACCGGGAATCTGCAACAGGTCTGTGTGGTGTGATAAGCAGGGTGATGGCAGAGGCTTTGCCTCGCCTTGTCCTCCATGGAGAAAGGAAATCAGGAGACAGGATGGCAGTTAACCTGACTATCAACATATACTTACTGAGTGAGGGAGTAACTGAGGAAAACACGCGGCTCTGTATGGATAAACACAATCAGCACAGATTTCTGGAAATGTTGGGGGTGTTCTAGGGTATATGAAGGTCATATTGGATTCACCCCATTTAATAGTTATGGCCCTGGTGGAAAAGTCAAGCTATGCAGTGAGCTGTGTTCATTCAATGCCTGCCTACCGGGCACTTACTCATGTGAGTCACCATCCTGGGACAATCAACAGTTCCTGCCCACATGGGGACTGACTTGAAAGAGAAAGAGTGGAACCAATGAACGTAAGTGGGCGGGGCTTGCAATGGCAGGAGCTTCTGGGAAAGAAGATGAAAAGTGTCACATATGAGGAATGGATCAAATGTTGGTGTGGGCACTCCTCATAGGGGTGCTGTACAAGAGCAAACACATGGAGGCCCACACCTTATTTATTTCTTGTACTCCTGTGCTGCACATTCAGCATTGAACCAAAACCCAGGAAAAAGGAAGAAACCTGAGTCACTTCTGTTCTGGGTTGACCTTTCAGAGAGTTCTAAGACTGACTCCAACCTGACTGTGCCCCTACCCCCTTTCAGGAATGTTGTTAAGTGCACTGTCTATTTCAGGAGGACTGGGGTGTGCCCAAATGATAGTGCTGTTGCTGGGTCACAGAACACACTCTGAGTGGCCAGGCTCTCCAGAGACCACAAACGCCAAGTGGTCACATAACCCAGAACAGACTGGTAGAGAAGACTGCAGAGAGAGGTATGTACTGAATATGGGCTCAGGATGCACCAAGGTGGAACCAATGATAAGCCTTGTGGGTTACAGGTATTGTTCTAAATTCTGTTGTTCTTACATGCCCTACGACATCCCTAAATGATAGATATATTTTTTGTCCCTATTTTACAGAATACAAAAGACAAAAGCTAAAGTCCAGAGAGGTTATATCACTTGCCCAATGTTACACACCATGCTATCTGAAAATCTCCAGTGTCACAGCTGCTCCTAGAGCAGATGTCAATGATTCATGGCACATTCTTGGACCAGCTGCCCTTCTCAAGCACAGAGCAGAAGGACAATCCTGCACAGTTCTGAAGCTTGCTGCAAGTTCCATCATGGCCTTAAGAGCCAGCCTGCAGCCTCTCTGGCTCCTGCCCCACACAGTGTTCCTCTGTGAACAGCTACATCCAATGGCTGCCTTCCTTTCACTTTCCACAGGGTTTGAAATCCTAGGTTCTGATTTCAGTTTCACTGCCTACAAGTCACTTAGCTTTGAAAGACTCAGTATCTCCAGTCTCATCTCTGAGGATAATGAGTGGAGTCTACAGTGCAAAGATATTTTTTTTTCTTTTGTATACAGTCTCATCTCTGAGGATAATAAGAATGGAGTCTACAGTACAAAGTTCTGTTTTTTTTTTTGTTTTTTTTTTTTTGTATACAGTCTCATGCAAAGCACGATAGCCTCCAACTCACTATGTTGACAAAGATAACCTTGACTACTTCCAACTGCTCCTGCCTCTGCCTCTAAGTGCTGAGATTTACAGACATGTACCATCTTGTCTGCTGTATTTGATACTGGGGACTGAACCCAGGACTTCATTCATATTAGCCAAGTTCCCTAACTGAGCTCAGTCCCCAGCCTGGAAAGGATTACTGCGGAAATGAAGGTTGAGCACTTACCCCACAAACCCACACAGAGCACAGACTCTGTCATCGCTGCAGGTGTGATTATTAAGGTAAAAATCAAAGTAGGCTCATAGCCCTAGCAGTGAGTCAGCCTTGGGCTTGGGAAGTGTGAATGACTCCACTTCTGCCGAGAAGTTTCCAAGTGATTGCACCTGCCAGCAGGTTCACACCGCTCCCATAGAAAAAGGAGACTGTGTCAGATAGACAGGGGCTTAATCGCACATCAGGGAAGCGTTTTGCACAAACAAACGTTGCATCAACTTTTCATGGCTCTGGCTCCAGGCCGGCTATGAGTCATACTTGCAATCCCATCTTCAAGCCAGAGGTTGTCCTGAGGCTCCCACCGCCTTTCTCCCTCCCCTCCTACCTGCTGTCTCCAGACACTGCCCTGCATCCCTAAGGAGCCAGGGATGAAAGATGCTGATGAGGTGAATGGCAATTGCTGTGCTGGCCCTCTAGGATTTGTTAATGCTATTAAAAGATACCCCAAGTCATTATTGCCTCATTGTGGGACTCCATTGATTGCAGCTAATCTCTGGCTCCTTTTGTGCTCCTAATGGAGGGGAGCCTAGCATGAAAAAAAGAGCCCGTTCTGTGCCCTTTTTTTCTAAAACGTAGTTTAAGAGAAAATAACCAAGGAAAAAAATGTGATACTCAACAGCTAAAAATGAGTAAGATAAGAATAAAAATGTAGAGAAGGTAAATCACAAAATGAAGCATTTTATTCAGCCCAGCAGACCCTGGAGGCAATAGACACAAACACACACACACACACACACACACACACACACACACACACAAGTTCAGGGCCCAGGGACAGGAGTCACTTGTGAGCACACTGTTCCCTCTCCACCCTCTTCCTCCGCCTCTGATTACATCAGTGAGAAGAAATTCTCAGTGTTAGTGAGGCTTCAACAGCCTTGATGCAGTTCATCTCCCTTTCCTAACAGCAGGAATGGCCTGCAGCAGTGAGCAGACCATGGCCCTAGCTGAGTACTGGAGCTCTATGAATAAACTGCTCTGTGGCTCAGTTTCTGCAGATGTGACTAATAACAATCTTCTTCCCTAGAGTTAAGCATCTTATATTGTATATAACTAAATGGGGAGGGGGAGGAGGAGTCAGGAGAAATTTGGCAAGGCTAAAAGGTTTCTGATCACATGACAACCAAAACTTTATTTAAAAAAATCAAAATGTGATCAAACAGAGTGCTTCTGATAATTCAAGACTGTCATGTTATGAGTCCTCACTAAACACGCAACATGCACACTTCACACTATGTATGGCATTAGGGCCACAAGGCACCAGTAGGCTGCCTGATCCACTTAGCTCAGACTGGAGACTGGTGTGTGCTATGAAATTCATGTTCTTAATAACATGAAAAATTCTCTGCTCTTAAGGTAACATAATGGTTTAATTATGGAAAATGAAATCTTTTAATATTTTCCTACCATCATTTAAGCATCAAATTAGTATATCTTTGGGTCGTATTATGTCAAGATAAAAAAACACATCTTCCCATCTCATTAAAATTCAAATTGGCCCATCTTTCTAAATGGTAAAATCATATGAATACCAAAGAAGGACTTTAAAATAAAGTTATTTATGAGTTATAAGTGGTAAATGTTTGACACATATTTTATTTGTCTATAAAATACCTGGTCATTTGTTTTTCTCATAAAAAGATTTGTCCTGATTGACTTGAACATTCAACTTGACATTGCCTAGAGTCACATGAGAGGAGAGCCCAGCTAAGGAATCACCTAGATTTGATTGTCCTGTGGGGATGTCTGTAGTGAAGAATTATTTTTGATTCTTAATTAATATAGGATAGCCCAGCCCAATGTGGGTGGCACCACTCCCTATGCAGGTATTCCTGGGCTATGTGAAAAGCTAGCTGATCATAGCCTGCCTGTGAATCACTTAGCAAGCAGCATTCTATGGTTCCTGCTGTATTTCCCTAACTGTAATGAATTCCTTGGTCAGAAGAAGCAGGCCTGCCTTCCATTTTCTGCATTTTTACTTCCCTCAGTGTGGCCTGTAAGCTGAAATAAACCCATTATTTCCCAAAGCCCTGACACAATAATCAGGAAGACTAGTGAGGAGCTTCACAGGACACAGCCTTGGGCACAGCTATTAGAAACCTATTAAGTGGCTGATGAACTGAGACGTGTGCTTGGAGTGCAGTGGGTTTGCTTATCCTTATACTTAACATAGGGTTACCACCTTCCACTAGAGGACATGCTCCAGGTTTTCAGTTTTTAACAACAAAATAAAAAATATATGTGTGTAAAACAGGTATTTCAAAGCCAGCTTGGAAGTGTGTCCACCTGAAATAATAGAAGATGGCAGTAAAAGCTCACTCAAATGACTAAATTCTGGGAAGCCTGAGACAATTCAACTCATGAACAGCCAAGGAAGGCTCTAAAACTCAGAAAGAGAAAACAACATCAATGGGAGAGAAAGTTATGTCTGAAGGTTACACCACAAGCTGGCAACAAAATGATTCCAAGATCCTAACATACCAGCTGTGGTAATAATGCTAAAAGTCTTTAGAAAGTACAAAAGTATATTGTTGTGGGATAATCTTTTTGTACACTGTGAAGATGTATCTCTGCCAAGGCACCTTCTGATTAACCAATAAAGAGCTGAATGGCCAATAGCTAGGCAGGAGAGGCTAAGTAAGACTTCTAGGAAGAAATAAAAACTCTGGGAAGAAAAGAGACAGAGTTCAATAGTGAGACACATAATGTGGAAAAGAGATAATAACCCACATGGCAGAATATAGATTAATGTAAACATGTTAATTTAAGTTTTAAGAGCTACTTGGGAATAAGACTAGTCTAAGACCAAGCTCTTATAATTAATATGAAGTCTTCGTATCATTATTTTGGAGCTGGTGGTCAAAAGAAAGACTTAATCATAGATACCTTAGAGAAGGTCTGAGGAGTGTCAATCTAAACTAAGGATGTCTGATAAAGCCATAAGGAAACCTGATGCTTGTAGCATGGGGTTTCTGGCCTGGACTTTCAGGCCTAGCCTCAGTGTTTAGACCCACAGACCCACAGACCCGCAGACCCGCAGAGACATACAGATGCTTACAACAGTTTTAGGCTGATCGGCCTCAGGCCCAGGCATATAACTTGCTAACTCTTTACCCTTCATCTAACCCATGACTCTTATCCTATTCAGCCATGTGGCTCGGTACCTTTTTTCAGCAGAGTATAGTTGTCCTCTGCATCTTCTGGCTTCTCTCTGGCATTCTGCTCTGTTCCGCCTAGAGTCTTCCTAGTCTGGTAGCCCCGCCCACACTTCCTGTCTGCCTTTGGCCAATCAGCGCTTTTTATTAAACTCATAGGTGGGGACAAATATTTACAATGTCACAACCTAATTCCCCTGCAGATGCTTGGTAAGCAAATTAAAACAAAACACTTTTAAGAATTTGGCCAATCATGGTGGCTCACATCTTTAAGCCTAGCACTCAGGAAGCAGAGGCAGAAGGGTCTCTATGAATTCTAGGCCAGCTTGCTCTCCATAGAAAATCACAGAACCTAATGCCACTAAAAGAACACATTATTGTCATTATAATTTGTTCCCCACAAGAACTAGATGACAAGATCCTTTTGGTGAAGATGCCGTCTATACACTGTGGTTACGGGACATAGACAAATTAAGCTGGAATTGAGCTGGAAGCTTCCTCTCTGATGGCTAAGCTAGATTTTATAGGACCAGAAGGTACTGTACAGGCTGATAATGGAGAAAAGTTGTAGGGAGCCAGCCGCACCCTAAAGATGGTGCTTGTATCCGGCCTATAACTAAGTGGTTTAAGGAAGCTCCTTCGTAAACAAGTCACTGTGCATGGTACCTTGTAATTTTCCAGCAAGAAGCCTGGCCCCCAGACAGATACATCATGTCTGGTGAGGGTGTGCTGACCAATGGGAAAGGCCCACATCAGGGATAAACAAGGTTGCCTATAAAAGCAGCCTGCCTGGGAGGCTTGGGGTCTTCCGTTCTTTGCCCTAGTGTGTGAAGCTTCAATAAACCTGCTGCAGAAGGATCCTGTTGTACTGCGTCTTGTTTGCGGGCAAAGAAGGCGCGGGACAAGTGGTGCCGAAACCCGGGAACAACAACATCAGCTGCACCAGCGGAGACCCCTCAGTGGTGAGGAGGATTCAGAACTGCAGAGTGTTCGCTCGGAGAGGTATGGTCCCTGACTGGGGTTTGGTTTTTAGTGCTTACTGGCAGGAGGTTTTGGCAGGATTAGGTTTGGTTCTAGTCACCCTGATCATCTTTCTTGTGGTTGCCTTTCTTTTTCATCGGTTTCGGTGCTGAGTGCCTAAGACCAACGTAGGTAAGTGGCAGCACTCTTTGGTTTTGTTTATGGTATCATGGGTACTTCACAGTCAATGATTTCAACCCTGGATTTCATTTTAAAACAGCATGATATCAAAATTGCACCGAGAACCCTTAAAGGATTTATCAAGGAGGTTGATCGGGTCGCCCCATGGTACGGTTGTTCGGGATCCTTTACTGTTTCTTCCTGGAACAAGTTGGGGAGAGACCTCGATCGAAAATTTAATGAGGGTGATTTAAGGATGGGCACCAAAGCTATATGGAAGATGATCAAGAATTGTTTAAAGGATGAGTCCTGCTTGCCAGTAGTCACGGAGGGACAGATAATGTTGAGAGAGGTTCAGGATAGCCTATCAGAAACCGAGCGGGATGAGAGATTGGGAGCGCGCCCCAAGAAAACTGTACATAAGGAAAAAGGACCCCCGGTACCGGTATGGGGGAGAAAAAGGAAAAAGGACCCCCCAGTACTGGTATGGGGGAGAAAAGTTTCGAGAAAAATTCAGAGAAAAATTCAGAGGTTAGAAGAAGGAGAGAGACCAAACTTACCTACCCCTGGAAAGAATTGGCTAATTTAGAGATCAGGGATGAAATAGAATCCTCCATTTCTTCCTCTAAATCCAGCCATGTAGATGAGGAAGACCCACTAGACCCAAGAGATGAATTTGATTTGGAAGAGGAGGCAGCCAAATATGAGGCAGAGAGATACTCCCCTGATGATCCTCCTCGTAACCAAATCAGAAAGAACAGGCACAAGGCAGAAAGCCAGCGAATGCACAGACCTCCTCCTACAGCTCCTCCTCCTTATGGTGTGAGCAGTGCTACAAACTTTTCTTTTCTGCCGGAGGCCACGAGGCGACAACTTAGTTTAGCATTTCCGGTATATGAGGGCCAAAATAATGATCGGGTTTATGCCCCAGTAGAATTTAGTCAGATTAAAGAGCTTGCAGAATCTGTCCGCAAGTTTGGTGTAAATGCCAACTTCACTGTTACACAACTTGATCGACTTGCCTTGTGGAACCTGACTCCGTCAGACTGGCAGACGGTGGCTAAAGCTTCCCTGTCAAGCATGGGTCAGTATCTAGAATGGAAGGCTCTATGGCATGAGATAGCTCAAGAACAGGCTAGAGTAAATGCTGCGGCCATAACCCCTGAACAGAGGGAATGGACCTTTGAGATGTTGACTGGGCAAGGACAGTATGCTACACAGCAGACCCAACTTCCTTGGGGGATAATGTCCACCTTCCCTTTTCCGATGCCGGTGATGTATGACGCCCAAGTTTTTCCCCGCTTTTTTACTGTTAGTAGAGAGTTAGGCCTAGCTTTTTTGCCAAAAGATGAGCAGATAGAAGCTTTTAAGAATAATAGGAGTTTAGGGTTAAAAGGGAGTCTATGTTTTGCTTTTAATTTAGATATTGAGAATAGTTCATGTATTATGTTACAAAATTATTCTGCTGCCTGGCAGAAAGAGAGCAAGTTTGAAGGAACAAAGATTGCTACAAATGCTACGGTTTTGTATGGCTGGTGGCCTAGGGCTGCTGAGGGCTCCTTACCTCCACAGCAGCCAAAGCTAGCACCCTTTTGTTCAGGGGCCCCGGATAAAGAGTTAACCCCACCGTGGACTGGGTGCCAATCTAGAATTGTTGGTTGGGTTACCCCTAACCTGTTTTCCTTTTCCCCCTGTTTGGGAGACAATTTCTCAAATTTTGGAGAAGCTGAAGTTAATGGCAACCCCTTTGATCAGTGGTTGCTTTGTGGAATTAATGGGAGCTGCACAGATTTATCGCCCCTCGCAATGATTGGGGGTGGGGCTGTAGAACATGGGCAGCTAAAATATGACTGGGGAAAGAAAATGGGACCTCAGCCTAGTTCGGGTACAGGATCAGGTACCTGGCAGGCCCAAGATGTAAGCTACGTCAGCTTTAAACGGCTGAGTGTAGATTTTACCCTGGTTTGTGTGTGGCCTCCCTTTATTTGGATTGTAAGTAATGTTTCTATAGATAAAGATGTTTTAGAGTGTGCCCAGAGCACTTGCTTTTATACCCTTTGTTGGGATGCTCAGAAGTATTCCTTTGCGATGGTAACTCGCATGCCACGATTTGTGCCTGTGCCGGTTGAGGCTCCTAGCAGCATGAGTTTGTTTCGACCTAAAAGAGATTTTGGTATTTCTGCTATAATTGTTGGGATTGTTGCAGTCGCGGCTGTAGGGGCCACAGCAACCGCTTCAGCCCTCGCCCTTTCCAACACTGTGCAAACTGCTCGGGCTATTAATGATTTATCAGCCTCGGTAACAATGGCCTTAGATAAGCAAGCATCCGCTAATACCCAAATTCAAGGAGGACTTATGCTGGTTAACCAGCGTATTGATTTGGTATAAGAACAATTAGACATTTTATGGCAAATGGCCCAATTGGGATGTGAACAAAAGCTTCCTGGACTTTGTGTTACCTCCATTCAGTATGAAAAATTTTCTAGGGCAGCTAATTTGTCGAAAAGCCTTTCTCAGTTTATCTTACAGAATTGGTCTTCAGAGTTTGAGCAGACGCTACGAGAGCTCCACGTTGCCATCGTTCAGATTAATTCCACCTGTCTGGACCTGTCCTTAACAGAGGGCCTTTCCACCTGGATTTCCTCAGCCGTTTCGTACCTGAAGGAATGGGCCGGCATGGGAACCCTTGGGATCCTCATGGTCGTGGGATTCGGAGGCAGTCTTTGGCTTATTTGCCAGATGCGAGCGTCCAGAAAGAGAGAAAGGACAATTTTGACCCAAGCCTTCATGGCTATTGAAGATGGACAATCCCCTACGATTTGGCTGGCAGCTCTGAATGAGCAAAAATTTTAAGTTTGACTGATTGTGGTCACCTAACCTTGCGGAAGGTATGCCTCTCCCTGATTGGTGAGGAAGTTTGGGCAGGCTTTGGCCTATTGCTTGGAATTGAGCAGGGTTGATTGTGTATACTGTATAGGTATGGCTCTTGCATTGAGAGGCATAATTGCCATTGCACCTCATTAGAGCATACCTGTTATAGTTACCATGTGGATTGTAAGGCTAAGCACTGCAATGGTTCCACCTTAGAGTTTGAGGGGATCCATGGAACATGTTTGTCTGCATATGGGCAAGGCACACAAATCCCATCTCCCACAAAGGTGCCGGGCTGGTCGGGAGGTGTACCTGGTGGACGCATCAGGAATGTCTCCTTTGTACATAGTTCCCAAAAGTTTTGGGAGGACAAACCTCTGTTTCCATCCACTGGATAGCCTCCCTCATTTTAAATATAAGAAAAGGGGGAGATGTAGGGAGCCAGCTGCACCCTAAAGATGGTGCTTGTATCTGGCCTATAACTAAGTGGTTTAAGGAAGCTCCTTAGTAAACAAGTCACTGTGCATGGTACCTTGTAATTTTCCAGCAAGAAGCCTGGCCCCCAGACAGATACATCATATCTGGTGAGGGTGTGCTGACCAATGGGAAAGGCCCACATCAGGGATAAACAAGGTTGCCTATAAAAGCAGCCTGCCTGGGAGGCTTGGGGTCTTCTGTTCTTTGCCCTAGTGTGTGAAGCTTCAATAAACCTGCTGCAGAAGGATCCTGTTGTACTGCGTCTTGTTTGCGGGCAAAGAAGGCACGGGACAAAAAGTCATAAATAATCTTATTCTGTGAACCCTGCATATTATAACACTGACATGCTGGACACAATGAATGTACTGGTGAAAAAGTGGCATGAAGGTTATGGGGGTAACCAATCACTTTTTCCTTAGATTTGAGATCCTCTATACAGGAAGGATCTGTGCTTACCACTGTAAATCTGGTCAAAAGCCTACAGCTGAGGGAAACACAGACACTAAATGGACAGGTTTCATGAATCAAATTGCCTTCTAACTATTTGAGTTTACAGCTTTAAATTAGTGTCTATGTCATCTTTGGTCAGAGAAGGTCCTTTTGCTACAGACAGTGGTTACTGCAAAAAACTCAAAACTGGCCAAAATATTGTGAATGAAAGACTATTGATTTCTCAGCCCTAAACTTAACTTCTATATCACAGAAAAGACAGAAAAAAGAGTCAAAGAACCAGAGGAAAGAGTAGAGTGTACAGAACGCTGTCTCCTAAGCCTGACATGACCGATGTACTCAGGAACTCACAGCATCATTGATCACCTACATGAGGTTGAGCCTACAAACATTTTTGTCATAAAGCATGGAGAAGTGCACCTGGCCTATTCCTTCCTGGGAATGTGGAGGAAACTAAAAGACACTAGTGGAGGGAGAGACATTTCTTCAGTGGTGTAGCCATTGGTAAGTTGTCTATGTTCCTCTAAATAACTCCTCTCCCACGTTCCTGTGAGCAATCAGAATAAAACTGTTGGGTCATATACAGGACATAAAAGTGGAAGAGAAACTAATTGAAAAGAGGAGGGAGATCAGAAGGAGTAAAGAAAGACCAGAGAAGTACATTATTATGTTTAGTTAATATATACTAACAAGGGACCGGAGATGGCTCAGTACTAAAGTTGTCTACTGCCAAGCCTGATGACCTGAGTTTGATTCCTGTGCTCCATGTGTTAGAAAGTGTGAACCAACTCCCATGAGTCATCTTCTGCTCTCCACACACAAACACCATGGCATATGCATAAATTATTAATAAATAAAATGTAATAATATATACTACTAAAAAGTAAAACAGTACAATAAATAAATAAGGTTAGGAGATGACTCAGTGGATAATCAAACAAGTGTAAAACTTGGATCCCCAAAACTCCCATAAAAGGCAGACAGATGTGACAGCTAGCTGTAATTCTTGTATTGTAGAGACAAAAGCTGGGGAAAACAGAGTAAACTGGCTAACTAGACTAGCTGAGACCAGCAAGCTTTGTGTTCAGTGAGAGACCTTGAATCAATAAAGTGATTAAGGAAGACACCCAGTGCCACCTCTGACCTCACAAGGAAGCACACACAGATGTACCCCCATACATAAACACGCACACATACACACAACACACACACACATACACACACACACACACACACACACACACACACACACACAAGTAAATTAATAAATAGCGTCCCTGGAAATGAGTGTCTATGCCTATGAAGTTCTAGAACAAGGGGTAACTACCAGGAAGTTGTCAGCTACAATGAGCCACTTTGCTTCACAGGACAAATAAATAAATAAGGAAATCGGATCATTTCAGGGTTTTCAAAGAATTCAGGCAGGGCACAAAAACAACTTAGAACTCTGGATACTGTTTGCTTTGGCAAATGTGCAAGACATGCCTTATGTGTTCCTTCTTTTCACAAAAGCATACTCCGGAGGAAGCCAAAAATGCTGTGAGGACTTCATGGAAGCAGAGGACAGTGAGGGAGCATCTGTCTCACTGCAGAGCAAAGGATGAATATGTGTGGTCATCAAGTAGCCTTTGCTTAACAAGATTACATCTTAGGGTGAGATCAGCCTAACAGCAAGTGACGAATAAGAGACAAATCGTTTCCCAGCCCACACTGAGTGACTACTGGTCTCATACCCAAACATCACACCTCTGGCCCTCCTTTTCGCTCTTTTGTTGGCAAGCTAGAGGTCTTGGTTTTTGTTTGTTAGCTTGCTTGTTTTGTTTTTCCTTTGAGATCAGATATCACTGAATGGCCCTGGCTATCATGAAACTTGATATGTAGGCCAGGCTGGCCTTGAACTCACAAAGATCTGCCTACCTCTGTCTCTGAAGTGCTGGGATTAAAGACAAGAACCACCATACACAACGTGAAGGTCTTTTAATTCCCGGATTTGCTTGGCCAACCACACTAGAAAGTAAACACCAGGCACAATGCTCTTGTATTAGTGGGCAGTGTCTTTTACACTCCACTTGCTTCAAAAGCACCTTAAGCCTCCATGACATCAATCCCTGTTGGAAGAACAGGAACCAGAGAAAGGAGAAGAATTTGCTCTAAAAACAAAAGATCTACCTAGGAGTACAGGCTCTAGGAAATGGGATACATCCAGGCTGGAACACAGTTCATGAAGATCCCAAATGTGCATGCTTTCAGCAGCCATTCAGGCTGTGAAGGAAGAAAAGTAGCTCCCTAGGGACATCTGGCAATCAAGAGACTGTGTTCTGCCCCCAGCACATGTTTCTTTGTGACTCAGGCACTTCACCAAATATTCCCAAAGCTAGCAAGAAGCCAAGATCCCGGGCTGGGGATACGCCTCCAATGGCATAATGATTGTCTAGCATGCACAGATCCCCACAGTTACTACATAAGCAGGCGTGATGATGGTACAAGACTAATCCCAACCCTTGGGAGATGGAGGCAGGATAAGAAGCTCAAAGATCATTCTCAGCTTTATAGTAAGTTTGAGTTCACCCTTGGCTACATAAGACTCTGTATAAAAAAAGAAGGGAGGAGGAGGAAGGGGAGCAGGAGGAGGAAGAGGAGGAGAAGGAGGAGGCAGAGGAAGAGGAGGAGGAAGCAGCGGAGAAGAGGAAAAGCAGCGGCCAGCCGAAACCTAGATTTGTTCTGTACTTAAATTAATTTGCTTTTTAAATGTCAGTGGCTAGTTTGGTTTTTTATCTGAACTCCCCTGGAAGCTCCACAGGAGCCTGTTCATGCAGATGTAGCCTGCAGTGTCTCTGTATCCTGTGTCTGGGGTAACTTTCTCAACTTCAATCACCAAGCGTGAGCCATGACTCCACAGTTGACACACCAGTCTGTTCCACCCCAGAGCTGTAGGTCTGTCCTTGTCCAACCAAGTCCTTCTCTGTGCTGAAGAAAGTGGTTTGTTTTTTGTTTTTTCTTGAGGGGGACAAATAAGACTGAAGGCACAAAAGAATGGAGGAGAGGAAATCACCCAAGGGTCTCCAGCCTGGCGAGAAAGCAGGGTGACCTCTCATCCCCATCCCCTTGAGCTTAGGCTTAAACTCAGCGTCTCATACACAGTAGACACTTGGTAATGTCGATGACCAAATGACATAATTAAAGGACAGACCTGCAAGCTCATGGGGTTGTCATGCTGTCTATCTGTAAGGAGTGGTGCCCACGGTCGGCAGCAGCAATGGTCAGAATGAACCAGGGTCAGACTGAGACTGGAGAAGGTAGAGAATCTCAAATCCCTCGCCTGAGTCAGAGCTGGAACATGTCACTTGGAGACAGAAAGTCTGTATTTGAGTCATAGCTCTGCTAATTAGCAGCCATGAGACTGGGGACAAATCATGAACTCCATGTGGATGTGGTTTCTGCCTCTGGAAACAGGCCAGGAGTACCATGCCCAGGGGTGATAGGAGAGGGGTGGGAGTGAGGGAGAAAATGGATTTTAAAGTGTTTTATAAACAGAAAATCAGCCCAGGCAGGAGAGACGGAAACAAGAGCGTCCAGTCATGCAGAGGACGGTGAGTCAGAGGAATAGTTTGGGGTCAGCATGTTTCCTGGGCCATCTGCATCTCTGAACTGTCAAGACAGCTGTTGGCATAGCCTTGCCTTGAGTCACCCGGAGTAACAGGTGCGTGTTCTATCTGATGTTTGACTTCCACCTAGTTGGCTGGATGACCTAGTGGGATAAGCTCATGAGTTTGGCCAGTAAGTGAAGAAGGTTATGGCTGAAATTGAAACAGAAAACATCGTTCTCCATCTGGCCTAAAGACAACTGGATCATCTAGGAAACTCAAGGGATGGTCTGTCTCTAAGGTCTGCCTGTACTGGTTCTTCCTGGGCCTCCATGTTGGCAAAAGAGGCTGACAAGAAAGCAAGTGAATCCCGGGTGTGGATTATTTATGTTCATAGCATGTAAGTTTACACAGATCCACTAGCAAAAATTATGTCTGGCAACCACTTGTAAACAATCGCAGAATCTGTGGTTTTCAGTAGTGAATGAGGCAATAAAATACAGCAGCCGGTTGAGTCTGTCTGCCCTAAGCATCAGCAGCCAGAGGCTTGATAAGTGGTAAAAAATGTGAGCCTTGGCCACAGCTATGTCACTTTGGGCCACTTAACCTCCCTAAGTCTCAGCTTCCTTGTGAGAAACTGGAAATGATAATGGCCACTTTGAAGAAAGGTTGCTGGGACTAATGTGTTTGTAAGGTGCTAAGTACAAAGTGTGTCACAGAGAAAGTCCAAGATGGTAGCTAAGATGTCTACTTCTCCAGAAACCTCAAAGCCCAGGATTAGGTCTAGGCCCTTTTTTATGGAAGGATGGCAGATTCTAGACTGTTAGAAAGTAGAACTGCCCCTTAGTCAAAACTGCTCAAAATGGAGGCTGGAGCATTGGATCCATACAGAAGAGTCCAGACTGTTCCTGCTGAAGACCTGAGTTTGATTCCCAAGACCACCATCCGGTTCACAACCGCCCATAACTCAAGCTCCGAAAGATCGGACACCCTCTTCCGGCTACCACAGGCACCATAGTTAAGTTCACACACACACACACACACATACACACACACACACACACACACACACACACACACACACGCACGCACGCACGCACGCACACGCGCACACACACACACACGCCAGAAGGATTATTTCCTTTGATGCTACACACAATCTTGAAGGGCCTGTCCTAAGCTCTCTGTGGAGACAAATGGAACCTCCTTGGGAAAAATACAAGCCACCCAGGATAACTGCACTGAGCTATGCTTTGCTTCATATTTTGTTGTTGCTCTTAGATGTTCTTTTACAGGAAGCTATGGTTCTTTGCTTGATGAAAGGTGTTTCAATAGTATAAATAACTCAACCTCTTCATTGTGAAAAAAGAAAAAGAAAATATTGATAGTGAGACTCACAAAGCAGTTGTGGTTCAAGGACACATTGGGACTGTCAGAGACAGAAGTATGGATTCCATGTCTCCAAATGCTTGTTGAGCATAAATCGTAATTAATCGAACTTATTAATTGTTGGGCAATTACGATCTCAGTTGCAGCTCTTCTAGCCTTAGGTCAATGTTACAGTTCGTGCAATCCATCCCTTTTCCTACTGCACATAGGTAGAAAAACTCTTTGCCCCATCCAGAGGGAAGGGGAGACTCCTTCCCAGGTGTAAGGCTACAGCTTGTCTGGGATCAATAATACAATAATACAAACCAAACTGCTTTTTTATTGATATTCAAATTGGTTCACAGAAACACAACCCAAAACAAATAAAAGAGGGATAAAATAAAAGTAGGGAAGAACCATGAAATCCTGAACAGAAGAGTTCTGTCTGTGTACAGTATTTACTCCCAAGAAAGCCATTAAGTTTCAATGTAATATTCCCACATGTGTATCCCAGGTAGCTATTTACTGGAACCGGGCCGGACCCTGGGACTTTTCTTCTCAAGTAAGTGTCTCAAGAACCTGACTGGGAAAGTGTTATTATTCCCATTTATCAGATGAGAAAATACCAAGAGTGAAGTAGTGAGCGTCCTGAGGCAGAGAAAGGCACTCTTGACTTGGAAATGGCATCCTTGATCTTAACCATCCTGTCAGCCAGCTTTCCGTTACTGTGATGAAACACCAAAGGAAATCAACTTAAATTGAAAAAAAGTTCATTTGGGCTCACGGTTTTGAAGGTCTCAGTTCAGGGTAGCATGGCTGTGTTGCTTCCTGTGGCAGCACAGTACATCACAGTGGGAACATGTGATAAAAGCGGCCAGGTGGCCTTACAGCTGGGTACAAAAGAGAGAAAAAGAAGAGACCAAAGTTCCACAATCCCTTTCAAGGACACCCAGTGATCGAAGATCTTCCACCAAGCTCCATTTCTTAAAGGGTCTAACATCTTCAATAAGACTAACCAGCAGACCAGGCCTTCTATATATAGGCTTCTGAGGATGGTGCCTCAGAGAGATGGCTTTGTAGGTAAAGGTGATTGCTGCACAGATCTAGCAACATGATTTCAATCTCCAGAAACCACATAAAAGTGGAAAGAGAGAACCAACTTCACAAAGTTGTCCTCCAACTATTGTACATTGTCAATATTTGTCACTGTAAATATTGATTTGATAAAACATTGATTGGTCAAGTAGCTAGACAGGAATTAGGGGCAGGGCAACCAGACTAGGAGAATTCTGGGAAATGGAAGAGTAGAGCAGAGAGGGCAGCGAGACAGCGAGGAAGGAGGATGAGAATGCTGCACTGAACACAAAGGTGTCTAAGCATAAATAGAAATATGGGTTAACTTAAACTATAAGAGTCAACAAGTAACAAGCCTGAGCCATAGACCAAACAGTTTGTAATTAATGTAAGCCTCTCTGTGTTTATTTGGGACTCATCGACTGCTGGATTGGCCAGATGAGCACAGAAACTTCTGACTATGTCAAACCTCCACTCACATGTCACGGCACATGTTCCACCAACGCACACACATACCATGACCCACATACAATAACTATAAATAAAACTTTTACAACTCTAAAGTGTGACATATAGTATTCATTGGGCTTACTCTACAGATGCACACGACTCCTGCAGATTAACTATGCTCAAAGCAAAAAAAAAAAGAAGAAGAAGAAGCAGAGAAGGGAAAGTAAGCAAGCCACACCCTCTCCTTCTACCCAAGATGAGTGTGACACACGAGGTGTCCAGTGATTCATTTGCATGGGAACAGTGACTCTAGAACTTAAAGGCACACTTTTTCAGTGCTTTTACATGTGAGCCAGCTACATAACCTGAAGCGATAATCCAAGTAGCAACAATATGGTCCAATACTGGGAGAAAAGTAGACATGTGCTGTCACTATCTCTCCCCAAGAGACAGCTAGCCCTTCTGAGGAATGCTCAGAGGAAGTCTGAACCGCCTGAACCCTACCATTCTTTTTAGACATTCACCTTAGAAGCCCCTCCCAAAACTGTGCCTCCTGTCCCCTGGACAAAGGAGAAGAGCAGATGGGGGGAAAGGCTTGTCCCAGTTCCTTATTCTAACATTAAAAGGATGGAAGCAGGAGATGGAGAAAAATTCAATGGTTAAGAGCTCTCTTATTGGGTGTCCCTCAACCACCTGTAACTCCAGTTTCAGGAGATCCATGGCCCCATTCTGGCCTCCACTAGCATTACAAGCACGTGGTGCACATATAAACATGAATATACACATGAAGTTAAAATTTAACTCATTACTTTCTCAATGGAAATACTGCCTCTCTTCTCAAGTGGCCACTAGTGACCCAGTTGATTAAAAAGTCTTCACTTTGGTCTAAGATTGAGTCTCTGAAGCTGGTGGGAACTGGGGGCAACCCGAGTTGAGCTCTACCATGGGACCATCTACACCCTCAGGAGACTCCAATCACATGGCACCCACCAACTTCCTGCCAAGGAACCCTGTGTTGTTTGCATCTTTCTCCTGCTTAAGTGGAGGGTATAGAAAAGGACAAGCTATGGCCCTCTCCAATCAAATATCCCTCCTTCTCCTCAACTCCAGCCACTTGATAATCTATGTCTCCATGACACAAAAACAGTGGCAGGAGCCAAGAGAAGACAGCAATCCTTTCCAGAAAATTTAACCGAGCTTATTTCATTACAAATAAAAGAAAAGGGGGAGGGATGGCCAAAGGGAGCTAGAGAGTGGCTAAGGGTGTCCATTGAGTGGCTTCCGGTGAAACACGAAGCTAAGCAGTTTGGGTCTGCACCAGGCCAAACAACCATTCACATTGTCTTTGTGCTCTTTAAGGGATTGGCCTGTTTAATTTGAACAGAGAAATTGTTGCCAAGACAGGCAGCATAGCCTTTAGAATTCCACTGCAATTTAACAAACTTTCTCACATGACAGCCTTGCATGCATGCCTGCCTAGCTGATGGAAAGTGCAACTTGAACACATAGGCCATGAGCCAATGTCATGAAAAAGTCAAATGGTCTCTATGTAAGGAAGGTCCATGGCCCTTGGAAATCAATGGAAAACACTTCTTTTTGGAGCTGGGCCCAACCCCAGTAGTTAGATCCTTCCCTGGTGGAATTGCACTCGCAAGGACTGGAAGGCTCTAGAACAGTGGTTCTCAACCTTCCTAATGCTGAGACCTTTCAATATAGTTCCACATAATATGGTGACCCCCAACAGGTAAAAGTATTTATTTTTGTTGCTATTTCATAACTGTATCTTTGCTACCATTGTGTATTTTAATATAAATATCTATGTTTTCTGATGTTCTTAGTGACCCCTGTGTAAAAAATTGTTTAATCTTCAAAGGGGTCATGACCTACAGGTTGAGATCTACTGCTCTAGAGACATTCCTAATCCTATTAATTTTGCTGCTTAGAACTCGTTTTATAGTATGATGTGCCCTGACTCCTAAGGCCTGTGCACTAGAGAGGGTCCTCATAACTAGAGTCCTCTGATGACCAGTCTGATTATCTGGAATTGAAGAGCAAAGGCCCTCCACGCCTCCAAATGTTGAGACAAGTATCTACTACTGACACATACATACATACATGTATGGGATCATGTATATGTAATTATTGACATGTTTAACTATAAAGATATAGGTATGTATCTTACATCTGTGAGGGGTAATACATTGCAGGAACTTTCACCTCTGGTTGCTTTATTATTATTATTCTTGTCTAGTGGCTGTATTTGTTACTTTAATATTGCTGAGACAAAATCACTGACAAATGTGACCTCAGAAAGGGCTTGTGGCAGCTCATGGTTTGAGGGGACATGAGTTTAGCTTGCTTTTCCTTTGTATTTGATCTGGGTCCTTAGCCCATCAGATACTGAATATAGATGCTGCCTATATTTAGGGCAGAATGTCCATCTTCAGCTAAGTATCTCTGGAAATACCCCTAAAGGCATGCCCATAGGTGTGTTTCCTAGGTGATTTTAAGTCCAGTCAAGTTGATAATTAAGATAACCATCACAAGGGAAACCCCTTTCCTTCTTTTTCCAGACTATTCGACTTGGATATATAGATATGTGGGGTAAAACTCCTATATCCTCAAATCAGGAAAACACCAGTAGATCCTAAGGAAGATTTTACAGGAACATTTTTCACCTTGGTGCTTGTCTTTCTGTCCAAGAACCAAGTACAAAACTAGCTCAGACTTGGCATTTCGTAAACATTTAGCAGCCTAATCAGGAGCTTGATTAAAAGGCTGACTAGAGTCAAAGGCATTTTCAGGTCCTTGGCCCTGCTCCCTTGGTTAGGCAAAGCTGGAGGAGACCTCAGCCACGACCGAATAAACATATGTGCCCAATGACATGCGCTCGTTCCCTTGTCCCTTCTCAGAGCTGTCACTTAACCAAGCTTTTAAGCGAAAGCCTTCTTCTGGGAGAGGCCCCAGAAAGCACAGTGGGGGAATTCAGAGAAGTAGCTAACACACCACGTGTTTTGTGTAACTGAAGGACTTACCCAGTGAGGTTTCCAGAGCACAACATAGCAGAAGCCTCCTTGCTGCCCACACTAAGAGCTGTTTTCTAACAACTCTCACCTGTTCAGGAAAGGTTCCATTTGTTTATAAAGTTTTCTCATTAAAAAAAAAAAGAAAGAAAGAAAGTAGTCACTTCTTTCAAGAAAAGTTTTGTAAGCAAACTTCAAAATACAATAGAGGTTAAAGAGGAGTTCTGTGGGGCTGGGAAGATGCCCCAGTGGTTAAGAGTGCTTCCTACTCTTGCAGAGGACCAGAATTCAGCTCTTAGCCCCCACTGGAAAACTCATAGCTGCCTGCAACCCCAGCTCCTGGGGTTCTGCTTTCTTTTCTAGCCTTCAAGGCCACCCAGACATGCATGCCACACACTCACACAGACACACATACATATACATGAATAAAAGTCAATTTTTTAAGAGGAGCTCCCTAAGTTAAAGCTGAAAGCCTGATCCCCACACACAGGCATATGAGAAAAGCATGATGGGGGACAGCTTAGAACAGAGAGAAGCCCTGAGCTAATTCATCCCCTCATTTCACAAATAGAACCCTGAGATGGAGTTTGTGCTAGTAGCTGGTAGATAGCCAGAAGCGTAGGACAATGAGAATGAAGAGCACCACACCTAAACATTACGCACGAGTCTTGATGGAAAGTGCCTGAGAACTCTGTCTGAGCACTGAGCTGTTCTTATTCAAGCCAAAAGTCACGACCCTCCTTTACTTCTAGAAACACATAGTCATTCATGTCAACACTCCGAGGCCACATGTTAACAGCCAAGGGACAAGCCAGCACAATCACTGTCAGCATTGCAGCATCTCTTTCCACAGGTGCCAGAGGGGCTGTCACCATGGCTGAGATGACTCAATCCACCCATGTGGAACTGGGTCTGCTCATGCCCTCAGAAGGTGTGCAGAACACTGCGTAAGAGCGGGTGGCCGGGAGCGAGCTCCTGGTGAGCTTTGAGCTGTGTATTTGTGCCTGGAAGCCAAGTTTGAGGTCAGGATGTTGGAATGGACAGTATTTTTCTGGACAAGGAAAAGGAACAACATGGAAGGAAATTCTGTAGTTTTGCCTTTCAGGAGCTGCTAGGGCAGCTATGGCAACGTCTGGATCAAGGATCTGGAGCCCACTCACCCACAGCCCCTGAAGCCAGACCTCTTGCTGCCAATACTGAAATTCCCAGGCCAGCTGCTTTCCTTCTGGGTCTCACATCAGTCCAAAAAGTATATAAGGCAGCTGTATCACCTGCCAGTTTTACAGACCCATGGGTAGGGGCGGATATATCTTTGCTTTGTCTTTGTGAAATTCCTGGATGTTCCCTTTGCTGACCTGGGAGATGTATGGAATTACTATAATGTGTGTTCTAATAGTGGACAAAAGTTATATTTCAACCAAAAAAAATATTTTTTCAAAAGAAAATTAACAAAGAATGGTAGGGGTATGCCTCAATGGGAACTAGTTCTCTCTATTGCTCTGTTCTCTGAAAAGACCACTCATGGGCTCATCTCAAATAGAACATCTGTCTTGACCCTCACACTTATTTTTGTTTTTTTGTTGTGTTGGTGTGTGTCTGTATGTGGTGTTTGTGTGTTTGCATATATGTGTGTGTGTTTGCAGATACACTCACATGGAGACATGAGTTTGACATTTTTTCCTCTATTGCTCTCCACTGCTCTCCACCTTACTTTGAGACAGCCTCTCATTGAAAATGAATCACATCGTTTTGCTAGTCTGACCAGCCACTGAGTCCCCACGATCTACCTGTGTCCACACCCCCAGTGCTGTGGTTACAGACACACATCACTGAACCTGGCTTTTATGCAAGCACTAGCAATCTGAATTCTCAGGCCTTTGTGCTTACATAGCTGTCCTTCATGCAGCAACAGATGGAGGCAGAAGCAGAGAACCATAGCTAAGCACAGGTCAAGCTCTTCTCTAGCTATGAGCAAAGGGGTCAGGATCACGAGGAGGAGACCCACAGAGACCCCAGCTATTGGAAGCTCAGTGACTCTGAAATAATCACTGAGGAACTTTCATGGAGAAAAGGTAGACGACTGTCAAATGGCACAGGCAGTTTGTGGATCAGGGTTTGTTCCTGTGGGTGAACTGACATCTTGGAACCCATTCCCTACATAGAAACACCTTCCTCAGCCTTGAAACTGGGATGAGGGATTCAGACCTACCTCAACTGGATATGCCACACTGAACCACCTTGGGACTCCTTGCCTTCCTTGAGGAATGAATGGGGGGATTAAGTGGGGGAGAGGCTGAGGGAGGACTGGGAGGGACTGGGAGGAGGGAAGGGAGGGGGAAAAGTAGTACATATGGAAAAAATGTTTTAAAGAAAAAAAAAAGGAAAGGAAAAAAAGTTCCTGGCCTCTCCAGACCTGCGGTCCAGAGGAATCTTTCCCACCCAGTCCCGCAGCCACCGCTTATAAAATAATTATTCAAATGCTTATATTAATTACAAGCTGTTCAACCTATGGCTCAGCCTTATTGCAAGCTAGATCTCTCACCTTAACTCAGCCCATTTCCATTAATCTGTCTTGCCACACGACTCGTGGCTCACCTGCGTTCCTTTACATATTGCTCCTTGGGCGACTGGATCACCTCTCTTAACTCCACCTTCCTTCCCCTTTATCTATGCTCGGACTTCCTGCCTGCTTAGAAGATGCCTTGCCATAGGCCAAAACAGTTCCTTTATTAACCAATGACATTCACAGTATACAGAAAGACATCCCACATCACTTTGCCCACTGAGCTCCCTCACGAGCCTTTAATTTCTGCTTTTACAGATGAAACTCAGAGCCTAAAGGAGTATGTGCAGGCCCCATTGGCTTGTTCTCCAGTTGATGAGACTGTTTGGAAGGATTAAGAGATGTGGTATTGATGGTGGAGGTATGTTACTTGGTCAGGCTTTTGAGGTTTTAAAAGTCCATAGCATTCCATTTAGAGCTCACTCACTCTCTCTCCCCAGCCATTCTCTCTCTTGTGCTTGTGGATGGAGATGGGAGCCCTCAGCCATTGCTCCAGCACCATGCCTGCCTGCCTACTGCCATGCTCCCCACCACAAGAGTCATTAGACTCTAACCCTCTGGAACTGTGAGCCCCAAATCAAATTATTTGTTTATAAGTTGCCTTGTCACGGCACTTTGTCACAGCAATAGGAAAGTAAGTAAGATGGGGGGAGGGGTAGTTATTTGGTTATGATAGTGACAGTATCGAATGAAATTTCTACTGCTGAAATGCCGGCTTTCACTGTTCCAGTCAGGCAAGTTTTTCTTTTCCTTTTCATACATGTATTATTAGTTATTGAGAATTTCACAGTGCGAACCTCTATCTATATCAAACAAAACAATCCTATTCTATTTGAACTCTGCTTTTCCTCCTTCTTCCCTTCTTTCCTTTCTTTCTTTTTTTCTGTTTTCCTTTTTATCTCTGTGTTTAGTCTAGATTCTCATCAAATGTTTGTTGAATGGAAACTCTGGAAGTTTGAATGAGAATGACCCTCAGAGGCTCATATATTTAAATGCTTGGTTCAGAGTTAGTGGAACTATTTGAGAAGAATTAGGAGGTGTGTCGTTATTGGAGGAGGTGTATCATTCAAAGTAGGCACTGAGGTTTCAAAGTCCATAACTAGCCAAGTCTCTCCCTCCCTCCCTGTCTCCCTCCCTGTCTCTTTCCCTCCTTCCCTCTCTCTCTCCCTCCCTCCCTCTCTCAGTAACTTACCGATCAGACTGAGATCTCAGCACATTGCCTATACTCCCTATCACGATTATCAAGTTAACCCTCTGAAACTGTAAGCAACCCCCAACTCTTCTTAAAGCTGACTTTGCCATGGTATTTTTTTTTTCAGAGCAATAGAGCACTAGCTAAGGCAGAAGCTGGGGCAGGAGGATCATTCCTTTAGATGGGTTATTGAATTCAGTATTTTGTTGAGAATGTTTGCATCTAGCTTCATCAAGAAAGTTAGTCTGTATTTTCCTTGTGTTGCTTTTGTGTTTTTGTCTGCTAGGGTATCAGGATAATGGTAGCCTCATGTTAATACCTTGGTAGTGTTCCTTTTCTATTATATTGAATAATTTGAATTGGTGTTAGCTCTTCTTTAAAGATGTGGTAAAATTCTCCAGTGAGGAACATCAGGCTTGACTTTCTTTTAGGAAAGAGAATTTTACCTGTGCTTCATCTCAGTTTGTTATAGACATTATAACTAAACTCATAATTTCAAGAATAATTTCAATTAGTCCTATACATCTAGAAATTCATTCGTTTTCAACTTTAGTACAATATGTGTTTTCAAAGTAAGATTCAATTATTTTCTAAATTTTCTTGACTCCAGTTTTATTAATGAGGGCCTTCTCACTCTCTTTCACGGCGTTTGGCTAAGACATTGCCAATCTTGTTTATCTTTTTGAAGAACTTTTTTTCACTCATCCTTTGTAGTTTTTCCATTTCATTAATTTCTGTTTTAATCTTGTGACTTTATTTTTATCTGTTGATCTGGGTTGGGTTTTGTTCTTCTCTTCCAGGCCCCAAGTGCATCATTAAGTAATTTGTTTCAGATGCCTATGATTTATTGATACGGGCACTTAGGGCCATATACTCCTCTTAGGACTGTTTGATGCCTGCATATCTCTCACATCTGAATTGTCAACACTTTTCCTAATTTGGGGAATTGTTCTGTTTTCATCCTTGGGATGGAGGCTGAGATAGGGTCTCTCTGTGTAGTCCTAAATGTTCTGAAATTCAAAATGTAGGCTAGGCTCCCCTTAAACTCACAGGCTTTCCTTGGCTTCTCAAATGCTGAAATTAAACTGCTAAGATCTTTTCAGAATGTTTTCTATGCCACAGTTAGTTGAAGTTACTACCACTGTGCAAATACCATACTTGCCAAGTCTAACCGTGGATCACTTTGGCTCTGGTAACTGTTGAAGTATAAGCAACAAGGATCACATGGAGTGTACTTGGATTTTGGTTAATGAGATTAAGAGTCGCAGAAGGTAGCTGTTAAGGATAATAATTATGAGATCAGATTTGAAGAGAAAAAAAAATTGAGGTAGGAAAAGCAGCCAAAAAAAGGAAGGTTAAGAAGTTGAGGTGAGTAAAATAGCCCAAAACAAAAGACTAAAGTTAAGATACTGTTAGTGCAAAGGGAACGGGAGCTGTCTGAGAGTCTTACTGGCTCTTGGGACCCTTCTCCTCATACTGGCTCCCTTCACCCAGCCTTAGTGCATGGGAAGCACTTAGTCTTACTACAACTTGGTGTTTTGTTGATAATCATGGGAGACCTGCCTTGTCCTAAACAGGAATAGAGGAGGAGTGGATTGGGGGGTGGGAACAGAGGGGGTGACTGGGGGAAAGCCTGGAAGGAGAAGAGAAAGGGGAAGAAAATTAAAAGAAAAAATACTGTTAAGGTCTGTGGATTTTAGAGGTCAATGCTGTGGAAGACTGATTATAAGCAATGATTAAAAGGATAGATGATAAAGACGAAAGGAAAGAAAAGGCTTCAGAATAAGAGAAGACGCATTTAAGATGTGGCTGAAAAATACAATAATAGACTGCATTATTGCTGTTATCTCAGTAATAAACTGAGGAACATAATCAATAGTCATAAAACCTTTCTAAGAAATATACGAACAAATGCAAAAACTCATGAGACATACATTAAAAAGTGAAGGTTAAATACTGTAAAATAATAAATAAGGAATGTTTATGAAGTGAATTGCTGGTGTAGCCATGTCAAGTTGAAAAGCATAGTGCTCAGACTCTTCTGGATCCAGCCGGCTCTATACCCGGCTGCATCAACTTCCCCTTGTAGTGAGATTATATGTTGTTACATTGTAAATAATTGTCCTGCCTACTGACTTAATAAAAATGCTGATTGACTGAAGGCAGACAGGAAGTGTGGGCAGGGCTCCAAGAAAACTCTGGGAACTGGAAGAACAGAGATGCCACAGAGATGCCAGAGAAGTCAGCAGATGCAGAGGACAACTATGCTGCTCTGAGAAAAGGTACTGAACCACTAGGCTGAACAGGATAAGAGTCATGGGTTCGTTTAAGAGCATGAACTAGCTAGCAATAAGCCAGAGCTATAGACTGATCAACATAAAATTAATAGAAGCATCTGTGTGATTATTTGGGCCTAAATGCCGGTGGGGATGAGAGTGGGTCTAAACCTCTGGGCTAGGCCCGAAAGTCCAGGCCAGAAACTAAACATAACACACTATCTCCTTTCTCATTGACAGGCACTATGCTCTAAGTTCAGACCTTTACACCAAATCAGTAGAGTGGGGTTTATTGTATTGTTGAGAAAGCCAAGGCATGAGAGGGCTGAGTGACTAACCCAGAACTACACAGCTCATAAAAGAGAACCAAAGAGCCAGACTGATGGCCTAGTCTAGCAAAGGTGGAGGCAAACACAGAGATCTGAATGTGATTCCCTACCCTACCTGGCAAAACAAAGCCACAGATGCAATGCCATTGCTGGGGAGGCCATGGGGCTTGTCGACCACCCAGCCTTGGTGAGTTCCAGGCCAATGGGAAGGTGAGGGCACTTGAAAAGGCCTGGTGATGTTCTTTAAGCCTCACACATATACATACATGCACACGCACACACTGACTCACACTGTGTACCTCCTGACACAAACATATACACATGTTCCATACTTACACACACACACACACACACACACACACACACACACACACACACTGCATAGAGTTGGTTTTTTTTTTCTTGGTCTGCCATCTCACAAAAAAATGTCACAGAGACTTACTATTAATTATGAAAGCTCGCTCTATAGCTTAGGGTTTCTCACTGGTTCTTACAACTTAAATCAACCCATTTATATTAACCTACATTTTGCCTCATGGCTTTTTGCCTCTCTTCCATCTTGCACCCCCTGTTTCCTCTCTATGTACTCTGGCAACTCTCCTGCATCTCCATTCCTCTCTCTCTCTCTCTCTCTCTCTCTCTCTCTCTCTCTCTCTCTCTCTCTCTCTCTCTCTCTCTCTCTCTCTCTCTCTCTCCCTGAAGTCTTGCCTAGATATTGGCTATTCGGATCTTTGTTAAACCAATCAAAAGGCACGTTGGCAAAGACACATCTTCACAGTGTATAAAAAGATAATCCCACAGCACACAAACACAGAAGCAAGGGACAGAACAGAGATTCCTGAATCCTAAGTGGGCACTTTTAGGGTGCCCTGCACACCTTGGAGGCAGTTAGGCATAAACAGACTGACACTCAACACATTTCTCTGTAATGTATCTATTTTTCTCATGGTAAAGGCCTTGCTCCAACCTGGGGGTTAGAACTCTTCCCTGACCCCAGCCTACTCTATCCTGTCACTGTTCTATCCTTCTCCTTCTAATGTCTCTGCCTGACCACAGCCCATACTTGACCTTGGAGCCCAAGCACATTGCCACCTGGGACTTGTTTCCCTCACCTTCAGTTTACCTCCCATCTGTCACTCATGCCTACATTACAAACAGGAATGCAAGCAGATTCTGAAACAAATTCTTAGCTGAAATGAGAATAATTACAGTAATTAGGAATAGTAGTAGATTTCTATAGTATTAGACAGCAGGTTTCTGTTTATTTGTTTAATTGGTTGCTTTAATTTAACCTTTTGATGGAATGTATTCTGATAATGTCTTTCTCTCACACACAGACAACACAAATAAGGAAAAGATTAATAAGAGAGGAAAATGTCAAACAAAACAAAAAGTCCACAATAAAATACCATGGATTGTGTTTTGTATGGGCCATCTACTCTTGGGAATAGAGCCTGCCCTGAAGTATGTTGGATAGATGGTACTGTGACACTCTGTTGGAGAAAATTGGCTTTCCCTTTGCAAATATTAATTACAAACAGTTTCTCTATTAGAGGTAGGACCCACTTCAGTGCTGGACCTTCCGGGTTAAACCTTTGTAGATCTGTGTTCTGCCACCGTTTCTGTAAGGTCATACTTAAACAAACTCTCATCCCTGTCATATAGACACTTCCGCCAAAGACTGAGGAACCATCTCACTGTAACTGTTCTGGAGACAGTCCTCCAAGCTTAACACATCCTTGCTTTGGAGATATTTGCCAACCTGCCCTGGCTCCCTTGAAGCAGCTCAGAATGAGTAAAGAGGTCAGCAATAGAAATCCCACTTAAGTTGAAAAATTAAATACAGGTCAATTGTGGCGATGTGCTCTTGCAGTAGGCAGAGACAGGAAGTTCAGGAGTTCAAGGTCATTCTCACCTACAGTCTGGGCTGCACCAGAGCCTGTCTCAAGAGAGAGATGGGAAAGGGAGGGGGACAAGAGAAGTGGGGAGGGGAGGGGAGGGGAGGGGAGGGGAGGGGAGGGGAGGGGAGGGGAGGGGAGGGGAGGGGAGGGGAGAATAAAAGAAAGAGGAAAGAAAATGCACAATGTTGCTGCTTGTACTTAAACAAAGAGATGGAAGCTCATTGACAGGATGCCCAGACCACGCTGCTCTGAGGTTGGCATATGTCGGTCAAGCGAATCATGATCTTTGGGCAAGTCATTTCACCTCTCTGGTCATTGACTTCTTTACACATCCAGCCAGGTGGTGGTGGTGCATGCCTCAGGGAGGCAGATACGGGCAGATCTCAGAGAGTTATGGCCAGTCTGGTCTACAGAGCGAGTTCTAGGAAAGCTAGAGAGACACAGAGAAAGCCTATTTTGAAAAAAAGCAAGAGAGAGAATCATCCTGATCACACTTCCGCCCATTGATGCTTTGTCCAATTATTAACCAGGAGAAGAGGCTATTTCTGCAACCTAGCAGCAAAGTTCACATAGAGGGAAAGAAGAGAATTTGTGGTGAACATTGCTGGACATCTCTTGGAATTTAACTCGAGTTGGTGTTAGCTTGGTGTCATCAGGAGACCTGAGAAACAGCATTCACTTTGGAACATACGCCTTCGGTGAGTACAGAACTGTCAGCTGGCCATAGCAAAGTTGAATCTACTTTTTAAAACCTCATTTTTGTTTGCTTTCCGATGAAGTTTGGCTCAATCACTTGCTTTTCTCTCTTCCTTATGTAAAATTATGGGATGTGGCATCAAAAGCCATAAGTCGTTCCTGGGACTGTGAAAAAAAATTTAAAAAAGTCATGAGTAAAGCAGGCAAGATGGAATGGAGGACGGATTTTACATAGGATGTAAAGGAAAGACATATTTACACATGTCTTGTAGCTTCATTGGTCACTAATTCCACGGTCACAGACTCTCTTGCTCCTGGTTTCCCATGCTTGGCTCACTGGAGAGAGCTGTACCTGCTGACACTGCAATGTATTTTCCCAGAAGTCTTAGGAAGACACCTTCATCTTGGTGATGCCTGAGATGGTTGAAAATTACAGCTTTTGTTTCCTGCTTAAAGAAATTCAGAAAGCTTCTTTTTTTTGTCCAAAAATGTCCTTTTTTCAATAAGCTCCTCTGTGCTGCCTCTGACTCCTCTGTGTTAATTAAACTCCCTTTATAAAGCATAAATACTTTCCTCCTAAAGCCCATACAAGGAAATACAAATAGTCCCAGCTGTAGTTAGCCACAAAGTGAACTCTCAAAAAAGGGGTCCTTAATAAAATTGACTTAACTAAATTACTTCTAAGGTAGTAGCTAGGTGTGATGATGTTTCTAATAAGCAGGCAAATTATCTTTTCCTAAAGCCTATTCAATGACCTATTCATGATACATTGAGCTTCCCAGAAACAACGTGGAGAGTTTTGTATTTATTCTAAAACTATAGCCTTCCAAGCACCCTGCTTGGCTGCTAAAAATACAAAAAAGATAATAAGGTTACTTATCATTGTATCTGGCCATGTATGAGTCACAGGCACATAAAAACTGTTCCAGAGAGGTAAATATAAGTGCTCTGTCCTAAGTCGAACAGCAAGAAAGTTCCAGAACAGAGATTTCCCCCACGTCTGAGTTCAGATTGCTCTTACAGACATCCTACAACTTTTGTTATTGTGTTTTGACGGAGCAACATAAAGAAAGGAAATCCCGCGTGCTGGGGTTCTGCTGTTGACAGAATAGTCTGGGGAACTGGAGGGTCAGTGGCAGAAGAGAGGTCTCCTGGCAGAGCACGTGAGAGGGGCGGAACTAGGGACCAGCTTTGGAAGTTCTCCCTGTCATGGTTAGGTTTGGTTAGAAATGGTTCTGTGATCAAGAGCACTAGCTGCTCTTCCAAAGGACCCAGGTTCAATTCCCAGCACCCACTTGACAACTCACAAGTGTCTGTAACCCCAGTACCAGGGGAACTAGGGTATTCAACACCTTCGCATAGACATATGTGCAGGCAAAATGTGGATGCACCTACAAGTAAAATAAATCATACAAAAGGAAGTTCCTGATGCTAGTCCTGAAGGCTCCCTGACCAGGAATGCTTGTATAGAACTGTCTTCTTATACTTGTATATAACATATACAATATATATTCTTGTTATTCGTGTGCTGAGGACAGTTACATACTCTTAGAGATGCCAATGTGACGGCTATTCCTGGTTGTCAACTTGACTACATCTGGAATGAGCTATAATTCAGATAAGAAGGACAAATTGTGACCAAGATCTTGAGGCAGGAAGATGAGATGCCTTTGATCACGCCTCTAATGCAGATTTCAAGGCTAGATAACACAGACCTTTAATCTGGGCCACACTTTCTGTTGGAGCATTGTCACTGTGGGGACTGTGTGGTCTTTTCTCAAGCTTCACTCAGTTAAGATATAAGCACCTTCAGATCCAGCACCACATCTGCCTGACCGTGTTCCTTATCATGATAACCGAACCTCTGAACTGTGAGCAAGCCACCACTACTAAATGTTTCCTTTATAAGAGTTTCCATGGTCATGGAGTCTCTTCACAGCAATAGGATGTAACTAAGGCAGTTACCACTGACAGACATCCACTCCCTGTAATACTCTTGCAATTTCAGAGATGATGCTTTAAACCCCAAGTTCTGCAATGCAGCAAAGTCTTAAATAGTCTTCAAGATCTTTGCTTTTTCTTGGTGCTGTGACTCATATTATCTACCCACTTCAGTATGGACCGCCCTCCCCCAAGAAAAAAACAGTCCTTTCTCTATTTTCCATAATAAATCTGTTTGTGGATTGGGGGTGTGGCTCAATTTGCTTGCCTAGCGTGCACAGACCCTAAGTCTGAGGGGTGGTTACTCAGAGCACAACTTAATACAGCTGATTCACTCATTTTTTTATGGTTTTATGATCCTACTCCATGAATTCCCCCATACTCATACTGCAGTGAACACATTTCTGCCTGTTAACACACAACTAGACAACACACCCAGAGTCTCGGCAGGTAGACTTGTCAAGGGCTTGTCCCCACATCAAGGAGGGTGTCCTCAGAAAGTCTTTTCTGATCATTTACTAAAACTATAGAAAGTCTCCTCCTTTCTTTCCATACAATACTGAGATCAAAACAACAGCCGGTGCTTATTATCTACAGCATTGCTTTGGCAAAGTGAAAAACGTGGCCTAGAAATACAGCTAAGTCGTTATATTGTTTGCCATGTGGCACTGAAAGCCACAGTGGTAACACATGCTTGTAATCCCAGAGCTGGTAAGGCAGAAAAGTGGAACCCTGATGCTCACCGGCCAACCAGCCTCGCCAAACTAGTCGCCTTTAGTCCAGTGAAAGACTTTGTTTCAAAATGAGGAGCAGCAGCTGTGGCTGACCTCAAGCATCTGTGTGCACACACCTGCACCCAAATATGCATGCACACATGCAAACGTACATACATACACAGAAGGTTGGACAGGTGGATGAGTGAATGGATAACGGGTGGGTAGATGGATAGATAGATGGATGGACAGATAAAAATTAACCTTAAATAGCTATAAAGGATTTTTTCCTGGCCCAGGAGGTTGGTCCAGTTAAATGTAAGTGTCCATCCATTCCGTCCATCCATTCCAATTCCCAAGTTCTTCAGTAGCTCTTCTACTTAGGCAACAGATGTCCTTATCTTTCAGGTAAGGACACATCTAATTCCATTCTCCCATAAACTACATGGTATCATTCAATGAAAAGTTTTTGACTCAAGAGCATTCATTTCTGAATATTAACAACTTCTTCTTATAACTTCCTAGCTATAAAATCCAAAGTGAGGTAGCCTCTGTGTATCTTAATTTCTTCATCTGTAAAGTGTGTTTCTTGGGAGCAGGTGCTGGATGCCAAATTAGAGCCTTGTACATGCTAGGCAAGTGCTCTCACTGAGTGACACACTCAGACCTCTTACCTATAGAAGGGAGTAATAGCCATTTCAGCTTCATAGTGTTGTCGTGAAGATGAGAGGAGGTGATCTGTGAAAACATTTTGGGACCATGGTACAGAATCCAATGTGTTCACATCATTAGTGTGTGATCTATGGCCATTATAATAGATAGCAGCAGTGTGTCTGGTTCAAGAACACGGGCATACTTTGAAAGGTAGGATTCCGCCTTTCCAGGTGATAGGGCATAAAGGTAATGGGAAAAAATGTCATACACAGAAAAAGATAAGTAGAGTATTTTTTACTATTGCTATGAAGTGGGGGGAATCTCATGACAGAGAGGAGAGACAAGCTCATCTAGATTGGGAGGAACAGAAAGGCCTTGTCCAGGAACCAGTATTTAAGCCTTTTCCTTTTCATGAGGGCTGGGACCCAAGGCAAGGGTGTGGTGCTACACTCAGACAGCCTGGTCAAGATGAGTCCCTCACAGGCAAGCCCTAGGCTTATCTCCTAGGGCTTGTCAGGTTGACATCTGAGGTTAACCATCACAGTTGAGTATTGCTGTGGACCTTGAAGCCCAGTTTATCCACATCTGAGATGGTCAGTCTAGTCCCACACTTCTCTCTCAACTAGAAGGAGAATTTCACCAACTTTGTCCAACAACCGCAGTCAAGAATTAGCCCAAGGTGCTAAGGGACAGCCTCACAAAGAAGTCGCAGACAGGCTTTCTCTGGATTGAGGATCTGTATTCCGTACAGGATGTAGTGACGTGCTGCTCAGAACTTCTTTCAGAAAGGAATACACAGCTGACACTGCTAACAGAAAACACTTAGGTCAGTTTGAACTCGACATTACCACCTGCAGACAAGGCCTTTACCATAATGAGGCCATTCCATACAGGCCTTGGCCAGTCACTGATAAAGACTTTGCCACTGGGGCACACTGGGAGACAACTCTAACAAGAATGGGTCTCAGCGTCTTCCTCCATCCAGTCTTGCTTCCTCTTCTCCTTCCAGGAATCCATCCCTAAGGCCAAACCCTGCTCACTGCAAAGCTTTAGTATCGTCATTGTTCCCATCTTCACACAACCCACCCTCAATCCACTATGGTTACAAATGGTACCCACTATGGTACCAACTGTGGTGGAGGTGGTCTCATCAGCTTTCATCTCTGGGCTGATTTTTCAGCTTGATTTACACTGACAAGTGAAGACACCATCAGATGCCAAGACTTAGTATCTTGATGATTATTCTTTGCTGGCATCTCCCCAGGATGAATCACCAAGTACTGACTGGCAGATTTGAAAACACACAGCCATCAGCTTGTGTGACCTTACATCTTGGTGTTTTCTGGAAAGAGAAAACATGTCTTCAGAACAACTTGCTGAATGGTGGCATTTCCCCACTGGGATTTAAAACACTGTAGTTTAGATGTAAAATGGCCACTTGGTCCTCAGGTGTCAGTACTGAACAGTGATTATATCATGAAGATGCTGGCTTCTTGCATGTCCATTGATGAACTCATATCCGAGTCGACTATGGGAGGTGAGGTCTGGAGCAGTGGTTTCTAACCTTCCTAATGCTGAGACCCTTTGATATATAGTTCCTCGTATTGTGATGACCCCAAACCATAAAAGTATTTTGACTGCTACTACTTTATATCCGTAACTTTTCTATTGTTGTGAATTGTATTACAAATACCTGATATGCAGGATATCTGATATGAGACCCCTCTGAAAGGTTGTTACTGACAAACTGAGAACTGCCAGTCTAGAGGGATAAAGTGGCCATTGGGGACTTGACTTTAAAGGTGTATCTTGTTCCCTGCCTCTCTCCCCATCACCCTCTTTTTCCTTCCCTGTCTCCCTCCTTCTGTCCCTCTTGTACACCTCTAAGGAGCCACCTTGCTCCAACACATGCCCCTTAGCATGCCATTCTGCCTCACTGTGCAGGGCCCACAAGCGAAGAAGGAAGTGACTATGAATTGAAGCCTCTGGCACCAAGTCAGAATGAATCTTTCCTTGTGTGTGTTCTTTTCTCCATTATCTTGCCACGGTGACAAGTGACAGAAACAGACATGTTCTCATGACCTTGGCAACTCCAACTTGCCTTCTAGAAGTTAAGTTTGTCTCTGACTGTAGAGTGCTCCATCTGAAGATCCCAAAATGCTTTCAGAAGTCTTCCATTTCACTGATAGCTGCCAGATCTGACAGTCATGATGAGAAGCCCAGAACCCAGCAGAGCTTCCAGAACCTGTCAAAACTACTACTCTGCCCCTCAGGAAAGGATTCACCATGGTACCATCACATGGCCACAAGCTGCTAAGGCTCTGTAGGCATGTGGCTGGCTTTCCCTACCACCTACCACTCTCTGCCAACTAATATCTGCCCTTTACCTTCTTTCGTGTCAGAACTGCACCCATTATTCTCAGCTTCATTGGCATTTCTTCCAAATTCCTGAGGCTGGCAATGACTCATCCTCCTCGTCATCAATGCCGTATACAATGCCCCACATGAACTTCATGTTAGCTGTTCCCTGGCACCTTTCATCCAAGTGCTCCAAAGACTTAATTTGATGACCCAGAGGCAAACCCGATGGTCTCCAGTTTTATAACTGCCAGGGTTATAGTCAGCCTGCTTGGCCCCTCTTAGGAGGGAGCCTGGTTCCAGGTCATAGGACATTCATTTGGATAAGAACGATCATGTCCAGAGCATGGTTAAACTTTCCCACCAACATGCTATGGACATACATGATGCTTCAACTTAGGATTCTTTCTGTATTGTCCTTGCATTCACCAGGGGTGTTTTCATTTTTCTGAAAAAGAACTGGTCATTCACTAGAATGAATCAAAACATAGACGCCTACTGTGGGAAAAACATCATGAGTCTTCTCAGCACCGATAAAGCTATATAAAACAGCAAAGTCCTAGAAATTTCATTCAGCATCCTAGCTTTGTGGCTGCTGTGCTTAATATTCCTTATCAATGTGACTAGGTTTAGGATCACCATGGAAACATACCTCTGGATGCTTGTATGAGGCCTTTCCCTGAGATGTGTGACTGAGATGGGAAGAGCGATCCTGAATGTGGGTGGCACCATCCTATAGGCTTGGATCTCTGATTGAACACAACGGAGAAAGAGCTGAGCACCAGCATCCATCTATTCCTGCTTCCTGACTGTCGATGCAATGTTGCCAGCTGCTTCAGCCTTCTGCTAGCATGCCTTCTCTCCTACGATAGGCTGTCCCCTCATGCTGTGAGCCAAAGGAAACCCTTCCTTCCTGTCAGTTACTTGGTCACAGCAATGGTGGCATGGAGAATAGTTCTCTCCACCCCATTTGCATTAGTCAGCTTTGCAACACTATATAATAAATAAGTCTAAAATAAGCCTTTTACACAGAGAAAAGTTTTGTTGGGGCTCATGGTTTCAAAAGTTTTAGTCCATGGTCTCATGTATCATTCCTGTAGTTTGTGGAGGCATAGATCACTATCATGGATGCATGGCAGAGTATGAATGAACTCGTCTGGAACTAGGCAGCTAAAGCCAAGTACCAATGTGTGATCCTCAGGCGAGCAGTGTGGGCAAGTGTTGGTTTGTTGACTATGGTACCACTTTCTTCTTAACTTAAATATGCACCTCAAAAATGAGAGATACAACACAAAAAAATATAGCTTACAGTTTCTTCCAAAAACTAAAAACATCTGGTCTCAGTGGGATAGCATTCCAGAATCAGAATCGTCTCCACTGGCTATAGCCAATAGCCCTGTACAAGAGATACACAATCTCTAACACTGTCAGGTATTTCACTGGCCCTGTGGATAAATGAGTGTGAGTCCTTTCGGATTAAGAGAGGGAAGGAGGAAAGAAAAAACACCAAATGAGGAAATTTCCTCATATATTAGTTCAGCTGCTTTGGGTTAGCCGTGAATATGGATTTTCAATGCTTATTTAACAAAAGTTGGAATATTGATGATTACAGAGTTAGAAAAGGGCATGGCAACATTAATGCTCTGAATCTAGTTCTCTGTAATGTTTCTGGCTTTTCCCTCAGCTGGGAAAAACAAAACTGCCATGGCTCCAGACTCTATGCCTTTATATAGTGAGATACAAGAGGAAAGAAGAGAATTGCCTCCTGCCATACCTTTCTCTGATCTGGAAGCAAACTTTTTCCAGAAGATTGTAGGAGATTTTGACTCAGGTCCCACAGAACCAGACCTATCCCTGCTATCCCTAAGCCAATGATTAGCGAATAAGAATAAGATTGTCATGTCTGAATGAAAGCACACAAAGTCCATCCCTTGGATCAACAGATGGGTCTACATTAGCACATGGCTGTACATACAATTCTTGTAAGAAAAGAAACATGTGACACCTACCATTTGCAAAAGGTGTAGCCATATAGGGTGTCTTAACATTCTATGCTGGTTGAGGTGCTGAGAAAGTCTACAAAGTTAGAGACGTGGTGTAAATATAGACTTAAGGACTCTCGGTCCTTTTCTGTATGGCTCTCTATATGAAGTGCTGATAGTATCATCATATTGTAATGAACTTGACCACTAGCCCTTTCATCTGTGGAGTCTGGTGCTTGTTTCAAACATTTGCCAGCCAATAGAAAGCAGTTCCCCATTCTGACCCAGTTCTAGAACTTTCCATGTTTTCTTCCCCTAAGGGATAGAAGACATTGCCCTTTGGAGTAGGCCTGAGACTCAGTGCTGTGCTCAGAATGTCAGTTTGTCTGCTTAAAATGCTTTTATGAAAATTCTGCAGATGTGACAGAACAGGAGTCTGAATCACCCATCGGGGTTCATTGTGTGGCCCTGTAACCCACTGCTGTGTGCCCTGTGAAACAGCTGTCATATAATGCTGTAGCACTTAACATGTCACATATCCTCTTATCAAGTCACCCTATTAAGATGAAAGGATCCAGAGTGGGTAGTGGCCATGCAAGGCCCTGGAACAGCAGCAAGACTCCGTCTGAACCCTTCTGCACCAGACTGAAATGTTGCCCCAGGAGGCTGTCCCCAGGGAGCCCTCCAGGCTCTTCAGTTGCTGTGCACCCAGCACCCAAACCAACAGCACATCCATCACATTCCAAAATGGGGTGGGGGGCTGAGTGCTTCCACACCCTGGGTCAACACCATGCTCTCCAGCTTCCAAGATTCAACTTCATCTCATCAAATCTTCCTGATGACTCTGCAATCACAAGGATCACAAATGACATCCAGGTGGTTCTTTACTTCCCACTGTGCCTGGGCATTTACATTCAAGATCTTGCTTATCACTCTCATAGACTCTATAACATAGGTCCCATATAACCTCTCTTTACAAGAAAGAACCCAAAGATGATGCAGCTCACCCAAGGATGTCCAAGGTAAGGAGTAGACAAACCACATTTGTAAATTCAGATCTGCCCAACACAAAGTCTGAGCTTTTACTAATTACTATATTTTTCTCAGTTGAGAAAGAACCCAAATAAAGAGTTCTTAAAATTCCAATGACAAATGACAGGTATTGTCTCTGTGTGTGTATGTGTGTGTGTGTGTGTGTGTGTGTGTGTGTGTGTGTGTGTGTGTGTGTGTGTATTGTGACTAGTGTTTGGCTGAGCATGTGGCTCCATAGGTAGACTGCTCGCCCAGCATGAACAAAGCCCTAGGAATGGTCTCTCACTGAACACAGTGATACAGGATTGTAATCTCAGCCCTCATAAGGTGAAGACTGGGATTGAAGCTCAGGCCTAGATCATGCTCAGGCCTAGATCATGCTCAGGTCTAGATCATGCTCAGGTCTAGATCATGCTCAGGTCTAGATCATGCTCAGGCCTAGATCATGCTCAGGTCTAGATCATGCTCAGGCCTAGATCATGCTCAGGCCTAGATCATGCTCAGGCCTAGATCATGCTCAGGCCTAGATCATGCTCAGGCCTAGATCATGCTCAGGCCTAGATCATGCTCAGGTCTAGATCATGCTCAGGTCTAGATCATGCTCAGCTACATAGCTTCAGCTTTAGCTGCATAGGAAGTTTAAGGCCAGTCTGTGCTGCATGAGACCTTATCTCAAAAACAAAAAAAAAAATATGAAATTAAAGAAAGCAACTGATTTTTCTAGAAAGGTGGCTGTGCTTTGCCTCCTGAATCCTTTTTCTGCAGCTTTACTAACTTGACCCTCTTTGTTTTTTCTGACCTCCCTCAGGAAAAATTTTAAGACACATGGGGTAAAGCGTGTGCCTTGCAACACAGATAAGTGAATTTACACATATTCACCTGATAATGACCAGAATCCTATGTCTTCATCAGGTCCCAAAATCAAAGAAAGAAACTACCAGGGTGACATGCAGGTCAGGGCCATCAGGCTCAGAGTGACCCACTGGGATCAAGAGTCCACAGCAAGTAATCGAGTGTTGCCTAAGCCATTTCATGTCTAGCAGCCAAGATCATGGTCCAGGGTCACAGCATGAGGTTTGCACTGAGCAGATGGCATCCAAGAGCTTCCTGACTCAGCTCAGAGCACAGTCCAAGGTACACTTGACCCAACTGATAGCAAGGAGCTGGAAGGGACACTCACATTCGGAGCAGACTTTTCTCAGTGCTGGGACAATGTGCATAAGAACCTAAAGAAGCAGCTCAAAGAAGGGGAGGTTTTCTGGGGTCCACAGTTTGAAAGGATAGTCCATCATAGTGCAGGAGGCAACAGGGGCTTGAATTAGCTTATCACATTGTCACCACAGTGTAGACGCAGAGGGAGGGAGACTCTGGTGGTCATCTCTCCTTCCTGGTTTTTCCTCAATCCAGGATCGGTCCCACTCCGCGCATTGGTGCCACCCATAGCCAGAGGGTCTTCTCATCTCGGTAAACCCAGTCTAAAGTCTTCCTCATAAGCATGCCCAAAAGTTTATCTCTAATGATTCTATATCCTGTAAAGGTGACAATGAATAGTAACTGTCACAGGGAACAAAAAAACTAAACAAGTTCCAGAGCAGTCTTGAAGGTCCGACAAGTGAGATCTGACCAACCAATTCATCCAAAGTTTTACTAGGTGACAATAGCATCACACTCATCTTAGGTGGTACATCTCTAATCTTTGCCATGGTCCTCAAAAAGTAGCAGATACACATGAGTCACCATTTTAGAGATGTATAAAATGGGACTTAAGAGATTAGCAGGGTCTGTCAAAGGTATTCTGTCAGAAATGGCAGGATTAGAACCCTGAGCTGTCTGGATTCTGGGAGAATATTCTTTTCTCTGTAGTATTGACTTTACCTAAGAGGTCTTTGTAAATAAGAAATTGACAGGGTCACACATGTGTCCCTCCCTCAGCTAATGTATTCCTCTTGTGCCCCATCTCTGTGTCAGGAAGAGTCCTAAGAACTGGTAGGCCTTATGCATAAGAACCAGAGCCTACACACGGAGCTGGATACTCAACAGCGCCCCCTCTCCGTTTTCTAGTGTCCTTCAACATCCCACCAAGGGCTAGGGAGTTAGCTCAGCCAACAAAGTGCTTGCCTTAAAAGCACAAAAATCTGAGTTCAACCCCCAAAATCCCACATGAAAGAAAAAAATGGGCATGGTGGCACATATTTGCAATTCCAGCCCTGGGAATACAAAAAAAGCACCCACTGTCCAGCTATCCTAGCCTACTTGGCAATTTCCAGACCAATGAGAGGCCCTGCCTCAAAAATAAAATGAATAGTGCTTGTGAGTGACAGACATGGTTGTCCTCTGGCCTCTGCCTACACATACACACATGTACATGCATACCCACATACACACACCCATAACATATCAGAGACATTGCCCCCTCAGGAAAAAAGGATGGGTCTCTGGATGCATGCTTCCTATGTTATGTGTTCTGTTTATTACAGAAGCATCTGGATGTAGGATTAGACTGTGTCATTTTGAATTAAGCAGCATCTTTTGTAATCAGTGGCCTCTGTCAGCCTAGGGAGGCTCTATTTATTTGGGGTTGGGAAGATTTGTTGAGATTAGCATAGGGATTGCCTGGACGCTGAAGACAGAGGTTCAACAGCTGTTGAAGGAGCAGCTGGAACAGTCAGCTCAGCTACTCCCATAGCTCCACAGCCCTGAAGTGTGACACAGCATTTCTCCAGCTCCCAGAGCAACAGGCACCTACCTGGAAAAGAGCATGGCAGTGGGAACAGCATCTTTTGGTTATCTGATCACTCTTCATCGGTGATACTCCTTGGGAATGATTTCAGCCTCCCTCTTGAGCAGTCAGAGCTATAAATAAAGATCCCCAGAGACGCTAAATCCTGCCCTTCATCCTGGCCGCCTCTGTGACTCATCTCACAAGCCACTTCTGCATCCATCTCCCTGATCACGAGAGGAGAGTGAGTCTAGGCAGGTCTGGAGGTCAGAGCCACATGTCTCCATTCTCACTGCATACCATAAGCATTCACTTAGGTGCCGTCCATGTGAGCTCATGCATGTGCCTGTGTGTACACCTATGTCTCCTGTGACAGGTTGTTTAATTTTAAGAAAGCATCTCTCAGGTAAATTCAGAATGGCAGCCATTAGTTAAGACTCCCTATTACATCACAGTACCTTCTCTACAGAACTGACCTATGCTAGCAAGATGAACAAGACACTTTCTCTCGCATCTCTGGGGACTAATGTTGCTTAAGGCAAATACAATCCCTGAATTGCAGCAGAGGTTGAAAAACATGAAAAACAGAGCCTTCTCTGAAAGGAAAGAAGAAGGCAGGCATTGGTTCCTGAGGACTTCTTTTTCTAGCCAGGCTTTCACTAAACACTGCACAGCTCCAGCCTGGGTCTCATCCCAGCATCTACAGATAGCAAACCCACCTCAGAGAAGCTAAACAATCTACCTAAAATCACTTGAGCTATGAGGGTTTTCAATGAACCCTTCCTCCAGGAATTTGGGGCAGAGTCATGGTGACTTTCTTATCTCAGTATTCATCAAATGCTTTATGTACCTCTCAGACTCATGATCACCGGTCATTCTGGTCCTGAGTATAAAAAACCCAAGACTCAAGGCAAGCAGTTGGCATTAGCCAGCTCCCTGACACTGGGATGGAATCCTGAGGCAGATTACTTGTGACGAGTATGTAGTATGAGGTTTCTGGCCCAGACTTTCGGGCCTAGCCTCAAGGTTTAGGCCCACAGACCCACAGACCCACAGAGACACATAGATGCTTATAATAGTTTTAGGCTGATCAGCCTAGGGCCCAGGCATATAACTTGCTAACTCTTTACCCTTAATCTAACCCATGATTCTTATCCTGTTCAGCCATGCGGCTCAGTACCTTTCCTCAGAGCAGCATAGTTGTCCTCTGCTTCTTCTGGCTTCTCTCTGGCATTCTACTCTGTTCTTCCTGTTCCCAGAGTTTCCTTAGTCTGGTAGCCCCGCCCACACTTCCTGTCTGCCTTTGGCCAATCAGCGCTTTTTATTAAACTCATAGGTGGGGACAATTATTTACAATGGAACAATCTAATCCCCCTGCAGGGGATCTATCCTTCTCTTGTGCTTTAAGGCAGAGTCTGTCTTGGACATGCAGTTCTCATTGTTTGTTAGCCAACAGTCAGAACACCCTAATGATGCTTTTGTCTCTGTCTCCCTCATGTAGGAGATGTTCTGTTACATGGGGGCAGGGACAATTATTTATAATGGAACAACATAACCCCCCTACAGAGTAGGGGTTGATGTCACTCACAGGTTCAGAGAGCATGACACCTGTGGCAGCTCTGCTGTGGCTAGTGTTGTATCAACTTGGCCCGTAGAGGAAGGCAACAAGGTTCACATAAACATAAGCAAGAAAAACAGGGATGCAAGTCTCCACTGCCAGGTTTTGTAAGTCATCCTCCTGAAACTTCACTGAATTTCATGAGTGTTCCCACAAAGAGTATTCTCACTCCTGACTTAAGCACCTTCCTCCAAGCCACACCTCTTAAAGGTACCATACCTACCATCCCAGAAAGACACCAGCTTTCCATCTAGGAATCTATAACAAATGGTCAAGCAATACCCAGACTGTACCACTTCTCCATCTTCACTCACTGCCAAACTCCTGCAATGTAGACTCTTAACCTGCCCCCTTTTCATCTCTGCCCATAAGCTTTCTTGTACCCTCTGGCAAGAGATAAACCAACCCCAATTCTTTCTTATCTTTGCATTTTAAATAGCCACTGTGCCATTTCCTCACTAAACTAGAATTTCAGCCATTTCACACTTGAAAAAATTTCAAATCCCTAAATGTATTTGTTCATCACTGTATCCTTTGGGCTGGTACCCACAGTACTGTCCAGTTTAGGTTAGATAAATGCCAGTTGGAAGGATGAAGAGAAAAGTGAGCCCTTTCAGAGGTGATGGTGCCATGACTTACTGCTTGAAGTCTTTTGTCTTAATTAAGGGTTGGCTGATTGCCAGAAGGGAAAAAAAAAAAACAACTCTGTCCTGACTTTCTCAGGAAAAAGTTCAGGTTTGATGGAAGGATGCCTCAAACTGAAAAGAAAGCTCTGTGTAGGAAGATGGCAGGGTCTTGTAGGATGAGAAAAGTATAAGAAACTGTCCCTCTCCCTCAACAACTCCTCCTCCCTCTTCCCCAGTTCCTAGCTCTACTGCATTCTCTAACTGTGTGTCTGTCTCTTGGCTTTTCTCTACTGCTCATTGTCCAACATGGCAGCTGTCCAAAAGCCATAGTCGCACATAGCTGCAAATTCACCCAAATCTAAATAACAGAGGCTCTTCATCCCAGGCAGAAGAAACTAATTTTGTGGCCAGGCTTGGCCCAGGTGACTACTTCTAGACCAGTAAAGTGAGGAGGAATGACCTAGAAAAAGACACGTGACTGCACCTTGTCAACAAGGATGGTTTATCATAGGAAAAGGAAGATTTGGGGCGAGTTGTATGGCAGAAGAGATACTTCTTACAGAAATTGCTTTGCTTTTAACACAGTCAGTCCCACTACATCATACAGGTTGGGTCCTAACTCAGGAACCTCCTGTCTGAGCCCCTTGAGTGTAGGGATTTCAGGTGTGGTACTCCAAGTTTAGGCATTGTATATGCATTTTTTAAATTCCAGTATTGTAAATGATTCAAGGGAATTATTGCAACTGGTTCTTAGGATGACTTCAGAGAAGCATTTTCCTTGAGCATATACAGACATAAACTATGGGGACTAAGAACTGCTCAAATTTCCTTATGATTCTCAAATTTATATTCAGGGGCTACAGAGCCCTGAAAAGCTTTATTGATGGCCATCAATAGTCTGGAGATCCCCCAGGCTCCCCTCTTCCAGGACCACATTCTTCTGGACTTGTTTATAATCCTTCAGCATCCTGTCAATGATCCTAGTGACCTCCAGAAACAGAAGATCCAATCAGCAAGCACAGAACACAAAACCTACCCACAGCCTTCTTCCCTAGATTTATAAACTGTGGGTATGCACTCACACAAGGTGGATGTGCGCTATAGTGTGCATCAAAGAAATTAATAGAATTATAAACCGGATGCTACCTTAGATATTGTAAGTCATGCTGTCGCCAAAACACGAAAAGCTTCCTCAAACTTTTGGAATCTCATGGGAGTACCTGAAGGACCTAAAGTCGAGAAAATGGGAATCAGCGGGTACGCGGGTTTCCACCCTGGAGCATCCATCTGGCTGTCATATTATAATTTTTATATCTTTGGTTTCTATGTGTGATTTTGCTATTTTATAGGCAAGAAAACTGACAGGAGAAATGAAGAATCTAAGCATAATCACACAGCTAGCTAGGCCCTGGGTGGCATTGCTTCCCAGCTGTGCCGGCTCCCAAAGCCCTCTTTATGCTAGCACAGGTCATATTGAGACATGAAAGAGAACAGTGATTTTTGACAAGGACAAGTGTCATGACAGCTAACCATCTGTGCCTTCCACCTGCAGCGAAGCACCAGGCATTTACTACTGATGTTCCCATGGCTCGATATTCTGAGCATACAGCTGTATGCTTGACAGTGTCCAAGCTGCTGAACATGGAGGAACTGGCGACTGCCCACTCCATCCCCCTACACTGTCAAGCTTTCTCCTTGAGGGTATGTTTATCTTGAAATTACTAGCTAATTGGTAAAAGAGATCACAGGACACCTTCATTGCAATGAACAGTTCTTAACTCTAATCAGGAGAAAGAGGGAGAGACTAAAAAACAGACACATTGACTGAGAGATAGTTTTGAGTAGCTCTGTAAGCTGGCAGTGCCAAGACCCCATATCTGGAATGAGTGATAAGGAATCAGTGATAAGGTAAATAGACCAGCTGAACTCATTCCCATGATGCTTCCTTAGTGGACACATACTCTCTTCATTCATTGTTGGTTTTAGGTTCACTGGGCCACCTTGTTTACTGTCACTATTTTTAAGGTGACAGGGTTTGGTTTTTGAGGCAGGGTATCTCCGTGTAACAGCCCTGGTTACTTGGAACTTGCTTTGTAGAGCAAACTGGCCTTGAACTCACAGAAATCCATCTGCCTCTGCTTCTCAAGTGCTGGGATTAAAGGTGTGTGCCACCACTCCCTGGTTACTGTCACTCTTGAGTCAAGTCTTGGGTGCCATGACTCTCCAAAACCTATCTGATGAGTGGCTTCTCTCTCAGTCCCACCTTCATCTTCCACCTCCACTTCCAGCATTCCAAGATCCAAGACCCAAGACTGAGTTTCTTTGCATTATCAGGGACTTGACAGCTGGTGTTATAATTCTTATATTTGACCCACACAGGCAATTTCTTATCATGATGTCTCTTTCTAGGAACTTTGTAGGAATGGTTTTGGGGTTGAATAGAAATCAAGATACAGAAAGTGTTACCTACAGAATCATCACTTCTCTGATGTAGCATTCAAGAACTGGTTCCAATTAAGGCAATCCTTACCTCCACCGTGCTTGAAGAATTTTAGCTATAGAAAATATTGAGCTCCAATATATTCCCTTACCTGTTCTCATAGAAGGTCCATGAGGACTTCATACAAACAGAATCGCTGTCTCAGAGTCCCTGCTGTAGGACGTGAGTTAGACACACCCAGTGAGCTTGGCTGCAAAACCATTCAAACACATACCTCAAAAGTCACTCCTTGTTTTAAAAGTCCATGATTCTCTGATAAAGTGAGTGGAATTTATGTCTAAAAAGAGGGTTATGAACGTCTTATTCAATGACTTATAATTCACTCAGCCAGACTCTTGAGACTTCCTGGCTGATTCTGGAGAATGCTCCCATGATGCCGAATTTCTGCCACTTGCCTGGAAGTTTATGACATCAGAGAGCATGGGTCTGACCTGACCCTATGAAGAAAAATATTATCTCAACTATGAGGCAATATGCTCACATCTCCTCTCAAAGCCAAGCATCCCTTTCTGGTTGCCTTTGGCTAGTTGAAGAGCAGATGATGGGGTTCTCTGTATTTGGCTGAGATTGCCACAACAGACAGAAGTGGTCGGAGCCATCTGCTCACCAAACAGCTTTCCCTGTGGCCAAAAGCCAATGAGAAATTAAAAAGGGAAAAATCAATTCAATTATCAATGTGAATCTAAGTTGTATCTCAGAGTGGGGTAGCAAAAACAAGTTGGTTGTCCCAGACAACTGAGGAGTACTTATCTAACCCTCAAATGACATGTTATTATGTTTAGGGGTTTTTAATCCAAAAATAGAACTGGTTTTTCATCAAGCCATCCACATTGATCCTTCTTCAAAATACAAAAAGTAATTTCAAGAAAGAAATGTGTTAACCATGCAATCTGTGTATACAGAACGCAGAGGAGCTAGCTTCATGAGCTACAAATGTTCAAATACATGCTTTTGCAACCACAACTATTTGGGGGTCAGCTTGCCATCTTGGGTAGAGGGCATATTTTCAGGCTAATGTGGGAAAAGATGCTTTGTCACATAGCCAATGGTATCCTCAATTTCAGTTACACAGACACTGGTGTGAGTGACAGATGTTGGAATTTTAAAATTAATTTCCTTTGGCGGTTTCTTGAGTACTTGGCTATTCCACATGAGGTATTTCTAAGAGGATAAGAAACTTGGAAGTAAAAATGGTACATTTCAAGCCTTGTCTTATCAGAAGAGGCAGGGACCAAAATTAGCCCAGCCCACACTGAGAACTCTGAGTAAGATCCGAATCACAGACTTTTGAAAGTGAAAAGAGACTGATAAGGAAGCCATCTGTGATAGTTAGCATTAACTATCAATGTGATAAAAATCTAGAATTACCTGGGTGATGAGCCTTATAAGCATATTTAAGAGGGATTATCATTAGTGAACTTGGGGGGGGGGCATGCCCATTGTGTGTGGCACCATTCCCTAGGCAGGATCTTGGACTATGCACACATAGAGAAATCAAGTTAAACACTGTTCCTTGTAGTGTTCTGATTATGGATGCCATGTGACCAGTTCCATCAATATCATGCTGCTGCTGTGATGTTCCCTGCTATGATGGACTATAACCTGAAAGTATAAGCCAAATCTAATTGTTCTCACTTAGCTGATATTTTTCAGAGAGTTTTATCAAAGCAATGGGAAATGAAACTAAGATATAGTCCAGTGCAGAAACTGACCACAATAACAGTAATAATAAAACAGTAGCCCGGAATGAAATCCCAGATGTCTATATTCCAGCACTAGAAAGGATGAGTTTGAGGCTAGCCTGTGCTACATGGCAAGTATTAAACCAGTTTGAGCAGTTCTGTGAGAGCTTGTGTAAATATATTCATCATCATAGTAACACAAACAATTTTTATTGAAGACAACATGCATTTGATCTGGAGTATTTCTACCACAAAAACATCTCAATTCTTTCACAAAGAAAAAGAAGTAGAAGCTGGGAAATCTCAAAACCTGAAAAGTATACTTCTCAAAAACACCAATGTCATCAAAGACAAAGACAGACTAGAGAATTGATTCTGATTAATGAATGTGAAATAGGCATGGCTTCTGAAAAAAAGAAGGAAAAAATAACATAAGATAACATAAGGAAATGACTAAGACAAATAATGAAGTGTAAACATGGGCAATGTGTTCGGCTTCTAAACTAGTGATAATGTGCCTGATGCTCTTAAATTTCAAACCAGGCTTAAAGAGACATACACAGGCTTTTAGAAACTGCACGCAGTAAAAGAGATGGGTCAATATGAACATCATATCTTCAACTAATATATAGACCCAGAAACTAAGTCACTTTATATATTACAAAGAGAAATAAGAGGAGAAGACAAGGGAGGGAAGGAGAGAGGAACGCAGAGAGCAAGTCGGCCCAGATAAAGAGCATATGAGATTATCTGTAGCACTCTAAACACCATATCCAAATGAAAGTGAAACTCATCATCGGAGCGCATACTAAGGGGTTCGTAAAGAAGTGCTGAATTTGGAAACAGTGGTTTCTAGTTCTAAAAATCTGGACAGTCCACTGATGGTGTAAGCGCCACTTTTCTCTTGAATAACTACAAAGAACTACTTAATTCTATAAAATCATGATCATGTAACATTTAAATTAGCTTAAGTTTTTAAACTGGCATTCACCTATTGGGTTAATTGGTGTTTAAAGGGCTGTTGACTGCTAGCAAACACAAGTTTATGGAAATTAGCACTGACATTCCACCACTGTTCTGAGTTAACCCAGGAAATATTTAAGGGCAGTTTCACAATATTGACAGAAGCCAAAGGCATCCATGGATAATGGAGTAATATTAATTTACCTAAAGAACTATTATATTAGTGGGAACACAAGTATATTAGTATAGTTTTGTAATTATCCACAACAGAATTACATGTAGGAGCAAAGCACAATGCAGAAACTTAAACTGCTTTGTTCAAAATAAAGAAATAGCTTAATCCATTATCATGCATAATTTATATCTAGTACAAAGTCTGGAAGTGATACTTACTGGTATGGAAATACCTCCATAGTATATTAAATAGAAAGCGGGAAAGCACTAATACAGGGGGCTGAGAATTTGGCTCAGTGGAAAGAGTTCATCCCCAGCATGCAGGATGCCTTGGGTTTGATCCACAGCACTCCATAAACCAGGCAGGAACAGGAGTAACAGGTGTTCAAGGTCATCCTCAGCTACAGGGGAAGTCTGAGAGTAAGAATCTCAACCTCCAAAGAAAAGCATTAGTACAAAGATCAAACAATATACCGCATGCATTTATACGAACATAGGAAAGTTACTGATTACAATATGTACCATGAAGTACTGTAGAGTAGTCATGGAAGATTAAGAATGAATGACCAATTAGATGCTTAAATCATTGTTGATTGTCATATTTCAATGTACTAGAACATCTAACTGTAAAATAGTTAAAATATAATACTCTAAGGGCCAAGTATCAAAAGGCTTAAATATTTCTTCACTAGTGAATGTAACCACATATTTGATCATGTAGAGGATTCAGAAAATGGGTCCATGGAAAGATATTCTTTGTGTAACTTCTGTTTCTAAATAAGACCCTCTGGATGAAACTAGACCTGTGTAGTAGGCTAGGGGCTGGCAAACTGTATGTTGGAGTTCAAATCTGGCCGATGTCTATGCACTGTAAATGCTTAGGAGGGCACATTTTAAGAATTAGTCATAGGTGCCGTTGCACAGCAAGAGCAGATTCCTCTCTGGGACAACATGGTCTGTAACTCTGGAACCTTAGATGAAGGTTTCTGACTCCTAATACAAACTGGCAAGCTGTTTTATCTTCTGCATCATGCACCGTCACCATGTCTGATTAGAACCAAGATCAATGTGAAAATGTTAGCATGAGAGATTAGCTGAGATACACTAATTTAACTTTGCCATTAGAGAAGGGACCTGGCTGCATGTAAAAAATGCTTATTGTAAAAAGAACCCAGGTCATGCTTCAGAGTCTAGCTGAAATGTAATGATAGTCCCATGAGAAAAGAAACAGGTTGTACTACAAATTTATGAAATGTTTTTAAATCCATTAAGTTTACTTCTCTATGCTTCCACCTTTAACTTGGGTTCCAGAGAACTTGGATTCCCAACTAGGGAATGAAAAAACATCCTTTTCAACTGAACCATCCTGTTAGCCCCTATTAATTCATGTGTTTGTAACTCACACAGACTTTCAAAGAAAGACAGGGATCATTGTATAATCATAAAATGTCTGACTTGAGCCATGATGGCTCAGATGTAACTCCAGGTCCAAGGGTTATAACTTTTCTCTTCTGACTTCTCAGGCACCTAACATGCACATACCCACATACAGACATTGTTTTTACTATTAGCAATTATTAAAACAGATTGAGAAGTGTAGATAGTAGCTAGCTGATGAACAGTATGGTTTACAGTCTAGAAATAGACAACTAATGTTTAAAATAAACAGGACTTTATATTGACTTCACCTGGTTTAAACGTAAGTGAAAATCAGCACATTGTGAAAACTGAAAATATCTTTTCTACAATAAATTTTTACTCTAACCTGAAAGAACATTTGTTATACAATAAGATTATGATGACACCATACATTATACAAGATAGCATCACCATGGCTCTCTTTATCAATGCAAGGGCAACACTTCTCTATATACTCACAGATGCAATGGTATCGATGTCTAAAGCTGGGGTATCGGAAAAAAGGCAAATCACAGAAACTCATATTCCTGCCCCGAGACAGAAACCAGTGTGTCAGCAAAAACGGCAGCCTGAAAATCTCATCTAAATTATGACACTGTGTAAAACAGTCTTCTCATGGCCTGCCTAAAATCTGAGCCTCCTGTTCAGAGGGGTAACAGAATGAACTGAAGCACAGAAAGATCTTCCTCTGAAGTATCATTTTAAAAAAGCTCTCTATGTACATTAATTATACTATCCACATATAAAAATCTCTTCCATTTGCAAAGTAAAATGTGAATAAAAACACAATGGGTGAAACGCATTAGCTATACTGAACACAGGCAATTGCTAAAGGCATGTCATTTCTATTTCTTGGAAGTCTTCTGTATAAGGCATGAGGTAATAAGGGTGAAATAGGACCCTGGAAAGAATAAATAATTACTCTATTTGGAAGAAGCTGTGGACAAAACCTCTGCAGAGGGTACATTTGATGCATTTTTTTCAAGATGGACACCACCTGGAGCAGATGTTTATTTGGTACTTGGCTTTCAAGGAGACTGTTTCTACTGTTGACATGGAGAGAACGAGTTTCAGTGTTGCCAAGCTGACCTCAGACTCATGCAGTCCTCCTGTGCTCGTCTCCTGAGGAGCTAGGGCTACAGCTGTGCAACACTGTTCTTGAGGTTGTAGAGGTAGACTCAATTTTAAAGAAATCTATTATTTCCTCGGATCTATTAAATGTGCTGCAAATGAAACTAAATGTGCATTTTTTTTCCAGTTTGACAAATGATTGTAAGCATCATCCTTTGGGAAAACGTGACAAGATACGGGGGAATTTCAGGAAAACACTGAGAGGAAGCCAATGTCATTTCCACCATTCTATTTTTTTTTTACCATGTAGTATGTGTCACCAGCACTGCAGCACCAGGGTTTGCCCAACAACCCCAATGAAAAAATCTTTATAAATATAAAATACTGTCTTCAAAGACACCTTACAAGCCGTCACTCATTTCTTTGTTGGTTCCATCTATTGATTGTAGATATTTCTATCTTGTATCTAGCCAGCAGACATATCCAAATCAATTTCCCAAGGGCACATCAGTTTTGTTTAGGCCTCTAGCCTCCCTCCACATAACCTCTGGTGAAGTGATGGCAGCCACTAACTCCAGGGTAAGCATCATTGCTCAAAGATCTCTTGCCAATGGTAGGTTAAAATGAGCACATAACCTAGCTCTGTCAGATGAGACACAGGAAGTTATTTGTGATTGGGATCCTGTTTCCTATGAAATATTTCTTTGTTCCAAGTAGTCTTAAGGGAGACACTGCCTATTCCACTTCATACTGATAAACCAAAAAGTCACACCCGGACTCAAGTGAACATCCCGCTGCCAGCTAAGGGTGGGTGGCTGAAGCTTAGGATTACAAAATAGAAACAGAGGGAGGCCCAGGCTCTCCGTGTGTGTATATGTGTAACATGTGTATGTGAGTGTGGTGTATGTGTATGCATGATGTATGTATATATGTGTGTGCGTGCATGTGCGTGCATGTGTGTGTGTGTGTGTGTGTGTGTGTGTGTGTGTGCATAGAGGAGTGTGTGCATGCCTACACCACAGTACACATGTGATGTTCAGAGGCCACCTTTGGGTGCTGTGTTCACCATCCACCTTATTTTAAATTGGTCTCTTTGTTGTTTATCACTACTTATATCAAGTGAGCTAAGCTACAAACATCCAGACATCTGCCTTGCCTTGAAGAGATTAAATAATTTGCTCTAAATACATTGGTAAATAGTGGAAATGAGGTTGAAAACTGAAGCAGAATAGTTCTAGGGACAGTACTCTTAGCCTCCATGCTATATACCCCCCAAAAAAGGGGGGAAGCTTGTTCCCAAAAGCACTGTAAGTCAATGTCATCTGAAAGTTGGAAAGAAGATGCAGTGTTCTTTGATGGTCCAATGATCTCAGTCTGTCGCCCCTGCACCACAGCCTAAGCATCCCTTCTCATGAGACCCAGAGCTGGCTTTAACTAGCCCATTCTTCAGTCACCCCTGTCCCCTTGTTCTCTGTGCTAATCTCATTTCTCTACAGCTCCTTCACTGACTTTGTGACACAGCAAAGCTAGCAGACAGACATGTCACTCCTTCTGGAGAGTCCCCTGCAGGGGTGAGCACTCTGCCTGTAGGAAGTTCTCACCAGCAAGAAACTCAGACTGTCTGGTAGGAAAGAAGCTGGCAGGTTTCCCATGCTAATTGGCTTCGGTTTTGATTCAGCATGTCTTCTGAGCTGACCAACGGATAGCCCAAACTGTCTCAACATAGAAAGAAGGCAAGTGGAAGCCTAGTTGCCAGAAGCTCCACCCTGGAAACCTCACATGCTTTGGGTTGTTACTGAGTAAGGTGACAGACTGATGCTGGTACTATTACCATGTTAATATGACAAAGTGCATGGAACAATAACCTCTTGTTGTGGAATTTGTGAGGTAGGAGGAAAGTTATAGGGGCTTATAATTGAGACATGGCTTAATCTTCATGTCTGCTTCCAGTCCAGCTATTTGCTAGATGATAAATGCAAAACAGTGAGTATCAAGGCCAGAGAGATGGCTCCAATACGAAAGTATGAGGACATGAAATCTATCCCCAGAGCTCATATATAAAATACCAGCATAGTCGCACATGACTTGTAATCTCAGTGCTGGGGATGCTGAGACAAGCAAGTCTCAAGTTCTGGAGCCAGCAGTCACTCCTAAGTGGTGAGCTCCAGGCCAGCGAGAGAACCAGTCTCAAAGGCTATGGATGGCATTCCTAAAAGCAATTCCTACAAGTGTCCTTTGGCCCACATACATGCACGTGCACAAGCACATACACACATAATGGAAGGTCTCCAAACCTTCTTCTTTCTCCGTATAGGAAGGGGAGGCTGGGGATATAGCTCAGTTGGTAGATGACTTTTCTAGCATGCATGAAGTCTGTCAGAATAAGCCAGTCTGTGATCCCTGCATAGTAGCATATGGCTTGTAAGCTTGGGGCTAGAGAGACTGAGACAAATAAATCTAGAGTTCTAGGGCCAGAAATTGAAGGCAGAAGCTCAAGGTTGCCTTCAGCTATGTAGTTAGTTTGAGGCCAGCCTGAGCTATATGAGGCCCTGCCTCAAAATAAAAGGAATAATAATTATAATAGCAGAAAAATGGTAAAATTAACGATGATAAGCATACAACTTGACACAGCAATGTTCAGGTTCTTCAAAGACAACAATATTGATGGAATGATGGAAGAGACAAAGATGAGGGGTGATAATGATGGGGATTTATGGTGGTGGTCCTGGTGGTGGTCATGATAGTGGTCCTGGTGAAGTTATGGTGATGGTGGTCCTGGTGGTGGGCATGGTGGTGGGCATGGTAGTGGTCCTGGTGAAGTTATGGTGATGGTGGTCCTGGTGGTGGTCCTGGTGAGGATGGTTTTTCCACTTAACAAATGGAAAAACTTGTGATAGTTCTCATGGTCAAAGTTCCTTCTTAGTAGCAACTCAGAGAAAGTCTCAGCCTCATTAGAAGAGATTCTGTCTCTAATTTGTTTCCTGGCTCATGCTTCTTCTCCCCGTAATGAAAACACAATTCAGAACATAAACTTACCCAATAAATAAATAAATAAATAAATAAATGTTTCCTCTGTGGCTGCTTGCAAACTGAGATAATGATGAATACTCACCACTGCTCAGTGGAGCTGATCAGCCAGCTGATGAGCCAACACAGATATGGCTCATTTCAAGAGGCCATGTTGCTGACAGGAAAACCAAACCAAGTGTTCAAAGTCTTTTTGAACCGAAGTGTTCAACGATATTCTGATGATCCTCTCAAGTAAATAGTAAAAAGATTTGGCCTCTCTTCTTCAGATATCCCTCATAATTTTATGTATACATGTCATTGAGTTGGTATGGTACTTTGAGGAACAAAATATGTGTGTCTTATTTAACACAATTGATGGAAATTTGTGTGCGAATTTATAAATCTACTGATAGAATCTATCATTTGAGCAACATATAGTGACATAGTGAGAGTCTCTGATCCTCACTATGTATACCTAGCACGTTCAGAAGAAGCCATCCAGCATAGTTACCCGGTCCTCCAGGGAGCCCTTGGGGTCTGGCCAGCATGTGTTTGGGAGATTAGGGGCAGCAGGCTAATTCTGCTATTTTCTCTCTTTACAGTAACAGGCGCATCTGTTTCTATCTTCCAAACTGAACATTCAAATCATTCTACTTACAACTTTAAAAACTTTGGAAGTCACTGTCCTAATGAAACACACTAATTTCTTGGGAGAAGACACTGAACCCCAGAGGATTCATGTGATTTTCCCAAGGTTACACATCTAGGTACTAATCAAATCTGGGCTAGACTCTTGGATTTCAAGATCAGCACACTTGCCTTTATAAAGCTACTGAAGGGTTTACAAGGTAGCTTAGAGAGTAAAGGACTTGCCACCAAGCCTGATGACCTGAGTTCCATCCTAACATCCATGTGGTAGAAAGAAAGCACTGATTCCCACAGCTGTTCTCTCACCTCCACACGTAGCCATGATATGTGTGCCCATGCATAGACAGACAAACAGGTATAAAAGATAAAAGGAAATGCTAGTGAATGTTTCTTCTTTAACACACACACTCGGTCTTCATAACACTCACTGTAAACGAGCTCATCTGTCACCTCCCACTGTAGTATGTGATCCGTGGGGGTGAGAGTAGTATCAGAGAAAAACTCCTCGGAGATCTGATACCAAAATGAAGCTTTATATGGGGCATGTGAGTTCACCAGATGGAAGAGGGAGAAGCCAAGATGGAGCATTCTGGACTACGCTGCAGGTGAGTATTGTCTTTAGCCAAATTAGGATGTATAGGAAACAAGCAGAGGGAATTAGTTTCAGGTAACTGGCTGGAAAGTCTTGAACATGGAGACATAAAGGGAAGAAGAACAAGAACCAAAGGCTAGGATGCTAGAATAGAGCCACCCCTCAGGGCTGGAACAAACATGAGACCATGCCATTATCCCAGCCCAGAGGCACAGCCCATGATGTCAGAAGGGGGAGCAGGTCAGGACAACGCCCAACAAGGATGGCTCCTCAGACCAGTACTGAGTTCTGTAGCTAATGTTGAAATTATCAGTCAGTCACCCCCAGAGCCCACACATGGTACAGCACAGAAACAGTGACTTCTCTCTCCACCCAGCCTCCACCTGCAGGGATCTGGGATTTATAGAAACCCAGGACTCCATACAGGCCAAAACATGGAAGGGAAGGAAGACACTGGCAACAAGTAGGCAGCTAGGCAACATATACAGATTTTCTAACTGCAATCTTCCTCCCTAGTACGTTCCCTGGGGTTCTCAAATTCAAGGTCTGATTTCCATTTCATCGCACAAATGCACATCAATATACAAATGTACCCATAATTACAAGATCAGAAGAACCAAAAAGCAAGCATGTGAAGTTTGTAGTCTGTACAGTACTTGAAGTTCCTTGGTATCTGGGGAGAATTCTCCACCACACAAAGATTACATTCTACAGCAGTGATTCTCAACCCTCCTCAGGCTGTGACCCTTGAATATAGTTCCTAATGCTGTGGTAACCGCCGCCCCACTAGAAAATTATTTTTTGCTATTTCATAACTCTCAGTTTTTCTATTGTTATGAGTTGCAAAGTAAATATCTGATATGCAAGATGTTTGATATGTGACCCTTATGAAAGAGTCGTGACACACAGGTTGAGAACCATCATTTTATTTGATTTCTGGGCTTTCTTGAAGCCAGGATATAGCATATCACCTATGTTCCACCAATCAGGCACCTCTGTTCCTGGACTTGGAATCAGAATCTAGTTACCAAAAGAAGTAGAGCCATGGAAGTGCTGTGCTAACAGAGAAGCCACACCCAGGTTCTTAGGACCATATTGATGGTGATTCCAATGGCTCCAACTGGAGCTCGGTGATAAACAAGTTCTAGGTCTATGAAAATCTCACATGCTGGCTCTGTCTGCTTTTATTCTCTAATTTTCCCAGTGATAAGAATTTCAACAATCTCATCTTCTGCCTAAATCCTGGGAAACTGTATGTTATTTACAACCAAGAACCTTGATAAGCTAGAAATTTTTGCTTATGACCACAGATCTTGCATCTTGAACTCTGATGGTTACCTAAGGGATTATGAAGGTTCAAAGAGAAATAAGCAACAGATAATAATTAGGTGCTGCTACAAAAGTTCCAGAACTTTTGAGATGGAATGTGCTGGTTTCTTAAAGCATCCAGGGGTCTAGGAGCATGCAGTCCCAACCATGACTATGAGGAAGGATGATTGGTTATGGGTCAACTCAAAATATAACGGCACTCAGTCCAGGAGACATTGGGCATAAACAGGCAGCTAAGCAACATATCCATATTTTGGCACTCTGGGTTGTCTTCCTGTCCAGCTCAAAAGAATTTGACCCACCTAGAAATTTCTTAACTATATTCTTGCCTCTCTCAGACCTTATCTGGCCACAAACTCATACAAACTCTGAGCTCCATACTCATTCCAATATCAACCAGAAATTTTTTGAGGAGCAAGATCCTTTCCACACCCTCTCTTTTCTAAACCATTATCTATGAAGTCAGTCCTTTGTAACTGTCACCCCAAAACTTAATGATTTTCTTTATCATTACTAGTGGTATCTAAGGATCAAGAAGTCAGCTATGGCCCTATAGAGATAATCTGTCTCCAACATACACATGGCACCTCAAGGTCTCAACAAGAAAATTCAAGGGATAGAGGCTCTCATACAGCTAATTCCTTTATGTGTCCAGTAGTTGATGCCGTCTGTTACCCAGAGGCCTGTTTGAGGCCAGCCACTGAAACATTCACATATGACTCCTAAATCCTCTCTACTAAAGGTCTACTGGCTTCCAAGGGACAATAGAAACCGTACTGCCTTTTACAATCTACCCTCAGAAGCCACGTGATGTCACTTGTACAGTTAGGCGAGTCAGGGGACAAGATCTGCCCTTATTCAAGAGAACGTTCCTCTCTGGCAGAGTGCAATGTCACATGATGAAACAAGCCTGTGGAGTGAGAGGCATTCACTGCCACCACACTGGATAGATATGTCTGTCACAGTCACTTTCAGTAATCTCCAGGCTAAAGAGACCAGTTTGGACTCACTGTCCTTAGCTCATATGACAATTCAGTCTTACCTGCCCTTGCACAGGCACCCACCACCTAAATATAGAACCCCTGATATCTACCCATCTTCTAAGGGGGTGTCTTCTCAGTAATATTCAAATGGTCTCCTGGCTTCTTCTAAAGAAAAACAAATAAATGTCATAAAGCAAATGTCATTTCAAAGGGCTCTCTGCTACAAGCATTAATTCAGTAATACTCATTTCAATAACCCTCCAAGCCATACACTGCTTTATAGCTCATGCAGCACTTCAGCTTGCCTAAACCCCTTCAATCAATAAGCTCCAAGATGACTTTTCTGATGAAAAGGTAAATAAATAAAAATGCATTCAGTGTTAAGTACAAACAAGGCTCAATAATTGCTCACACTATATTCCTGTGCTGAACTTCTGCCTTCCTGAGTTGTATTCATTAAGGCCCAGTCCCTCAGGGAGGGCACCTCAGCACAAACAATTCCAACAGCTTTGCTGATAAGGGGAGAAAACCCAGTAAAAAGGCAGCTTCTGCCACCACAAAGGGGTTCGACCATCCTGCTGTCAATGCTCCTGAGCTAAAAATTCTGCAGAAACTGAATAATTTGGAGATGAAAAAACACCAAATAAATTGGCTTTTCTTTCACCCTCAGGCAAAGCATCATTGATTCATTGCTTAGGGTTTCCAGAACCCTCTCTGGAAGTCTCACACACTCAGTCCTTCAGCTGCAGGCCATGACTGCCTCCCTAAAAGACAAGGACAAAACTGTGTTCAGGGGAACCAGACCACTGTATACATACCAGGACCTAATTATGTAAGGAAGAACAGATTTTGGTCTCTCTCTTACTTACCTGAGAGCTTAAATATTTGAAAGAGATTCCTATGTCAAAAGAAAATGGTATTCCTTGAGCATACTTGGTGTGGGTCCTTCGTTGAACTGAAGGTTTCTCAAGCAAGCATTCTTTGTTCTGAAAAGAATTAAGTAAACACATGCCTTTGTATACCTACCAGGATTATTATTTGATGCATTATTTGATGCTATTAGAGATGTGACTGAGAAGCAGCTGTGTGAGGTTTCAGAGCCTGATACAGCAAAGAACCCCATGGTGGTAACCCTAGTGTCTTTGGTGACTTGAGGTGATGGTGTAAACTGTCCAAGGGTTGGCATTGCACTGTAGAGCTCAGCAGACCAAGACAAGAGTCTAGCACATGCCTTGGCAAACTGGGGATTAACGCAGAGGAGAAAAGTGAGGAGGCTTGAGTGGGCCCAAGCTATGCAGAGGAATGTCAAGCCTGTGTTTTGCATTCAGTTACTATTTACTAGCTGTGTGGCCTCGGGTGAGTTACCTCACCTCTCTGAGAAGGAGTAAAATGGTGAGATAATGAGCTCACTTGAGCTTCTGACCCACAGGAAGTGACTTTTCAGTGCTTAATGAGGATGAAGAGGAGGGGGGGTCCTACTCCAAGGGTCACTAGAACCTGGAAATTCAAAGTTGCTAACTGAAAGCAAACTGTACCTGCTTTTGTCTCTTTCCCAGGTGCTGTAATGAAACACTCTGACCAAAGTGGCTAAGGCACAATGGCTCTTTTTAGTTTTAGATCCCAGTCAGGGAATGCCACCCATAGTGGGCAACTCTTCCCACATCAATTAACATAATCATGATAACCATCTCAGAGGTTCATCTGAGAACCATCTCAACATTCTGAAAACATTCATCACAATGTTTTAAGGCTCTATCAAGCAGACAATTCACACTTAACCATCATAGCCTCTGGCTTGAGGAATATCTTATTTTAGAGCAGAAACTGTACTTTGATTATGACTTTTCATCATTTCTTGGGATAGTGATATGTAATCCAATACTCTCTTGGTGCTCTGCAGTGGAGCTCCCAGAGCTCAGTCACCATGTACCAAGAGGGGAAGGTACTGATCTCCACATGTCCCATTGCTAAGTGATGGTGGTCTATAGGTTACATGTATCAGACACATTTCCATTTAGGATGGTGGCAACTTAGAATTGGTTTCTTAGGATATAACCCCATCATAAACTATAGAATATTTGCTTATTACAAAACAAATGGGGAGCAAAACACATAGGCCAACACCTCACAGGTAGAAACTAAGCATTATAAAAAGCCAGGAAGATGAGATATCAAATGTCAAGAAAAATGCATTTCATTAATTTATTCATTCATTTATCCATTCAACTATGCAGTAAATATTTCCCAGGACCTTGTTCCACACAATATGTCCCATTCTTCTGAATAGAGAACAGGAGCAGTACTACCTAAGGAAAATAGGCAGAGTGACAGCCCAACTAATTCCAGACAGAAGTTTCTGGAAATACTAGTCCTGAGATATAAAGATTGTGCGGAAGGGCCACAAGGCAGGCTCAAGACCATCAAGTTCCTACAGTTCTAATACCACAGCAGACATCAAATCTGAACTAGGAATGGGGACTTAGAGAGGCCAGGTGGCCTAAATTAGAGAGGGCTTTTTGAGTGACCAACCCAAACTGTCCCAAGTAAAGCCAATCACTCTTGGACCAAATTTTAGGGGAATCAAACCAGCCTTTCACATAGCACAAGCAGATGGCATTCTTGGACCACAATAGGCCAGCTGCACCTTGCTGAGCTACCAATGACCTTCTTACCACCAACAGACATGCCCCATAGACACAGACCTATTGAATAGCTCTGCTCACAAACACAAAGTACCTGCTTTGGTCCAGAACTGATGCAAGACTCAAGATACAACCTTAAACTGTCAAACAACTAAGAGCCTACAACCTTTTATCTGAAGGCCTGATCACCAGCTGTTTGGGAGATAAAGAATTTTTTCTGGTCTTAGACCTATTTAATGCCAACTTGTGTATTCTACCCGGTAGCACCTTAACCAGAACTACAGAGTCAGATGTGTTAACAGTTCCATAGCTGTGCTTGTAAATATTTACCCCAAGAGAAATAAATTAAGAAAGCAGAGAGTTTCACATCTATCATGGTAGGGATTTTGCTACAAAATGTGCAAAGGGGTAGGTTGGAGAGGTAGCTCAGTTAGTAAAGGGCTTGCCTTGTAAGTGTGGGTATCTGAGTTCAAATCCCCAGAATCCATGTAGAATAAAGTGAGGCCCAGAGATGGTAGGCAGAAATAGAAGGATCTCTGGAAGTGCATAAGACTGATGGCCTGGCCTATGTGACAAAGTCTCATCCCAGTGAGAGACTCTGTCTCAAACTATAAAGTAAAAGGAGACTGAGAAAACACACCCAAGGTTGTCCTGTGGCTTCCAAATGCACACCGTAAATGTACATCCCCATACCCACAGGTGTGGCACGCACACACAAATGTACATGTATACACGTGTAAAAAATGAAAATTTATACTCATGTTACACTATTTTTAACATCTAGTTTTCAAAGTGTTTGGAATTTCTCAGACTTGTAGAGAGCAACTGTAAAGAAAATAATTTTAGGTGGTGATGTAAAAAATGAGGATAATATCAAAAAGTAACACAGTCATTCTCGAGGTGAGACTAGAAGCCATCATTTGAAGCACCAGGCAGCACCCTTCACACACATGTTCCCCTTGTGTCACCCTCCCAGATGCCTAGAAGGTAATGAGGTCACTGTCAACTTGCAAACTCAGAAATAGAGATCTGGTACCACTCAAGACCTCATTCTAAATAGATATTCCATAAACCTCCATCAACAAGCACCCCATGACATAATCATTTGCAGCTCTTTGCTAGTCTCCAAAGCTCCCCCTTAAGTTCTAAGGAGAGAAAAAAGAGAATCAGAGTGTGGAAGGGATCTGTGGAGGACAACAGAGAATAATGTATAATGACATGTGTGTGGTGAGGCCATGACAAAACCCAGTACTTTATACCCTAAACTGAAAAGTTTAATTCACTTTTATATTAAATTTTTTTAAACTTACAACATTTATTTTAAAAGAAAATATTATTAAAAGAAACATCCTAAATAGGAAGGTGGTATCTTTGCAAAAACACTTAAAAATTTACAACCTTCTAAAACTGTTCAGTCCTTCATTGTGCAGAGTACAGTGTGAGAACTCCTAGCACAGGCCAGCAAGTGGATCAGAGCCAATCAGTCACTCTTTTAGACCTATGTGAGTCTAATATCACAAAGCTAGCCATGCTCCACACCATGCAGCACCATTCCATATCCCACAGTGCCTCCCTCCTCCCATCCTCCCCAACATCAGCCTGGCTTGGTAAGCCCCAGGCAGGGCTGGTTCAAGGTATTCTTTGGCCTCTCCCTCTCATTTAAGGAAGCCAATCATGTAGGGGTCTCAGCAACTGCCATATATGATTGTCTGTTTCTAAAATTCCAGTGACCCCCACCTGACACCCTGACACCACCACAACCTAGTGTCCTGTGAACACGGACAGCTGAAAGGAGACCAAGGGACAGAGAAAGAAAAAAGAGACAGGAGATTCTTGAGAGAGCTGTTGGTCTCTGCCCGCCCCCCTCATATTGAAAACAAAACAAAACAAAACGAAACCTACAAGTACTAAGTTTCCAGCAGAGTATGCATGGGATGGGGGGAGAAATACAGGCTGGGAGCAAGCTGAAACTCTGTTAAGCATCTAATTGCCAACAATACTCCCTAGTATTATTTTTGTAACTTAGGGAATAGACTGAAATATAGATACTAGGGGCTGATCATGTGTGCAACTTCTAACAAGATGGTTTTAAACATGTAGAGGTTTTTAGATGTTTACTCTTTTAAAATACTCATCATTGGCCATTTACAAGGTGCTCGTCACTTTATAAGGGCTTTACTCGTATTATCTCGTATAATCCTAGAGTAGGGTAGACCAGGAGCGAATCATTATGAGGACTGAAGATAGACTCAGCCTACCTACCTAGAGCAATAAGGTGAATAGGTTTGAATTCACGTGCCTGATACAGCTACAAACTGGCAAGAAACTGGAGAGTGGAAAGAGAAAGATGCTGAGACCAAGCCTAGACTAGCAGGAAAAGGTGGTGTGATTGATGGGCAATGCCTGTCATAGTACTGCAGGCAAAAATGTCACTACATGTAACAAGGATTTTCCATCATAGCTGAAGAACTGATCCATCTCCCAGGCGCCTAAGGATGCCCACACAGGCTACACTCTGCACAGTTTTAGTGGATACCATTCATACAGATCTTGACATCTATGGAAATGCCTATATTTATATAGTCGAATATCTACATACCTGTATACGACAGTTCTGCTTTTCTGATACCTCATGAAAACTTAACCTGTACTATATGACGAACTGTACCATAGAGATGAGCCCTTAAAGCAGTGTCTCTCAACCTGTGGGCTGAGACCCCATGGGGTCAAATGACCTTTTCACAAAGGTTACCTAAGACCATCAGAAAACACAGATATTTACATTGTGATTTATAACAGTAACAAACTAACAGTTAAGAAGTAGCAACACAAATGATTTTTATGGTTGGGGGTCATCACAACATGAGGAACTGTATGGAAGTGTTAGGAAGTTAAGAAGCACTGCCTTAAAGGGACATACAAAGGGCAAAGACCATCAAATGGAAACTACAGATCCTTTGCCACCGATTAACTGTGTTCTACGTCTCCTAGGAAGTCCCTTCCCCTTTCTGGACTTCAGTTTTATAGGCTGTGAAATTAGTTATTTCGAATACAGTGTCCTCAGAGTTTCTGCCGAATATGTATGCAGTGAACTTTGATCTCAGATTTGCTACTGCGCAGTTCCTATCTGGTGGCATCATACACCTGTGTTCGGGGATCTGACCTCTTCAACCTCAGCTCTCAAGCTTCCTCCCAGTGGTGACCATGTGACTAAACTCAAGTGAGCAGTGTGACTCACCCACCCTTGATCACAGAGACTCTCAGAGCCAGACCCACAGCCCGCCCAATCAGGTCCAATGTGATAAGCAAGCTTAAGGATTTTCTTAAAGGAAAGTTGGCTTGAGATCTTGGAGGACATCAACTCCTGAGAAGTGTGGACAGTGCTTCAGAGGTGACAATAAAGGAAAATTCTGAAGATAGGACCTTTACCAAAGATCTGTGGGCCACAAATAAAGAAATCATTTATGAGCTCTGTGCTCAGCTTCACCTGCACCAGGCAGTTTCTACCATGAGTCTATTCAGCCCTTTTTCTTGATTTGGGGTGCTATATTTGCAGGTATGATCTAAGGAATGAATTTCTAACTCTGGATGATATGTGACCTTGCTCTCACCTATATGAGCCACACAGAGGAAAAGTCTGGAAGGTGTTTGCTCTGTGCCACCCCAGACTCATCTCAGATCCTCTCCTGTCATGTAATGAGGCTGGGAATAAAACACAAGATTCCTATATATCAAGACTTTCATTTCCAAATGCCATCAAAGTAGTCACTGGGAAGGGGACTATGAATTTAAAATGTTCTTATCACACATGCTTCCAGTGCTCTTTTGAAGGCCTTCAGACCTTGCCTGCAGAACCTGCCAAAGAGACTCTAGATCAAAAGCCAGGCATGGTGGTGCATGCTTATAATCTCAGGGCTGGGAAGGTAATGACTGGTGGATCCCTGGTGGCTTCCTTGACAGCCACACTAGCCTAATTGCTGAATTCCAGACCATAGAGAAACCCTTGTCAAAACACAATGTGAGCAGCTGCAGACCAATACCCTAGATCACCTGCCCTCTAATACATGTACACACTAGCATACACACACACTCACAGAGGAGACGCTAAACCAGAATTACAGCCAACTCTTAATGAATACCTATCAGGTTCATGGGCTTTGCAAACACCAGGAGATAAGCAGGGAAAAGAGGTCCGTGCTGTCCACACAGCTGACTGGTCTGTGTAGTCATCCCTAGGCTTAGCTAATAAATACCCCAGGCTTGTACACAGACTTCTGTGGGAATGTAGGGAAATGAGGTGGACTTCTAGTGGTTCCTTCCACTCACAAATATACAAGTTGAGACATTTCATAGTCTTCGTGATCAACACACGAACCAGGGAAGGTTTGGTGTTTGTTTTTTTGGTTTTTTTTTGTTTTTTCTGTATCATGATAACAAGAGACAAAGACAATGCATGTATGTGAGTTTTGCTAAGGGACTGTCTGGGATCCCACGTCCATATTGCTGGGGAAGCCTAGCTGTATAATAGTCTTCAAAGTGCACGTTAGACTCAGTTAACTTGAAATAAATTCTGATTTACAGGAAATCATAAAATCACTTAGAACCCTATCTTACCTCCTCAAACATGATTTCATTTAATACACTCAACCATGCATCACTTATAAGTGGAAGTTTATTCTGATAAATGTATCATCTGATAATTTAGTCATTGTGTGAAAAATCACCTGACAACTTAGTTATTATGTGAGCTTTGTAGAGGTCTAGCCTGCTACCTCATATGGACTATTTTGTGTAATCTATTGTTCCTAGGCTACAAACCTGTAGAGCATGTGGCTGCCCTAAATACAATGATTTATTATAACAAAATGATAAGTGCTTGTGTATCTAAATATGCAGAAGGCAGTTTTTTTTTTTTAAAGACACACAAGACAGTAGAGATTTTTCAGTTCTCTGGTAACCCCATGGGGCTGCTCTTCTCCGCCACTGACCTAAACAGCATGAGAGGCAGATAGATGCATTTATGTAAACATGCTTGTAGTCTCTTCAAAGCATCTAAACCTTTATGTTTTATTTATGTAGATTTTTAATTATTCATGTGATTGATATCCCCCACTTAACATTATTTTATTTACACAATGACACTAAACACAGACTCTGGAATGATTATTTTTTTCATCATCAACTTAAATAAATAATGGATGAAATTCTCTGCAGGAATATATGAGACTGGATGTTTAAGGCAATTCCCTGTGAGTGAGCAAAATGTGCAGGCTGCTCTCGGTTCTATTGGGTGTGTAGGGAGCTGCACCTCTTTTGTATCAAAACTCTGAGAAATAGGACTGTGTATATGATTACATTATTAAATTGTTTTATTCGTGTGCATTTTGTGTTTTGCCTGTATATATGAAGATGTCAGATCCACTGGAACTGGAGTTATAGACAGTTGTGAGCTGCTGTGTGAGTGCTGGGAACTGAATCTAGGTCCTCTGGAAGAGCAGCTGCCAGTGCTTTTAGCCACTAAACCATGTCTATAAGGTTTGTTTTACATAATTGTGCATGCGTGCGTGTGTGCATACTTGCATGCCTGTGTATGCATGTGTGTGTGTGTGTGTGTGTGTGTGTGTGTGTGTGTGTGTGTGTGTGTGTGTGAAACAGTATGCATTCTTAACCAAGAAGTCGTTCCTCTATCTTGTATGTTCACATTTTTTTAGGACAAGTCCAAGAAGTTGGAATTCTATATCAAAGGGGGTATTTTGAGTTCTTCCCCTATGCTTTACAAATTATATCTTTTTCCTTTCTCTCTGCATAGTGAGTTAAAAACCCAGGCATCTTTAGAACGTGGTTTGCATCTATTTTACTACCTTACTGGGTATTTTTCACAATTTTGTTTGGGTGTTTATTCATTTTTTCATGATTGATCTCTAAGGATTTTTTTAATATTACAGTATTAGTTGTCTTTGACTCATGCATGTTCAAGATATCTTTTGGAATGTTCTTTGTGCTGAAGTTTTGAAATACGAGTTTATATTTTTATTTAGATTTTTAAGATTTATTTTATGTTCATGTGTGCATGTATGTCTGTGCACCACCTTCATGTAGAACCCCCTGAAGTGCCCATCAAATGCCTTGTAACAGGAATTACACGATTTTGAACCATGTGCTGGGAACTGAACCCAGGTCTTCTCTTGCAAACATAGCCAGTACTCTTGACTGCTGCACCATCTCTCCAGCCCCAGTATATTTTTATTTATATTCTCACTTGTTTTGATGGTTATTTCTGGCTACCATAGTAAAAAAAAATTTTTTTGATTTTAAATCTAATGTATATGTATGCAAATGTATATAGAGATTGAAGCCAGTATCATGTGCATGTTAGTTAAGCTTTATTGCTGAGCCACACACTATAGCCCGGGCTTCATAGTTTGTATAAGGTAGGAAGTGGATAAGGCTTTGACTTTAGTCTTTCAAACATCCAAAATTATTATTATCAACATTATACAGATGTTGCCTGTATACATATGTTAAATATCACCAACAGCCAGACATTTAGATACATAGTCCATTCTAGATTAACCTCTGTCAGCACTACCATCTCACCCCAGACACATAATCAAGATTCTAATCCAGTAGGATATTCCTTCTCTAATACTTTCTTTTATGATCTCTATTTAAGCATTTATTGCAGACTTATTTTGGAATCATTTTGCTAAGTTCCTTCCAAATCCTTCTGATATTTCCTATAGAGCTGCAGTAAATGGACAAATTGAATTGCAGGCCATTGACATCTTCTCAATACTTCCAGAAGCATAATGTGTCCTTTCATTTGCTCAAGTGTTCTTTATGCCTCTCAGTAAAGTTTTATCATATACGTCTTTTCTGTCCAATATTAAAATTATTTCTGGATATTTTATATATATGGTTACTATTGTATACTGTTTTATAGTGAATCCATGCTTCTGTATAGCAAGCCAATTGACACACACTACTGTATACATGTCTGGTGAAGCTGTACCAGAATAACCCAGGGCAGAGAGAGAAAGAGGGGGAGAAGAGAGAATGGAAGGGAGATAAGAATATAAAGATGAGAAGCAAGACAAAGGGAGTTTTATCTCTTGTTTTTTTCAGCAGAGTTATAGATCACCTCAGACATATAAGAAAGGGAAGCCATGGAACCTGAGGGAGACATGAGGCCCAGCTCACATGTCTTCAAGGCACTTGGCACCTCTAAAGATCATGCCTGCTGTCCACACCACAATATCTACCAGGATGAACACCAATTTAAGAATACCGAAAGGTTCATAACTGAATGAGGGAAGCAAGCTTATCGCTTCCAATGGGAAACTTGCCTCAAGTAGAAATTATGATTTTTTTAGGTAGGAACAGAAATGTAGAGCTGTTTGCTGTGTAAAATGCATGTCACTCCAAGAGTTTCCCAAGGACTGGAAACCACGGACACCTTATTCTGGAAGAGCCCAGTGAATCTGACTTCCCTTCTTCCCACCCTAGAGTAGCAGAGTCACACTCCTCAGAGGATAAAGTGTGCAGGGAGGAGGGGAGGGCACGTACATGGGACACAACTTCTCAGCAAGAGCACCCACACACACTCACCCTGGGCATTCAGCCAAACCACAAATACCCCAGCAGGATCGATACGACTTTCAAAGTCTCTCTGAATAGCACTATAAACTAGTAAGCTTCTTAGATGAAATTTCAATACTATATGACACAACTTCACATTGATGAAGATGCCCCCCCACCAAAGCCTTCCGGAAGTCTTCATGGAAATTTCAAAATTATCTCAGCTCTCCTCTGTATCAGAAATAAATATTCAAAGAATATGTGTAATGCCAGATAACACAATTTTAAAGTGAGCAGTGATAGACATTTCCTATAAAGGTGATATATACACAAAGTTGAAAAGATGTTTGCTACCATTAATCATCAGGAAGTGTGGACAAAAGCCATGAGATATTACTACATACCAATTAGAGAAGTCACCATAATGATGAAAAAGTATATTTTTTTAAAGGCCAAAGAACTGATAAAGCACTTACCATGCAAGCCTTGAGGCAAGTTTCCCTGAGGACCTGAGTTTAATCTCCAAAACCTAGATTTAAGGGAAAAAAAAAATCTTTTGTTCTGGGTCTAGTGAATTGGCTCTGTGGTTAAGAGCACTTGTTATTCTTAATGGGGATCTAGGTTTAGGGCCCACATGATGGCTCCCAACAATCTGTAACCCCAGTTTTACAGGTCCAGCGCCCTCTTATGGCCATTGTGGGCACTGCACACAAGTGGTGCACAAAGACACATGCAGGTGAAACACCTATAGACATCAAATTAAATGAAAATGAATAAATCTTTTTTTTTAATCTATGTGCAATAGCACACGCTTAAGATCTCAGAACTGTGAAAGTGGAGAAGGAAAAATCCAGGGGGCTACTGGCCAGACATCCTAGCTAAATCAGTGAGTTCTAGGCTAGTGAGAGGCCATGTCTCAAAGGACAATATGAACCGTATCCTGAGAAACAACGTTGGCCTCCACTAACATATACATACATGTGTGCATACACACACAAAAATAAATAAATAAATATGTAAATAAACAAATAAATGAATATTTAGACCCACAGGGGAATAAAAGAGAAAATACCAAGTGTTGGTGAGAATGTGAGAATGCAGGAATCCCCCTGTATTGACAACAGCATGTCTGCTATAGATCACACTGTGGGAGTGCCTCAAAAGAACTAAAGTTATCATAAAAGCCAACACCCCCCTGGTACATCCCAAAAGAGTTAGAAACAAGATCTCAGAGAGATATTTACACTGTCTTATTCACAACAGCCGAGTAGTGAGAGAAAACCAAATGTCTATCCGTGCACAGATGGATAAAGACAAGTTCATACTTACATGCAATAGAATATTACTCGATGGCATAAAGTGTATGAACTTCAAGGACGTTGGGTTAAGTATATTATGGGGGAAATGATAAATATCACATGATTTACTTATGTGAGGCATTTAAAGCAAGTGAGGTCACAGACACAGGAATGGAAAATGGAGAATCCCATTGACCAGGGAGAAGAACGCATGAAAAACTGCTTAATAGACACAGAGTTTCTGTCAAGTCAGATAGAAAGTTCTAGAACATACAGTTTGCAAGACTGCTGTGCCCATTTACAGCTTAAGAGGGTAATTTTATTACTACAATGAAGAAGATAAGGTGGTCTGGAGGAGAAAAGGAAGGTGGGGAAGACAGAAGGAAGGAATCCAAACACAAACCACCAACAGGTCCACTGTTGGGACCTGTGTCTTTAATGACAGTCATCTGTTGTCACATCTTATTCCCGGCCCACTTAGTTAACAGTGCTATTGATGGTGCAGTCTGTGTTTTGCATATATTTGAATCCGACACACAGTCTAGCTTTTTGTACCTGCTGCAAAACACATTCTACCAATGTTGCTAATAATAATAATAATATTCTAATAATAATAATAATAATAATAATAAAGGAGTTCTTAGAATGGGGCCTCAGTTTCTTCATCTGTAAACAGAGTCTAAAATTCCTGCCTTTTTAAAATACTGTGTGCTGGAGAAATCCCTTCAGTTTCCTTTTAATCATGGAAAGTGAAAATGTGGGGGATATCCTTCCTCCCACACCACCAGCTTGTGTCTGCTTCTATCCTGATGAGTCACCTGGGACCAGACACTGTCTCTCTTGGACAGAGCATGTCAACTAGCTTCTGGGAGCAGCAGGCACATAAATCTCTGCTGTGTCCCCCCACTGTTACCTAGGGAACACCCAGGCCCAGCCAAAAGGGAGATTCTCAGACACAGAGGGCTCTGGCCAGTGTCTCAGCCCTCTCCCTTGACAGCCGAGCAGGCGCTTCCTCCTCCTTCTACACCAGTCAGAGCCCTGTCCCTGTGGAAGGCTTTTAAAAGAAGATCCCAGCCAAGAGGCCCTGAAAAGTGCCAAGGTCTCTACTCCAAAAGCTAAAGGAGGGAAAAGCGATCAGCAAAATGATGGCACTAGGAATCAGACTGTCAGGGTCTTGTCAGAACCCAGAACATCAGAACACATCTGTCTCCCATTAGGACATGTGGAAATTAGGAGGAACATTTATAAGCTACTTGGCATTAGTCCTGACATATAGTAAGTAGTTAATAGGCATAGCTCTAAATTTAATTGTTTCAGTTTTCCATAGTCATAGCAATAATAATAAACACATATTACCCTCACTGTACTCTCTGAAGTAACCCACTTACGATGAGGAAACTAAACTCAGGAGGTTAAGCAATCTGCTCAAAGGCCTTCAGCTAAGAGTGAGATCTGGTAATAAAAAGCAGCTAGCTGCTTTAAAAGACTGAAATTTTCTAATAACTTCCATAGGAATGAGTGAGAAAATATCCAGTCTCCCAATGGTCTCAATTCCACTCCCTCAAATGGGCTCCCTTCCTGTGAAACACCTCTAGAACTTGCTCCAAACACATCTTTTTATTTTCAAACTCCTCATTTAAAAAGTCTTAGGCACTGGTAAGCTCTGGGTGGGCCATATGTCCACCCCTGAGTCTAAAGGGAAAGGTTAGCCTGAATCTGAAAAGTCATAATTTGTGTGTGAGAGAGACAGAGAGACCGAGACAGAGAGAGACAAACACGGAGATAGACAGAGAGAGAAAAAAAAATAAAGAAATGAGTGTATGTGAGTGTGTGTGGGTATATGAGTGTATGAGTGTATTTATGAGTATGTATGTGTGCGTGTATATAAGAGTGTATATATGAGCATTTCTATATATGAGTGTGATGTGTGTGTGTCTATGTAGAGAATGTGTGTGAATATGAGTGTGTGAGACAGTTGTGAATGAGTGTGTGTATGAGTGTCTTTGAGAAAGAGTCTGTGAGTGTGTGTGTGCATGAGTGTGTGTCTGAGTGCATGAGTAAGTGTGTATTTGAATGTGAGTAAGTGGTGGGGGTGAGTGTGTATAAATGTGTAAGTATGTGAATGAGTGTGTGAGACCATTGTAAATTAGTTCGTGTGTGTGTGTGTGTGTGTGTGTGTGTGTGTGTGTGTGTGTGTGTGTGTGAAGCCTAGAAAACATCTTCTAAAACATTAACAACGGTGAATGGAAGATGAACGCTTCCTATTGGCTTTGTATGCCTTTTTACAGTTCACAATCTGCCTTGTATGTGCCTTTGTATAGGCCTTTCTACAGTTCTCTGTCTGCCACTGTACAGTATACCTTGAAATGTGCTGTTATGCATTTAGTGTTTAAATAATGAAAATAATATGTGGTTAATTTGAATGCACTTATTTTCATGAATGTTGCCTGGGCATCAGTTATCTCAGTCTGGCTCTGCCTCTGGGTGACCACAGTCGAGGAAGGCATTTTCTGGCCTCAGTTTCCTTGCCTGTGGCATAAATGAAGGGCCACATGACATCTACAATCCCCACCAGCTGTGATTCTGAACACATATTCTTTCCTATATACACTCAAGCAAAGTAAAAGCATAGATAAGAAATCAGTTCTGAATGTAAATGGATTCATTTGCAAGCCCAGAAGATTTCATCAGAAGTTGAATGTGCTCAGCAGAACTGAGAGAGATTACTTCTCAGTAAAGAGCAGCTAATCATTCAATCCAGGAAATCACCCATCCCTTTTACAAGAAGGAAGAATTAACATAACTGAGCAGACCTACTGTGTGTTAAACCTGGCACAGTGTTCATTACCCACACTGTAATCTAATTCATGGCATTTGCTGTCACCATTGTTTGGCATAGAACTCATGACCCAGGTCTCCTGAGGTTTCCAGTATAAATCTTCAGGTCACCAGAATTCTGTAATCGGAGTTTCTTGAGCTCTATAGTCAAGGTTTTGACACTCTCGTTGGTGTGCATGACTAATGTAGAAAGAATCATTTCAGTCCAACTTCAAAAGTGAGAAAGAGGAGCGACAGAAAGATGCTTCTCTCCCTGTAAAGCGGTCTGACCCTCCCAAGTCTCGAGAAAACAGGAAGAGACTGGAAGATGTGGACTGGGAACGGGCTAGAAAGGGTCATGATTTAGGGGTTGCTAAGGGCGGCAATGGGACACTTGGGGATAACAGGAGAAAAGACGCAGAAAGGAAAACCAATTCCCAGCACGAATCCCCCACAGAGATGGTATATGTAGAACTAAGCAAGCCTTCTCCTGCCCAATTTTACATTTAACAAACTCTGGTTTGGGGCACACAGGTGGCAGGAAAGTTCTGGTCCAGAAAAAAAAAACCCACAACTTCAAAACTCTATACATGGGAGAGCTGGAGCCATCACTCACTGCCTTAAAGTACTTGTTGCTCTTACAGACAACCTGGGTGCAGCTTCCAGCAACTAAGTGACAGCTCACAACCATCTGTAACCCAAGTTCCAAGACACCCAAAGGAACCAGACACATGCATGGTGCACAGACATATATGCAGACACATAGACATACTCATAAAATAAATTTTTAAAATTATCTACACACAGCCAGGCACAGTGGCTCACACCTATAGTCTCATCACTTAGGAGGCTCAGGATGTGGGCAGTAATGAATTTGAGGCCAGTCTTGGTTTTTTCAGGACAGACTATGTTAGTTACAGTGTGAAACACTATCTTTAAAAATGTCCAAAAAGTGGGCTGAGAACATTTCAGTTGATAGAGTGCTTCCCCAGGACACAGGAAACTCTGGAGTTTGACCCTCAGCACAGTATAAACAGATAGGGTGGCAAACACTTGTAACCCCAGCATTCAGAAGGCAGAAGCAGGAAAATCAAAGGTTCAAAGTCATTTTTAGCATCATCGTGAGTTTAGAAGAAGGCTTTTCTCAAAAAATTAATTAATTAAATGAACCTAAAAGGTAAAAATAACCACGAATAAAAATATTTATAAGAAGGATGTTACTGAAAGTTTTTACATGTCTTGATTATTTTAACTTTCAGTTAAGGTTGCTGTCAACATTCTTACCTCATTTGTTCATATTTATTCACTCACTTGACCATTTCTTGTTCATCCATCCAGCACTCATCTGGGCCCTTGGATGAACAAAAAGAAACACTTCTCTATCTCTCGTGGAGACTGAGTTGGGGGCAGGGGTATGGTGCTGAAGTAGAGACCTAGAGAAGTGTGTGGCCAGAGATCAAGTTCAATGCTATGAGCTACTAAGATAGCAGACAACAGAGAAGCCTCCCCTCGCCTGGAAGTGGGTAGGGAAAGTCAGCCATTGGAAGGTCATAGGTGGGGGTGGGGCCTATTGGAGGAAGGACCAGAAGAGAGGACCACAAGAGAAGCGGGAGGGGCAGGAGAGCTGGCCCCACAGGTAAAGATGGCTGCCATTCAATATGACACCTGAGCAATCTCCAGAAGGTGGATGGAGAGAACCAACTCCTAAAAGTTGTCCTCCAACCTATGCAGACACACAAAAAGAGATTTTACAATTTTTAAAGTCATGAGGAGGTAAATATGACTAAAGTACCATGATAAGTATGCATCTCAATGGCATATTGGAAACTAGTATTTCATACACTAACGTTTTTAATTAAAAATTTTAAAATAGAAAACGACAAAAAGTAGCAAACACCTGAGTAACTGACCAGTCATCTGGGGTATGGTGAAGGTGGGGTATATGGCAGGAGTAAAGAGTGGCAAGTGGAGGGCAAGGCCATTGGTCATTGGCCCTACACAGAGGCAAGAGGGCTCAGACTGTCCAGCAGATAACCTGCATTTAAGACCTTGGTCCTTCAAAACCAAGACCCTCAGCTAAGTCACTTTCTGGGACCCTGTTTAATTATCTGTAAAATGGGCACAATGGACTAATTAATGTCTCCAAAACATGGTCTGCTGGTCTATTGTAAAAGGTTACCTGTGCAAAACACAAACTTCTGAACTCATCTCAGAGTCACAGAATCAGAGTGCCCAGGAATGTGATTTCAGATCTCATCCTAAGTGACTTTTTCAGCTTGACTAGAGAACTTTACTCAAGCCCTGGAATTGGACTGAAAATGCATATCCTTCAGCATCTACCTCTTGCTTTTGTTCCCTTCTCTTTGTCTCCTTCCTTCTCAGGATCCTGGTCTTCTCAAGGTCTGGGACAAGGAGAGTACATACAGATGGACATCCTTTCCCCTTCTTACCCTGTGCTCCTAGGGTGCGAATGGTCTCCCTGTCTAAAGGGTTATTATCTATCTGTCTCATTGGCCTGACACACAAGGAAAATTCCTATTGACATAATTGTTCCAGTAGCCAAGAATCACAAGCCACGAGCTTTCTGGCCTGCTTATGAAGTTCAGCTCTTTCTCTCTGCACAGCAAGCTCCATTGGGCCAACTGCCCACCATGCTCCATTCCCTGAGATCGCCAATACCCACAATGGCTTTGCCTCCAATCCAGGAAAGGCAGAATGATTTCCAGAGAGCTCTGGCCTCTCTGAATAGGGCCATTTGAAAAGTAAAGGCAGATATATTATTTCTATGTACTCGGTAGGATTTTTGTGTTAAAAGGAGAGAATACTGTAGGCTTGGGAGAGAGTTCAAGACCTGGGACCTGAGTTCAATACCCTACACATATAAAATATGGTTATGGTAGCACATGCTTGTAACCTCAGAACTGGCAAGTTAGACACAAACAGATCCCTGGGGTTCATTGACCAGACACTCTTGCCTAGTCAGTGAGCTCCAGACCCCAAGAGGAACCCTGGTCTCAAAAAAAAAGGTTAGTGAAATGTCAGAGATTGTCCTTCACACACACACACACACACACACACACACACACACACACATACACACACCACACATATATGCACTTAGCTACACAAACCCATGAAGGGAGTAATCTTTGTAAAGTATACAATGTATGTATCCTGGGATACATCAGGTTCTCTACAAATGTTCTCTATTACCTGTGTTCTTGTTTTTCTTCATGGAAGTTTATCTCATAAAAAAGTAAACAAAAGAAAAGAATCCATCAGTTATGTCAATTGTCAACCAAGAGTAAGAACAGATGAGAGGCTGGCTCAGCAAGTGTGTACTTAAATCATTCAGGACTGAGAAATCTGTTGTGTACTTTTAAGATTACACAAAAGTATCAACAAACTAACATTTGTTGAAAGCTTTCTAGGTTCCAGGCACAGTTCCATTTAATCCTCTCAACAACTTGATGTGGTAAATATTATTAAAACCCCCATTTTATAGGCAAACAGATGGGAGGTTAAACAAATGAAGGAGCTTTTCCAGATCACAAAGCCCAGAAGAGGCAAGAGTGGAAAAAAGATCTGTCCAGATAAAACCAGTTTTGTGTGTAACCAGCTATTTCCTTAAGGCTACCTGGCATCCCTTGCTGTTGTTGGGGTCTATATTGACGCCACCACTTAACCCTCCCTCTCTTACCCTCACCCTTCCACACTTGCTTCAGTAACAGCTAACTAGCAACATAGATCCAACAACCCAAAAAGACAATTATCTGGAACTGGAGAGATGACTCAGGGCTTGAGAGCACTGACTGATGTTCCAGACAACCTGGGTTCAGTTCCAAGCACCCACATGGCAGCTCACAGCTATCTGTAACTTCAAGATCTGACATTCTCACACAGACATACATGCAGGCAAAAGACTGATGGACATAGAGCAAAAATAAATAAATAAATATTCAGTTGGTATCTTTATATTAGTAAAGGTTCTCTGAATAAATAGAACTGATAGAATTAAAGTATATATATTAAAGGGGTATTTGTTAGGCTGGCTTACAAAACAGGTCTGGGTATTCCAACAATGGCTGTCTCTCATCAGAGTCCAATAGTCTGAGAGTTGGCCAGTCAAGCAAGCCGGATATGTCAGCAATCCCAATCTGGTACGGAAGGCTTGGTGGATATTTGGAGAGTTGCTGACTTCAGTCTTGTTGGAAACCAGGAGAAACTGGTTCTAATTCCAGTAGCAGCAACAGAATAAATAAATATGCCAGTAAGTGTGAGTACAAGAAGAAAAAGGGAGTTCCCTAATTCCATATCCTTTTATCTAGGCTGCCACCAGTAGGTGTGACACATATTTAGGGTGGGTTTTCCCAATACAAGTGATAGGATCAAGAGAGTCTCTCCGGGAGTTCACAGTGGCTTCTCTTTGGGTTAATTCCAGATTCCTGCCAAATTGACAACCAAAATTAGTCACCATAATCTCCCACAGTTCTTGGAGACGTTGAGGTAGGAGGCTGAGATAAGCTTACTTGAGATACCCAGAAAGATTAAAAGAAAAATGCTTTTAAAAAAAAAATGTGTTTGTGAGGCACAACGTGATAATCTATTGCATATACACACAGTGATAATCAAATCATCACAATTACCATTTCTACCTCCTGGATCATCTGTCCTATTCTGTGTTGGAGGTTTCAAGCTCTCCTACTTGATTTTCAAGCAACTATATATTGTTGTTAGCCATACAAACTCTACTGTGACCCTACAGTTACTTCCTCCTACTTCAGCTCATGGTACTCCGATTCCTCCTTCCCTTCCTGGTCTAGTGACTACTTTGCTATTCTCCCTCAGAATTGACATTTACAGTTTCTACAGATGAGTGATTTCATTGCTTTTTTATCCTTCTTATGCCTGGCTTAGTTTACTTAACATGAAGTCATCCAGCTCCATCCATATTACCCAGAAAATGAGGTTTTAAATTTTTTTAATTATTTGTTTATTTTAATTCTATTTGAAGGTTTTTTCCTTCGTGACTGTTCACTGAGTATGTGCCTACTTCCCACAGAGACCTAAGGGGGGTATCATATTCTATGGAGCTAGAGTTATCATTGTGTGCCACCACATGGGTGCTGGGAACCAAACCCAGGCCCTCGACAAAAGCATCAAATACTCTTAATGACTGAGCATCTTTTCTAGCATAGATTTCAGATTTCAACTTTCTGTTCATTTATCTTTGTTCTTATTATTGTTTGTATTCCAGACTGGCTTCTAACTTGCAGTGTAGGAGAGGCAAGTCTTGAACTCCTGACCTCCCTGCTTCCTCCTCCTCCTCCTCCTCCTCCTCCTCCTCCTCCTCCTCCTCCTCCTCCTGAGTGTTAGGATTACTGGCATACATCATCACACTTGACCCAAGATTTCAATTTTTAAGATGAAAAACATTTCATGTGTACATATATCACATGTTCTTTATAGAAGAATCCCTGGATCCTACAGGGAAGGGCCCACATTTGTGCTTTACTGTAACACAACCGCAAACATTTCTGCTTCCATACATCTGTGTCCCTGGTCTACTGGGTCTTGTCCAGAACTTTTTTCTATGGTGTTTTTGCTGTTGATTTTTTTTTCAGCAGCAACATCAAACTATAGCCAGATGCGGGGTACCCAAGAAATGAAAACTATCAGCTGTCTCATCTGATGGCCTCTATTCCAATCCATGTTTGCATAATTCCAGGCAAGTTCCTGAATCTCTCGCATCCTCAGTTTCCTTATCTATAAAACAGAGCCAACAATATCTGTCACACATAAAAAGTGTCGTTAAGAGCTAGACAAGGTGACTCACATGGGTGACTTTGGCATATACTGGTGCCCATGTGTGATTTTATTAAATATAAAATATATCACCACACATGTGCACAAAAGAATATAGTTAATGTAAATGGGGCCAAAGGAAGAAGGCAAAGTCCACCACAAAATCCTTCACACTTCTGTGAGAGCAGAGGAGATTAATTGGAGCCTCCTGGAAATGTGCATCATGTAGTTAACTTTCATTATCCCAGATTTCTCTTGTTTAGAAGTTTTCAAAACATTTCTACTTGCCAGCACAGTCCTCACAAGAAGCAGAGAGGCCGGGAAGACTCATCTTCCTCCTCTTGTCTTTAAAGACTCCCCAGGCAAGCTTCCAAATCTTTTAATTTGGTGTCCAGTAAACAGCTGAGAATCTCCGGGTACTTCCTGTCTCATCATTACTCAGGGCTCTATTAAGATGAGCAGAAGAAACTGCCTTTCTCACCGTCTTCCCCTCACCATGTCCCTGTGCCCAGAGTGATGCCCCACACAACTGACAAGCTTGCCTATATTCACCCCAGGACATTTCTGCCCAAGAACCAAGACAAGAAAGCAGAAACAAGTCTGAGTTCCCTCCTCTGCCTGGCTCCCCCGGGGCCTGGCTTGTCCCCTCCGAAGTTAGGCACTTTGTCCAGATACAATTTTTAGATACCCCCAAGGAGAAGATTCTCACCACTTCCTTTAGAACTCTTTGAACTTGGTGACCACCACAAGTGAAAATCCCCCAAAAGGCTTGTGTGGTTTGGACAAGTACAAGGGAGGACGAGAACGGATAGAGAAATCTGAGCCTTGTATCCTGTATTTCCTTCTTTCCTTCTTTAGCTCACATCCGTTTTCAGCTCAGACACAATCCTCGGCTTCTCCATTATTTATTTCAAACTGCAAAGGCCGTGAGGACAGGGGAGGCCAGCATCAATTCACTTGATTCAATCCCAGTTGTGTTCTATGATAAATGGCAAATAGTAAAACACTCGATTCGTTCTGTTCCCCCAAAGTAAAGAAGAGAAGGAGAGAGACAGAGAAAAAGATAGACTCACAGACAGTTATAAGTAACAAGATAGAAATAAATTGGTTAAGGGTCCTAACAAAAAAACCAACCCTAAGGAAGCTACGAGGAATTAAGGAAAATCCTAGGATAAAACAATAGATACATACAAACATACATACATACATACATGCATGCATACATACATACATACATACATACATACATACATATATATACACACATACATATACACACACACATATATATTATGTATATGCATATATATGGGTCAATACATTCATATATAGACATACATGCACACATGATAGATAAGTGATAAACACATAGATGCATAGAAGACTATGATAATATACATACATACCTAGATTATAAATATAAAATTATAGAGACTATTAATGTAATAACAGTGGCAGCCTTTTGTTGAGGGTTTTTATAGCCAGCTTCCAGCCTAAGTATTAAAGAGCAGAACACCTTTTATCTGCACAACCACCTACTAAGTGCATTGTCTAAAGGAATCGAAAGTATTATCCCTAGGAGACAAGCAAGTTAAGAGACTGAAAAAGCTTGCATAGCTTATACAAAGGTCACCCAACTGAACTACTAAAACTGTATTCAAACTCAGAGCCTGTGGCATGGTCCAGAAACATGATACCCGTGGCAACTGAGTTATAAGCATGGAGTCTCATCTCTTGGCTACTGACAATGGTCTTGCCTCAGGCAAGCCCCATCCTCTTCCAGGGCCTTTGTGTCCCCATGTGTAAAATTAGAAAGTCAGTCTCATTTCAGAGTTTTCTACAAAATTTCAGATAGTAAATATTTTAGGGCTTCATAGGCCAAATGACCCAAATGTTCCATCTACTCAGCTTTGCCACTATAGTGTGAAAACTGCCATAGTATATATGTGCAAACAAAATGGGCATGGCTTGATATCAATTAAACTTTATTAGATACATAGATAGATGATAGATAGATAGATAGATAGATAGATAGATAGATAGATAGATAGATAGATAAGCAAGCAAGCAGGCACACAGGTTGATTTAATCCACAGGCTTAGTTTGCTTGCCCTGGACTCAAAGATCTTTAGGGTTTGGGGCAGAGGTTGTCACTGCTGCTGCTGTTCATGGGCCTGGCTTGAGCAGTAGAGCTCAGCAGGGCCAGGGCAGTGAAGAGGCAGCTGTAAGGAGCCTGTTGCCCCAAGCTTTGATGGCCACAACATGTGTTATTAGAGTGACTCTGGCATTGTTTTCTAGTACAGGGGCTAGCTACCCTAAAACATTTGTTCTCCAGACCTATAACAAGTGTAACTGTCAGATTCTATGCACAGGCACCCTGGGCCTGCACCCTGGGCTCCCAGGCTCTCTCCTAAGGTGGGATGTGAATTCAGGCCCTGGATGACTTAGCAGTTAATCTTCATCAGCTTGCTGAAGGGCTGTTATGGAACTCTCCCTGCTGAGAGGACAGGGTGTATGCACTGGACTGGAAGAATCCAAGTCCATCAAGTTTACCACAGACAAAAGCCATTCTGCACAGAGAGAGCTGAGATTCCTCACTCCTGGGAGCCTCTGACGAGTATGCTGTCTTTAGAAGTAGCTGATACATCTGTTGCAGTCAGCATCGCTTGCTCAAAAGAAAGGACAGGACCCTTCTTGTCCTCTAACCTAGAAGTTCAAAGAAACAAAAATCTCCTTTGAGAGCCCACAGTCCCCAGGGTGCCTCATGGAGTAGTCTCCTTACCCCGTCCACAGTCCCCAGGGTACCTCATGGAGTAGTCTCCTTACCCCGTCCATCAGTGCCTTTTTTCACCTCATTTATGGGATGCTTTGGGTCCTGTCTGTACTATCAGCTAGTTCTATTGCCTCAGGAAGGTTATTTAACCATTGAACCTCAGTTTTCTCATCCATCCAATGACCACAATAGGAGCATCTACCTTATATCATTGTCACGATTAAATAAGATACAGTACATTAAGCATTTTGGCCTCATGCCAAGTACTTACTAAACGCCTTGCAATCCCTGGCTGATAGATGTTACTATAATCTTGCACTTGGCACTCTTCACACAATATCACACTTGGCCTTCACCATGGTTTTATGAAGCAGGAATTATGGTGATCTTCATCACACAGGTAGGGAAGCTGGGAGTCCAAGGTGGTTATGTGATTGACCCAAGATCACCAACTTTGAAAGTGGGGTATAAATCCAGTCAGCCAGGTGCCAAACTTCTGGCTCTTAATACTTTTCCATTCCCCTCCCCAAAGCCACATTAGTTGCTCTTAGAGGATGGAATGGGATTATAATGAATCCAAGACAGCCCTCAACTCCTTGGCATACCGAGTATGGGGTAGAGGGGTTGCTCAAAAATTGCATTTGTGGAACCTTCTAGAGAGATGGTTCTGCTGTCTCTACTCACTGAGCTCTGCTCACTCAGGACCCTGGCCACATTCTGTTTTCTGCTATAATTTCCTTTTGGCTAAGGGAGAGCCTTTGGCTGTAACTTTTTTAATCTGAGCCTGTTGCAGAGAGAATTTTGCATTGCAGCTTTGAAGCCAGATAATAATGCTAAGAATATTGAGCTTGACTGCTCAGTGAACAGCCTTGATCAGGTCCAGAACCTTGATGAGCCTCCGTTTCCTCATTTGTAAATGGGCATAAGTTCTCACTTGGAATGCTCTGAGGAGTGACTGGCACATGTAAGTTTCTCTATAAAAGGTGTTGTTGCTTCATTCTCCATGCATAGTGATGGTGAGTGCTAGCCTATTGTTTGCTTAGCTGACTCACCTTTCACTCCCCAACATCACCTAATGTGGTGTCTCACACAAAACAGATGTACCCACCTGACAATATCTGATTGGCTTGAAACTAGAGAAAGCAAGACAGAGTAAAGCATAAATAAAATAACTGTATGATTCTGGGAGAGAGGGATCACCTCCCATAAATGCCCTAAGTAAAACACTGCCAGCCTCGGTTTACCCTCTGTGCAGATTCAGTGGCAGCTTCTCCTAGAGGACTCATAAGTGGAAGTTTGCAACACCAGAGATTTCTAATGTAATAAGATGGGTAATGAAAAGATTCTTCTGCCCCAAGCTTAGAGTGAGTCAGAGCTCTGTGCTTGGCTTTGCCCCAGGGAGACTGAGAAAATGAAATATCGTCTGTATCCTCACGGTACCTAAACAATTCCATGGGTCAAAACTCAGGCCGAAGGGTGAAGAGCCATCTCCAATGAGGCTGGGGACAGAGAAGTACAAAGAAGTGACCCTCAGCAGGGCTTGATTAGCGAGGGTCCTGCCTCATGTCTGCTATTAAAGCTACTACCTGTTTGCTTTAGGGTGGGACGTGTTTGTTTTGCCTGTGTGAAAAACGCTGGTAAATGACAGCATGTCAGAAATCTGCAAGGAAATTTGACTTCCCTTTCTGCCTCAATAATCTCATCCACATCCTGACACATGAATGGAGACACAAGTCCTCACCTGGACAATAAGCTATTCTCTTTGGTAATAAAGATAAGCCAACTTTGAATCTCAGCTTTGCTCTTTATGGAGAGTGTGTGTGTGTGTGTGTGTGTGTGTGTGTGTGTGTGTGTGTGTGTGTGTGTGTGTGTGTTTCTTCTCTCCTGGATTTTTGCCACCATAAGAAAAAACGTAGGAGACACTAGATTTTCACATTGCTTCTGCTTGTTTCTGTGACTACGTAGAGACAGCCTCAGTTGATTCTGTGGTGCGCTGTTCGCTGTTCAGTAGCTTCAAAAAGTAATGCACAAGGAAGTCAAAAATGGACCACCCAGTCAAAATGTGAACTGGGAACTTGTTCTTCACTCTGCCTCTCTATTCCTATCCCCACATCCCTGATACACAAATCAGCTTTGCCCCAGCTCACCAGTATTCACTTCCGGCCCCACTTCCGCCCTGAGAGGAAACAGCTCCAGGAAAGCTCTGTCCTCCTAGCCCTCGGCACATGCAGGAAACTGGGATGATATCCCCTTGCTATATGCAATAAAGGGAGGGCAGCCAGGTGGATTTGGGGGCTAGTTTATCTAGCCAGCACGAAAGGGTATCTCAAAAGGTCACCTGGACTAGCCTCTGTCTCTCTACACAGAAGTACCAGAACCATCCCAAACCAAACCTCCTCATTAAAATCGCTGCCAGAAGGCTGCAGGCACTGTCCTGGTCCACACCTCAGTGTAAGTCCGGAGTGGCTGCTGGTGGCTTTTCTCTGCATCAGGAGATGCCCAATTCTGTGGGTCAGAGAAAAGAGTCAATGATCTAACTACCTGTGACAGTGGCAGTGTCCTTTGCCTCTGCACCATCTCTGTGATGGCTAAAAGGGTAAGTTAAGGACCTGGGAGCTCTTACAGATCCATATTGCCACAAGCCTAGGCATCTCATATTATTAAATCTCAAAAGACAGTTTAGGTTGGATAATTAAAATGGGAAGTCTGTATTCAAGGATGTCTGCACCACAATTGGCTTTTTGGTTTGTTTGATTGATTGGTTGAATGATTGATTGATTGATTGATTGATTGACTGACTGACTGACTGACTGATTGATTGATTGATTGATTGATTGATTGATTGATTGATTTTAACCACAGAGAAACTCCTTGAAATTGTATATTTTGTGCAACTGGAAAGCCTGTTCTCATGGGAGAAGATTAAGACTTTAAATGTTTAGTGATACATACTTGTAACAGCAGTACTTAAGCTGGAACAAAAGGATTACCACAAATTTGTGGACACCCTTGGGATAACAGTGAGTTCTAGGCCAACCTGGGTCACAAGTTAGACCATCTCTCAATCGAACTATTAAGGGCTGGAGAGATGGCTCATCAGTCAAGAGCATGCATTACTCTTGCAGAAGACTTGAGTTCAGTTCCTACCAGCTACATGGTGACTCACAACCCTTCCCGCTCCTATTCCATGCCATCTTTTGACATGGGTCCATGTAGCACACAGATGTGCATGCGGGTAAAACACTCAAATACACAAAATAACACAATAAATATAAAAAACACAAACAAGCAAATAAAAACCTTAATCCTCTCCCAAAAAAGTGAAAATAGAGTAATCCAACTTAATGTTGAAGAATTCTCATGTGAATCACCTTGCAGCTCGCGTCCTTCCTCACTCCTTCGTCAAAATACAGTGATTATCAGAAGCAGAAATGAGAAACCTGAGATGTGGCTTGTGGAAGGGGGTATCAGGTGTCTCCTTTCAGTCCCACAGACACTAACTACCCTATGTCATGCCTCTAGTCACTAGTACATGACTAAAGCTCTAATCCACTGTTTTCTTGGTTGCCCATGGGGGGCAATTATGTTTCTCTCAAAGACCTGTTAAAGAAGAAAGAAAGTAAGCAAGCTAGGTGTGGTAGCTCATTCCTGTCATTGTAATCCTAGAACTGAGGAGGCTGAAGCCAGAGGATTTTGGAGTTTGGGACCATCTTGGTCTACACAGTGAGTTTAAGACCAGTGTGGGCTACACAGCAAGACCCTGTCAGAAAGAGAAAATAAGAAATGGGGTGGAGAACGTGGAGAAAAATAAGTCATGTTTGACTATCGGGAGCTCAGCAAATATGGGTCCTTGCTAGCAACAGTGTGTTGGGCACCAAAATAAGCCATTGAAAAGGAGTTCCATCTGTGACACTGTCCCATATTGTACCTCTATAGGAACAGTGTGGGTCTGCAGCTAAGTACTCAGCATTGAAACAGGAAGATCCAGCAATGGGGTTCAACTCCAACTCACAGCCCCTCTCCTTGATAGATACAGTGCTTGAACAAAGGATTTGACTTCCCTGTGAGCTGGAGTCCCACCCTCAAATCAGACATCAGAATAAAACTAGTTCTTCTCTCGTTAGGTCATGAGAAAAAGCAAAATGAACTTAGCACATGGGCTAGGACCTATGTGTTGGGTTAACTAACACTGGGTGGAGACATAGGATCTTGAGTTCAAAACCAACATGGAGTATATAGGGAGATCTTGTTTAGAAAGAAAAAAACTAACAAGAAACCTCTTTCTTGATTTGCCTTTATTTTTTATCTTCTTGTAATTACATGCCATCACCCACCTCTGAAAACAAGCCTTGTAGCTTAATATTCAACATGAATATAAGGCAATACAAGAAAAGAGACAACAGATAACCAAAACCCCACCCCAAACCCCTTCCCAGAGTTTGGCAATCTCTGTCCTCACTCTACTCCCACAAGGGAAACTAGCTCCCTCCTTCCTTCTCCTCTCCCTTACTCAACTTTCTCTTGAGTGACATTCCAAGCACCTACTTAAATGTCAATTTCAGACTGCCCATGCTGCTCAGCTGGTAGAGTATGTGCTTGCCTATACTCTTACATAGAGTATGCAGGAGGCCCTGGATTCCATGACCAGTATCGCATAAACTGGCAATGGTGCTGCATACCTGTAATTCCAGCCCCGGAGAGGTGGAGATAGGGAAAACCAAGGGTTCAAAGTGATCCTTATGCTGCATACTGGGCTGGAAGGCGACCTGACTGTTTTTAAAACCAAAGCCTACATAGCCAACTTCCAGTTCATATTCTTCCATACCCTGGTTGTATGTCCCTGTCTTCAATTAATCTTTACACATGCCATCAGATGTCAGAATGTAAGCTCAGGCATACAGGTCAGGAATCTCACTATCCCTACATCTTTTGAAAAACAGTGCCTAGAACTGAGCCATTGTCTGGTGAACATTAATAACCGCACTGACGGAATGTGCACAAGAATAAGCAAACGAATGAATGATCAAACAGAAGCCTCTAGGTTTTATTAAGGCCAAAGAGTTTACAATGGGGAAATAAAGTACATAGCTGGTCTCAGATGTGACTCTGTCTAACCCTGCGATTTTCTTCCTTTTGTAGAAGCCGGACAAGTTGCACATCCCTCTGAGCCCATGGCTTGACTTGAGGAGCCCCCATTAGAGGTAAGCATCCCTAGCCCACCTTTTTAACTAAAGCATGAACAGGAGGGAAATAATCCAAGTGAGGTCCCTGGGGTGTATGAACCGGGATGCCCACACCCGGATCCCCCCTCTGCTACCCTCCCGGGTGCCGGGCGCGGTTGGTCTCCTGGCCGACCCCGCTGGCGGCGGCGTCGGGGCTGCGCGCCTTGGCTGGACCCGCATTGCCCCCTAGTGCCGCACAGAGTCAGGGCGCCCGGGCTTCCCCGCCTGATGTCACTGCCGTGCAGTCAGCCCAGAGGCGGCTCATTGAAAGCAGACCCTCCTCGCGATCGCTGGGCGGAGAAGGCACCGTGGTCCGCAGACCCGCCGCGGGCCGGGCACAGCCGGGCACCCCCGGGCTCGGCGCCCGCTCCTCCCTGCGCTCCCGCGCCAGCCCGACCAGGCGCGCCTGACGTGGACCATTAAACTTGGAGCTGCCGCCTCGTCCCCACTCTCCTCCTCCTCCCTCTGACAGGAGAGCAAGCCGCTGGGTGCAGGCAAGCGACGTGCTGCCGGGCTGGGCTGCCTGGGGGAGATGACTTCTCGCCAGGAAGACGCTTCTGGAAAGAAGACCACAAAGGGAGCAAAGTTTCAGGGCAGCTGAGGAGCCTTGGTCGCAGCCCTTCCGAGCCCAATCTCCTCCCTGGCTATGGAGGGCGGACTCTAAAATGAATCCCGATCTGGACACCAGCCACAACACATCAGCACCTGCCCACTGGGGAGAGTTGAAAGATGCCAACTTCACTGGCCCCAACCAGACCTCGAGCAACTCCACACTGCCCCAGCTGGACGTCACCAGGGCCATCTCTGTGGGCCTGGTGCTGGGCGCCTTCATCCTCTTTGCCATTGTGGGCAACATCCTGGTCATCTTGTCAGTGGCCTGCAATCGGCACCTGCGGACGCCCACCAACTATTTCATTGTCAACCTGGCCATTGCTGACCTGCTGTTGAGTTTCACAGTTCTACCCTTCTCCGCTACCTTGGAAGTGCTTGGCTACTGGGTGCTGGGGCGCATCTTCTGTGACATCTGGGCAGCGGTGGATGTCCTGTGTTGCACAGCCTCCATCTTAAGCCTATGTGCCATCTCCATTGATCGCTACATTGGGGTGCGCTACTCTCTGCAATACCCTACTCTTGTCACGCGCAGGAAGGCCATCTTGGCACTCCTCAGTGTGTGGGTCTTGTCTACGGTCATCTCCATCGGGCCTCTACTCGGCTGGAAAGAACCTGCGCCCAATGATGACAAGGAATGCGGAGTCACAGAAGAACCCTTCTACGCTCTTTTTTCCTCTCTGGGCTCCTTCTACATCCCACTAGCGGTCATTCTGGTCATGTATTGCCGGGTCTACATCGTGGCTAAGAGGACCACCAAGAACCTGGAGGCGGGAGTCATGAAGGAGATGTCCAACTCCAAGGAGCTGACCCTGAGGATCCACTCCAAGAACTTTCATGAGGACACCCTCAGCAGCACCAAGGCCAAGGGCCACAACCCCAGGAGTTCCATAGCTGTCAAACTTTTTAAGTTCTCCAGGGAAAAGAAAGCAGCCAAAACCTTGGGCATTGTAGTCGGAATGTTCATCTTGTGTTGGCTCCCCTTCTTCATCGCTCTCCCTCTTGGTGAGTTGGGGACTGGCAGAGGGAAGGTAAACCTTTCTTTCTCTTGGGTTTCCTGATGGTCTCACCCTAAAGTTTTTGTGTGGGTTTGGTTGCTTTTATTCAATCAATACGTGTCTGGGGATTGGTTAATACTGTTTGTTCTGCAAGGACTTTGCAGATTGGGAAATTGGCTAAGAACCAACTCAGGTGTTGGTGAAAAAAGCTGAGGTACTAGGCACTTGAAATAGAAGCACAGGAGGAGAATCTGGGATGTGGAATGACTCACTCACTGGCCTCGGTTTAATAATTAAAAAGGACACTGGGCTCCAGCAACCCACTAGTGTTATTTCGGTAGTAACGATGCGTCTGAGAAGGCAGCGTCACTAACGCAGCATACCAAATAGTTTGTAGTTACTGCAGACGCGGCATTCAGAGAGAGGCAGTGTTCATTCAATATTTGCAGGGACCACGTTTCTCAGCCTTGCAGTGGCTGCGGCCTCCCCCCTCCTCCCTCACTGCTGGCTCTCCTGTTTCTGCACTGTCGTCCCTTACCAGATATTACAGCATTTTACAGCCATGCAGCTTTAAAGGGCCTTTAAGTTTCTAAAGCCTGGGATTCCAAAGAGAAACATTCTCCGTCTTCACCCCAAAATGCTCCCCAACTCTGGTGATTTATGAAATGTTCAGAATTTAATTATAGCTGACCCTTGCCTTTGTTTATACAAAGCCAAAACTAAGCGAGATAGAATTCAGTGCCTCCTGCCCCATCTACAAAAACGTGTCCATCATTTTTGGCTTGGTGGTCCCAGTAAGGAAATGGTTCAAAAGGTTGTCCACTTTCTGCTAAGGACAAAAAGCCAAGGTCCAGAGGAGATGCCATGGCACACTATTCACATAACTTGGGAAATCCCTGTCCCTTCTCTGCATTAATCTGCTGTAATTTCTTCTCTGATCCCTGATGAGAACTGGAGAAAAATGAATGAAACACAGTACTCAGAGCACGGTACCAGAGAGGGGACAGCCATTGCATACTACAGACATCATACACCTGTCATACCTGCTGGGTCTCAGGGCTGACCAAACCCCTCCAGCAGCTGTGACTCCAGGGTCATGCTGCTTCTGGGAGGAAATGGTAAATGAAAAAGAAGTAAGTGGTTACCAAGAGTTTCTTTTTTTACTGAAGAAAAAAACATCTATGTGACATATTGTCTCTGTGATCTTTTCTAAGGAAGTCTGGCAGACTAATGCAGTTCAGAAATATTTCTCAAGAGTGTTAAACAGCAAGAGCTTAAAAATATGCCCCAGGAGGGATTACATCTCACTGCAGAGGAGAATGATTCACCTTCTCAAGGTCTTGGGACCTTTGACAGGCTTGTGTGGTTAACAATGGGTTACCTGAACTGCATTGGACCATTACTAAGATCATGGTTTTATGTAGATGTGATTTGGTCTCTTAGCCATATGACCTTGGTTGGGGTAATCACTGCTTCTGTATGGGCCTCTGTTTTTTCATCTACACAATGGAACTAATTGGTATTTGCTCCAAGGGATTTGTGTAAGAAAAAGACAGAATAGAATCTGAACCTCAGCAAGTATTTAATCCAAGTTAGAAGGTGTCCGTATGTTAAACCAAGCCCAGTTGCTCTACTGGAGGTTGCAGAGGGTTTCCCTGTACACTTCTGCCAATCCAGCACCTGTTACTTCTTCCCAGATGTACCCACCAACATACAGAGGCTATAACTAGAGCATGTTTAAGAAGAAAAACCACCCAGCTCAATCATTGGCTCTGAGATTCGGGAAACAGAACCTTTCAGCAAATTGAAATGGAAAGAATAGATTCAGGTGATACAGACTCCAGAGTCCTGCTCTGATCTTGGTCATCCATTGGTTTTTGTGATCATGGACTTGTTGCTATGCCTCTCTGGGCTTCAGATCTCATGTCTGGAGAACAAGATGGTTGAATGAGAGCAAGGGAAAATTTACTAGGTATAATGGTCACCTGAGGAACTCCATAGTGACATAACTCTCTGGGTCTGAGCTACAGATGCTCAGATTCAGTAAATCAGGTGGATATAGAATCTACAAATTTAGTCAAATTCCAGAGATTCTGAAGGAGTGAATCACAGCAGAGACTGAATGTCACTGGTCAGAGCATCTCTTTGCCCCCTGTAGGGCCCAGTATCTTTAAGTACTGCTAGCTTGGGCCTTCCCTAGCCACCCAGTGGTGTGAGATGACATGGCTCCTCTATGAATCCTATACTTCAAGTTGCCAAGCCTGCCTTCACTGTCTTCTTTGCTTTCTGCTCATGCTTGTTGAGATCTTATCCTTCTGGTGTTTGGGGACCTAAGTGTCCAGATAATAGCAGTGAAAGAGCATACACTTCCCCAGCCTGTGGTGACCTCAAAACTTGTTCACCTCTCCTGTCTGTAAAAACTCTGATTATCCATGCCATGGTCACCTGGGAACCCTCCAGTGCACTGCCTCTGAGTGGGTTCAATATACATTCTTCATTCATTCATGGAAACTCAACAGGTGAGGTCATCCATGTAGATGTACGAAGAAGGTACATTATCAATGTTTGATTTCTTAATAATTTGAGAACATTACAGCAAAATGGAGGTGTAGGTTCCTACTTCCTCTGGGTAGAACAACATCCAGGGAGAAGTAGCATGCTAGGCAATAGGCACATTTTTGAAATCTGAAGATCACAAATTCTAAATTTTCCATCAAGGACATTTTCCTCAGAGGAGGCAGAAGCAGACGTGAGGTAGGTTACGCTTGACATGCAGGAAAGTACAGGTAGGAGTAATTTCCAATCCAGCTAGACTTGTAGGTGCCTGGATGGCATGAGATTTCCATAGCGATGTTTATTTTCTCCATAGGAGAGAAGGGATGGGATTCCTTCTAGAAGGAGGGAAAATAGACACAACCCTACAGGACCCTGCTCTGGGGTGCCATTTGTTTTTCTTCCTCCCTTATTTTTATTTTGAGGGGCAGGGTTGGGCCACCTGCAGAGAAGTCTCCTGCAGAGCCCTCCCCATCTGCACACCCCACTCATCTCTCCCCACCCTTTTCCTGTGGCCCTGAACCAAGTTGCATCAGGACCAGTGCTCACTTATTCAGGATTAGGGATGCACTTCATCAAACAAGAACCTCTTTCTTTGGCCCCTGGAATTGGGCCAGGGAGTAACAGAGAACCTGGACTAGAATATAGTAGTATTTCTATCCCATGGACCATGCGTGATGTCCAAAAGAACTGCCAGCTGCTTGGCATGACAATGAAGAGTAACTCCCACCAGAGGGGAGACAGCCTGGACAAGGTCTGGTGCAGTGGCAGTACTCCTGAAGGAGTGTATATTTCAGTATGGGACGTGTGAGGATGAGCAGTAGGAAGTGCCAGGCAGCCAACAAGCAGCCGGGTCTAGCGGACTGTTTAGAAAACACTGGAAACTTGCCTTGCTCCAAATCTTTCTTCTGCCTTTTAAAATGCTGAAAGGCACCAGGAAGCCATTACTGAATGAACTGCTCTCCCCTCCCAATGAATGAAGGTCAATTTCAAAGAAACACTTGTGCTCCATATAGCACTGAAACCAAATAGCAACCCTCTCCATTGGTCTGTCTCTCTGCTCATTCAAATGAGGGCTGAGGAATTTATGAACTATGAGCATAAGTGAGAATGAGGATCTCAGACATAGCCGAGGACAGAGTCACTCCCACAAACATGTATGTAAATCCTCCAATTCAGTCTTTGAGAATCTCTTGAGGAAAACAATTGCTTTGAAATCTCAGTGAGGAGAAAAAAAAATGTATAAGCAGGGAATCCTTCTTAGAAGAGGAAATATCACTGAGTGAAAATACATTTGGCCATTTATTAAATATTTAACCAAAGACCTCCTAAAGTGCCTACTATGTTCTTGGTTCTGTACTAGAAGTTGGATTGCTGAACCAAAACTAAGTATGATCTCTACCTGCCTATTCAACATACGGTTACCAAATACATATCTTGTACAGACCTTCTACTAGGCTTCCTATGTTAATATCCCATTAACTCTAACAAAAATGTTCAGTGTGGTAACTGCTACTTCTTCATCGATGAATATGTCAAAGCTCAACACGGTTAGAGTCTTACCTAGGGTCACACAGCATGTCAGTGTTAGGGCCAGGCCACTACTTGTCACACTGTATGGTCTTTCTGTCCACTAATGGCAACAATCTATAATAGTAAATGTTCTCCAGGAAACTGCAAACCACCCTGTCAAAAGATAGGAGGGACACTGTCACTGTAAAATTCTGCCCACCCCTAGAGAGAGAAAAAAAGAGACTAAGACTAATGGAGTGTCAGGGCAAGCCATCCATGTTTAAACTAAAGGCTATATTTCCTCCAAAGCTCCCGCAGTGTGGGTGCCTAAGCATCCACAAGGATCTGGTCAGTCAGTCAGCCACACTGAAGGACAGGAGGGAACTTGCCTTTCTCCGAGGAATGTGAGTCACGGTCTTTAATCGTTCATTCATTCGCTGAGTTAATGTGAGTTTACCAAATGAGTATGATGTCCAGAAATTTTCCTAAAGAAACTATGGGTGAGTAAAATTATTAGTTGTCATAAAACTTACTTCTAGTCAAGTCAACAGGTATTTGAAAGAACACGAAAAGAAGCATAAATGTATCTATGATGAGAGACGAAAATTATTTAAAAGGGATAGGTATATGGTGAGATTCCAGGAGAATAACATTCAGGCAGAAGGCTGAGCAGTTTAGAGAGCTATGTTAACAATATTTGTAGGAGAGAAATCCATACCCAAGAAGAGACCCTGGAGAAGAAAATGAGCTCCAGGGACTTAGGATAGGAACAAGCATGGGGAAGACTGCAGGCATTGGCAGAAGCCTGGCCATGCTGGCATTTGGGACCCATGTTATGGACTGTAAAGAGATAGTTCAGCTGCTGTTCTTGCAGAGGACTTCATTTTGGTTCCCAGCACCCACCCACATGGAGCAGTTTATAACCTCCTGTAACTCCAGCCAAGTAATCTGATATGCCCTCTTCTGACCTCCAAGGACACTTACATTCCTTTGCACAGACACACACACACACCATACACACACAATGATTTTAGGAAAGGTCACTTTAGCCAACATATAGAGCAGACTGAATATGGGACCAGTAAACGTGCTGTGAGAGGAAATAGTGACTTAGACCATGCAAGTGATGAAGAAAATAGCAAGAGGCATACAAATTGGAGGACTTGGAATGGGATGGCATAAAAAGGTTAGTGAGATAAGTGTATAGAGAATAACCCTGGTGTTGGCAGAGAACTATCTGGGTACTGTACCATTTGTTGAGCTGGGGAAGACAAGATCTGGAACTGCCTGAGCACAGGCAAGAGAATTTCTTCCAGAGTTCTCTCCAGCCATCCTCCAAGACTCATAAAACACCACAGTGGGCAGGACCTACTGGATGTTATTATGATTTGAGCAAAGAACATCTGACCTAAGACCAAAAGACCTGTGAGCAAACCCGGATATGTTAGGAGGCATCTGATAGGAACAATTTTGACAGGCCAGGCTCTAGGGTCCCACCACAAACCTATTATACCAGGATCTCTTGTGAGATCAAGAACCTTCAGCCTTACCAAGTTTTTCTGGGTGAATTCTTGTGCATCTAGCACAACTTAGTCCTCCTTGCACTTAGGCAGCCCTGGATAGAATACCCCATGAAAAGCCAAGCAAACGTGATCAAGCTTCCATTGCACAGCCAAAAGTACCCTCAGTCCTACCCTGCCATTGGTCCAATCCATAGGGAGGGAAGCAGAAGGAATAGTGTTGTCTTTGAACCAGAGTCCCCTGAATACAGAAATAGAATGAGCACTGTGGAAGCATCCTCACCACACAGGGCATACTGCGTAGAGTTGTGACCCTGCAGGCAAGTCATATCATCCCTGTCTCTAGAGATGAAGACGCCAAGTTCCAAGAGGCTGAATAACTTGCCCAAGGTCACACACTAATAAATGATAGAATTCATCAGACTCTACACTTGGTACTCAATAAACACTCATTGTGTTATCCTATTGTTAGTACACTGCTTCTCCAGAATTTGTCAGAGATCCGATGCCCAAAGTTTCCACTGGCTCATGACAAAAATGAGGAAAACATTGTGTTCTTTTAAAAATGAAATGTATTCAATCTAAATGACTGTCCTTTCAATCTGAAGACTATATCCTTTCTATTTTAAGACACCAAAATAGCATTTTAGATGGAACAATGATAATGAATGATAATAGTTGTATGTAGTGATGTAGTGTGTGTGTGTGTGTGTGTGTGTGTGTGTGTGTGTGTGCTGTAATGTCCTACTTGATAATGTTTTTAAAAAACTGGCAACCCTGTCAGTTGCCTCTAAAAATAGTTTGAAATTTGAGTTTCCTGAGGTCCTGAAATCACAGACAATACATAAAGATTAATGCGAAAAAGAAGAAAGGCAAAAAGGAAGGAAGAAGGGAAGGCTGGAGAAATGAACCAGCCTCAGACTTCCAGTGAAACCCAAATGGGCTGAGACAGAGAAGCCAGGAGGCAGAAATAAACAGTGCAAAAGGATAGGTCGGGTACCCAGGACAGGAGCCAATGGTGGAAACAAATGAATCTGCCAGGCTCAGGAGGCCACATAAGTACCAGAGGGTCATCAAGCACCCTATGAAGACTTTACTTGAGTATTATGAAGCTGTAAAAATAATGGATAGCTGCCAAGCTCCATCTAGAAAGTGCTTTCTCCCCATTTTCAGGCCTTGTCTCCCACACTCTACCCTCTGACCACCTCAGATAATAATATGCTAATGACTCCCATACATTAGACCTTACTACTTGGTGCTAAGGGTGAGGGCTACCCCACAGCCCCAGACCGGTCCTCTCCTCAGGTTTATGAGGTGGCCACTGAAATGATCCATGCTGCACAGTTAGGAGTGTGAACTCAGAGGAGATGTGGCAGTTTTGCCTCGGAGCAGCTGGTTAAGAGCTGACCATCAGTTCAAATCCAAGCCATCAGATGGGCTTGTCATAAAAAAAAAAACAAAAACAAAAAAAAAAACCTCTTGGCTGGAAGTGTATGAAAAAGCTTGGGAAATCTCTATTCTTAGAAAGAGGCAAGAAGGGCAGATGGCCACTGATCACAACCTCAAAAGGATACAAAAAGCATAAAAATGATTGTGTCATTCCACTGGCAGGTGAACCAAAATCTCTCTTTTATTATTGACACTTTTGGAAGACTTTTCAACTTCGTGCTTTATTGCTGCTAATGACAAGCATATTAGATCAAATTTCTACCAAATCAAAGGAAAGAAATATTTTAAAAACTTTTCCCCAGTGCTGTTTCTGGCTTCTTTATATTTGAGATTGGATTCACCTCCTCCACCAACCTCCAAATGATGCCAGCACCGCAGGACACTTCTCCATCAAGGGTCATCCTATGTCCTTCCCTTGATGTCACCAGCCAGGCAAGCTGGCATTATGGAAGAGAGTATTTCTAGACACTGTTCCACAGCAGCAGGCTAGTGGTGACCTAGCTGTGTAGAAAGAAGGGCTGTGAAGCACATATACAAGTGGGGAGAATTGCAATGAAGCAGAATGTAGCTTAACTCCACTCACTTCCCCTGATGCCAATGCCCCCTGTAACTGCATCTGCAAGGAGAGAGGCAGGAAAAGCCATCACCGGACAGAACAAGATCAAGGAAGTAGAGGGGGGCCCTGTTGATAGCAGACAGGCTTACTTTGGAAAACTATATCATGGCTAGGATCCCTGAGGTTTCCTCCTGGGTTCTAGAAAACTCATGAAGAAAGGAACCTGTCGGCTAAGCAGATGGGTCAATGAATAAAGCACTTGCTGTACAAACATGAGGAGAACCCACAGTAATCTGGACTCAGCAGCGTTCATCTATAATCCAAGAAGGTAGATGAGCAAGGATGCGGTTGGCGAACTGTGGGTTTCTTGGGAGGCAGAGGTTAGTATAACCCTTGGTAGGAAATATTCAAGTATCTCTCATTTACATTCATTTGCTCCAGCTGTACATGTGAGTGCTGAGCGAGGGCTGGGATGTATGGTGGGCTGACTGGCCCTAATGCTTAATGACCAGGAGGGTGAATTGAAGAAATGCATCTGTTCCAGAAACAAAAGGAGAGGAATGCAGTAAACAGTGAAAGCCTATAGATTATAGAAGGGCCGGGGAGAAGGGTGGGCCAGAAAGAGAAAGAAGTTTAGTTGTGTGTTTAGGACCTTATAGGTCAGGAATGATTGTTGGAGAGAGGGTCCTCTGCCTAACTTCTGAGGTGTGGTTTCAGCCTCACCTAACCTCTGGCAAGGCGCAACATAAGTCAGGTACCATAAGATCCAAGCTGCCAGGCAGTCTGTCCTCCTAAGGTGGTCAACATTCTCAGCCACACCCAAGATATCTGAGCTCTCTTCCACAGTGTCTTATAAAAGTTGCACTACTAAGCAAATCAAACCAAAACCTTCAGAAACAGTGTTCTAGCATAAGCAGACCGTTCTTCAAAGAGCCTCCTTTGAACTTTTGAATGGGGTATCTGCTCACAGAATCTTGCTTTGTGGGATGAATTGGGGGATGGAGCTGGGAGGCTTGGCTTAATACTTTGCTGCAGGACTAATGTGTGTGTTGGAGGCTGAGTCCCAGAAGGAGATCTGGATAAGATCAATGGCAGGTGGGCCTTCCTGTCACCTGCAAGAATGGATCTATCCCTTGGTTCACAGGATCAGCATAAGACCAGAAGATGCAGAAAAGTATCTGTGTGGGGAGGAAAATCCACCAATGAACAGCAAAAGCTTAACATGTCTTCATATATTCAGGCCATATGCTGACCCCTAGCATGAAGAGAAGACAGAAGGCTCTTTCTCTAAAAGAATCGTTGGCACCCAGCTCTTTAGAATTTACCTGAACACGTGTTCTGGGAGTAGGGGAGTATGCTTTCATAACCAGTTCAGCAATCTAATAAAACCCCTCCTCAAAGCAAACACATAGAAGAGGCAAGCTTACCAATTATATTAAAATGCAGTTATTATTATGTTGAAAAGCAAATTGATTCTAGAGTGGAAAAGGTGCTTCTTAGCATATTAAATAAGCAAGGTCTGGCAGCCAGTCAAATAAGCAAGTGCTGTAATCCTGAAGTGGTGACAAGAGGAAACATTTCATGAGCTCTGGAAAAAAAAAAAAAATGGCACTGGATGATGAAGACCTGACTTGTATTGGCGACAACTCCTGCAGAGTCCTCTGTGGACCCTGGCCTGCATTCCAACCAAACAAACTTGCAGCCCAACAGTTTGTTTTAGTTTTGTTTGCTTTGTTGAAATATTTTTTCTTCCCATCCAAATTCACAGACTTCTCAAACCCCAGGCTAAGGATCTCTCCTCGGGGTGTTACAGGAATTGGCTTCTGGGTGTGAGATTTCTAGACTCTAGTTTAAGCAAAAAAGCAAACATCCAAACTACTGTCCGAGGACCACAAGATGTTTGGTCTATGTCACTGCACTTTCCCTTTTTATGACTACTGTCAGCAAATGGTTCTGTAAACTATTTTATATTTTAATTTAAATTAAGTCAGAAGAAAAATAAAAATGGGGGGAAAATCTGCTTCTTTCAGAGCCAGTGTATACCCAGTGCACTCCAGCATGCTGTCTTCACTGGTAAATTACTACCAGCATTCAGCTTCTGATATGCTCCATTTTAGTAAACAAATCAATTTAAGTATGGGAAAATGTAATGTGATGTTACAGATAAGTTGGTTAGATATAGGTCTATTAATATATCAAGATGTAGGAATGTCCGTGATATCTGCACAAGAAAGACAGGTCTTTAGATAATATGTAATTTCATTTTTATTTTTGTTACATTTTATTTTTGTGTGTACTAGGGGGATGCGTGTGACATAGGGCAGAGGCTAGAGGCAGCTACAGAAAAAGCCCTTACCTTCCATCACTTGGGCCATAGGGATGGAATTCACATCCTGAGGCTTGACAGGACCATCTTTACTCACTGAGACATCTTGTCAACCAACAATCCCACTTTCAAAAGCACCAAACCAGTCTGCGAGAAGGCTCAGTGGGTGAAGCACTTGCTAAAGAAACATGAGCGGCTGAATTTGGAACCCTAGAACCACATAAAGCCAGGCTCGGTACCTCCTGCCTGGAATTCCAGTGTTTGTGCAGCAAGGTGGGAAGTGGAGGCCTGGCATACATAGTGCCTAACAAGAGACTCTGTCTCAATCAGAGTAGAGAGAAGACCACACCTAAGTTTGTTTTCAGACCTACACATACACACACACACACACACACACACACACACACTCATGAATGTGCAAACAAAAGCTGAAACTCTGGGCCTCCCCATTTTCAGGGGCCACTTTAATGAGTAGGAGTAAATTATTAGCTTTTCTAATCCTCTTCTGTGTTCACATATTGCAAAAAGTAGATGCTCCATTTGTAATTAAAGATATCAGATTAAGTAACAGAATGAAAGTTGAGTTTTAACAGAGTTCTTGCTTGGACTTCCATCCTGTTAAATGAATTCAGAAGAGAGACCATCAAAGGAAAAGTATCTATCCTCACTCATTTTATCTATGTTCATGAATGTGTTGACATTTCACCTTGTCTGAGACCGCTAGCTCTTGTGGTTCACTACAGTGTACTCAGGCTATCCAGTCCTCCAGTTTCTCAGGACTCTCCTCTCTGTCTCCTTTCTTGTTGTAGAATCACTGTGATAATAGCTGCCTCAGTCAATTTTATATGGAATCTGGGTTTTGAACTCAGATCCTAGCACTTGAGCAGCAAACATTAGCTGATAATTTTTTCATTAATTTTACCCATATCCTGCTCTCTGCTTCCCAGCCATGGGAACACTTACAAATTCTCCTGTTTCTCCCTCACGCTGCCACAGCCCTGACCACTTTCCATTCAAAAACACATCAGGTTGTTCGGGGTTTGTTTGTTTCCTTTTGTGTTCTTTTTAAAATAAGAATTTTATCCTATTCTCAACAGAAAGAAGCCATTCATTCATGTATAACATCATAAATGAAAAGGACAGGAAAGGTAGACTCTCATAAAATGTCTCAGTCTTTGGTGATTAAAACGCAATGGGAATTGCTTATTGCTCACAGTTCCACAGGCTGGACAGTGGCAGATTCACACTCAGCCCTCACAGACATCATCTTCCATGGGAAAAGGTACAAGTGAGCTCTCCCAAGCCTCTTCCATGTGGACACTAATTCCAGTGTAAAGGCTCCTTTCCTATGGCCTTCTCTTCCCAGACACCCCTCTCCCAATGCCACGACAATGATTTTTAACATGCAAATATAAGGATGCAAATCCAGACTGTAGAACTATCTGTAATATCATTGAACTATCTATAATATCATGCTTAATATTTTTCTATAGACTTTTAGGGTGGGTGTGTGTGACACAAATTGAATCACCCAAGCTTTTTTCAACATTCATCAAACAGACTTCTTGCTATACCAATAAATCCTCAATCTTCTCATTTTATTTTTATTTTTGTTTTTCCTATCTTTTCAATGTGCTGTTGAAATCTATAATAAAAGATACAATAATGGGCCTAGCCAATCCCATTATGTAAGCAGCCCATTTAAATAAATAGGCAATGCACTTATAAGGCCACCCACCCACGAGGACAAGTTTCCACTAAAAGTATTGCCCTTATGTATATCTTGATCCTATTTATTCCTTTCGTCCTTGGAGGCAATGACAGTCACCAGTTCCTGGTTTAACTCTTCAGAAAAATTCTATGTATATGTAGGTGTATATGAAGGTGTATATGAAGGTTTATATGAAGGTATATTCATATAGTCCTTTCCATGGAAATAGCATACTGTACACAGTATATCACAGTATATTGCTTTCTTCATTGTACAATGTATAAGGAAGATCTTTCCACTCCAGTATAAATAGAATAGCCTTGTTCCCTTTAAGAACTACATAGTGCTCCCTTTTCTCCAAATAGAATTCTGTGGAAGGGCATTTAGATGTTTGTGAAGTTTTTTGTTTTTACAAAATCATATTCACACTTTTCACACATGCTCCACCATCTTCTATCTTGATAAAATCTTATAACATCAGATACTTAATTGGAACTGGAAATATTCAGGGGCAGTAGAAGGCAGAGGCAAGACAGGATCTCAAGTAGCCCAGGCTGACCTTAAACTTGATAAGAAGCTGAACTTCCGATCATCCCATCTCTACCCCCTGAGCACTGAGATGACAACTGTGTGCCACCAGACAGGTTCATACAGTGCTGGGGGTGGAGCTGAGGGCTTTCTTCATGAAGGGCAAGCACTCTACCAACTTAGGTGTATCCTGAACCCAAAGCTGCTTCTCAGCTGAGAGAGCTCCTTGCTACTCAGGGCCCAGGAAACTTCAGGTGTCAAAGTAACAAGTCAGCTTCCTTTCTGAGGCTCCCAGACAGCTTTTATACCTCAGATCCTCACAGCTAAGTCAGGTCAGCTACCCAGAGTTCAAGCAGAGCTTGGCACCACAGTCTTGAAATGCAGCAGTCATCTGCCAGAGGAAGCAGAAGCCTAGAATGTGTGCATATCATCCAAAATCTGGGGATGAAAAGCAACTGCTTATCGTGAAAACCACACTTAGTCTTTCACTTGGCCCCAAGCCCATCATGGACCACATCAGTAGCTCTGGGCTCCAGGAGTGCTGTCCCAATTTAAAAACATGAAGAAATTAAAGAAAAGGCTGGTACTGAGCGGGTGCTGTGCCTCAGTTGGTAGAGCGTTTGTGGAGACTACACAGAGTCCTTGGTCCCATCCCCAGCAATCACTGAACCAAGAGTGGCAGGTGTGCATCTATAATTCCAGCACAAGTAAAGTAGCATCAGGGAGATCAGGTGTTCAAGATCATCCTCAGCTACAAAAGGGTCTGAAATCAGCCTGGTCTGGAGACCTTGTCACAGAATAAGAAAATGTTGTAGCTGTAGCTCCCAGCACCAAGGGGATAAGTTTGTAAGAAAAGACTCCTCAGGCATCTAAAGCCATCCCACTGGAGGCCTGACTGGCTGGGATGCAGTGACAGTCTATATTTAGTCAAGAGGATGATATGCTCTCTACATTTTAGTTTCAGTATTGAAGCTGTCCCCTAAAGAGCTCAGCCTCACACACTGAGCACTCACTCAAATACCACTCTGCACCTTGTAAAGGGTCGGGGGCAGATTCTCAACAAGTGAATGGTCTCTGGCTGGGCAAGAGTGTATTTCAATCTTGACCTTGAACTGCTGATCTGGAAGGAAAGACAGGTTTATTTTCAGACTATACGAGGGTTGTTAGGACCGGCTGCTAGACAGACAGGGAAGAGGTAAACTTTGACACACTTCCCCAAGACCAGGATTTCAGGAAGACTGCACAGAGAGGCAAAACCTCAGGCAGTGAAGTCTCAGAAGCAGAATGGGAAGCCCTTCCTGTCATCTGTGACCACTGCTATCCTGACAGTCCTTGTCTTGGTGAAGGGGGCAGTGGTCCCTCCTCAGAGACAGCCTTTTGTGTTCTTCAAGGTTCCTGGCTTCCTAAGATACTAGAAGGACTAGAGATGCTAAAGTCAAAGAAACCCAGATCTTTAGTCCTGGCTCCACCCATCTCACCAAGCTTTGATTAATCTATCAACTAAAGGGGACAGAATCTCCCCCGACCCTTGTAGAAGTGTAAGAAAAATTGGTGAGAAGTACACAAGAAGGATCCAGGCCACAAACACTAGGAAGAAGTCTATAGGCATCAGCTGTTAACACATAAAGACTCAAATATCAACCTCGGCCTAAAAACGTGATAACAACTTATCCATCTTATCATGGTCAATTCATTGTCATGAATTCTAAGAAAGGAATAAATCTTTGAACAACAACAAAAAAAGGTAGTATTTCAAGCTGACAATCCTATCACTAGAGGTACAACAGGTAAAGGTGCCGAGTTCCAATCACAGGACCTACATTGTGGGAAGAGAGAACCCACTATAGCAAGCTGCCTTATATCTCCACATGTGCACTTTGCTGCAAGTGTGTGTGTGTGTGTGTGTGTGTGTGTGTGTGTGTGTGTGTGCACGCACACACAATTAGTTAATTAATTTTTAAAAGGAAAACAAACTCCATAATGCCATCAGTTAGTCTAATCTGAGATACTTCACATTTATTATCTCTGTGGTTGATCAACCAGGAGATCCTACTTGGCAAAGAATGGCAGAATCAGGCACTCTTTCTTTTGCATAGCTGAGGTTTAATCTATTTAGTAAAGTATAAGCATCACCTAAAATCATCAAATTACAGGCTAATAAAAAAGTAGAGGCTTTTTCCTCAGAGCCTATCTGCTTCTTACTTACAGTACAAAAAGAATGATATCATCACCTTCAGCCTCAGAACTGGTTCCCTGAAACCACAAATATTCCTTGAACCTGAATGAACCCCGGCTTTGGCTCTTAAGGCCTGACTTCCAGTGGCTCAGGGAGCCCAAACAGTGAGGTAGAAAATGGGGAAGAGGGAAGAACAAACCCAGCTCCTCTAATTCACCCTGGGCATAGGGAAACCTAGAATATTCTGCCTCTGACTGCCCTGGGAACACCAGCTCTGAGAAATCTCCCCTGAGATTCACCAGTAATGTGTTCCAGTGGTGGTAACTTAGGCCCACCCTAGAGCAACTGAGTCAGAACAGTAGAAACAGCCTAGGATACCTGGGTTCCCCACCCTCTGGGCTATGCAGGTTCAAGTTTCAAGAACCAACAGCAGAATGAGGTTAGACCACACTCCATGAGTCAGTTCCTGTTCACACTAATCCAGTATAAAGCAGAAGCTGAGGGACCATGTTCTTGGTGTTACAGTTGATATGTGCCTCTTTACTGTCACAGCAAGAATATTAAGTTCTTCTAGAGGTGAGGAAAGCATTGTTTAGCATTTATACCCTGCTCCCACAGCCATCCTTTCAGAAAATGAGTAGGAACAGAGTCTGAGCTGGACCTTCCTTGATACTAAATTCTACCTTCTTAAGAA